>CAOKZL010000303.1:0-600000 GCA_948472985.1 Iguana delicatissima | reverse complement strand
ATGGGCTATAATTTCTATGGATACATAAAATAAAGTTCTGTCTACTTCTAAGCAGGCTTAAGTAGAACTGCTTCCTTAATTTAAAAGTTCCTGAAATCTGGTTAATTATTGTACTGTTGTTGCTGTGTGCCTTCAAGTTGTTTGTGACTTATGGAGACCCTAAGGCAGAACTATCATGGGCTTTTCTGGGCTGAGAGTGTGATATGCCCAACATCATCCAGTGGGTTCCCATGGCTGAGCAGGGAATCGAACCCTGGTCTGTGGAGTTGTAGTCCAGTGCTCAAACCACTATACCACCCTGGCTGACTTTACTGAACTTAGGGTCCTGTACATCTGAGAAGCTAATTTGCAAAATAGGCAAATTTATCTTACTGTGCAAATTTTTGTGCTAATTATTCATTCAAATGACAGAAATTCAGCAAAATTAATCACTGCATTACCTTGTTTTATAGCAACCACTGTCGGAGAGAACAACTATACAGTTTCTACTTGGGACGGAAAGACCATTATTCAAACTCCAGCAAGGTCTTGGTATTTACCAGCAGGCTTTGGGCTATCACTAGCTGCCATTAAAACCCACATTAAAGGGTTGCAGGGAATAAATGGGAGAGGAAAACCATTTAAAGCGACAATGTACCTTCTAGATATTGTACACAAGATAAAAAAAAAACACTAATGATATTTTGTCATGCATAAGCACTTTCAATGGAATTCTTATTAGATCACTGTAGTTTTTTACTGACGACAAAAAGCTACAGATCCATGAAAATATATGAAAAAGCTCCTGAAAGTGACTGATCTGATTCACAGTGGAAACACAGAGGAAAGTGGGGAAACGAAAAACTGTAATTGTAGCTAAAATTGAGGTTTAATGTGTTGTTGTTGTTGTTGGTTTGTTTGTTTATACCCTGCCTTTTCCCCAAAATTGGAATTCAAGGTTACTTACAAATTAAGAAGATTGCAGTACAGTTAGAAATGGGCAGAAAATTATTAAAAGCACCCTGAACTACGTTATTAACAATATTAAAATGTGCATTTAAAAGGATAAAAAGCAGTTTAAATAGTACAATTTAAAACAATACAGCACACTCTTACTACACCTTTCCTTAAAAGCATTCAATTCTAAAAGCCAAAATAAATAAAAAGCTCTTTGTCTGCTAATGGAAGGACAGCAAAGAGGGGGCCATTCCAGGCTCCCTAGAGAGAGACTTCTAGAGTCTGGGGAAGCCATCAGAAAGGAACTGTGTTGTGTTCTCACCAACTTGAGTTGTGAATGTAGTGAGACTGAAAGAAAGGCCTCTCTTGAGAATTTTAAGGTCCAGGCAAGCTCATATAGGGGCACAAGGACTGTCAGATAGCGTCAACCTAAGCCACCTTAGAGATGGAGATTAAATGTTTTATTTTAACTGGAAAATGTTTTATGTTACCTTTCTCCTACTCAACTTTTCTTCATAACGCACATACTAATCAGCTTGCTCATCTGTGCTAGGATGTTTGTGCTGCCATCCAACTCTTCTTGGTTAATAATCAATTAAGATAACAAATTTCTGTACTTTTAATATTTCCATTCCCTTGTTCAACTAAGAATTGGCGAAATTTCAGAGCAGAGTACAGAGAATCATCTATTTGCTGGATTGGCCAAGAGTTTTACAATTTATTTATCATTCTTGATTAAGTAAGAAGGCCTAATAGAAATCATTAGCTTGACAATAAATCATTGGAATTCCAATGACTAGAAGAATAAGCACAATAAACGACAACATATTTTAGAAGGGAAAATAATAAAGAGAGCATCTGTAACCATGTACATGCCTGACTGGCTGCCTCTCGGCTATAAAATGTTACTAAAAGAAGCAGTAATAAGATAGTCTATGGTTACTAGTGTGAGCCCTGTTAAGTTCTGGCAGGCCTGTACCAGTCTAGGTACTGATGTAATGCCTATTTGGTGCTAATCCATCAGCCATCACTCTCTGGACTGTCAGTTGGTGCCCCTTCCCAGCCTATGAGACACTGATTTCCAGTCTTCAGGTCCAACTGCACTAATTTTACATAACTCAACCAGGGTGCTTGTAGATATAAATATATGAAGATGCCAATAAACATCTTATTCTGTTTTTTGAACTGACAATTGTTGTTATATTGGGCACTCGACACTTGTTGTTAGAGGAATGTTATCATAACAATCAAGAGTAACTATATAAAGTAGGTAAGCATAAGGAACTTGATGGAAATAGTATGTATATACATATGCATGTTTGTATATTATATATATATCAATATGTTGAATCTTATTTATTTTAATAAAAATATTAATTAAAAATGATGATAATTGGAAAGTTTTTTTCTCAATCCCCCCAAAAAAATCATCATGTTCTCTTTCATTCTCGTCTCTATACACAAAAGCACACAGTTGTATATAAAGTGATAACAGCAATTTATTAAACTGATACTCAGTAATATTTTGATTATTTTTATTTTAAAAAAAGGCAGAACCAAGAAGGTGCTCTATGATTCACCAAAATGGAGATGCACAATGCCTGGCCTATTGGCCAATGTCCATCTTCCGCAGACCATTTTTGGGGACCCAGTGTCCTGTTCATTTCCTACCACTGCTGCTACTAGAACACATTTCTGAAATTCAATGCCAGCAATGTGGTAGGAAAAAAGGTCCAGCTTCTCCCCTTTCCTTTCAAAAGGAAGGAGACTCTCCCCTTTGGAGACTGGCAAAGCAATATGGTACAGACATGTATTCTGACACCCTCAAGCAATGTGGAAAGTTGCTACGACTGAATTACAGCAACAGGAGCAATTGCAAATTTGGAGGCAAATTTCAGCAGTGCAGTCCCCACTGGCTTTTGGTTGGTGGGGGGATGTCTAATATATCCTGGAAACCCTAGAAGTTGCCCACCTTGAGCTAAATTAAAGAGTTTAAAATAGAATGATAAAATGCAGCCCACTGCAAAACTTATTTTGAATGGATGCTGAGCTTTAGCAGGTTCATCCGCTATGCATCACTGTCCGTCTCTCTCCTTCCCTCTCCCCTCCCTCTCTTCCTCTTCTCACTCCTCTCTCTCTCTTCTCTCTCTCTCTCTGACACACAAACACACACACACACATTCCACATAGCAAAAGACAGAAAAGAGCACTAAGGGCATCCAACGCCTACTGATATTATGCTGCCCCATAGGGAAAATACAGATGACACAAGAGTGCTTAGACCCTTCTGTTTCTGTTTCTTCTGGTGTGAGAATTGGAATATGCAAAGCATGACTTTCAATCCAGAATCATGTCCTCTCTGCTTTCTCTATCTTCTGTTGGCTTGGGGAGGAGAGATGAAGAGAAAAAGCAGACAAGTCAGTAGTAAAAAGACGGGAAAAGACCTTAACTAAGTCTCATTATTAGATTTGGAAAGAGAAATATGAGCAGCTGGGAGAGAAGAAAGAGAGAGAGCGTGCTGTCCATCTTTTCCCTCTCAAAACCTAATCAGAAATGTCTACATGGAAAAGGGATTGGATTGTTGTTGTGAACTCCGTGTAGTCATACTTCATTTGGAAGCAATTTTTCCTTTTATCTCACCTGTCTCCTGCATCTGTCCCTCGCTCCTTTTCTTCTCCCATCCCATGCATTCTAACTGCTTGTACTGTTTTCTGGCATTCATAGCAGGCTTGCCACTGTCCCAGCTGTGGGGGGCTTAAAGCATTTTGCATTTCAAGATGTTCCAGTTTTCAATAGTGCTCTGGTCTCTAACCTGTCAAATAAGTGTGGGATGCCTGCACAGGAGGGTAGGTTTGTCCAGGGATTGGAGCTTTACCTAGAAAAGCACCACAAACAAGTGCTTAATGCATTTTTTTTTTAAAAAAAAAACCCTCTCTTTTATGCTTGCTTTAGCGTCTGGCAAAAATCCAAAACATTCTATTGATTTGCTTTCCTAAAGATATATATGGCCAAGATTCAGCCTTCGATCTCACAAACTCCAAGGTGAGCAGTACTGATTAGATACTCTAGGAATCAATTAAATGCTTTCTGCAACTGAGTTCTTTATGGACATCATCTGTGGCATTGGTTTTAAATGATATACTAATTAAAAACCAAATGACATTTTTACAGAATTAAAGGGCACAATGATATACCTTTTTAAGGTACTTTTTTTTAAAAAAAAAGTGTGGGAAATTAGTTTTTAAAATCTTTCTATGTCTTCAAGACTAGATTTCTTTCTGCACAGCAAGCTAAGAAGCTTGCAATGTAAAATTATTTTGTTTGTCCAATATGTTATCTAATTAATTGCTAAGAGAAAAGCACTTTGCATAGTCCCTCTATTTAACTGTCATTTTTCCTTTATGAAAGCTGCATCACGGATCCACTGACTGATCTGGGATGAGTCACTCACTCTTGAATCTTGGTATTGCTCTGCTAAGAAATGGAAGTCATATTTCATATATGGGATAAATGCAACATAAATCATGTGTGAATGATGATGATGATGATGTCCTCTTCTTCTTTGGGGAGGATGAAGGCTGCAGTTCCTTGGTAGTGAGAGAAAAGTAATCTGCATTCAGAAGCTTATACAAACAGCAGTGGTCTGCATTTTTGGGCTCTTCTTGGCTATGAATTTGGCTGTGTAGTTATCAGTTCTTTCTGGGATGTACCTGTGGGAGTTGTTACGATGAATTCCTCCACTTAAAAAAAATTACTCTTACACCATTGAAAACCATGGCACATGGCCCAGCTGGTACTCTGAAAGGCTTGCTAACTGGAGAAGATATGAATTGGGCAAACCATGACATCCACCACCTCCAGGAATTGGTTCAGTCAGAGTTCTTGAAATGTAAGAATGTGTCCATACACAGATGAAATCTCTTAGCTGAGGGAGCCAAAAGGGAATTTGCCCCCCCCAGACTAAGAAATTTATTAGGTCATAAGACAAGTATGGAGAATGGCTGACCTTCCACATGTTGTTGGAAAATACTCCCATTAACCCTCACCATTGGCTATGCCAGGTATAGTAGCTAAGACATACAGTCCATCAGCATCTCAGGATCTATACATTCCCCATCCCTGGAATAAGCATACCATAAAAGTGCATAGAATGTTATCCTGACTTGGCATGGGTGTAAGAGAGAGAAAATTGTTATAGCAAGGATACCAACAGGAAATGAGATACTATAAGCAAGGGCTGTAGTAATTACCTGGACTGCTTATTCGTCTGCATCCTGAAGTGAATCAGAACAGTTCAGACCCATTGTATCAGCTTTGGATCAGTCTAATTTAGTTCCAAAGTTTTAGCTCTGCTCATTGAAAAATACTGTAAGACAAATATTTCACCAATACTTCTCAACCACAATACTCACAGGAGTGAGCGAGGATTGTGTGAGTTCACTGAAGTTACATATTCAATTATTTCAAATTATCTCTTTTTTGTTAGGTTGCATTTGCAGCCTAGATCACCAAATGCTTTAAAGGTCACGGTGATATCACCAGTTGCACTGATGGTAAAGCATCTTCTCACCATCTCCCTACTTCTTAGGCCATTTCTGCACTGCACCGTTAAAATGCTATTACTCCATTTTCAACCTCCTGTGGAATTCTGGAGTTTGTAGTTTATTGGGGACAAAGATGCCCCTCCCTAAATTGCAAACCCCAGGATTCCATAGGATGTTGAAAGTGGAATAAGAGCACTGTAACTGTGTAGTGTGGAAATGGCCTTATTTTATAATTGGATACCACCAGTTAGGCAGCTGGTAGGATATAGCAAAAGCATTACCTCCTCATTTTATTGTCACCATTATTATCACCATATCAGATCATTAGTTAGACTTCAACAGACTTATCCAACTCATGCTCTTTGCTTGTTGTCCTGACTCAGGAAGTGAGAAGAAGCCCATTTCCCAGGATTTCTTTTTTTTTTAATAGTAATTTTTATTAAGTTTCATAATATAAAAACAACTTTGAATTCGAATTTTAACTTGTATTATTTCTGATCTTCCACCCTGTCTTAATCCTCATCCTCCCAAAGCACACACAGTAACAATCTTGAACCACAATACATTGTTATTTCCCTGCTAGAACTAGCTTCTCACACGCCTTTCCTTGTTATATTAATGCTATCCAATTGACATTCACCACTCCTAAAACAGTCCTATCCAATGATAGTTCCCAGCTAGTACCTGCTTTTGGCCTAACAATATAATGTTATAATTCCAACATTCTGAACTGTTATACTGTTTAACCTCTTTCTCACTATCTCTATTATTATCATTGTACCATTATTAACTTATATTTATACAAGTTTGTTTATTGAAATATCTACTGCTTCGTTTCAACCAGGACCTCACATCTTATCACATCACTCCCTTTCCCACCCATATGGGATCCCATGGCCAAACTCATATCCAAAAATTCTTTGTTGCTCATCGTCGCTTAAAAAGTATAGGCCGTTCCACCTCAGAGGGTGGAGAGGGAGCAAAAGTGTCATCCAACCCACCTTCCCATTCACACTCAACCCTTCTTTCCCTTAAACCCCCTCAATGACATATTAATTCCAATGTTACATTCAGCTTCTTTGTCAGCGCCAGAATACATTATATCCTCAGCTAAATTTTGCAATTCTCCTTCTTTATACCCCTCCCTCCCCTGCCCAGTTACCCAGAGTTCATTACAAAATTTCTTTGTCTTCTTGTTGTCGCTTTGCATCCGGATAGCCAAACAAGGAGAGAGATTGTTTTGTTTAGTTGACCTTCTGTCACAGATCTGTAGCCATAACACCCCAGACAACCCAGACACGAAAGGAAAAAAATAAATAAAAGAAAACCAGTTGCTCTTTCAAACCAACAAATATCAATCCGGTAATATTATGAGCTTAATTGAAAATACACAATGCATCACATTTTCCCCACACCCATCTGTAACATTACAATCCAGAACTCATCTCAAATATTTCAAATGTTTCAATGTAGCTTATTGTCGCTTTAGAGCTCTGAGCCGTCTCGCCACCAGGGGTGGGGTTGCTACTGCCATTCAACACAAACTCCCCAATGCCACACTGATTTACTTCCCAAATTTACTGCCCAAGTTAACTAGAGTTAATTCTTCTAAGACTTCTTCCATAACTTCTTCCGTTTCACATGATGACTTTCCAATTTGGCAAAATCCAAGGGATCCAAGGGAAAAAAGCTGCTTACAAGCCTTCCAGCACTGGATCACAGTTAAACACCATCATAAATGCATCCAACAGTCCAAAGTCCCCCAAAAAAAGAAGCGACGAGAAAGTCTTATATCTTCAAAATTCCAAAATTCCACATACCTGCTCCTGCATTTTAAGTCCACCCAAACCAAACTCACTTCACACACAAAAATTATTAAATCTAATCAAGTCCAGTCTCCTTCCGCAGCTGGATTATTCATTAATTTGATAAGGATGTCCAATTTAAAATTCACTCTTGTAAATCCATTTTTAAAATTTAAAAAATTCAAAAATTAAAGAGATTAAACAGCTCAGTCCCCAAACCTTTCAGAGGCTCTCTTTTCCTTAATGTCAACCGCCCCTTTAAGAAAACTCACAGTCCAAACAGCCAGGCAGCCAAAACTCACGCAACTCATATTACTTAGAATCATAGAATCATAGAAATGTAGAGTTGGAAGAGACCACACGGGCCATCCAGTCCAACCCCCTGCTATCCAGGAACACCCTCAAAGCATTCCCGACAGATGGCCATCCAGCCTCTGCTTAAAAACCTCCAAGGAAGGAGACTCCACTACACTCCGAAGCAACATATTCCACTGCCGGACAGCTCTGACTGTCAGGAAGTTCTTCCTGAGGTTCAGGTGGAATCTCCTTTCCTGCAGCTTGAATCCATTGCTCCTTGTCCTGGTCTCTGGAGAAGCAGAAAACAAGCCCTCTCCTTCCTCTACATGGCATCCCTTCAAATATTTAAACATAGCTATCATGTCCCCTCTTAACCTTCTCTTTTGCAGACTAAACATACCCAGCTCTCTAAGTCTATCCTCATATGGCATATCTTCCAGGCCTCTCACCATTTTGGTCACCCTCCTCTGGACTTGCTCCAGCTTGACCATGTCCTTCTTGAATTGGGGTGCCCAGAACTGGACACAGAATTCAAGATGAGGTCTAACCAAAGCAGAGTAGAGTGGTACCAGTACCTCCCTCGATCTAGACACCATACTCCTGTTGATGCAGCCAAGAATTGCATTGGCTTTCTTGGCTGCCGCATCACACTGCTGACTCATGTTCAGCTTGTGGTCTATTAAGACTCCTAGATCCCTTTCACATGTACTGCTATCCAGCCACTTGTCCCCCATCCTATATTTCTGTATTCCATTTTTTATACCTAAGTGTAGGACCTTACACTTCTCTCTGTTGAATTTCATTTTGTTAGCCTTGGCCCAGCTCTCCAATCTATCCAGGTCATTTTGAATTTTGATCCTGTCCTCTGGCATATTAGCAACCCCTCTCAATTTGGTGTCATCTGCAAATTTGATGAGCATGCCCTTTATTCCTTCATCCAAGTTCTTGATAAAAATATTGAACAGCACTGGGCCCAGGACGGAACCCTGTGGCACCCCGCTAGTCACTTCTCTCCAGGATGAAAAGCAGCCATTCGTGATCACCCTTTGGGTCCGGTCGGTCAACCAGTTACAAATCCAACTAACAGTAGCCCTGTCCAGTCCGCATTTTACTAGTTTCTTTGCAAGAATGTCATGGGGTACTTTGTCAAAGGCCTTACTGAAATCGAGATATGCTACATCCACAGCATTCCCTTCATCTATCAAGCTAGTAACTCTATCATAAAAAGAGATAAGATTAGTCTGGCATGACTTATTTTTGAGAAATCCATGTTGACTTCTCGTGATTACCGCCTTGCTTTCTAAGTGATTAGAAACTGACTGCTTAATGATCTGCTCCAGGATCTTCTCCGGGTCCTTCCACCATTGCTCCTGCACTCCGTAGCAAGCCATAACCGCTGTGGTGTCTCAGAAGCAGGGAATCAAGACAGGTAACAACTTGTATTTCTTTGGTTGTTTCTTCATGAAACTTCTTTTAAAAAAGTCGTTCGGAGGCGCTTGTGCCGCTCCTGCGGTGTCTTGCTGGGTCCGTCAAGGTCCTTCGACCCCCTGATGCATGCTGCTCTCCCAGCCGGGCAGAGCAGAGCTGCGCACCAGTTGTGGGGTCCCCTTCGGACCACTTCCGAACCCCCTGTACCGGGGAGGTGTTTAGCCACCTCGGGGTGACAAAAGAGGCAACTGGATTCCAGCGGGAGGCAGCCCGGAGCTGCACCATTGTGCAGCTTCAATCCAAGCTACCACACCGGAAGGCCATTTCCCAGGATTTCTGATGGGAATGGTTTTGCCTTCCCCAAGCTGTTGGTGAAATAGCATCCCATGGTGTGCCGATGCACCAGTTGTGCAGAGCTGTGCTGGGCTATTAAAGGTAGCACTGCCCCAACTTGGGCCTCTTTGCTTTTTCTGTTCCCCACCTGCCCACCTCTATATTACATGAAAATTTCCAGTTGCCTTTTGGGGGCTGAGTAGGAATTTTATGTCATGCCACGATTGGCCACTGACAGTTTTTTTATCCTACTCCTTGATGTAAAATATTTGACCCTGTTTGGCTACAGTTTTCTATTTAAATAATTGATTAATCATCACTTTTATGTCGCAACTGGCAGGGTGTGGGTAATTAGCGACAACTGGTTCTCTTTGAACTTATTTGATGCCATCACAAGATGCAAGAATTCACTAATTTCCCTATCACTGCCAACTGGCTTAAGAGGAGACATGTAATGGGTTTTTGTTCCAGAATGACTTCCTCAGGTAAGACAGTCAACCAGCACCTGGGGGAATACTTTGGGACCCTCTGATCCCTTCATGAGATCAAGCTAGGATGAACTGCAGGGTTTATACCTTGGGTTTGATGCCCAGAAATCTCTGGATGGCAGATCCAGATTAACAAGGTTCTCATATACAAATTCATGCCCATATGTCCCATTTGCTGCTGTGTTGTAGATTCTTGTGGTAATACAGTTGTGGCCTTCTTTCATCCAACTCTTGTGTTTGGTACTGTCATTTGGGTGGAAGGGCAAGCTGAAGATACTGTGCTTGTCAGTTTGCCTGCCTCCGCCAAGTCCTACTGTCTGACCACTGCATTGCCTTTGTTCTTCTTTGGTGCATCTCAAGTATAGTGATAGAGAAATCCTATAGGTTTTGTAGAAAGGTACCCCAATACTAGAGAAGCATTAATTGCAAAAACTGAGAAGTCAATAAAAACAATTTTTGCTCTTTTGAAAAAGAGCAAACTTACAAGTGCCTAATATGAAAACCAGTGAAGCCACCTCTATCAAATCTGGCTGGGTCAATCTCTCTTTACAATCTACCATGTTTATAAAATATGTACCATTGTGTGTGTGTGTGTGTGTGTGTGTGTGTAGTTAGAGCTATGTTGGTTTTCCAATGCAATGCAACAACAACCCAGATTTCAAGGTCGAAATTGAATTGGGTCTGGATCCACAGGGACTCAACTGGCCAGAGATTTCAATCACCAGAATGGACTTTGACCTCATTTAGGGGAGGATACCGTGTCCAGCATTAATAATTATGTCCTTAAATGTGCACACAGTTACAGTGAACATTCATAAAGCTGCCTTGAATCCTATCTCTGGACTAAGGCTGGATTCAATTTTTTTTAAAAAAGCAGTGTTGGTGATAGACAATCTGACACTGATAAGCAAATTTATGCAACAGACCTATCCAAAGATGAGATCACAAAATAAAATCACCACTAGGTGATTGACATAGAAGCCAACAAAAATCATTGTGCATTGGAAATATGAATATTAATATAATATTGTTATGGTTTGTGTAAAACAACTATTAGGCTCAATATACTAGTCTGTATCTGTGAAGATTCTGTCACATTGGATATGCCCTGTAGAGCATTTACAACTTCACTTTAAAACGATTAAATTTTAGATGGAGAAAATTTTTCAAGCAGCATTAAACAGAACCATTTTAGTATATGCCCATTAAAATTCTATATTATTTTTCAAGTTCATCAATTTCAGGGCAATAAAAGCTAAAAGATATGAAAGGACATATACTAGCTTAGGAACAATCAACCTCATCCTCCACAAAGTTTAACAGTAAAACACACACACACAGAAATTGAAATGCGATCAAAGTAAAAATTATAAGGGAGTGTCAGAGATGGGGAGAATCTTAACTGCTTTTTCTATGTTCTTGGAGAACTGGTGATATGTGGTATAATTACCTTGTAACTCCTTCCCAAGGAAACAATAAAATCCTTGACGTCTTTGTAAGTTATGTCACTAAAACAGTGCTCTCCAAGCTATACTGATGTGAGAGACTGACAATTATTTTTCCCACTATGTGGCAGGGACTAGTACCATATTTATACCCATTAATTACAATTGTTTCTTTCTTTCCTGAAAACTCATCAGGGACTGGCAGCAGGTTATGGACCACCAGTTTGAGCAGTGCTGGCCAAATCAATAATTACATAAACAATTAAGCCTGAACCAGCTTCCACACTAGGTATTCATTTGCAATTGCCATCTGTAAAGGCATAATTTAATCCATTTTTTTAAAAAACAACAACAACAGATTTAGCCATTTTGCAGCTCAGACATTGATCAGGATACAATCTATATGCAGTGTGGGTGTGTGTCTTTAAGTCCATACATTTTCAGGTTTGTGATGCACATAATTGAAAAATTCAAGTTCTATTCAGTTCTAAAATGCTCTCAAACACGATTTAGTGAATGGACACATATGCTCAAAAAGGCATCGCAAGTAAGAATTGGAGAGGGACCCCCTTTGTACAGACTTGGAAAGAAAAGGCTTGAAGCAAAAAGATGAGAATCTTGACAAGCTCTTCCCTTACTGAGAAGGTAGGTCTGGTACATATATACCTTCCAACAGTGAAATAGAGGCATTTATCAACGCAACCTCCCACTAAACTCTTCTTGCAGTGTCCTGTTTCTTGTTACTTTCTCTGTTACTTCCTCTGTTGCTAAGGGAGTTGAAATTTTACTGCCTGGAATTTATGACTCTTTATCTCCCAATACTCACATGGCTAGAGAGATGAGTGGCCTTTGCTTGCACTGATATTCCTCCAGACTATCTTAATTGACAATGACAAAAGCAACATCTTGACAAAATATAGGCTTGTGACTCTAATACTGTCATTTCTTTTTCCCCTTCCCCTTCTTCTTCTTTCAAAAGCTTACATGACGTATTTTTGTTTATTTTGGGTTGGCCCAAAAAGGGTATTGTTGTTTTGTGGGTTTTGGATATTGTTGTATTTTGCTGTATGGTCAAGACTGCTACCTGGATAAACTTCCTTTCTCTTGTTGGTATCCATGCCTTCCCCCTCATTTTTTTAGAAGCCCTCAACCAGCTCCCCTAGAAAGCATGTTGGGCATTTTTGATTAAAAAAAAATCAAAAAGGTATAAACAAAAAATCAGGTGAGGATGTATGGCCTCTCCAAGTCCCATGGTTACCAATGAATTCTCATTGGAAATTGTGGAAATTGCCCACACTGTGCCATACACAGTGGCCCTAGCACACACCACAGCTATTCAGAATATTGTCTTTTCTTTCCTATCCACAGTGGCCATCCTACTGTGTTTCTCCTCCACAGCTCCAGGTCTCTGTGGCTCAGTGTGAACAAACTGTGGAGACCAGACAAGAGAAAGGGCACCAGGGAAAGAAGGATATGTCCTATCGTTATTAATCCCCCCCCCAATTAACTTTCAAATTGTTAAGGCCAGCTTTGCAGCTTCAAAAGTTGTCAGCTTAACATTCTAATGAATATTTAAATGTTCTATGGCCCTGAGGAGAAATTAGCCCTATTCAACTGACATAAGGAACTAAAATTCTCTCTGTGAGAAAATGTGCATATATTGAAGTACAGTAAAGAAGCTTTAAACTGAGCTACTTCACTCATGCACATATATTATTATTTTTCATTTACTATGACGGATGTTGATGTGATCATATGCACAATCCACATTAAAAAGAAAAAAAACCCTTTGTAGTATCTATAGCTTCATAGGCATAGTTTGAGTATAGCAAATGTTCCTACAAATGGGTTCAAAAAATGGAAAGCTATGACAATAAGAACAAATAGCAGAGTATAAACGCCTCAATTTCTTGTAGATTTTTTAAAAATCATCTAAGGATATAAGACACAGAACAACAGGCATAGTCAATCTACTAAAGACTAATGAAGAAGAATGGAAGAATCTAACCAGTCCTATATTTGAACAAGATTTATTAGGGGACCTAATTGGATCCTATCTATGGCACAGAGGAAACAGAGTAAAAATCTAACACAACAGCAAGTTCAGCAGCCAAGTTTCTGTCCCAGGACCCGACAGGGCTACATTTGCTGTTGTTGTTACATGCCCTGAGGAGAACCTATTATTGGCTTGTCTGGAGCTGAGAGCATGTGACTCATCCAAGGTCACTCATGGGGTTTCCATGGCTGAACAGGGAAGTGAACCCCAGTCTCCAGGGTTGTAGTCCAACACTCAAATCACTAAACTACACTGGCTCTCTCCAGGGCCATATGGACTACCAAAAACACCATTCCAAGCTAGAAGTTTATTTCTGGCTTGAAAATTATTGGGTTTTTTTTAATTAAACTTTTACTATAGGGGGCCTGCAACCTATTTAAAAGATGAAGTACTGCTCTTGCATACTTCTAGAACAGACAATTCATCCTGCTTTAGGGCAAAGAAAGGGTAATCTAGGGCGCCAGCAACGATCAGAGGCTACCAAAACAGTGAACTTTGGCCACCCGTGACAAAACACATTTAAATACTACAACAATGTAATATTCACATGCTATGTCATATACAGAAGATTTCTACCATATAAAACAGTGATACTTTCTCATATTGTCTCAGAGACTACTTTTTGCTTTCATTTTGATTCACATATGGGACACCAAAGAAAACTAACTCATTATCCGCATTTACTTTGTTGCATAAAGACTGATATGTTAAAAAGTAGTCTTTTGTAGTCTTTTGTGCACTAATTGGCTCACTAAAGCAAAATTCATTCATCACAATATTGTCATCACAATGCAAAACTTAATCTCAACTGCAGTGGAATCAATCACTTGTTCATGGCAGCAAATTTTGAACAATTACATTGAAAAAGGAAAAACTGAATCTAAACATTATTTTCTATCAGACACATTAATTTTTCAGTTTTTAAATTTTATTAGGCAGTTTTACATGTCAAACTATTCCAGTTAGAATAGTGGTATGTTAACAGCATACTGAAAGAAAGAAGACCATTAATAACGTTCCTGCAATTATTTTACTATTCCCCATCTTTTCTTTTAGATTATGGAAAGAATGATTTCATACTCATTTTAAAATATTACCACCTTGACTTTTCACAGTTATTTTTTTTTCAATCTGGAAAAAGTAAAGCACCATTTTCAGAGAAACAAATAACAATAAAACCCTCTCCAGTTTACATCTGGCAACACTATTAGAATGGAGAGCACAATATACTTTTATTGGATATTTAGAAATAGAGATTAGATGCTATATATGCATGCACACCAGTGTAAACAGAATGCAGATGAATAGCCCTGGGAAGCTTTCTTCTTTCAAGCAATACACTCCCCACTGATATAAAAAGAATCCCTCTGTGACCTCTCTCGAATTTAAGGCATAGATGACATGTTTACCAGCGGAAACTTTCTTTCAATGCTATAAGCGGGGGAGACTATGCTGAGATTTCTGGGTAAATATGAGATGACAGCATTGCTGTAGGAGCGTGCATTTTGACATTGCCTGTGTCCAGAGCAGCTATGCTGATTGGCAGTACAGTGGTTTCCAGCTGTTCACTCCCTTTCTGTGTTTGCATTATTAGAGAATCCCCAGACAAATAGCTTTCAGATTCATAATATCCCTGCTTTCAGATTTAGAAAATACCACTTAAGACTTTTCCTAGCATTGCTCTCCCTCTATGTACACATCAAATATCTAGATACATATTAGATATACACATTTGAATTTGCCTTGTGCGTGACTTTTCTATTTATTAGTGTGGCAGCAAAGGTCAACCAAAGCCCTTTTCTGAATGTTTTAACATTTATTTCTATTTCTATCCTGCCTTTTGAGCCTAAAGGTTTCCCAAAGTATGTGGATATATGAAGCTACCCCTATGCAAAATCAGAATATTTCTTTACCTAACCCAGGACTGTGTTCTCTAACTGGATGCAGGCCTCTAGAGTCCCTGGTTTGCAAATCTACTAGTCAGACCACCAGTAGAACTCTGGACTGGAGATCTTCAGCCCTAGTAAAACTGAGATTACAAAAACATGGTTAAATGGGAGGTTCTCTCCAATCATGTTCCAAGTATCAGTGATGATGTCTAGAAGGAAGATCTCTCACTGGGGAAAACTGTCTGTGGCAATGAAGATGGATTGATGCTTGTTTGTAAAGATAATCTTCGAATTATCTCTCCCTCCAAACAAGAATTCATAACAGTTGAGAACCTCACTAGCTGATGTAGTTGGAGGCAGATCAGAAGCAGTCGCACAAAGAAAAGAAACTAAACTGCCATGTCTGCTGGTTCATTCACTGAAAAATTCACTGTTTCTGTGACGATAGATACAAAACAACCTCTTAATCTATTTAGGTTTCAGTGGGTCCAGAACATACTGAAAGTTTTGGATTTATTTATTTATTTATTTTACATATAGTGCCCTAGTGAGTTTGTGTCCTAGTTTTCTCCTCCTCCTCCTCTGCCTCCTCCTCTGTGTTTATTATCTGATGTGCCTAAATCACTTCACAACGCTTTCTCATAATTTTGTTTTGGCTCCAGTGTTGTAGGGGGAAAAGTCTACCAAAGTGAATGATTCAGAACCAATCCTCGTCCTATGGAACAAAGCCTAGGTGTATATTACAGCCAATACCAAGGTCAATATTGTCAGATCTAGTCCCGAGGCTGAAGATTTCAATGTTATAGGCCATTGTATGTTGTTGTCACTGAAGCATTTTTCCCAATTATGAAGATCTATAGATAGCAACTGATGCGGTAGCGGGGTGATTTTTTGCCATTTGGTCAGTGTGATCCAGAGCTTTCTCCCATGAGGACAGCTGGAGGTGAGGGATCACATTATGCAAAGCCTGCTTTCTGAAGCCCTGACAAATTATGCAGGTGTATGTCTCCCAAGCAGTAGAGGCATAGGTTATCTGACTGAGCTACATTCTGCACACAGGATAAAGGTCAGACATGGAAGGCACAAAAGACCACTGAAGAATAGTTTCACAGAAATAATCCATGAAGAGTTTTACATGAAAAAAATGAAGAGAGAGAAGACTCAGGAGAATCAATGTCAAATAATTTATATAGTATTCAGAAATCCAAGTAGAGAAGTTCTCTTGAAAAGGGACACAAAAGTAGAGGCACTTGCACAATTGTTTCCTTTCTCTCTGTCTAATGTTGATTCAAGGAACTATTTTTTTTCCCAGAAGAGAGGAGGATGGACTCATATCTGATACTTGTTAAAGTAACCAAAAATTGATGGAAATAGGCTGTCTCTTGTTTCATTCTAGGTATTTTAAAATTTTGTATAAGGGGAATGTAGTTCCCCTTATGCTGGAATCTACTATTCTAACTCATATTTCATTTCTAAGGAATCATACCCTACAATCTGTTCACATTTCTTGCACTCCCTGTGCCAACCCTGTTTTGCTTTATAGATGACTCATACGTGCTTTGATTGCATTCTGTGATAGATATCTTGTACATAGTCTTTTAAATTTCCAAACTGCTGCTCTAAGCGATGAAAATCTTTAAAAGCACCAACAAAGCTGACATTAGCATCTGCAAAGTCATGCCATGATGTAGGGATATAGATTAGAGGCTATAAAGCAGAAGCAAAGGCCAGAATGCTGCTTTTGCATTTCAATGTTCATCACAATATTGCTCCTGGAAATGAGAATGTATATTGATGACCATTTCCTACTGATCTCAAATTTCTGCTGCCATTATGACAAGTGGATAGCACAAAGTGGTTCAGTGTCATATATGTATGGAAATTCATTTACAAATACAGAATGTACCTGAAATGAGAAATGGTGTGCATGCATTTAAACTGTGGCTTTTGCAAGGTGATTAAAACATTACAATCCACCTCACAAGGAACAACATCCAGATATTATGACAGTAGGTGAAAAAAAGTGCCTAAAGAGAGATGGAGACTGAAGGTGAGAATGCAGAAAAAAGGAGAGAAGGGCTAATTTGAAGAAATTCCAGAGATGCCCAAATCAAAACAGGGCTCTTCTAAAGTAGACCGCATATTAATATGAACCTTAGCACAGCTTCATTCCCAGAGTCCTCAGAACACATGCATTTAGTTCAAGGTTGCAGGAGTGAAATTGCATATGCAGTGGTATGGTGAATATGCATGAACATCACATTCAGGGGTCTGTTCAGACTGCACAATTATAATACTATGATTCCACTTGAACAGCGATGGTTCTGTCCCACAGAATCCTGGGATTTGCAGTTCAGTGAGACACTGGAACTATCTAGCTGAGAGTTCTACATGCCCTTTTCTCAAATGCAGATCCCAGGATTCCATAGGATGGAACCATCGTAGTTGAAGTGGCATCATTGTACTATAATTGTGGAGTGTGGAAGTGTAGCAGGTTTACACTCCATTGTGCAACAATGCAATTCAACACAAGGGTTGAATACTACAATCAATGTGATAGAGATTTACACTATTTGACTTTGATGCAGAATATTGGCACTCATTACTTTGTTTCTTTGAAGCTCACAAACTGGAAAGGTACAAGATTCCTTGAATCTTCTTAAACTTGGAAGACTTAACCCTCTAAAGGGTTCAAATATCCCTGTAAATTTCTCCCAGTTCTGCCATTTTTTAAAAAACAATAACGGTTTTCTTTAAAAAAGTTAAAAAGGCACAACCATTTGTTATTTCAAATTACATTTAATGGTAGATATGAAGATTTTTGGTTTCCAAATCAGTATCTGGATTTGAGTTCCAGTTGAACTGGGCAGCTTCCAGATCAGTTCAAGACTATTGAATCAGGCTTAATCAGTGTTGAACTCTTGTGGTCTGTGCATATTTGAACCAATAGTAATGTAGAATATTATCTCTCATTAAAAAAAAACACCCTCCTGCACACAATTGCTTGTCAACTAAGCATTCTGTATTTGTTAAGATGTTAGAAAATCTGACCAACACTTTCAGGAGTGATTTCATAATTATTTAATTCTTTAGAGGGCAACAACAACAAAAACAGCACTCTAATCCCAATGTTAACATTTTAAAACTAAGTAAATTCATGATGGTATACAGTTTTCACTTCAGCTTCCAAGTGTTTAATAGTATTATATGTGTGCTATTTTCCAGACAGGGTTTGCTATGCTTCCTTGCCTTATGTGCTATAAAACATTGTTATATTATTACTTTTGTTTGTTAAGGTCATGTTTGCTTAACATTTTGCTCAGCTTAGTTGGAAGTTGACACTGAGAGCTTATGTGAATTTTTTACATAAAGGCTATAAAACATTTTATGCAGAGATAATGGCAGTACAGAACTTGAGTTGATGACGCCAGTCTACATACTAAATGCCACAGTAGTTGCCAGAGATGACCAGTCATAACATTTCCAAGCTTTTTCGATAAGGCTTTTAAGAAAACAAGCAATTTTTTTAAAGGCAGTAGTATCTTACAGATAGATGCAGCAGTTGGAAAGATGTGCCCTGTCTCCCAAATCTGAGGGGTTGGAGGCTGTTTCACATCCCACCTTGTACGCATACCACATAGAACATTCAGGTATACAAGAAGGATGCAAAAGAGAGAGTTTGGCAATGTTGGAAATGCAACAATGCTCAGCATTGTGTCTTAGAGAGACCAGTGGTGATAGAGTTAACAAGTGTTTCAGTGTCCTAAAATCTCTTCTTTAAAATCTCTAAAATCTCTTCTCTCTAGCTCCTTTTTGCTCTTTTACCCCCCAAAGTAAAACTAACCTAGTCCTCTTCCTGTTCTAGCTTAGCTTTGCCTAGCACCCTAGGGAGTCTTCCTATCTCTAATGGAATTCCTATTATAAACGTTTATTTCTTACACCCACTGGTGTCAATGCTTTTCAATCATAGTAGTTAGC
This sequence comes from Iguana delicatissima, assembly GCA_948472985.1. Taxonomy (NCBI): domain Eukaryota; kingdom Metazoa; phylum Chordata; class Lepidosauria; order Squamata; family Iguanidae; genus Iguana; species Iguana delicatissima. Next base: position 580,801 of record CAOKZL010000303.1, on the reverse strand, counting down.
CACTGTGTGCACGCACTCTGTATCAGGAAAAGTGAGTGGGGGGGTCAGTTTTTTCCCCCTTACTATTATTCTCAAAATCGTTGAGTCAGCATGGCCGCTTGAAAAATCTCTGACTTGCAGAATATCAAATGCACTGGTAGAAAGAAATCTGCTTTAATAAATCATTGCCAGGGAATCAGACAATCATTTTGTGTTGTCTTTGAGTATCCCAGAGTGCTCTTATTTCCTGTAAATGTCCACTTGAGTTTTGGTATGAAAAGGCGACATGCGAGATTTTACTTCGAAGTAAAACAGTACAAGGAAAATCAAAAGCAGTACACTGATGTAAAAGGAGGACATGCCTTTATATGGATAGCCCTTCAAAAGAATATTTAGCTGGCTAAAAAAAGCAGAAGGCAACACTGACATTCTCAGTCAGACCACTGGTCTATCTAGAACAGAACTGGCAACTCCGATTGCAGCAGCAAGGGTTTTTCAGGCTTTCAGAAAGGATTATTTTCTAGCTTTTTCAGGTGATCCTTGATGGTTTCTCATCTAAATAATAACCATGGCCAACCCTGCTTAGCTTCTAATATTAGATGAGATCAGATACATTCAACATGCTGTGGTAATAAGAGGTTTATGGCAGAAAGAAGGGGTTGTTTCGGAGAACAACTACCCTTTCCTGTCACTCCTCCCAACCCACAGCAATCACAAATGTTATGGATCATGAACATCACACAGAAAGGCTTGTAGATAGTATTGGGAGGGGAGACAGTAGTAGTAGTGCAGTGGTTGTAGTATGCAGTAGTTTCATTCGGGGGAGAAGGAGAGGTTCAAAGCAAAATTGAGGTTACTAAGTAAGAAGTTTAAATCCAGGATCTCCAAAGCAGTATTTGCAACACACAGGATAAACATGCTGCAACACCCCGAGCTGTAAAGATATCTTTTCTTCTTCTTAAAAAATACTTAAGAGCCTGTTCTTTGCTTCCAGAAACCGTTGCTGTGTTGAAAATAGGGCCAGCTTGTAGTTTCCAGGGGCATTGCACACAACATTGGACGCAGGGAGTTGAACAATTTTTTATACACTAGTCCTTGAAACACTACCATCATACCCTATCCAATTGAAAACATTCTGGCATCCTTTTTAAAGTGAGCACCAGAAACCATGCTCCAAAAGATTTAATTTTTTCTTCATAAGAAGAAAAAAAATGATTTAAATTCCCCATAGAACTATGACTTTAGTATTCAACCACCACTTGAAAGTTAAATGACTTTCTACTCACATCATACAAATTTGTCCTCCTCCACTTTGTTGGAAACAAAGCTCTTCTGGTGGAGTGAGCATTGCCTAAGATCAGAAAAGTAACCTTTTGTTTTGGACCAAAATTCCAAAAATGCCCCAGCAAGTGGTTCCACCCAAACATAACTTTAAAGGAGAACATATAAACTATGGGACAAAGAATGAGTCAAACAAAATGGAACAGAGAAAATTAGTGTATTAAGTATTGACTAATTTTATTCTATGTCGGGACGGTTTTACCTAAAAGTTGACTAGCATGTCACTAAATAAATAAACAAACAAACAAACTTGGAAGAGGATAGAAGTTTATATATATATATATATATATATAGTTGCAAAATAATAAGTAAATGAAATGTGTTTGACAAAGTTGGGAAGTCAGAGCAAACACCATTCATTAAGCTGAGGAAATATTTGTTTCCTCTAATTTTAAAAGAGCAAGCAGCAGGAGAGCTTTCAAATGACTTTTGAAAAAACTGTGCAAAGATCAAAGATTAAAACTAGTACTCTCAATAGAACAGAGGATGGCAGCCAATTAAGAAAACACAATCAATCAACTCATGCAAAGAGAAGATAAGGACAGTTTTTAAAAATCATCAAGTAATACCATCCATAGGGGAATAATAAAATGATTCAGTAAATAAACCAGAGAAAAGTTAGTGTTAGAACAAATAAGCCAGTAAATTAATAAATCCACATTTGAACAATTGCAAAACCATGCAGCACTGCAATTATACTGAAAATAGCTAAATTCAAATTAACGCTTGGAAATATCCAGATTTGGTCATGCTAACAAGGTGACATTGGTCAGTCACTGGCCCTTTCCGCATGAGGCAAGTGAATTGCTCTGTGCTGTTACTTACTGGCTCTTCTTAGGTCTAAAGTAATGCAGACTTTCCCTTGAGCCCTTCCGCAGGGCTCCTCCATTAATGCAGGGCGAACCGGAGCAGTGCGAGGTCTGTAGATCCGCACTGCTCCGGCTCAAAATGGTGGCTTCCTGTGGCTTCCGGCTCAAAATGGTGGCTTCTCGTGTCTTTGTGGGAGTGGACCAACCGCTGACGCTGGCCACGCCCACAGTGCACCCTCCACTGATCGCAAGCTCGCATCGGTGCGAGCCTGCGCATCTGCATAGGTAAGTAGGAACGCAATGGTGCGTTCCAGAAAATGTAAAGACCTGATTTTTCCAGTCTTTACTTAGTGTGGGGGAGGACCACTTCAGGGCAAGTTGGATCGGACTGAGGCCATTTCCACACGGGGATATAGCCCGCGCTGGGACGACCTCACCAGGAGGTCGTCTACACCGTGGGGTGCGCTAGGGCGGCTTGAAAAGGTGAGGTTCTGCACCTCAAAGCACCCTCACGTGGCCGCGGGGATGGCGCCGCGTGTTTTATAAAGACCAACTCTCAAGTGGTCTTTTTAAAACAAGAGTGCGCTAGCCTGTCACAGCACCCCGTGAAGAACTGCAGGGGTGCACAAACGCGTCCCTGCAGAGCTGCCTGGGGGCGGGCTTCTGGCTGGCACGCTGCCTCGATTGGCAGAACGCCGTCGGAAGCCGCTGGCTGCCATTTTGGGCGCCGCCAGATGCCGCTGGACACCGGCGGCGTGTAGAGCGGTGAACGCGCGCTGCTCCCTGCGGGGACGGAGCCACCCGGATTAAGGTAAGATCCATTCCTGCGTGTGCTGCCCCGTTTCCCTGCGTTTTATGCCCCCCCGTGTGAAAAGGGCCTGAGGTGTGGAACTAAGTTAAATAGTCCGCACCTAGTCCAATCCAAGGTGCGGATTACCTCCGTGCCAGGACACGTTGGCCCGTTTTAATTGCCTTGTGTGGAAAGGGCCACTGTTTCTCAGCCCAAACTACATCACAGACTTGTTAGGCTAAGGAGGGATGGGTATTTTAGGGAACTAGTTTTCCATGTTGGTTCTTATACAGGCAAACAAATTCCTCCCATTGTGAAAATAGCAACAACCTGCAGATGCATATTTTGTTCCTCCATCATAATCTTAATACCAGTAATAATATCATCCTCTTCACTTACATTTCACTTCCCCCCAGAATCAAGAGTCAAACTGCATTACAAATTAAACCAGATACAATGTGGATGCAAATCCAGAAAAAAAATTATTTAACTGTAATTACAATAGCAACAGCAATGTAAAACACTGTAAATTTACAAACCACATAAACAATTTAACAATGCATTAAAAGAGTAACAATAACACCACAGTTGTCAAAGTCCTGTCAGAATAAAAAAGTCTTTTTGAAGAAGGACAGCAAGGAAAGCACCATTCTAGGTTTTCAGGAAGAGTATTCCAGTGCCTAGAAAAAGCCATAGAAAAGGTCTGCTCTTGTGTTCTCACTAGGCTATTTATGATGGTGGAAGGACTGACAAAAGGGTTTCTTCTGAGGATTTAAGTGCCTACCTAGGCTCACATAGGAGGACATAGTGAAGCTATAAAGAGATTCACAGGTCACAACTAGCACTTTGAATTGTTCCCACAAACAGACTGGTAGCCAGTAGAGCTGTCATAAAAAGAGAGTTGTATGATTCCTGTAATCAACTCCAGTTAACAGTAAAGAGATCTAGCTGAAGTTTCTAAACAGGGCTCAAAGGCAGTCCCATGTTACAATAATCAAAATGGGACATAACTAAAGCATGTCTTGCCATGGCCAAGTCTAACATTTCAAAGAATGAAGGCAATTGGTGCACTAGCGATAACTGTACAAATGCACTCTAGCCACCATGGAAGCCTTCAGTGATATATGGTATTTCTCATGTGTGTACTAATGCTGGGGCATTTTCTGTGGCCATAACAAGTGCATGGAAATCCCTAAAAAAATAGTATTAAGCAAGACCCATCATTGCTGAACTTCTATCATTGGCTCAAGACATTTCTTGTTATACAGCCTTTGCCAAATATGTCATGGCCTCCAACAGCTCACAGATGAAAACAAAGACACATGTGGCCAAGCAATGTCTAAGTGTGGTCAAGACAACAAGAGTTATTAATGAGGAAGAAGAAGAACACACAAGCTAAGAGAGGTTTTAGTAGTTTGTTTTTCCTTGAGCCTACAGGGAAGTGCAAGATTCTGATCCCTTCACCCCATTGAGTTACACGACTTTTGCACTGTGAATTCAGTTTGCAGCTATGGAAGTGAGCTGAGAACAAAGGAAGAAAATGGGAGGAAGAGAGAGAAACTGGGCCATTTTAAAAGCAATTGAAAAGTGGGACAGCAGAGTAGTAATTAAGACTGTCCCTGTCAAATTGGGGAGAGTTGTAGTGTGTGATATACATCCCAAACAAATGGTGGTGTTTTTTTTACATTGTTTTTGAGAATAGTTATTAGTATTCTCATTTATTATATTGAATGTGCATTGCCTACTGTTCCAATATTCTTATGGACTGACCAGCATATCTGTTTGATGAAATAAATATAATAAATATATTAATTTCAAATGACCACTCCCAGCACAAAGGTTGCAGAGCATAGGACACAAGATGGAGCCTCATGGAATTCCATGAATGAAAGGTCACAGTGCAGAACAGTGGCAATGGTTGTATAATTCCAGCCTAAAAGTCATACAGACTACTCCAATTCCCAACCCCGCTCCAGAACAATGCCAAGTTTAACTGTACTGAAAGCCCCCAAATGTTGCTCTCTCTATTTGTTTCCCATCAGAGGTAACCAAGGCAATCACCAGTTTCATATTAAAAAAAATGGAGGTAGCAGGCACTGTGAGCTTATTGTCCTTCCATAAGAAATGCTCATCAGGTTTTCTTTAGAGCAGACAGGCTGAATAATGACTTAGTAAGAAAATAATTTCAGTGTTTTCTTGCATTTTGAAGAATACAAGTATATTCAGTTTACCACTTTATTTTAATTCCTATTTTTTTCCTCATCAAATCTGGCCATGCTGATTTTTCATTAAATGTACTGCATCTGATGACAAACAAAGGAGACATTGAAAACAAGACAGGAATCACCACTTTCAATTATGGGCAGTAGGAAGCCACTTAAAATCTATCATCAGTTCAAAGACTCTTGGTATTAAATGATTCAGAGCATGTATTACACAAATAGCCCATCCTTTTTATGCAGTTCAGAAGTCCTACCTTCAAAAGAAGAAAAAGGAAGAAACCAAACATTCCAATCCATTAAGAAGTTCAGATTCCACTTAACTGGTTTTCTGCCAAACAAACTACAGCTTTCCTAAAAGAATTTTCAAAATGTTGCTGACAGCAATCCATTATTCTAAGATATTATTTCTGATAGTATCAAAAGGATACAACATGTCATGCTGTGATTTCCACAACCACAGACAGCAGTGTCACAGCAGATGAGACATCTTCTGCTTAAAAAATCATGAAGTATTTGGAGTATGGTTTTCCAAATCAGGGCTCCTTTAAAAATATATATCTTGAAAGATTCTTAAAAGCATTCATTTCGCTTTTAATATACCCTTCTTCTAAATAAGAAGATCTTCATTTAAACTTGACTGTCATTGCACAATATTTTATGTGGAAAGTGTTTTCTCCCATATTTTGTGCCGAGAAACCTTAGATATATAGAAATAAAACATGGTATGACCCATACTGATTATCACAAGCCTCATGTTTTGCAAAAACAGCCAAATACATGGAGTGATACTACATGATAGTATAACAGAGAAAGGAAACCAAGTTCTGTAGTGATATAGAAGGATTCACCCTATAGCTAACTAGATTGAGTCCTTGTTGTTTGAGACCTATCACTGACCACATCCCACCGTCAAAAACAGAGGAACCCTAAATTATCTCCTCTCAGAGATATTCTTCAACACAGATGTTTTCCTGGTCCATGTCCAGATCTTGATTTCCCATCTATATACTCAAAACTGCTACCCAAACTAACTTTTAAGAAAATCACTTGCAGATGTGGAGAGATGAAAAGTCACCCATCACAATGATGATCCTCATAAAACTTTGTGCTTCCTATCCAATATAATTTCTATCTCATCCCTAGACATGGAAATATCATTTATATAGGTATAAATGAAAGGAATACTTTTACTTGTCCTCCTGTACTCAGTCAAAAACACTGTCTTTGTATGTATATTGTCCAGCAGCAAATCCCTTGACTTTCAAGTACCAATGTTACGTTCCATTCCCGGAGCGATTAGATATAACTAGATGAGATTTTAGAAAGAATCAAATTCCCAATGCCAAAGAAACAAAATGTTGAGGGTCAAGGTCAGAGAGTTGCTAGTTCATGAGAAAGAGCATCATTGTAAGTCCAAGCAGAAGGAGTGTAAAAACATATTACACAGCCACTAATCTCTGCCAATAAATATTTTACCTTATTTAGTTTACATAGGCATACCACCAGATATATCCATCTGCTTTACACATTACAGTTCAAATGGAAAATTCAGGACTTTACTGCATCTTGCTAACAGATGTTGCTAGTGTTTGTCTAAGGGCTGTACTGCATAGAATTTAAGCGGCAGACCAACATGACACTGGAGCCATCTGCATTAATGATCCAGTATCTGTCTGTCTTGCATCTAAGCTGCGTATGGCAAAGTTGGACTGTTCAACACATCTCCAATGAACTTCCCCAGTAAAGAGTTATGAAACATCCTCCAGCTCATAAACTTGCAATATTTTCTTTCCCCTAGTATTGTTGGCATAAAGTGAAAAACTGGAACCTTTCATATTCCATGGTTGTTGCCTGCATATCAATGAGCAAATTTAGTTAAATCGAGATTAGTTCTGAAACTGCAAACTGGGTTGTATCATGGAGAAATGGGCTTAATTCCCCAAGCCTAACATAACAGGTCTATAAGTCTTTAATAGGCTATATTATATCCAAAGATCTAAGCATACAGGATAGTTCAAAATACATATTCAAAAGCCATTTAAAAACTAGTACAACATGAACAACAATTCTTCTATCTTTCATTTTTTCATTTTTCTAATACTATCATCCCTTCCAACTTCCAGGTAAACACTTGGTTTATTTTGTATATAAGCAGATAATACATACTTCTTTAAAAATGAGGAATATATTTATCAAAATGTTTAAGGCCCTTAAGATATATTTCTGGCTAAAATGCCATCAGGAATGGCAAATATCTGCTCCATCAATTATTATTCATCCCTAGGCACTGCAATTATTTTCAAAGCTACACTTTCCTTTAAAATCCAATAAAGCAATTTTTGCTTTTAATGAATTTACCCAGTCAGCAGTATATAGTTGAGCCAACCATTTTATAGTCTGGTTTCAGTCTGAAACACATTTCTAGGTATAATAATTCTAAAGTGACTAAAGGTTTTTACCTACATAGGTGCACAGACATAATTCCTGTGAGATGTAAAGTAAATTTTAAAGGAACAAATTTTGCTTTTCCTTTTATTTGATCTATGACATGCTGTGCCCCAAACCAGAGAAATATGATCAGCACAGCACTTGTCAGTATTAGCTTCAGGATGAGTCATGATTTTTTTCTGCACTAGTTTTCAATTAAAGTAGGCTGTTTATTAATTTTTTTCCCTTTCCAAAGAGATGTGTGTTTCTGGATGATCTGATCCATTTAGCAGGTTTAATTACCTATACTTTTTATATACTAGTAAAATGAATCTTTAGTAAGACCAGTTGTTAATTTTATGCGTATATTCCTGTTCAAATTATGGAGGACTCCATCCATCTGACGAAGGAAGGAATGGTGAATCCTGCAGCCCTGAAACCAAGAGGCTGGATTTAAGTATAAGATCAACTGATATGGCCAGATCAGGGTTTGTCGACATTTTTGTTGTCTACATCAGTGGTTTTCACATTGAGGTTTTCTAAATCTTTTGGAATTTTAGCTTCCAGAATTCCTGACCCTTGCCAGGCTTCTTTGGGCTTCTGTGCACTAAAGTCTAAAATGCCTGGAGGACCAAAGTTGAAGAATCATCAGTCTACATAATATTGTAACAGCTGCAATTACAATACGTTTTGGTTTTTAAACATAGGTCATCACCCCTGAGTGCCTCAGCTATTCTGCTGTACTGGAATTATTCCTCATCTCTTCAGAGAAATTGTAATCAATAAGTTTACAAATGTGTGCTGGATTGCACTAAATTTGATGTCAATGAACTGAATGGAACAAAAAGTTAGATTGTCCCATGCAAATCAACCAATAAGAAATTGCCCTAGTCTCAACACCTAAAATCTCTTGAGAACTAACACTACACCTGGTTCAGCAAGATTGATATTTGGGATACGCTGAACAATGCTGCATCATTTCAGGAAGGAACTGATCACTGCAGCTAAATGCTGACAATGTAATATGGATGTTTTTCCTTGTGAAATATGATGTAGGCCTGTCCAAAGCTCATCACTTTGTGGCTGAATGTACAGCAACTCATTAATTTGTTTTTTTTTTAAAAAAATTATATTTATGAATACATATGTTCTATTTCAAATATATTCCTAAAACTTGGGATTTAACTGCTGGTCAGTGTGATTACATCCTGTGCCTTCTTAGGTAGCCAGCAGACTCACACTCCAAGATTGGAAAGACAAATACTCACCATCTATAATTAAATCCTCAGAAGATCTTACTGCTTTAGCCACATGTGAACATGTAGTCTACATATGTCTACACCAAGTAAATATCTTTTTAGACAGATGGTCAGCTCATATTAATACCTAAGCCCAATTCACATTGACACAATTACCCCCCTTTTCTCTGAGTTCTCTCACTCCTTCCAATAATTAAATTATAGTTTTAATGGTAAAAGAAAAAAAATTAAAATGGCACATTCTAATAGTTAGACACAGTTCTTATTAAGGCTATAACTTCAAAAAGAAGCCAGCAGTCTATTGTAATACATATTTGTTGTTAAAAGTGTGATAAGCCAAAAAAGCCTCTGTTATCAAAGCTGATTGAAGAGGCAGTGCTCATCCTTTACACCAAGGATCAAAAGGAGCTTAGACATGGCATAATTTAACTGCACAAAATGGAAAGTGACATATATGAATGAAATAAAGCTTTTCAAAAAGAGGTTAATACATACAACGTTCTGTTGGAGGCCATAAACAGTGGCATGTGTTCTCTGGAGTGACCTGCATTTTTTTTCTTTTTTGATTAGACTCTCATGGCCTAGCCAAGTGATCTAGGATTATATCAAGCTTCTGAGACTGAATGGTCTTTTCTTCCATGCCTGTTCTCCTGTCTTTCCAACCTGGGAGGAGGAGGAGGAGGAGGAGGAGAACTACTACTACTACTACTACTACTACCCAGGAGCAGATGGGAGTAACTGGAAGAGAATACCAACTCTTCATTGGATACCTGAGGAAGCTATCTTATCCTACCTAATAGAATGGCAGCCACTGATTTAGAGGCTAAATCAGGAATTGAGAAAACTGGAATCTCCAGATGGTTTGGACTTCAATATCCAAAGAGGCAATTGTGGGAGATGCAGCCTAAAGCAACTGGAAGGACAAAGGTCTCACTTCTGCTGCACAGCAGCACCCTAGATTTGTGCAAGTGCAGATAACTCAGTGCAAAATGCAAAACCTGGGTAATATTCATAGGCATTAAATAAAGAAATCTAATCACACATAATTCATAGAAAGTAGATTTTTTTTTGTCAAAATCTTAAAGTAATTTAAACCATAAACTAACTTAGAATCTTTCTACACTACTACTGATCTATAGAGACAGACTATAGATTGTTTTCTTCTCATAGTAATTAGTTTCAGGTAATCCTGAAAAATGCTGGCACTGCAGGTGTATGGAAGGCACGGTGCATATCTGAGATGGCCAGCTATACTGCACATATCGATAATTTCAGCAGTAATAATGGGCTTCAAAGGAACTTAGCTCTTCTAAATCTTCATTCAACCAGGATAATTAAAATTAAAAGTAAACAGAAACCTAGCCACCAAGCAAATAACTTGTAAGGCAAACATGAGAATAAAACTGAAATCAAGGAAACAAACAGAATGCTATGCCACTGATTTTTTTTTTATTTTTTTTTTGTAGCATTCAGTCTCTGAAGATTAGAGTTCAAGGGATGGAAAAGATATAGACTGCAAACCCATAAATATCTCATTTAGAGCATTCTTCATTTTCATACTTTATCACTTCTGAGCAATGTTAATTCAACAAAATAGAAATATAGATGTGCATGTTTTGAATGCAGCTTAAGAATTACAACAAAACAATCACATCCTGTTTGTTATTCAGAGGCCACAAACTAAATGTATGTCTGTATGTGATTATAATAATATCTTCTCCTTTTTATTTCAAAATGGAAATATATACATTGAGGTTAGAGAGAGGACCATGCCGCTTTCTTTGGAATCAGCTTTGAAGTTGTATGCTCTCCGTAGTCAAACACCAGTTAGCAATCTGGCTGCAGCGCTTTCTACTAGCTGAAGTTACTGAACAATCTTCAAAAGCAGCCACACATACTGAGCATTACAGTGAATCAAATGGAAGGTAAACAAGGTGTGTATCACAGTGGCCAGATGCAATGTTTATAGGAATGATTGCAGATGGCACACAAATTCTTTGCCCTAGACTCCTCTCACCCTTTTCATTTAAAATTATTTTGGTTAAAAAACCTAGGGGCTTTCTGACAGTTGTTACCCTAATAGGTAGGGGACACTGGTGTCCACCTGCGATGCCAGTGTCTCCTTAGAATTTGGGGAATTAATAGTTCAAAGGAGGCCTGTGAGAAGAGGGTAAGACAGGATCTTGCACCTATGTATACCAGTACTAACTGCAGAGAAGACTCCAGTTAAAAATTAAACACAGTGCTTTATTTGAATCGACAAACATATGATGAATCAGACAATCTTAAGAACCATACAAGGCTATAGGAAAGTGTGGCAAGAAAGGTTGGATAGAGAGAGATTGGGTGGAAAGGGTGATAGTTACCAGTCCTAAAGAAGAGGTCACAGCAGACTGGCTAAGACAGCAACTGAGGGTAGCATGGAGGAATGGCAGTCTGGAGCACCACATACAACGTACTACAATTGGCTAGGATTGAAGTTAGGGTTTTTAACCGTATTTCACACCCTGAAGGAGTGAGTTGACAAAGCCATAATGGCTTTCCCATGAGATTGACAAATGGAGGCCAGAACGGTTGCTTAACTGACAAAACATTGATGGGACTCAGGAAGATCTCTTAATGTTTTGTCAGGTAGGGTGTATAGGGAAGATCTACAGAAGGTAAGATGCAGGGATGGTATCTGATTGCTCACCAATCTGGGCAGTTCATCTTTCATTGTATTCAAAGATGTCAAATGCCTAAAGCAGTAAGAGATTAGCACAAACCCATCAGCCTTGGGTTTTCCACATAATCCTATGTGAACTTTCATGACCCCAAACACATCTCCATCCAGTGTAACCTTGAATACGTTCTTCATCCAGTGTGACCCTGATCGTGTTCTCTGGTAGTTAATAAGTCCAATTTATGAAAATTGCATATGCAGTAGGAGGGGTGGTAGACCTTTTCTTTAAGATTATAATTTCTTTGGCCTCCAGGTTTTTGCACTACATTGCAGAATGCATATCCTAACAAAATATGCCCAAGCACATAAATATAAAAGATCAAAAACCTATTTCATTTAGGTTAAAGCTCCACAAAACCAAGGTACTAGAAGCAAATGTTTATGTCTTCATGGATATGTCCCATTATGAGTAATATCAGAATTTGTATGCCAACCTAATGAGATGTGACCTTTACAAAGGTGATAGTGATTGAAACTTTGCTTGCAACTCACCTTGACTAAAATAGCACTCCTATATATCTATGTGCCTCTCACACACATTGGTATATTTGGCATATATTTTAAACAATATGGTCTGCAGTTATGTTTGTTTGTTTTTAAAACCAAAACAAAAAGCCAAGATATGAAATATTTGGAATGTCTATTTCTATTACTTTTCATTAAAAAGAAAAAAGCAGAGCAGAACCAGATGCAAAATGGAATCAAGATTTAAAACAGCATAACAACAGTATGAAACTAATGGAAGCAATTATTGGAGGATTTTAGAGGTAACAGATGTTAGGGAAAAATTATAACAGCAGAAAACTGATAAAGAAAGTGGTAACAATAAAAATAATTGTGCATCTAGATGGCTTTCAAGTACGAGAGTCTTTAACAATGTTTTTCTAGTTATTTTTGTGTTGCGCTGAAGGAAGCCCAGATTGTTATTTAACTGTTCATAGCCCAAAAAATATATAGATTCCTTAAAGTCAGAGGTATCCCTCTGACTTTAGGTATGACACAGCAATTTAAGAAAGAGGCACACCAGTTCAAACATTGTGTATTAAGATATATAGGTGTCAGTCCAGCCAATATTTTACAGGTGAAGCTCCTCTGAAAAAAAGAAAAAGTAAATACTTGGCTAGGAACTGTTTGGGAAGAGCTGCAGAATAATTCAGGCCTCTCTCTTTCTCCCTAATCAGGTGATTGGATTTAGCTTCTCCCCACCCCGCTTTTATTTCAAATACCACACTGTCCTACTGTGTTCAAAGAAATAGCCATGTTAGTCTCTTGCAGCATAAAAAGGGAGAACGAAGGAAGAGGAAAAATGGAAATGGTGGAACTGCATTTAAGACTAACTGGTTTTTACTTTTGCAGGAATTTTCATGGATATCAATCTACTTCTTCAAATGCAGTACTAAGTGAAACTATATGAAACCATTATTGCAGTCAAAAGAACATTAGGCAACACATCAAATACATTGAATTAAATTATTTTTTTCTCTCTACAAAACTATCTTTGTCTAATTGGGTTATAGCTGGACACAAAATAGAGTAAGTTAGATGGTTTAAATATCTGCAAGTTATTTACCAATCTCCTGGTGCTTTGGTGTTTCATCAAACTGCTGTCATTAAGAACAGCATTAAGGTTTCAGGTATAAAGCATATTTATACAATTGTGGGAGAGGGACAGAATGCAACAGGATTCAGAAAGATGCAAATCGTGGCTGTTGCCTTACATTTTCAAGGGGCTGTGTAAAGTGATACAAGTCTTTTAGAACTTTACAGGGGTCAATTAATGTTGATGTGTAAAAGCAAAATCTGCTTATCAAAAGTCAGTTCCCTGGTTTCAAAACCCTCTTTGAGAATATTCCTTTTGATATTTGTGAATGTACTTCAATTCAACTATTTTCATTCTAGTTTTCCTTTGTAATTTCCTTGTTCAAAGGACTGTGACCTGCAAATCCCTTACTGAATGTCCAGCAATGAAATGTTCTGCAACTGGTTTTGGGTAGTGCCATTTCTAAAGTCAGATTTGTGTCCATTAATCCTTTAATGTAGAGGTTGTTCTGTTTGTCCAATGTAGAGTGTAGGGGGCATTGCTAGCCTAAGATAGCATATAACCCATTGGAAGAAGAGCAAGTAAATGTGTCTCTGATATTGTAGCTGTAACACACTTTGGAGTATAAGTGGAGCTTTGGACTGGACTATGACCCTGGAAATGTGGGTTCTATTACTTGCTTGGTCATGGAAATCCACTGAGTGACCTTGAGTATGTCACACACTCTCAGTTCTCAAAAAACCCTATGATACGTTTGCCTTAGGGTCACTGTAATGACTTGAAGGCACACAGCCACCACCACCACCACCACCACATAGTGGAAGACTTCAGCCACCATTAATGTGATAATTAATTTGATCATGTGTGAATGTATCTTTTCACCTGATTTTTAGCAGAATGCATTCACTATATAACCAGAGAAGAGTTTAAAGAAGTTAAAGTACATAGTCAGTCTTTAAACAAGTGACAGCAGTGTAGCAACCATTCTCTCACTAATTATTAAGAGCTCATGGGAAGAGCAAAGAAACTGCCAATGAAGTGAGACACAGATGGTCAGCACTGAAGTCTGGGCAGGTAGATAACATTTACCAAACAGAGAACCAGACTTAGAACTTAAACTCTACAACATTTCAGCAGTTTTACTGTTAAGGACAAAATATTTGAAAAGGCCAGGGAAACTGTAATCCATAAGAAATGTGGTGTCACTATTCACGTAACATTTTTAAATTTCTCTGATCCTACTAGATTTGTATGCAGTAATGTTGAGCTTCCAGTTTACTCCCTTAAAACTCTCATTTACAAGGAAAAATGATACTGCTATTCAAAATCATCTGTTAAATCAGATACCAAGATGGAGTTCAGAGGCTAGAGTAAAAATAGTAGATTTGAGGCTTATTTGTAATAAACTATTATGCTGACTGTCATTTGGCTGAGCAACTTATCAGATTACCGTTTGCTGAACATGAGACAACAACCAAAACCACTGTACAGAAACAGATGATACAAGAATGTGAGGAAGGTCTAAACCAGAAGCAGGAAGCCATGTTTTATCTGAAGGCTACAGCTGTATTTTCAAACTGGTCACTGGGTACCTCACCTGCACAAGTACAAACACTATCTCTCAAGCACACATGGTTGAAGATAAGATACGCTACGAAGCAAAAAGTGCAGTACATTCAAACTCTATTCTCTTAAAACATCAGTTTATTGCTGGTCACCTTCTGACACTCAAGAACAAAATTAATCCAACTACTGATAATGCACATTGTTGCTAGAAAGCTTCTCCAACTTCATTTTCTAATATCCCATTTCATTATCTCATGGTAAAACCAAGCAATTACAGCACTTAACAAACTGTAATTTTTTGGAATCCTCTTGGCTGCTGCTCTCTGGCTGCTACTGGATATGCTTATAAGAAGGGATTTTGTTAAGACATTAAATTTTTGTTTTTCTCCCTATATATTCCATTTACCAGATCCAATTTGCATTCTCTTTCTTTTACCACCTTTAGCAATTCTGTCCATTCAGATATATAATAAAGGCTAGGCCTTGTCTTGGGAAACCTCATGAGTAATCCTAAACTTATTAACTTTATTTATATCTTGCTTTTCCCCACAAACTGGGACACAAAGCAGCTCATATCAAAGTAAAAATATTCACATGAAAAAACTAAGGTTGCAACGTTAAAACATAACTAAACACATTAGACTGTGAAAACACAGATGAATTAAAAGGAATTCTAAAAGACATCAAGAAAATAGTCTACTGTCAAAGGGAGATTTAAATAAAAAGATGTTTGTTTCTCCACAGAAGGATAACAGGGAAGCAGAGAGCTTAACCATCCACTTCACAGTCTGGGAACAACAATCAAGAAGGTCTTCTCCCATTTTCCCAGCAAATGTGAATGTGGCAGGACCAGGAGAAGGACCTACCAAGAAGATTTGGGAGCCCAGGGCACCTTGTATAGAAGAATACCATCTTTTGAACAGGCTAGATGTAATTTGTAATAACAAAAGTTACAACTTATTTAATAATTCAATGTTCTTTACTTTTAGACACACAAAAATAAGAGTTGTTACCTGTCTGCATCCACAGTGACATCATGTACCCCTCTTTGGATGACATCTCGGGAAGCAGCTATATCTGGTATTCGGTTCAAGCTCCTTGTATACAGGTTGAGCCCTCCATCTGTCATGTAACTGAAAATAAAAGCATAATAATTTATAAGAAGATGTGACCATCTGCTGCTACTTATTTATACTAAAAAGTCAGTGTAGCACTTTTACAGAGCTAAAGAAAGAAATGACATTTTTGTTCTGCACAATTTATAGTCTACAGCAAGGTTTTGCAAACCTGTCAAAGTAAACTTCACTGAAAGCCAAACTAGATGTGGTGCGGTATAACAGAACAGGATTTCCCATGGCTTTAAAGAGTTAATACCAGTTAGCAGATAGGGCCATAGCCCAGTGCTAAAATGCATGCTATGTATACACTGGCATAGAGATGTTCTACCACTGGCATAGAGATGAAAACAATATTTAATAATATTTGAAAACTGGTGGAAAAACAAATATGTTTTTCAAATATAGGAAAACCATGATGGGGAACATCCTGGAGTAATCAGAATCTTCACAGGTTGGGACTTATGCTGTGCAAAACGTGCATATGGCTTGGAGGGGTGTACAGAAAACATCATTTTCTTCAAAGAATATATTTCTGTGCCTCAGCATTATTTTCTGTACAGAATATGCTACATCCTATGCAGAAAAATGTTGTTCTGTTTTCTGTGCAAAAAAAGAAAAAGTGTGAATTTTGTGCAGAATAAGAACCACACTGTGAATAGTCTTTGAAAACTGCACAGTTTTCAAAAACTTCCTTGGAACAGGAATAAAAAAATGTTAGAATTACTTGTCGCTTCCCTTGACATTGAAAATAGTGAAGTATTACATCTCTACTTTGACATTTTTGGGGATTAAAAGCAACAGGCACCAGGTGATAGATCTTCTCAGTTCGACAGCAGAGAGAGAAACTTTCTGGTCTGCCCAGTCCTCTCCTGGGCAACTCCTCCCAGGCACAATTAACGAGCTATAGGATGTTCCATGGAACAAATAGCAGCTTTAGTGATGTAATTTTGAATGAAGAAGACAATGCTGAGCAAAATGTTTATCCTCCCTCCGTCACTGAAACAGCTAGGAAGTCTTAGTAAGTATGGTTTATACCACTCTATGCAACTTTCAAGCATTGCTTTCAAAAAGTGCTGGGAGCCTGCACAGACAAAAGAGGTTCTCTACTTGAGAAAATAACCCTTTGTGTGTAGATGCAAACAGACATGATGATGATCGTGGTGGGTGACTAGCATGTCCCCCCACCTCAGTGATTTATTTTGTTCACTTTCAGAATAACTGGAGCAGGTTTAAGAGGTTCCATAGTAGAGCAAATACTACATCAGCAAAAGTCTCAGGTTTAATCCCTGCCATCTCCAGGTAGGGATAGGAAAGTCTCTTCTCTGAAATACAAGACAGCCATTACCAATCAAGAGGGGTAATTCCGAGTTAGATGAAGCAAAAGTTTGATTCACTGTAAAGCAGTTTCTTGTGGATTAAAAATTTTTCCTGTGTAAATAGTACACACATGTCCTGCAAAAGCACTTACAGGTCATGTGTAAAATTAGTGCAGTGCTGTTTTTAAGGTCTGTACATAGTCTTTGAATGAATTTTAACATTGTTAATGTTTAATGTTTTAACTTTATAAATGGCTCGTTTGTTTTAATCTTATATTTATATTTTTATTAATGTTCTTTGTATAGTTTCCAAACAGTTGTATTGTTTTAAATATGCCGTTAGCAGCCTTGAGACCCACTAGTGAAAGAAAGGCAGGATTTCTATTATATAAAAGTCAATGTTTGCCTGTTTGTGAGTTTGTCTGTCTGTCTGTGTCAGGCAGGCAAAGACCTCATACGATTGGCTGAGTGAGGTGAGAAGACCTCATATGATTGGCTGGCTGTGAAGATTCTATGGAATCCTGGGGTTGGCAGTTTAGGGAGGGGCCTTTAGAATTCTCAGCCCAGAGCTCTTGGGCCTCAGGCTGGTTGCTATGGAGACAAGGCCTGCCATCAATACGGATGCCAGAAAACATTTGGAGGCAAATGTGAGAAAAAATAAAATGACATACACAACATAGTTACAAGGTCTTCTCACCTCACACAGTAGATTGTATGGGTTCTATATGTGAGGAATTTTAAAATTCAAAACAAAAAATGCTTCCAGAAAAATGTAAAGCCATTGCACAAATTCAACAGAAAGGAAAAAAAAAAGGCAGTACATCAACGCCACCAGACAACATAGATTGGACTGGGGACTATGGGGAAAAGTTACAAGTACTGGAATAGGCCGGTTCCTACGGAGACCATGCCTAGCAGCAAAGAGGAGGACAGTGTATTCCCACAGGAATCCAACCTCTGTATGTTAACAACTATGAATACAGACTGAATTGGGAAATATTGAACAAAGTTACAGGAAACGGAGAAGACAGTTTGGTGAATTCTTAAGAGGAAAATAAAAATCCCAGGCAATACCGAGTAAATACGCTAGTAAATCATTAAAATATAATAACAATAACCATAACATTACATCAGCCATCAAAGGCCTCTGTGGGTGACAGGTATGCTAATACTGTAAACAAATGCATCATTGTGTGTAGCATGTACATTTAAGCATTATGAGGTACACATGGAAAGCTTACAGTGCAGGGACCAGACAGTCACAAATTGAGAAGTCTGACAAATTTCAGAAATCACCTAACAAAGCCAGGCTCACATGAAAGATAGTTCCATATGGCCTGTTGACACTAACACAAGTTTTGCTACCACAGTTACTGAACTTAATTTGATGTTTATTTTATTTATTTATTTTGGTTTCATCTTCTTTTGATGTCCATTGTTACCTGGTTTAGCCCCAAGAGACTATGTGTTTGTTTTAGTCATGAGAATAATCCCTTGAGTGAAATGGATAGTGGATTCACAATATAGAGTCAAACTCTAAAGTCAGATGTTGAGATTACTTTCACTAGGATCATGTTTCAAAGTGATCTTGGGTTAGGAGATGAATCCTAGCAAGAGTTTGTTTTCCATGTGATATAACATTCTTTTTTTTTTTTTAAAAAAATTATATTCTGTGATATATTCTAAAGGTTAAAGAACTGTAGAATTACAAACTCAAGAAAATAAAGAAGAAAAGCGAACCCTAGACTTGAAGGTATCTTGATTCTTATATGGTGAACGCATTAACAGAGAGGTTGAACATATGAAATGGGCATCATATTAATTCCTAATTACTACTGGATTCTCATTCCCCAAGTGTTTAAACTAATTAAAACGGGAATGAAAGAGGGAAAAGTGATAAGACTTGACATGCCTGAATGAGGTATGAATTCTCAGTGCTTATTATTCATTTTTTTATTATTAAAAAAACAAACCAGAAACTGTACTTAAAAATCTTCTGGCTAAGAGCACTGCTGCTTCTACTTACTGTTTATCAAAGCTTTCTAATTATAGATATCAAAAAAGACAACTTAATTTATTTTCTAAGATGATTAAACTAACTACTATATTTTTAAATATATGTAATACAAAAAATCTCTTACCCAATATGCAATGGAAAGAAAATATTCCAAGAAAAAAAATTGAAAGACATCCTACATGTTAAGAACTGAAAAAATGTCTAGTAGATGAGACCAACATCTTATCTAGTTCACTATGCTGTTTTCTCAGAAGCCAAAGAAAACATACCTATGGGAAACAAAAATGCAGAACATAAAAACAGTGTCATTGTCCCATTTCTGTTCCCCAAAAAGTGATAGGCATATTAGTTCTAACACCTGAGATACATAGTCATCATGAATAGCAGTCATAAAGAGCATTATCTTCAAAAAGACTGGGGCTGCGTACACTATCCTCATCCTTAACATTCCTGATCTCAACATGTTTATTGAGGAAGTATAGCACTATCATTCAGGAGCAGAGGTTTCCATATTTTTCAATGCTTCCAAAGTTTGGAAAGGATTTGACTCACATTCTTGTAAAATACAAACAGATGTCCTTATAGACTTCTTTGTTCAACACAGAGAGGTTGAGCACTTACAGGACAGGGAGCACACAGATGATGATCTTGGGGATAATGCCTGTGGCCTCATATGTCTTATCATTTTCATTGTTCAGGTGTAACACCTCAACAGAACTTGAGTAAGAAAGCAGTGAAGTACACAGGCCAAGGCTAAGCAGCTGAGACCTATTCCATATAGGCTTACTTGGAAATAAGCACCTTTTAGATTATAGCCTTGCTCTGAGACACAGAGACCGAATTTCTCTAACGGACTACAGTGTCTCAAGCATTGAAAAAATGACAGGCAGAGAATTTAAGAGAAAATGTTAGAGAAAGAGTGGGATTCACACTGTCTCAAATACTAAAAAAATCTAATTCTTCACACTGTCCTTTTGTCATGTCCATGTGCTTACTCTCCCTATCTTTCTGTCATTCACACAAATTTCTCCCTCTCTCGCAGTCACACTTGCAAACTTCTACTTTTTAATACTTGGATGGGAGATGACTAATGAAAACCAGGTGCTGTAAGTTATATTTCAGAGAAAGGTACTGGCAAAACTATCTTGGAGTATTCCCTGCCTAAGAAAACTGTATGAAATTCATTATGTCACCATAAATTGGAAAGCAACTGGAAGGCGCTTGTGCGCGCGCACACACACACACACACACACACACACACGCAGAGTGACCTAAGTAAAATCTGTCTATCTCTCTGTCTCTCTATCTATCTTCCTAACTACCCCAAAGGCACCACATACCATCTGATCTTGGGAGCAAAGCAGGGGCAGCTCTGGTTAGTACTTGGATAGGAGAGCGCCAACAAATACCAGATGCTATAGGCTGTATTTCAGAGGAAAGAACTACCAAAACCATCTACGAGTATTCCTTGCCACTTCTGCCTTTTTTAGTTGCTAAAGATGAATCTGAGCTGCATCCAAGGTGACACTTTAGCACACCCTATTTTCAATAATCTTCAATGGATGACGGTATTACCCCCTAGGTTGAGGCCAAGTAGTGTTATGGTCTTAAGTCTATATATATACAGAAATTCTCCCTTTCGTCCAAAATGCCTGAAGGAGATAGCACCTCAGTATGAAAGAAGGACAAACCAGAGAGACTGTGATGTTCCAGGCTGAAATGCCTGGCCTTTGGTTGACCAGGATTGCACACTTGTTGTTCCTGAAGCATATATGTAGCTCTGTAGTTGTTTTGTCCATGTACTGCAGATGACATTCTGTAAATCTGCATTTGATCACACACACAAATACACACAGAGAGCAAAATTGCTATTTAAAATCCATGAGCAAAGGTATGTACTATATACTGTCCTGCCCTTTCAGCACAACTCAGTCCTGAATTTGATATAATCACAAGCAGACAAAAAGTCTTGTCTTTATGTCCACGTCAGGCTTTCTTTCTCTCACTTGATTTCCACATAGTGTTTGAATTCCTTTAAACTTGCTGTGCTCACCATGAAAAAAACACAAGCTCTGAAATAGTCTCTTTTGGTTTCTTGACCCTTCTGTATTGAAACTCAGCGTGGTAATTCAAGAGATCAATTTCTCCTTTAATGCCAACCTTTGATTTTAATCTCCTAATGCTAAATAAGACATGATGCAGAACATTCACCATTAGGATCAAACACAGCTTTTAACCTATATCTTCCTTTACCCTTTCCTGATATAAACTGCTAGATTGAGAGAAGGACGCAGGAAGAGGAGGGAGGAAGGAAGAGGAAGAGAGAGAGAGAGAGAGACAGAAAGAGAGAAAGAGGGAGAAATCTGTTATTAGCTCTGTAGGAAAAAGAACCAGGTACAGATACTGTATCTATCCTTTATCCTCTTTGTGGCATAAAATAGTGTGAATTAGAGTGACTTCAAGAACAGATTTAAACATTGTCTTCCTGAGCACTGCTTCCTTGATCTTTAGAAAAAAATGTGTGAAGCTGCTTATTAATAACATTGTTGAATGTTCCACTTCACAGCATGTACTTCTTTAGTACTGAGTGTGTGCTTCTTTTGAAATGAAACATTAAAGTCAGTATTCATCATTTACATGTAGACAATGAACTAATTCACAAAGGGCTATGCAAGCCTTGATATGAAAAACCTAGGCTAGCCCCATCTTCAGTGTCTACGTGTTGACTATGAACTCTGAAGAGAAACATCTGCATATAAGCAACTCCATCCCTCAGTACTCAGCATAAGTGTAAGAAGAAAACAGAGATAAACTAAATGTTCATTTTGAAACACCGATGGGGAGGGGGGCATATTCTACAGCCACAGAAATCCATAAACTTCTCTGATAAAACTGAGTCTGCTGATTTCTTCCATATTTTAAGTAGCCACTATTTCAAGACAGAATGTTCATAGAACCAGATTTCATTCCTTGTTGGCACATTTTATTTTCAGCCAACAAAACTTGGAGGTTGGGGCTACAAATAATAGAGACAAAAGTGTGCCTTAACGGAAAGAAATAGGGTGAAAGTCAAGAATTCTGTTTAAATGCTGGCAAACGTGCAATCTTTGCTATAACTATAAATCAATTTTTCAGACTGAATTAAGCCCTCAATCATAGTTGACAAAGGTAGCCAAATTATTTTGAGGTCTCAATAAAATTGAACTATGAAGGATTTCGACATGGTGATATATTAGGTCTTCGTTGATATACAGAGAAAATTAGGTGTCAAATTAGATGTTAAATTAGATGTCATAAGGAACACAGAGCTGCTATCATTTAATCCTAAAGTCTGTTACACAACACAGAATATGATGTTTCTCCGTTCTTGCTATCCATTGTTATACATGAGATGGGGAGACACATAGCATGACACTTCATAGTGTACACTGTGCTGCAGTAGACTTTATGATGAACATGGAGTAAAGAAATTCAGTCTGGCATCAGCATTTAAAGCTCTACTTATCTTGGGAACTCTGTACTTCCAGGAACACCTTTTGTTGCATATAGCAGCTGACTATCTCTCTTCTACATTCCATGGGAGGATCAACACATTATTTGGAGACACAGGAGAGGACCTTCTCTGCTGTGGTGCCTTGATTGTGAAGTGACCTTTCATTGTTATTGTTGTTGTTGTTGTCTGCCTTCAAGTAGTTTTTGACTTATAGTGACCCTAAGAGGAACCTATCACAGAGGTTTCTGGGGCTGAGAGTATGTGATGCTTCCAAGGTCAGCCAATGGGTTTCCATGGCCAAGCAGGAAATTGAAGCCTGGTCTCCAAGTTTGTAGTCTGATATTCAAACCACTACACCGTGCTGAGACTTCCTTTTACTTAATCTTGTGTCTTTAACCAAACTTTTGGGGCCCACTGTCCATAACTTGCCTCTGATCTGTTAGGCTGTATATTTTTTGTCTCCTGCTTTCTGTTACTCAGTTGAATCTTTTAAAAACATGTTTGATAATTGTTGTAATTTTTTTATTGTTGCCCCACTGCCCTGAGATCTCCAGATAGGGTGTGATAAAAATGTTTCAATTAATAAGTCAACTCAGCATCTCATATAATGTTTATTATTGCTATAAGAATAGGGAAAGAGTCTGAAAAAATATTTAGAAATGGAGCATAATGTAACAAATACAATGGGGGGAAACCATTTTGTTTTATCATCTCTAAGAATTCTCTGGACATTTATATAATTTTTTATAATAGAGAAGTCAACATAAATATTCTCAGTAAGAGGTGAAAAGGAAAAAATATAAGTGATTTATTTTTCTAGCTATAAAATCTATATCAGAGATTAATCAGAAAAAGTTATGAATAACTTTGCTAGACAATCATTTTAAAGATGTCTACTTTAAGTGTGTCTCTGTGTGTCTCCCCATCTTATGTATAACAATGGCCATGCCAACATCCTATGAAATTCAGGCAGCTCAGATAAGTCTTTTGTGCTTAAATACAATCATTTTACTTCATCATCAAATTGCAAATAGCTCCTGATATACCCAAAGAAGACACAAAGAAAAATAGCTACTACTAGATAAAGGGTAACAAGTGATATCTTCATGAATAAACATATTCATGTGCTCAGCTATAACATGCACAATTGCAAAATTGCAGAAAACCTTATTACTCAGTTGATTGTATCCGACAACCAGCAGTATAACATTTATGTTTGTAATAAAAAACTTTATAAAGCCTTGGACCCCTAGACTTCACACAATGTCTCTCCCATTATGAACCACCCTGTGCCCTGAAGGCTTCCTCCAAATACTTCTGAGAGATGCTTGGAGAGTGGCAACAAAAGAGAAGGGGACCTTCATTGTGCCATCTTTGGAATGCTTCTCCTTCCAAAGCCCACCTAGCCTGAGCATAGTCATAATAACAGCAACAGGTTTTGATATTTCTCTTCATCCAGGCATTTGATGTAATGTAATTTGCTGACTTTTTTTTTAAAAAAAAATTGGATCAGTGCCAATTGATTGCTCTTATAGTTTATTACTCCTTTAAGGAAGCTGTCCATGTGTGCTGTTTTATAGTTTGTACTATTTTTCTCTTTAATTTCTGTATATATTTGTTGCTGTAAGATGCTTTGAGTCTTTTTTCAGAGGAAGTCATCTGAGCATTTTTTTAAAAAAATAACTGCTAAAGGATTTTGTTTGCCCCCATATAACATACATGTTATTGGCAAAAATAAAAAGATTACAGTACACAGCAAATAGACAGACAGACAGATAGATGAAAGGTAGACAGATAGACAGACAATCAGATGAAGGAGGATTTGAATCAGTCTTGCACAATTTGCGATCCAAAAACTCAAACTCTGTCCATCAATCAAATGTGGCAGCCCACAGTGGGCTTGATATCTGTTGCCTATAGGAGTCTAAGGACCTTATCACACCACATTGTTATAACACTACTACTCCACTTTAACTGCCATGCCAACATCCTATCAAATCCTGAGATTTGCAGTTTAGGGAGGGGCATTGAGAATTCCCAGCTAGGCAGCACTTGGGCCTTAGTAAACCTCAAAGCCCAGAATTCCACAGAATGTTGCCATGGCAGTTAAAGCAAAATAGGAAAAAGGGAACAATGAGTACCATCACTGTAAGTTGCAAGCACTACACCACAGTCCTGACACTGATAACCAGTGCTCACAAGAAAGAGCATACCGCAGGCATATCATGGTGAACAAAGCCTCTGGCAAAGACACCCCTTTTTACAAACACTTCTTATGCTTGCCTAGTCCTCTGTCTAGCTAGAATTTATTTTTATTTATTTATTTAGCAGCATCAGCATTGGGAGGATGGTGAGGGAGAGCTGGAGAAATACAATCCTTGATTTTTGGGTTGTAGAAGGGTATTTCTCAGCACAATAAAGCTTGAATGGTGAAAGAGTAGGATTCTGATCTAACTGATCCAACGGCAGCTATGTGTCTGTTTACAACAGGCAAGGTAATCAGCAGCTACCTTTCGAAACCCTTACTGAGCACATGTGGACAAAAAACAGAGAGAAATGGGGGAAGAGATAAGCCTCTCCAGCTCTTCCCACCATGTAAAAAAGCATAAATGTCTAAGTTTGGTAATCAGAATGGAAATTATCATAAAGGTGGACATTGGTAGGGGGAAAAATCATCCCCAGATGTATTTTGGAAGAAGCCTTGAAATGACCTCCAGAAGATCACAAATGTCTTTGTTTACTCAGGCAAGGCTTACCTGACCTAGTTGTTTCATTTCACATGTGCATACTTTAATACTGAATAAAAAGTCCAATGAAACATGTTAAACTGCTCTTCTTTTTGTGACATAGCAAGCTATAGCCCTGTTCTTTCCATGTTATTTTTGCCTCTGGCATCAAAGTTTCTGTTAAAGAAGTAATGTTCAAAAACAAATCTTTTTTTAAACTAAGGCATGCTTGTACATTTAACAATAGCTTGTGCTATATGTGGGTCCAGAGTGAAGAAATATAAACTTACCCACTGTTAATGTCATCAGCTCGGAGACTTTTCCCAAGAATATCTCCATCGCTCATATATCCTCCTACATCAACATCTGAGGAAATGTCCAGATCACTATTTCCTTTTTCACTCATGTCAATCTGGGGTATGTTCCCAAGACGAGAAACGGCTGCTCGGCGAAGAGGTGTTGTATACATGAACCGAGAAGGGTCAGTGTGGATGAAGCGACTAGCACCACTGCGCGGGTACCCAGCACCGAGGGAAGGAGCATCCCCTGCCTGGAGACGAGGACTAGCTTGTCCAAGTCTCCAAGTCACTGGAGAGGATCGACTTGTCAAGCCTGGGATGCTTCGCCCGTTCACTTCAGTTGTCACTGTACTGTCAAATGTTGTCTCCAGCGTGCTGTCAAGCAAAACAGAAACCAATGAACTGTGTTTTCTATACTTCTGAGTATAGTGAGGTAGAGGGAGAGACAGAATAAAGTGCCACACAGAAACGAAGACTGGCTTATGAAAAATGAGTTCTTATGAAAAGGCATCTCCCTGATGGATACAAACATTTTTCTGCAGCGCTGAAAGGTGATCAAGAAAAGTATAAGTAAATAAAGATACCAAGCCTCTTCTCTTGCTTGAGACCTTATAATACTTTCTTATTATTATTAAGGATTTTTTTTTTAAATGAAAACATGTGAATTATGTGAAGAAACAAAATCTTAAGATCTTGTTGGAAAGTTTTCTCACACAGTGTATTCCAAACTAAAAAATTGCCAAATTTAAACAGTTACAGCTTTGGATGTGTGATAAATCTGGTCTGTTGGGGGTATACGCACGCACGCAGACACACACACACACACACACACACACACACACACACACACATCTCCATGGGTGTTTGTCTGAGTTCTCAAATCCTCACCAGCTAGAAACAGACATGGGCCAGAAACACTTCATGTGTATATTTCAAGATTTGAATAAATGTGTCAGATAAATGTACCCATCTGAAATGTAATGAAGACAAATGTGCTTTAATCCAAGGGTGAGTAACCTCCTCAGCTGAAGGGCCAAATTCGTCTTCACAATTGTTCTAAAGGTTTGGATTGCTGTGGTAGGTGCCAAAGGATGAGATCAAAAACATCAGCATATTTTAGCTTGAAGCTCTTATTACCAGTAAGTAAGCCTTAAGAAAGAGATTTCATCTTTAAAGAATGAGGATGTGAAGACCATACAAAAGATGGGAAACCAATTCATGATGTAAAATAGTGTGGATCTGTGGAATCCTGGAAAACTGGATTAGGAACTCATGTCCTCCAATTATCCCAATTTGGCAGATAGGGATGGAAATTCTTGATTTTCCCACTTCCTGACAGATATTTGGGGAAAGGCACTGCTATTTCTTCCCATAGTGTTGAAATATTTGGGTTTTTTTTCCCCTCATAAAGGATGGAAAACTCACCATAATGTTTAAAAACTGTGCATGTTCAAGAAACTCACAAAAGTTTTACATGGAACTGTGCATCTTTCTGAATAACAACTGCTCAGTTGTGGGTCTACCTTCAGTCCTGACTGTTTCATTCATTAAACTTTTTGAGAAAAAGGGACAAGAAGCCCTATCACACTACACTGTTGTAGTGCTATTATTCCACTTTAACTACCATGGAAATATCATAAGGAATCATGGAATTTGCAGTTTAGGGACAGGCCAAAGAGTCTCTGGTTGAGAACTGTAAATGCTCCTCCCTAAATTGTAAACCCCAGGATTTCATAGGATGTTGAAAGTGTAATAATAGCACTATCACAGTGTTGTGTGGAAAGGCCCTTAGTTAGAATAGGTGCACAACTTTGCCTTGGAGAAATGAGCTGTATTTCAGCTGTGCATCTTTTAAGGCTATGCAGGGTTGACAAAGTTGTGCTGTTTTGCTATGCTGAGAACAACAGTTACAAAAAGTTTGTCCAAGTTTCAGGAACTTTCCAAGCACTGTTTTTCTTTCTGGCAGTGTTTCCTGAGTGGTTGGGAACACCAAATTTTGTCCATGTTTGGGAACACTCCCAATAAATTATTTGCCATCCCACTTTTTCAGCTGCTTTTAAAATTTCCCAGTTTCTTTCTCATCCCCCCATTGTCCCCTGTCATCCTTAGCTTAGCTCAGTTGCTGCAAACTAATCAAAGTCCAGAGGTAGAGCAGCAGAGTCAACAAGACAGTTGGGGTAAACGTCTTGCCATACCCTGCAGACTCAGGCAAAAGTACACTGCTGCATCCTCTCTTAGCTTGGTGTTCTAATAATTTTGCTATTTTTATCATACTCAGATGTGTCACGGTTTTCATCCGTGTAATATTGGAAAGTATGGGAACCCAAGACACCTGGATTTCACCCCAAGTCCAAATATCCACACTTGTGCTTTAGCCATCAGATGTGTGCATGTAAACAATATAAACAATCTGAAAATTCTGCACAAAAATTCACAAATTATTTAAATATGTCAATAAAAATTGATATTTCTTTTTCATTTGAAAAAAATCCTCATGAGAAAAGCATATAACAGAATTAAAGGTGGTAAAAAGGAGGAGGTCAATAGAAACAGACTTGATAGATGTACACGTTCCATTCTATTACCAAGCTCTCTTTAGGTTTTATGTGACAATGGATATTATTTGAGAAGTTAGAATACTGGCTAAATTGGGCAAAACCATCCCTGGCCATCCCACATATGTTGCAGAGTAAAGTATGCCATTGTTTCGTCTGTCCACCTGTCATTGTTTGTTCATTTGAACAATTTATATGCACACACATTAAGCCTATTAAGTACAACCAATATTTGGGGAAAATCAAATTGTCAGCACAATTTGGACCTATTTATGTTGTATTTCAGTACATGCAGGTCCTATTCATGCCTGATTCACTTCACTTCAACTCAAACCTTACTAGGGGCAGAAGGGGTAGGACTGACTTCATTTATCTTGGGGAAGGCAAATAATTTGATATTTTAGACCTGGACTTTTTTTCCTTTTTGCAGTGCAACTCCAAAAGATGCTCAAATTATGAGAGTTGTAATCCTAAAGAGTAACTTCTTCAAGTTCTGAGTAAAGTGTTTACAAAAACATAGCATGGGAAGAGCAACCCTTTCGGAAAACATAAAACTATAAATTTATAGACTCCTGTTGCACAAAATGCCTTTTCCTTATTTGTACGACACTTGACAGGCTTTATCCCCACAGAAGAGACTACTGCAGTTTTCATCCCATTCTGACATAAGACAGTTATAGACAGATGATGTTCTCATTATGACTAATGGGATGTTTAAAGTTTTGGAAAACAAGGTGACCTAAAGTTCTGTCTTGGATCTAAATTAAGGCAGAAGGCCTACACAAATTAAGGAAACTTCTTACTAAAGTTATAAAGCAAGTGTATGCAAACTTATTGCTAACTGATTACATAATCAACAGCAATATGGGTTTATAATGGCAGAAAGACAAGAATGCATGCTAACATCCTACAACACTTGTAGAGATATTCAGGAACTCATAACAAAATTATGCCAGAAAATGTACATTATTCAGAGAATGCAACAATGTATGTAATAAGTTTCTCTGACCTGACATATAAGTTAAATAATTTAGAACAGCACTATCAGCAGCTGACACATGGTGTCAGTTGTAATTACAACAAGGCATACTATGATGAAGGCACTAATATAATGCTATTTATATTATAACAGAATTGCTTCTGGGTTGTTTTAATAAATGCATGCTAGTCAAAGGTGAGTAGAACATTTTTTAAAAAACTGAGGCAACAAAGAGTGTTTCTAACATGATCCATAAATGAGATTCCTCTAAATGGTCTTCTTCCTGCATTCATAAAACCTGTTCATCTTGACAACGCCGTGTCTCTCCACAATGGCATCTCTTAGTACTGTAAGACACAGGTCTTACAGAACTTTTAGACCGACCAATAATGCTCAGATGTTTGTCTCTGCTGTTTTCCAAGAGAGAGCCTTACCATGTATCACTACCATTTTGTCCTTTTTTTTTTCATGTTGAGTTGTTTCATGGTAGTATCAACCATAAGAGGAACATAAAATTCTGGTGAGCAGTGTACACACGTATACATTTTAATACACTGTACTTTAATACACTGGCAGAGTTTGGAGTGTGTGGAGGGCGGGTGGGAGGGGGTGGGGCTACAGCATGAGGGGCATGACCACTGTGCATGGGGGTGTGGCTGTGGTACATGGGGGCATGGCCAGGGTGTGTGGGGGCATGGCTACAGGCCAGGATGCCCCAGAAACATTGCTGCCTGGGGCGAACTGCCCCATCGCCTCCCCATCTCTACGCAACTGCATTAATATATAGTCCTCCCTCTGCATTTGCAGATTTGACCTTCGTGAATTTGATTATTCATGAGGCATGTGCTCGCCTCCCCCTACATTTTCCTCCTCCCACTCCCTTGCATTCTTCACCCTAGCCCTGTGAGGTTTGTTTTTAAAATGGATTTTTTTTTTCCTTTTGGATGAGCCCCCCTCTCACCGCTGGGGCCTGTCTTCTCTACTGTATGGCTGCACATTCTGTATGGCTGCACATTTTGTATTGGCTGCTGACTGCTAAGGTGCTCTTTTTACTCCTCCTCCTCCTTTCTCAAGATGGCAACCAGAAGTAGTTAGAATGCCAGAATTCCACTCTTCTCCCTCTGAGAGGAAAGTACCAGTAATCCCTTTACCTTGTCTTTTTTCTTCTCCCACGGAACACTGGAGCCAGAGGCAAAGGAATGGGAGGAGAGAGCTCTGGAGAGGAAGGGGAGGGAGATCACCGGGGAGAGTTCTTTGTGGTTTTTCCACTTTTGTGAGAGTTCTGTGCCCCAAACCCACATGAATATGTAGGGGCCACTGTAATATCCTGACTGGCAATGTGACTTATGACTGTAGTGGATGTTATAGGCCACACAGAGAACTGTTAAGCAGTTCCTAAATCACACTATTTTATAGAAGACAGCTTGTTTCAAGTTTGAGCTTGGCTTGTTACAGGTTTGAACATGGCTCATTTCAATAAACTATTACTAAGACTAACCAGTTTGTCCAGTTTTGAACTTAAGGCTACTTTTGGGGGGGGGCTTAAAATGGGAGTAAAAGCTTCCAAGGGTCTCATAAGTGTACCTCCAGAGTGCCATGGGAGTGTGAGAACTCAAAGTTTGACCAGAGTCATTCAGATAAAAGTAAATGATTGGTTAGAATTATGTTCTAATTCTAATTAGGATAGTATATCTCAGTTAATTTTGCTCAGTTCTTGAAGGTTATTTACAATGTCTTTTCATTTCTAAAAATTCCATAGAACCACAGTGGACACAACTTGCTATTTTCAAGAAATTTCTAAACCTGTTTATAATTTATTCTTTCAATACTTAACAGTTTGCTCAGTTTTAAGCCTTTAAACTGATTTCTTGAAGCTTGATGTTCTTCCAAGACCTAATACCTCGAAGTGAAAAAAGCAGAAAGCAAAACCAATGAGGCCAGCTACTAAAGAAACAGTCCTCGTGACAAGAATACTGAACAAACAAAACTCAGTTCACAGCATTGACATTTCGCTTTGCAAGAGCCACTTCATAATGTCCCATTCCTGGTTCTACATCATCATATATAGGCCCATCCCACCAGTAAATGTTACCTGTGACTTATTTGAGTTCCTCTAAGACTGGACATAGTTTCTTCCAAGTTCTGCCTCAGATCTGCTATATTCTTGACAGTTCTCATTCGTCTTGCTTCAGGATCTTCCCCTGAAAAGAAGAATATATATACATAAAACAAACAGTATCCTCCACATACTTTTTTTTAAAAAAATAGCATTTTATATGCTTGTGTGTGTGAGAGAGAGACAGAGAGAAAGAGAAAGAGAAAGAGAAAGAGAGAGAGAGAGAGAGAGAGAGAGAGAGAGAGAGAGAGAGAGAACTGGTTTCTACCAGTGTGGTCCTCATTCATCATACTAGACTGGGGAGCTTAATGGTGTTTACTGGTGCTTAAAAAGGTCATATATTTCCTCATTATGTCACAGTCATGAACAAATTTCTGTCTCATGTACACGCAGTGATTTTTATTTTTCATATTTATATCCTGGCCTGTATCCGGAGATGTCAGACCAACAGACCAACAAAATCAATTAAACTGTTAAAAATAATTTAAAATGTAAAATAATAATTTAAATAGACTAAAAGCATAAAACAGATTTTAACCTTTACACAGTTTAAAACTATGTGAAATTTGGAATAAATTACGTCACTTCGATTTAAACATGTTTTTTTTTAAAAAAAATGCATTTTGGTTTGGAAGTGAAATGAACCCAGTGCTGGCACCAACCAGGTCTCCAAGATGAGGCTACTCCACATATGAGATTTCGTAGAATAGAAGGTCCTGTCCCCTATCTTTCCACACCACATTGTCTTCATTGATGAAACAATTGGTCCAAAAGAAATGGTTACAGATACTCTCAAGAATACCTGAAGTTGACCTGGCACTATAAGCTCAAGCACCTTACTCAAAAAGGGAATATCATTGATAGGGCAGTTCTCACACATCTCTGGGTCCAGGGAAGTCATTTTCAAGAAAGGGTAAACTACAGCCTCCTTCAAGGCAGCAAGCACCTTCATGACAGAGTGAAGCATTTATCATTCCCTGGACCCATTCAAACAATCCAGATCTGCTAAATCTTACCAGCCAAGAGGGGTAACAGGTAAGCTTACATGTGGTGGAACAGATCGATTCATGTATCTTTATTCCATCATCAGGCTATACCAATTAAAACTAACCCTAAGAAACCCGAACAGATGAGTTAGTGGATACTTCCCCAGACTTTTCAATAAATGTGGCATCAGGTTGTGAGTGAACACAAGTGACCTTTCCTCAAAGTGCCTAGCATTATTCATCACAGAAGCAACAAGAGATTTATTCCTGGTCCTTCTTATCGTAATCTCAACATACAGTTTACCACTTGGAACTCTCATCTGAGTGGCATATTGAGAATGAAAAAGTTGAAGTATAATAGGATTCCTTTTTTTGCTACCCTCACTGCTATATAACACTGCTAATATTTCATCATATTCAGTCTTGAGACCTACAGCATAAGCATGCTAGCTATTACCTGTCCCATTTCCTTGCCCGCAGATCATCGGTAAGCGAGGGTAAATTTTGGCTTCCTCAAAGCTGAGTTGAGTGCTTAGGGCTGAGTGTATTGATGTCTCTTTCCATCTCACAGTTTCAAAGTAACACTAAGGTCTCTACTTAAATTGCCACCCCTTGTCAGCTAGAAAATCTCCCATAGTATCTAGGAACACTTCAGCTCCCATTAGCTGGGTGGGTGGACCATTGTAATTTTCTCCCATCCAGGCAAGCAAGGCTGGCTACTGTCAAACCAAACTTCACAAGTGTTCTGACTATGATAACAGAGGTGTTGAACACATCCCCTTAGATCATCCTCCATCCACCCAGTAGCAAAGCCCAGTTCTGGAGTTCTCAGACAGCTTGGGCAAGAAGGTAGCAGGGTGGATGGTTATAAGCAGTACAGTACAGCACTGACCATCAGCATCCATGTTACGTCTCTTAGGCTCATTACAAGATAAAATCCCTTCAGATTGGCACTTGGGCAAATCAGTTTACTCACAAGGGAAATGGAATCCTTATGGAGGATGGCAACTCCACCCCACTGCCCTACCAGTCTAGGTCAGTGCTGTATTGAGTATCTAGATGGACAAAATTGGGACAGGTCTATTCCACCAAGAACATCCACCCAGTTCTCTGGAATGCTATCAAACTGGATCCTTCATCCAAAACTAAGTAACGGATGATGGCTGTTTTACTGTGGACCAACATGGCATTCAGGAGTTTCAACAAAAGACTAGTGGGCAGATAAGCTGGATCTCAAAAGATGGGAGTAAAAGCAAAACACGAGATCAATTTTAAGTACTTATCCTGCTTTCCTCTTACCTGGCAAATAAATCTCATCGCCATATCTCCATCTGCAACCCAAACAGTTCAACGGTGTTATGAATTTTCTGTCCCCTGTGTATACTAATCTTATATGGGGAACATTTTTTAAAATGCAAATCAAAGATAATCCTTTAACTTGTTTTGCCAAATCTGTTCATTGCTGTTATGCGCTGCAGATAGTTGTACACTGAGGAGTCACATTCGTGAATCCTTACTACTTGTTCTGCTTGTGACCATTCATCTCTTTCCATTTCCCTTTTCTGTACAGTCACAGAAAACATCTTTTTGCTAGTCAGTGCAAGCAGATTTACCAAAACTGTAGTACAAGTATACTGCCCACAGTTAGAAAGAAACAGTTATTCAGCTTCCCATTCATTTCTTGGTTCTAATCTTTGCTCCCTTGCATGACAAAGTTTTGTAGCTTGAAGAGGATGAATGTAGGCAAAAATATAAAGAATCACAATGCTGTGAAAAATATATACACAAGCCGCATAGAAAACACAAAACAAACAGGTTTTGAGAACCCTTGAATTGGAGGGAAGCAGAGAAGAAACCTTTCAGAGAATGAATGCAGTTAACTTGTATTTGACTATCCAATTGACTCCCATGATTTTGAAATTTCTAAGAAAAATATCCTTTCCATTTGGCTTAAATCCTATAAAAACCTACATCTCATTTTCTCTACAGCTCAAAATGATCAGTCTGTAAGTATTCTACCATAGTCTAGTGCAGTGGTTCTCAACCTGTGGGTCCCCAGATGTTTGTGGACTTCAGCTCCCAGAAGCCCCAGCCACTATGGTCAATGTTCAAGGCTTCATGGAACTGAAGTCCGAAAACATCTGGGGACCCACTGGTCTAGTGCCTTAAAAGAACCAAGATAGGTTATTTTTTACTTTCCAGTCCAGCAGTTGAATAGTTTTCAAGTGCACTGGGGTTCTTATGTTTTGGAATGTTATTGTAGTTATTGTAGAAAGCTATGCAGGTACATGCCTATGGTGCTTGGTTATACTAAGAGAGAAAAATTTACTTATGCATAGAACAGTCAAATATTATCTTACACATTACAACTAGGGAACATAAAATCAGGCATCTGTACACAGGAGAATTAACATAAGCCTAAACCAGCAGTTTATTACACCTGCGTATAATAGCATTGTGAATATTTAGAAAACCATATATAATGTTTTCTAAACATTCACCTTTTTTAATTTTTTAAAAAAATATATACATATGCTACTGCTAAGTATGACTACGTCATTTATATATTTATTTGTTTTATATCCCATTTATTACCCAAATGGGATTCAAAGCAGTTTACAATATAAATTATTACAGAACATCTAATTGTGGTGGTGTCATTTTTGGGCAAGGTATTAGATCATATGGTAATCTCCCAGCTCCAGGCGTTTCTGGATGAAATGAATTATCTAGATCCATTTCAATCTAGTTTCAGTCCTGGTTATGGGACAAAGGCCCTTTCCACAGGGGAAAAACCAGGGGTAGGACGACCTCACCCGGAGGTCATCCACACCGTGGAGTGTGCTAGGGCGGTTAGAAATGTGGAGGTTCCACACCTCAAACCGCCCTCATGCGACCGCGGGGTGGCGCCGCATGTTTTATAAAAACGCATGTGCTAGCCCGTCGCAGTGCCCCGTGTGGAACTGCAGGGGCGTGCAAGCGCGTCCCTGCAGAGCTGCCCGGGGGCGGGCTTCCGGCTGGCGCACTTCTCCGATTGGCGGAGAGCCGCTGGAAGCCACCAGCCACCATTTTGGGCGCCACTGGGTGCCGCTGCCGTGTAGAGCAGCAAACGCACGCTGCTCCCCACGGCGACAGAGCTACCCACATCAAGGTAAGCTCCGTTTCCACGTGCGCCACCCCATTTCCCGCGTTTCACCCCCCCGTGTGGAAAGGGCCAAAGATAGCTTTGGTCTCTTGGTGTACAACATATGCAGGGAACAGGGAAAATGTGTCCTTGTTAGTTCCGTTGGACTTCTCAGCACCTTTTTGATACTATTGTCCATGGTATCCTTCTGGGCCACCTTACTGGGATTATTTGAAGTCATTGTTCTACAGTGGCTCCCTTCCTTCCCAGAAATGTGAACACAAAAGGTGGTGCTAAGGGATTCCTGATTGACTCCCTGGCCATTGGTCTGTGGGGTCCCTCAGGAATTTGTTTTGTTCCCCATACTATTTACCATATACATGAAACTGATCGGAAAAGTTGTCTGGAGTTTTGGGCTGCAGTGTCATCAAAATATAGATGACACCCTACTACTCCTTTCCACCCTAATCCAAGGAGGTTGTTCTGGTCGTAAACAAGAATTGGTCATCTATAACAGACTGGATGAAGGCAAACAAATTGAAGCTTACTCCTGACAAGACATAGGTGCTCCTGGTCATTCAAAAGGCAGAACAGGGAATAGGGGTTTAGCTTGTGTTCAGTGGGGTGACACTGCCTCTGAAGACACAGATTTGCACTTAGGGTGTACTCCTGGAATCAATTTTGAACCCAGAGGCCCCGATTTCTGAAGTGTCCAGGAGTGCTTTTGCATAATTAAAGTTTGTGCGCCAATGCATCCATTCCTTGAGATGTCAGATCTGGCCATGGTGGTACATGCCTTAGTTATATCTCATTCAAACTATTATAACATACTGTACTTGGGCCTGCCTTTGAAGAGTGTTCAGAAACTTCAGCTAGTCCGAAGAGCTGCAGCCAAACTGTAAATGGGATACCAATAAATATAACAACAAGAAGAAAAAGAAGTATAAAAGTTTAAAAAGCATTGAACAAGACATTCAATTAAAATACTATTTTAAAACTTAAAAAAAAAACACTTAAAATATACATTACATACTAAAAACAACACAGCCAGTTGCATTTCAATAAATTGAAGCTTAATCTAGACAAGACAGAGATGCCCCTGGTCAGTGAGAGGGTGAATCAGGAAATAGGGATTCAACCTGTTCTGGATCAGGTCTACCCTTGTCAGCCAAGGCTGAAACCCTGTTTAAACAAGAAGATCTTTGCCTGCCAGCAAAGAGACAAAAGAAAGGGAGCAATCAAATTTTCTATGTGAGATTGTTCCAAAGCACAGGAGAAGGCTCTCTCTCATCCATGTTCTCACCAGTCAAACTTGGGAGGATGGTAAAATGGAGAGAAAGTCCTCCCCAAACAGTGTAAGATTTAAGCAGGCCTGTATGGGGAGATACAGACTTTCAGATAGTTTGGACCTAAACTGTATTGGGATTTATGGGTCAAAAACAGTGCTTTGAATTACATCCAGAAACAGAGTAGCAGTCAGTGCAACTGTTTCAGCAAGGGAATTATATACTTCCTCAAAACAGCAACAGTCAGCAGTTTAGCTGCATCATTTTGAACCTGCTGAAGTTTCTGAACAGTTTCCAAAGGCAGTCTCAAGTAGAGGGTACTACAATAATCCAACTGGGATATAAGTAAGGCATGGTTTACCGTGGCCAAATCTGGCTTTTCAAGAAATGTGTGCAGCTGGCACACTAGTTTTAATTGTGCACACACACTCCTGGAAATCTCTGAAATCTGGACATTCAGGTTACCAAGACTTTCCCCAAGCTATGTACCTGAGATTTTAGGGGGAGTGCAACCTGATTCATACTGGGTTGAATCTCCATTTCCTGATTTGCCCTCTGACTGACCAGGAGCACTTCTGTCTTGTCTAGATTAAGCTTCAATTTATTTGCCCTCTCATCTAGTCTGGTACTGAAAACAGACATTGGATTAATACCAAAACTTCCTTAGAGTTAGATGGAAAGGAAAGAGAGAAAGAGAGTTGAGTGTCATTTGCATAGTGGTGACACTGAACCCAAATCTCTGGGCAACCTGTTAAAAACATGGGGAACAAAATTGAGCCCTGAGGGACACCACAGGCATCCTTCCACAAAGAAATATACTCTCTAAAACAGTGCCTCTCAGTTCCATCCCAGAAAAGCACCCTAGAAGTTTTATAGTATTGAAAACTTCTGAGAGGTCCAGTAGAACCAAAAGGGATACACTCTTCCTGTCCAGTCCCCTATATAGATCATCCACCAATGTGATCAAAGTTGTCTCTGTCCCAAAGCCAGGTTGGAACCAGACCAAAAGGGATCTAGACAATCAGTTTCATTTAGGAGGTTCTGGAGTTGAGAGGCTCCAGAATCTTGCCCAAAAAGAGGATATTGGAGACAAGCTGAAAAATATCTCTATCTAATAAGGTAAGATTGAGGAGTATTTAAAAAAAAGAAAATACCTAATCACAGCTTCCTTTAGGCAGGACAGAATCCTGCCTTGATGTAGCAAGGCATTCACCACTCTGCTTACCCACTGAGCAAGTGCCCCTCTAACTGCTTTGAATGAATCAGGAAAGGCAAGGATCCAGCATGCACACGGTGGCTCTCACTTCTCTAAAGATCCTATCCATATCCTCAGACTGCATAAATTGAAAGGTATTCAACAACAAATCACAAGCAGATGGCAAAGTTACATCCACCAGACCAGTAACAACTACAGCATTCAAGTCAGAGTGGTACAATTTTGCACTTTTATCTGCAAAATATCTTGCAAATCCTCATTAGTGGGCTGGTGGTGATCCAAATTCTGTTCTTATGGAGCAGAGTACAGAAAGTCCCTAACCTCTTGAGACAGCTCAGCTGGGCAACTCTGTATAGATGCAATGGCAGCAGAAAAGTATGATTTCTTTGCTGCCACCGTCACCAGAGAGTAGACTTTCCAATCAGTTCAACTCAAGCACTCAGACTGCTCTGAGTTTTCCATCATTGACACTCCAGTCTTTCTCCCACTCAAAGTTCCCAAGTAAACCAGAAAACTTGCCTAGCTTCACTCCGTGGGAGGGGCACTCGGGGGTAATCATGTCCACAGCCCTAGTCATTTCTCTGTTCTAGAGATCAATCAGACCTTCAACAGGATCACCTGACTTGAGAACAGGAAAATCTCAAAGAGCCATCAGAAATCCATCCAGATCCACAAGCCTCCTGAGACAGACTATCTTAACTGTCCCTTCATTTCTAAAGAAGTTCTGAATGCCACTGTGTCTAACCCTGCAGGCAGTGATCTGCCCATGATAACAGAACTATAGGAAGCTCCTCCACCCCCAGATCATCATCATACCATCCAGTACAGAAAAATGGAATGTAGGTGGCACCAAAGACACCCTGACAGAATAGCTTCAGCTGAAGTTCCCCAGCACTGAGGGGGACTCTGACACCACCACTGATACCACCTTAGCCAGCTGGGGAAAGGAAACTATTGAGCAGTGGGGTGGGAATGTACCAACAGAATCTCTACACTGCCCCAGACACCCATCTTCAAATAAATAAACCTGGATTTATACCTAAAGAGACCCTTGCTTAAGAAAGCTATGTTCTTAAGCTTCTATGAAGCTGATGAAATGTCTTTCTGTCTGTTGGACTTCTCCTTTGAGTCTGAGGATGGGAGCAAAGAATGCTATTCCTCTAGCCATTCTTCCAGTTGGCCAAGGGCTCCTGTTCAAAATGGATCCTTATGCCACTCAAAGGAACGTTAGCATGACATTCATGCTCATGTTTTTCCTCTGATGCAGATACAAATAGGAGATTGGTAATGTTATTTCCACATTTAAACTAATCACGCTTTGCTACTCGTTGGTTAGAAATCCCACCTTGTCACACTAAACTATACCATATGCTAACCTAAGTTTACTCTTCTCAAACACAAGAAAATTTAATAATGGAAATGGATACTTCCAGGTCTTCTCATGGCTCTATTGAAGAAGCAATGGCAAAAGGAGAAAGAGTGATTCAATTAAAAGTTCTTATATATGTTCTAATGTTAAACTACCTAAACTTAAGTGGAAGTAAATAGCCACAGATTTCAAAAAGCATCAGCTTAAGAAAATGAAGGCCCTTTCTTCCCACTCTTCCAATCCACCATAGAGACAGGAGAAGGATGGGACTGCAATTATGCTTATGCATGATGTCATTGCGGTCCTGTCCTTTTCCTGTCCCCAGGTGGTACAACTGTGCTGCAAATCATTGACGAGTTTTCCCCATCAACGCCTAGTGATCATGTCACCATTGCATACTTACCTTGCCTGCGGAGGCCCTAGAAGCACAATGGCTGCACTTCCTGCCCCA
Organism: Iguana delicatissima; assembly: GCA_948472985.1. Lineage (NCBI taxonomy): Eukaryota > Metazoa > Chordata > Lepidosauria > Squamata > Iguanidae > Iguana > Iguana delicatissima. The sequence goes on along the minus strand of CAOKZL010000303.1, from coordinate 541,095 downwards.
GTATAGCCTGGGAAACTACCTGGCTGTGCTGTGGCAGGAAGAGGTGTGGCCATTGTGCTTCCTAGAATACAGAGGCAGCCAGTGCAGAGAGGAGTGCTCCTGTTGCACTCCCTTCCTGGCAGAGCCAACTCTGGGACCCACACCGGATGTCTCTGTGACTAGGTAAGGTGCGGAAAGGCCCAAAATAAATAGCTAGCCATTGCACCATACCTGGATCTTGAGGATGGTGGTTACTTCTTTGAGCACCTCCATTGCTGAGAAGTATTTGTGCAGTTAGTTATTTTCTCTCTTTCACAGCAAAAGGCAACAATCAAATTGCAAAGAATCCACTACAGCTGAAAGAATATAACTAAATTCTAAACCACAGAAAGTGCATGCAATTTGATGTTGTGTGGGGCCCAATGCTTCTGGCCAAAAATGTAGGTATTTTGTGCGTCTGGCCAAAAATGTAGAGATTGACCTGCTTGGAATTCTATCCTTGCCACTTAAGTAGTTGTATCATAATTAATATTAACTATGAGGCTTCCACAATTAAAGTTACACATTCCATGTTAAGGGTCATCATCAATAAAATGGGAGGGAAGCTTGTTTGAAAACATCTTGCCAAAGTACTCTACTCATACACAAATCTTACACATCAGAAAGAAAAGTTAAGATCTTCTCCTTGCCTTCTGAAGTAAATGGATCTTTCCCGTACTTGTGTTAAATGGTGAACTAATAAACCAGTCACCTAGAACCACTATACTTGTGCCCACCTGCCTATATAGACTGAACTGTAAAACCTAAAAGTACATTTCATGATCTTACATTAGTATACATCACAACCAGCCTCTTCTGCTCCCATTTTCTCAACCAGGAGCCTCTTTCTTGCACAGAAGACACCCATATAGATCAGGGGTGGGGAAAGTCCACAGACCATGTGAGCTTCCATGGCTGGTTTTGAGAAACCACCTTTTAATATATATATTTTTGTTCATTTGCAAAAGGTCTCACCAATGATTAAAATGATTCATAATTCCCCCACTACACCCCTTAGTGTGGGGTGCAGCAATGTAGTCCAGCCCTCAAAGTCCCCATGGAAGGCCAACACTTCTCCCAAATCTCTGGCAATAGCCTTCCCTTGATTTAGATGAATCCTCAAAAGTAGAAGGGGATGTGAATTCCTGCTTAGCTTGGCAAGGTTTCTCTAACTTGTCATGCAATTTCTCATCTTACAAATACCAGCAGCTAGCATATACCCTGCCAGTCGCTAATACATTTTCTGAGCTCCTAAAACATTATTTTTGAACAAAGAAGGCCTCATGAACCAATAATTAACCTCCTTCTGATTCACCTATTCTCTTCTTTTGTGTGATGGCCCCCACACAACCTACCCTATTCATTTATCATGCATCATCTATTCTCTTATTGTGTGATAAACTTAAATTTACACGATCATGAGAACACAACTTTGCCAAAACCATCAACCATTTGAGAGAGTGCACACATCCACCTTGTATAGGATTTAACATACAGGTCTAAACCCAATTTGTAGTACCAACCAAGACCACACTTACATATATATGCAATTAATTCAGTGGGATCTATTTTAGTTGGGGATGAAGGTGAATTTAGATACTGGTGAATCATTATTGTCAATTTCACAATATTCTTAGAGAGATGGTTACATTTCTTTTGCATGTGTACTCACGCATGCAATTTAAGCATGACAAAAAAATTCATGACTTGTTTTCAGATGAGAAAAAAAAAGACATATACTCCTGTAACAGTAAAGCTCACCTCAAGCTGCCTTGAGACCCAACTTTTGGAGAAAGGAAATGGTAATTGATGGTGGTGATGATGATGGTGATGATGATGATGATAATGATGATGATGATGCATGATTTTCTCAGTGGGTAACCATTGTTTCACTACCACCTCACTTTAATATTGCTGTGACAAACAATATTTCCTTCATGTACAATCACCACACATTGCAGTTACTTATGCATGGCTTTCTATCATAACACAGGTCATCTCTCTATGAAAATATGCCCATTCCCCAGTTGTATCATTATTACGGAAATGTGCTGCCTGGCAAAAGTCAGACAAAAAGGAATTTTCTCCAAGTCACAGAACACATCAGTTGTAGAAGCAAATACAGATGTTCTGATTTACCAAGTCTATAATCTCTGGTCCATAAGTGTATTCAAATTCTGCAGAAACCATACCCTACAGATAGTTTTAGCTCCAGTCTGAGCATAAGTGTATACCACTGGGAAATCTGCAAAAGAGATAGAAAGTGAGAGAAACTTGGCCAGGGAGCCACAAGACTTACAAAAAAATTAATTATACAAAACCTCTGAATTCAACACTTTGAGCAACCCACACTCCTGAGTGAAGAGAGATGAAAAATGCAACTAGCTGCAGACAAATCCTTTGAAGCACCTATGGCTGTGGATTATCGATGCCTACTTGCTTGCACTGATGTAGCTGGGATGTGAAGCCTTGGCACTCTCAATTCAACTCAAAGCATGTATTTATGGATGAGATTTCTGCAGGGAGTATTATGAAGCTAGAGAAGAAAGTAGGGCATGGTATTGCCTAAATAACTCAAACCTTATTAAGTTTTCTGGTTGCCTAAGTTTATACTAATGAAGTGGAAAGTTATTAGAACAGAAATAACATAGCTGTGAATAAATTGCCAAAACCCACAAAGATACCTGCCTATGAGACCAGTCACACTGAACAAGGCCCTTGCAGGTGGAATAAGGAGCAGAAACACCTTCACATTATCCACATCAAGCTCAGGAAAAATGTTAGTGTGATTGCATGGCACCCCCACATACTAAAACAAACAAAGACAAGATAAGGATGAATTGAATAGGTATGAAAATCCACACCCTGCCACTTTTTGTTGTTTTAAAAAGCATTAATGCAGTTATATCTCATTGAGAAATTAGGTGCTGCCTTTCATAACAAATGTGCCAAACAGATTTCCCTTAATGCAATCTCTAAGTCTAAATGAAAAGAGGGAGTATGAAAAAGCTCTGCTTTATAACACTGAGCACAAACCCAATTGTGTCTCCTAAGATTACTGTCAACAAAGTCTCATCTAGGCAGATGTGCTACTGGTTATTTGCCCATGTCAAGCAATAGTTAACTTACCTAAAAAATCATTGTAAAGTACTTGTTCTAAGTCTCCAAGCATTGTTATTATAACGTCCTCATCAAGCTGTGCAGTACCCTCACGTATGCAACCTTCCTCTTCTTCCACCCAGTTCTTGCTAGTGAAATTTGGCTGAAAGGGCACATTTGCACCACCCGGCTTGCTCCTTTCTCCTGGGTCAGATTCTTCTGTTGGGCAGCCTTTGAGCCTTTTGTTGGATTTTCTATTTCCAACAGGTGGGAGCTCTTCCATTTCCCAGGTTGACTTGTTGCTGGCATAGTAAAGGGAGTGTGCTGATTTTGATAGCACCTTGGAAAGCAAGCCTCTGCTTCCAGGTTCTTTCTCCCTTGCATGATGAACCTGGCTGGACCTGGAAGCATTTCCAAACCAGTTTTCTCTGTATGAAAATCGCCCCTTTTCACACTCACTCAGAAGAGTGAGATTGGTCAAAGATTTCTGTTTCCGAAGACAAGCACCCCCATTTCTTGCATCCTTTCCCTTGAACACAGACAGCTCAGCCGATCGTTGCATAGTTTTAGCCAATGGTTTGCTTCAAATGATGTTTCACATTTCCTAGAAGCTCTAGAGACAAAATCTTCAAGCTGCATCGGAAGCTGACATTTCAGCAGCATGCGATTTATACACCATGCAGCTCTTTTCTCCACCAGCACAAAAAAGAGAAAGAGCTTAAGCATCCAGCGTACATGCCGCAAATGACTAGACAGGCACAGTGGTTTTTGTCTGAATTTATGTCGCTTTTGATGCTAAGCCAGTTCTTTCTAGCCCTGTTAATCTGTAGTACTTACAGTCATTTTACTTGAATTTCCTTCGCAGAGAAGAGAGTTGACCAAACACTCTGCTCCAGCACAGAAGTAATCCTAAAAGCCGGCAGTGCTTCTCTCTCTTTATCCAATCATCAGTCTCATCAGACTGAAGGGCCTGCATCTTTTTTCTACAGCCGCTATAGTCTAAAATCCAAAAGTACAGCACAAGTGCTGACGACCATGCTTCTCTCACGCTCCCTCACTAGATCATGACTGATTCCTGAGCACAGCTCTTTACTTTAGACAGGCTGATAGAGATGCAAGTGCAGCCAGCACGTCAGAGCTCAATAAGAGCCAAAATTAACCAGTGAAGCAAAGCTCAGGAAAAAGCCTCCTTGCAGTTTAGTATTCAACCTGCATTCCCAGATCTGTGACTGTTCTCTGCTACTGCAGTGGACGTTCCTGGCTGCCATGGCAGCAAAGAGCTTGGCAAATTAAACCAGAAGGACCAAAACCTTTGCCCAGTTTTGCACTGTGAAGGGTTTCAGAAGACAGCTTAAGCTAAACGGGGATGCCTCAGCATAAGCTTTAGCACACCCTGGAATATTATCTTTCTTTCTCTGTAAGGTAAGCTCTGGAAAACTTCTTTTTGCCACCGTTACCCCTGATGCAAGCACTTGAAAGCAAATTTATGAATGACGCTCAAATCTTGCTGTGTATGCTGAATAAGTCTTTTCCCACAGCACAATCAAGAAAAAAAATTGAGAAAAGAAATATTCATTATTCTTTCATTTACTGAGAAGTGAATGATAAAATAAGCAATTTCACTTCCATCTTGAAAGTAAATGAATGCTTAAGATGCACACAACTTTAAGGAATCATTTAAAATATTTAAAGAAAATCTAGTTTTTCCTATCTTTTGGATTTAAAAAAGCTTGTTATATGAAATAGATTATTAACTCCCCAAAAAGGAATTTTTGGTCTTTTTTTTTTTTTGGTACAAAAGAAAGACATGAACTCTAACCGCAGACACACACACAATATGAATACTGTAAGGAAAAGGAAACTGATGACAGCATGGTAATTTCCAGTCCCAAATAGAATCTTGTAATTAAGATTTGTGCAAAACGAATTCCATTTGTCAAAAAAGTGGCAATAATTATTATGGAAATTTTTTACCTATAGATAAATAACCTACCTATAGATAAATAAGATTTCTAGAATAAAAAACATACTTTTTTCTGCTGGTAAAGAAGTAAAACGAGCTGATTATTTGCACTTTCATTTAACTCTTATGACAGGCACAAAACATTTCAGTTTATATCTTAAACCATTGTTTGCAATTCATTTAAGAACCCAGTTGATTGTGATCTTTGTAGCTATCGTATTCTGCTTAAAAGCATAAGAGGAATCAATTAATCCAAGTTATGATTAGGATTCCCCCTTGTGGAATGACAAGAAGAGAGGAAGGAAGATGTCATGGAAAAACAAGTTGTACAGATTTTAATATAAACCAAGTTTTGTACATCCAGCTTGGATTGAAGATTATCAAATGAAGAACATAACTAAAAGGCAAATGAGAGCACAAGAACATGTTTGACTTTTCAGAGATTAACAGGTGGAATGAAATGAGAAAGAGTAGAAAACACCATCTAAGATCCTATGTAGTCACAACCTGCCTTGTTTATTTGTTCCTTTTAATAAACAAGATCCATATGTCTGCTAAGGCAGCAGAATTATGACTGCTTCTCCAATAAATTCAGTGAAGCAAAGCAAAGTATACCCCTCTGAATAGTTTTTCTATATTTGACTAAGCAAAAAAAAAAAAAGGGCAGGAAATGAAGCTTACAATTAAAGGTGGTGGAAAAAGAAGCTTCCAAGTTTACATTTCTTTATTACTCATCACATTACTACTTGTCAACATAATAAATTCAAAAAAAAGGAAATTGAGCATATATATTATTCATATAAGCATGTGTGCATGAAAACAGAAAATGTTCTGGGTCTTTCCACATTTCCTCTGGCACAGCCAGATCTACTGAAGCTCAGCCTCAACTCTCTCTTTTTTTCAAATACACCCACCTATATAGCCACACTTCAAATAAAAGAGACAATATAATTAACATGTTAATACATTACTACTGGCTTCTGCTTTAGTTTTTTCAATGAAGTACATGCAATGAATACGTGCTGATTATATATTTGAATATCTACACTACAGAATATATTTCTAAGATATGGCAGCAGCCACTAGGCCAAACCATGTGGAGACTTTTAGATCATATGAACTGGATTAATTTCCTGTATCAGCACATATTCATACTGGAGAGATGCTATAATTTTCTCTTCTGAGTCCAATTGTTTGCAACATCATTTCAGTGTCAAAGCTTCCCTTATAGTGTTGAGTTAAAATGCTTAGTTTCTTACACTGCTAAATTAAAGAATTTCTCTAAAGCTGTTAACTGAATATGTTGCAACAGCAGGTGCATGCTTTTAATTAGATGCATAGACACTTATTTTAGAATAAGAGGAGGCGGATAAAGCTGCAGCATTTATGGTAGTCTATGTAAGTATTTGCATGTCATGTGAGAGAATGTTCAAGTAAGTAAACATACCTCATTTTGTATTTAATCTTTGCTACATAGATTACTAGCACTGTCTTAAATAAAGCATGTGACTGCATGGTGCTTATGTCTAAATGTACTACACAACAAGCTCTCAGTCATTACAAACTCTTTTAAACAATTAATTTTACAAGTCCTCATGATGTATTCTATCCATCTGCAGCACTGGCAAGTTTGCAGGGCAAAAATGTGGAATTATCCCAAATTAATTTTGTTTTTGAGAAACAGCCTTATAACACCAGTTGTAATATTTCCAGAGACTGTAAGATATCTTACATTTTGAGACAGTTGAATAATATAAACAATAATCTGAGTTACTCACAAAACTGAGTATAAAATTCACCTTTATTTCACAGTACCATGACCCTTAATCTATAGCACAGTTTCAGATAGAAACATGGGAAGATGTGTCAGTTTCCAAAGTGGTAGCCATTTTAGTCTATGGCACTGAACACAGTCAAGTATGTGACATTTAAAGTGCAATTTCCCAAACAAAGCCTTCTGCTCTTTTATTTCTAAATATCCATTTATTTACTGCTTACAACTGTAAGCTGATCTAATGGTGTAGGAAGAGAAATCACTGAAAGACAGGATTAAGCAAGAGTGAAGACAAAGAGGCAGAACTTTTTCAAAGTGGGAGAACCTACATCTTTATAAAAAAAAAAAAAAAGGCTGTGAAAGCCTGGACATGGCTGTACAGTAACTAGGATAACTGTTCAAAATGTGGTCCCAGGTCAGCCCAGTCTGTTCTTCCTGCTCTGATTTAATGATGGCTGTGGTTCCCTAACACAGGAGATCTCTTATCCAAACTTAATATAAAAGGGTATACCAATATCAGGGGAGACCTCACATAACTGAGGCAGCAGTGCGTAATTTCTTTTTTCAAAAATACTGGACTAAGAATCCATGCTCTATAAATTATTCCTGCCTAAACTCTTTGTTGTGCCCTGAGGAAGGTTGTCAGATACTAGGAACATCAGTCTTCCTTAATTTCACTCTCACAGGAAAGAATGAATTATTTTCTTCTATTTTCTCCCTACTGTGAGAATGTCCCTGGTCCCTCAACACAACAATGTAGTGGCTTGAGGAGGGCAGGAGGCAGCTAATTATTGTCCACTATGCTCTGAATGTATAATGATGGATGGAGTGCTCTGGAGGTCCCAGAGAATGACATCAATGTTACATGTTTGGTTATCAGAACATAGTGAGATGGTACTCAGCTGCCCTTCAGCTTTCCCAGGCCATTACACAGCTGCAATCTGGCCCAAGCAAGGCAGTATGTTTAATTCAGAAATGGAAGATTACAGTGATTCTGTGATGGCAATTCTGTGAACTTGAAGGCCAAATTTTTCAAAGTGGGAAAACCAGGGCTACAGGAAAATCATGAGTCTCTGCAGGGTGAGAGGGAACAGAGTTTTTTAAAAATATAAAACAGAAAAAAGAACCATATTTTTCAGTGTGATGGTGTTAGCAGTGACTTCCCATTGGGGCAGGGCTTATTAGCAAACCTAAGGCTTTGGCTAGGATTCTCCTTGTTGGGATTTCCCAATACTCAAGAAACCCCTTTTTCTTTTCTTTTTTCCCCTCACAATTCTTCTAGCAATCTTTCCATCTCTAGCATATACATAGGAAGAAATACAGAAAGCCGCCTTCTACCAAGCCAGACCATAGGTCAGTCTAGCCCAGTACTATGATCCTGGACTGGCAATGCTTCTCAAATGTTTCAGGTAGGATTTTCTTCCTAGCCCTACCTGGGGATCCCTCATGTTCACTAGAGATCTCCCATTCAACCGTCACTCACATTTGGCACACGCTGAAAGGTGTGATTCTCAAGAGTTGTTTGGAAGCATGTCATATCACTGTTTCCAATGCATGGCTGTTATCAGCACCATAACAATGAAAGTGAAGAATGCAAAAAGCAGAAACACAAAGTACAGTGTCATTGCCATTTCATAAACTAGTTGAGAACAACATAAACATTATAGCCCCCTCCAACGGATGCTAGTGATTAGCATGAACATGAAAGCAAGCAATATGGCTGGTGGCAGCAGTGTTTAAATGGCTTTTACCCTATCTGCTGGCCTATACTTCTGCCACATTCACATGCAACCTCATCCATTGTCAGGAATAGATAAGAGCCTTTTAAATGTTACAACCAACACATAGACAATTGACACAGGAAAGTGCTTTTGGGCAGCCACTCAAGGGGAGTACTAGTGTTTAAATACAGAATGGCTGATTTCAACAATCAGTGGTATCTCCCAATACAGTAGCAGCTGTGGTAAGATGCCAAATGGCTTTTTACACCAGCTCAAGGAACAAAAATATTTCAGGTATCAAGGTAGGGATAGTGGCTCACATACTGGAGGAGGTAACAGCAAGATAAAAAAATTCCTGTTTTAATGCCAACAGGTATTTCCTGATAGATAATATTCCTAAAATGATGAAATACCCTTAACATGTACAAAAACACCTGCATTATTATTGAATCATTCTGAAAAAATGCACTGCAGAGCCAACGCATGGATGTTTTCAATCTGCTCTTCATTTCCTTTTTCAGCCAATAATCATTCCTGTTCACAAAAAGGTATCGTACATTCTAGCCTTTCTTCACTTGCTGCTCACAATGCTGCAAAGCAGCTATGAATGACACATATCTGTTCCCCCATCCCAGTATTTTCAATTTACTATGAGCAGCTAACTAAACTGTCAGGTATTTGTAAGCTGCCCAGAGTAATGTCAATGACATTCTGAAAAATGAGACTAGAAAGGTCTTTGATCACTCTCTAGTGCCCATTTCCACTTTCTCTGTCAATCTGGAGCAGACATGTAAAACCCATTACAGGAAGGAGACTGGCTACTTGTTTACCTATCTGTCCATTTGTCTATCTGCTTGATCATTTCTGCTACCTCCAATGAAATCATGCGCCATCTGTAAGATCCTACCAAACCACTTTTGGAAGCACCTGTTCTTCCCTGGATACTTTGAGTATTTGCAGCACAAGCTTGCTTGTGCAAAAGACTAGAGAACATATACCACATTTAGAGGATAAAATATGGGGACAAAGAACAGGAATATTTGTCTAGGGAGCATGATTAGACTACTCCAGTAGGGGCTATATTTTACCTCAAGCTGCCCATAGTTGTCTATTCCTGACCAAATATCAACAATGTGATTCAAAGTGAACAGAGTTTCCATTTGCACTGTCAGGATTTTTTTTGCTGAAAATCAGGAAGTTGTCAACATGTAAAGAATGTTTTGGGGTCTGAAGGGGTTGCTTCACCACATAACACCACTTCAAGAAGTATTTGGATTATTGTACATCCCCAACCCCTCATTTAATTTCTTGTCCGAAAAATATTAATGGATGGTTTTGGGGACCTGGTGAGGTGCAAGCAATCCGGGGGCTCCACTTGATACAAGGTCAAGTCAGAGACTTTCCAATATCTGAATAACGGGCAGTTAGAAAAAAGATGCCCAGCGGCCAAAACAGCAAATGTTCTGTATCTTATCACTTGTTAAAAAAAAATCACATTTTCAACTAATATTCTGAGTAATTATTTAATATAGATTGCATCATAAATATGCAGATATTTCACTTGTTAAATGCTACCTGAAAATGTTTCTACTTTCTATTAATAAAAACTGGATATTCTAGTTTTATTCTGAAATGGGGGCCATTTCTGATATGCAAAAACCTTTATGATTCACTTCTCCTTGCTGAAATGTGTAGCCAGATAGAGCTAATAAATACCAGGAAGGTAACTACATGTTAAGATGGCACTAAATCAATGGATAATTGGAGGAAGGAACATCAACAATTTAAAATGTGCAGATGCCATCATATTACTGGCAGAAAATAGCAAAGACATGGAAGAATTACTGAAGAAGGTCGAGGCAGAAAATGCAAAGGCAAGTTCACAGTCGAGTATTTGGGAAACAAGAATAAGACTTCAGATTATTTACGTAACCATACGGTAGACAATAAAGACATTGAAATTGGCTAAATCATTACTCAGAATGGAGACTACAGCCAAGAAATCAGAAGAAGACTAGGGCCATTTCTGCATGGGGCGAGGGAATTGCCCCGTAACACTACTTACTGGGTCTTTTGGCTCCCCGGTCCGGTCCAGGCTGCTTCGGAGCAGTGCGTGCTCGTCACTCCGCACTGCTCCGGGGACGAAAATGGCAGCTTCCGGTTGGTCAAAGGTCTCAACCAACCGCTGAAGCTTGCCAGCCTAAAGCCCTCCCCAGCAGATCACAGGCTCGCATTGGTGCGAGCCTGCAAATCTGCATAAGGGAGCAGGCTCACACTGGCGCGCTCCGTGCTTTTGAAAAACCTAAAGAAACAGATTTTCAAAAGCATGCTGGACGGCCACTTGGGGTCGTTCCGGAGTGAGCTGAGCTGCGGAACTACACTAAGTAGTCCAGACCCAGTCCGCTCCCAAGTGCAGACGTCCTCCCTGGAGGACGGACTGCACTGTTTCTAATATCCCGTGCGGAAACGGCCTAGGAGGAACAGCTATGAAAGAACTAGACAAGTACAAAGATATATCACTGAATACTAAGGTTAGGACTATTAGGATTGTCCATCCCATCCTATTTCTAATGTCTCTATATGTGTTAAAATGACTTGTTCACTCATTTATATAGAAAATTCAAACAATACTATTGTCAAATAGTTGCTCTCCTCCCAGTTTTTTTTCCCACCCTTAAATCCTGATTTGTGTGCAGGAGTATGTGTTGAGGGTAGCTGTAAAACAGAATTGCAGTATTCTGTCCAGGCAAGGTATTCGGAAGCTCTGAAGAACACTTGTGTCCTCATCTAAAATGTCCAGCACATTTTGTTTCTTTCTTTTAAGCATGGGAGGGTAGATGTGAATAGTTTTTTGATAGCCTTTTCAGCAGCTTTTCTTTACTGTCAATCTTTTTTGTTTGTTTTTTTCAGATACTATAACAGTTCTATTTCCATATAAGAAAGCAGAAAGGGGAAAAAAAACATCAATTAAAATCCTTCTGGGGCTGAAACTTATATTGGACAACTAGGAGAAATTAATTTCAGGAGACTCTGCTCAAGGGACAATCCATTAGTGTTCATCAGCATGTAACAGAATGAACAGGACCATTCAATAGGATGCTTCTGTTTAACAGAGAAACCTCCCTTTGCTGGACTGGATTAATTTCTGAATAAATATTGTGGAGAAGGATTATTAGCCATTTGGAAGGTAGCAAGCTAGTTCTATGTGCTGTGTGGAATCTCTGTTTTTAACCCCACTTACCCTACTTTTCCCTAACTATGCAAAACTAGTGTTAATGGACTTTAATGTGGACCCATCCGTAAATCCTCTACTTAAGTTGCCCTCTCTTTTTCTCTTGATTTAGGTCATGATTTTATTTACCATGGTTTCAATCAATCTGTCTTTTTGACCTACATTTTGCAAATCCAGAATAGAGCACGATGGTCAACAGTACTGTGAAAGCCCATAATAATTTAGAGAAACATAAACAATTTGCATCTTTTTTATAACAAAATCCAAAATACTTCTGCAGAGCTTTCCTATGCAATAGGCAAGTTGCATCAGCATGTCAGTACAGAACAACAGTAAAATATTGACACATTACTCACCAGATATTTCCTCTAGGCACTGTTTGGCAGTCTTACTATATGCCAAATCCATTTTTGTCGGACTGGTGCAGGAGTCAGCAGTTGGGAGAGGGGTACTATCATTTTCTGAATGAGTTCTGAAATTGATCAAAGAAACTGACTGTAACATCTGTAAAAACCATGGCAGTAGTAACTGCTAATGTAATGGATAAGTGAGTGGTATAAATGTCCCTTCTTCATGAACCAGATTCTGGAAATATCATTAACACAGTTGTTCTCAACCTGTGGGTCCCCAGATGTTTTTGGACTTCAGCTCCCAGAAGCCCTGAGCATTGACCATAGTGGCTGGGGCTTCTGGGAGCTGAAGTCCACAAACATCTGGGGACCCACAGACTGAGAACCACTTGCATTAACATCTCTTTTTACAAAATTATAGAATACTAAGTTCTAATCAAAAGACTAAAGATTTTACCCATATGGTGCACAAGAGAAAAGTTTATCAGTACAACATGTTTTATTGCAAAGATACAACTAGACAAGGTGTCAAGAACTAAAATATCTCTGACAAATGTATGAGAACAAGCAAACAAGTGACAAGAATGGGTAATTATATCCATGGGTTATGCAACTAGGCATGCATGTTTAGGATGACGGAGTTCTAAAAGATCTGTTCTTTAGGAGCCTATCCATCACGACATGAAACAGGAAAGCAGCAGTATGTCAGTGTTAAAGGCCATCTTGACAATAAGACCGATAAAGATTCTATAATAGTAGGTGCTACCTTTTTGCTTGGGTTCATTCAATTATCTATCTATCTATCTATCTATCTATCTATCTATCTATCTATCTATCTAATATTAAAAAGCTCCATATTCTTGTAACAATTCATGTGGCTAAGTTTATATAATTTCCTATTTCATTCCAGCAATCAATAATGAAAAATCTCCAAAATTTCCATTGAGCATGATTTCAAAAGTTTTGGGGTATTTTTCAATGGTTTTTTGCTTTTCTTTCTTTCTTTCTTTTTCTTTTTTTTTGACTTTTTGATGAAAAAAATTATCTGTCAAAGAAATTATTTTTGAGCAACCTTCCAATGTTTTTATGAAGAAACAGCACTATTTTCTGCATAATGTACTATTTAAACTTGTTGCTTTCTGTGCAGTGTTTTGCCTATTGGATTTTTCACAAAAATGTCTTCAAATGTGAAAAATTTCAAAATGGCTCACGCTATTTCAAAGGATTATCTTGATGTGTCAAGACACACTTTATCACTGACAATGAAAAAAAACCCTGCAAATATTCTTCACATCCCTGAGTAATGCTCAACTCCTTGTCACTCTTTCTAGGGGCTTTGCATCACTGAATACAATGAAATATACCTGTGAGTAAATCTATGTAGGAGTAGGCTATAAATGAAATTAACTCTTTCAGAAAATTTGAAATTTATTTAGAAGCTAAATAAAATGACCCCAGCCACAGGGAAAAAAAATTATAATTCCATTTTCATCCTTGGAACTTTAGTTATCCAGGAAAAATTAAAGACATATAGAACAGACTATTTCATAATATTTTGAATAGATGAATTGCAAGGAGTAATATTGTCTCAGTGTGGTTGGACAGGTATTTTTACCATTATGGTATAAAGGTGCATTTTTAAAATTATATCTATTATATCATATCAAGATATATTAGATAATTTCATGTAATGTCATATATGATATTGTATCATAGACTATTACTGTTGATATAGGACATAGACATTTCCTTATAAATGTCCCAGTCTTGGTGCTTTTGGGTAAATGACCATGAAATTAGAGGTCTATGAGATAGTCAGTAAAAAAATAAAATAAAAAATAAATAAATTGCTTCATTCTTGTAAGTTACTTGTAATTATAAATTGCAGATTCTTCTCAGAATGAATTTAATATTTGAATGATATATAGGGAGATGAAAACCCACATTCAAATATATTTGTCTCATCTACAGAGCTAGTGAATATATGGAATATTTAGAACCACAGCAGCGACTATTTGGCTTATTTCAGCTGAAACAGAGGACACCTTGGGATGCTTTTCTAAAATCACGTCTTTTACAAAATAACAACCTGTCAGTTCTTTTGCTATGTTTACTACTTTCAAGCTGCTTATCTAATGGGTTTGTTCAAAAGCATGCTGAAATGGATGAGGAAGCACATCTCTGAGCTGAATTCATGATCCTGATAATACTTATAAAATGTTTTAAAGGCATCATAAGCAGAAGCTGACATCATATAAAATATAGTGTTTATATTTTATTTTTATTTTTTTTTTAGTTCCCAAGAAATGATGAAAGTAGACAGTTTTCTGTTATGCTTGACTTCAGCATCTATCTGTATTCATCTGCATTAAAAGAAGGGTGTGTCCAAAGCTTGGAAAACTAACTTTTTGGACTACAACTCCCATAATGCATACCTAGCAAGCCTGATGACCAAAGCTAGCTGGGAAATGTCAGAAGTTGTAGTCAAAAAAAGATAAATTTTCCAAGTTTTCGGTTGCGTCATATATAACCCAACATCTGAGGCAAAAGTCTTGTTCAAGATTCAGACTACCATCTTCTTCAAGACCATCTTACAAATTCAGACATAAAATGCTATGCAATCCACCCTTCCAGTTCAAACTGCCCCAATGGCTGGCTGGCTCCCTGTGGAAGGGAGCGCGATGGCCACGCCTCTTCCTTCTGCAGTATAGCCAGGTACTTTCCCAGGCTGTGCTGGGGCAGGAAGTTCAGCCATTGTGCCTCCCAAGTTTCTGCAGGACAGGTAAGTCTGCAACGGTGGTGCAATCATGGGTCATTGACAAGGAAAACCCATCAATAATTTAATCCACGATAGTGTTGCCTGGGGATGTGAGAAGGACAGGGCCATGACGACATCATGGAAAACTGTCATCATGGTCCTGTCCTTCTCCCATCCTCATGGCACATTGGGAGGGTGGTACGGAAATGTGATTGAACAGAGCCTCTGCAGAGCAGACTTCCTAGTCTAGGGATCCTAGTTAACTTGAAATTTAATTTTCTGGTTTCATAGAAACTGATGTCAACACCTGGCACGGCTGAGCAATGTTTGAGTCCCATGGCTTACAAATGACCCCTAGGAGCTAACACTGAGATTTTACAAAAATGAAAGGCCTGGTATTGAAAACAAGAATTAACAGGCCCTGCAGCACCCTCCAACATCTTGTCTCCCCTCACTATTTCTCACCTGCTCCTAAACAAACACCTCTTTGAGAGGCAGAGGAAGGATGATCATGCCCTGACATCTCTCTTATCAGCTCAAAGAGTCTTGGAAAGAAAAGAAAATATGCTGGCTCAGGCAGGATCTGAGCCTGGCAGTATCTACCCAGTCATGCTGGGTAAGTTACTTTTGCATCTGAAGCGCCTGTTGCCAAGGGGTTGGCTAACCAAGGCCATTCTATGGGTGACTCAGCCAGCTGGGCTGCAAAGAATGATTATCGTGCCTCGGCCAACTAATGCTTCCTCCCTCTTCCAATAGCCCAGCACCAAAAGGAGAATACAGCAGCCTCTTTTTGCTACATTTTCTTGCCTCTGCCACTCAGAAAGCTATGAGAGGACTGACCCAGGAAGGCATGTAGAAAGAATGATCCCTTCTCAGAGGGATTCCCCTCTTTGGATGTGCTTTGCATGGAGACACTCCCCCACAAAGGAACGGTGGTGGTGGTGGTAAAGCACTTTGTACTTTGTTTGGACCTCCTCAAATCTGGCTCTGGGGCTGCATGGACCAGAGAGCTGTGTGTCATTAGCTGCCCTAAGGTGAGACAATCTCTTCTCAGGACCAAACTAAAATGATGAAGGATGAATAGGATCATCTTATATTTTTAAAAAAGTAGCTGTGAACAAGCCACAATTTCCAGTGGAGCTGTAGCTTTGGGGAGGCTTTTAACCTCTTTCTGTCATTTTCTCCAATTAAAATCAAATGTGTACACACACATACATTGGTATTTGCCTCACTAGAGAAAACTGACAGTATATTACTATTTCCATAAGAGGACAAATTTAATAGGAAAAATGTCCCTGATCAATGCAGTCCCTGTTTGACCAGCACTACCCCCAGCAGCTGCTTGGACTTAATGAAACAGCGATCATATCTGCAGCCTCCCATGAGATGTCTACTTTATGTCTTATGGGAACATATGGCTTCCTAGATGTTTTTGAGCCGCAACTCCAAGTATCCCCATCAGTGTTTTCCCTGCGTAAGGCTCATGGGAATTGTAGTCCACCAGCATCTAGAGTACAACAGTTGCTCCCTTTGCTTTAGAGGGATGGACCTTTTGAGACTCAGTGCATTCAGTACCATGGCAGCATACTGAATGCTGTGGAAGGGTGCTGGGAAGGCAAGAGGAAGAAAGGGTATATTGGTTTCTTATGAGAATCTGAAGAAAGTGTGCAGAAAGTGCTGTCCCTGCTTCTCACACACACTGCCTTTTTAAGGAAGTTATTTCATCCAAATAAAAATACTTGTTTCTCCAGTTGACTGGCTACATTAACCTAAGTTATACAGGAGGATAAACCATATTCAGAAATGTTATCTTCTGAGTCTGCGTTCTGCAGCCTGCCCTCAATTAACCTCTATAACTTAACCAATATTCTTGCTGTGTTAGCTGAGAACAGAAACCAGGCCACTGTACTTCCTCTGTTAAGAGCCTTTATGCTGTGTCTGAACAACCTTGCCCACAAATATCAAAGATTTGCGTTAGCTATTCTCTGACATTCCAAAAGCTATGCTATTAATATGCCTTATAGATCTTGACAGGAGGTTTCATGGCTTCAGCTGCCTTCGATGGCTTTTATGGATTACTTCATTATAGATTTAAGGCATCATCACAGCTATAACAACGTGGAATATTAAGAAAAATGAATAGTGGAAATAACCTTTTTATACAATTAACTAAGAAATGAGTAACAAAAAACCTCCTGTGCCTGTTTTTTTTTTTCTCTTTTCAAAATGTTTCTCTCTTACTGTAGCTCAGATCTGACACATCATTTCATGATGCACCACCTGAACTATCCGGCATGACCCAAAAATACATCCACTCAAAATTGGTTCAAAGACTATGGACTATTTTTGTTGGAAATCTTTTAACACTAGCTTTGACAGGCAATGTTTGGCACACTGCCAGTTTAATTTCACAAGAATGAGTCTAAGTGACTTAAACTGTAAATTTATTAATGTGTTCATGCCTCTGATTTGCCATGTTTAGGACGCAACAGCTTGCAGTGAGCTATATCCCAAGATAGTAGCAGAAATTTTAAGGGACAGATCTGCAGTGAAAGGGAAACACAGAATGCTTGATGAGTGGACAAAATGAGATGTCTATGAAGGAAGCAGGGTTCAGACCAATGCCTCAGTTTTTATAGTACCTGCATAGCCCACTGAACAATATAGATGCTCCATAACAATTGAATCTTTTCTAGAACATTGCACTCAAAACAGCACAGAGACTTTCTTCAATGTAATTGGACGTAGCAGACCCCAGGGTATAAAGTCGTATAAATGGATAAGGAAAGAGTCCATAGCTCAATGTAGAACACACACATTGCACAATATACTTTGGCTTCTACTTACACAGAAATGTGTTCAATTAAAATCTGTATGAACAGATCAAGATTTTTGCCTTGAAATCCCATTAATGTGCATGTTCTACCCATTTCATATTCAGATTGTAAATTTACTTCTTAAAAAAAAAAAAAACTACTACAGCAATATGTTTCTAAGAACACCCAAAACAAAGACTTCCTTATAAACAAGACAACAAAAAGTACCAAAATTTGTTTTAGACCTCCTGTCCATTCAATTCTATCTTAGTTATTTGTATCACCTCAAGAAATCTGAACAAGAAATGAATAAATCATTGTCTAATTTACAAAAGCTGTAAAATATGTGGTTGGTCATCTGCAAGAAATTTTTACTTGCCAGAGGTTCCCAAACAAGTGTGCTCACAAGCTGAGAGTTAAACGTGTTTCATACATGATTCTTGAAGCAGCTTTTGCTTAAATCAGTTTGTAATGCAAATGTAAAATCTACATCAATCAGCCTGCTCATTTGAATTACAAATACATCTTTTCCACATTAGCAAGAATCACACATTCACATAAATAGCATAAGAGAGGCTCAAAGGTAATTTTCAGCCTCATAGGTGAAATCAGTGTTATACTCTAGAAGGAGCTGGGGAAGGAGGGATTAGTACTGCCAGAGCAGAACATTTCCAATAGTTTACTCCTCATATGGAAGCGGTATAAAAACTGGGCTGATTTTTATGTGAAAAAAGATGATTGTGCACATATACCTTGCACATTAAACCCAATAATGTAGAATGTAGTTTAGCTATGAACCTCCTCAGGCTTTTTTGGTGGGAACAAGAAAGAGGGCTTTCTCTATGGCTCCTCCAACTGAGACCCCAAATTTGGAACTCCTCTCTAGGGAGTCCAGAAAGATCGTATTCGTGCTCCCCTTCCATCCGCAACTTAAGGCATTTTATGTTGTTGGGCTTTTGGAAACTGACAGGGCTGAGTTTCTGATACTGTACAATGCTGTTCTAAGGTTTGTGTGTTGTCTTTGAATGAACTCTAATGTTTAATATTTTAACTTTATTAATTTTTAAATTGTGTTTAATTCATATATATATCTTTATTGAAGCTTTGTACAGTTTTAAACTGTATTGTTTTAAATTTGTTGTTAGCTGCCTTAAGTCTCAGAGAAAGATGGGATATAAATGAATAAAAAAATTATGATGATGATAATGAATGGAAATCCTAGATGCAAATTCCAAGTCATCCATAAGGTTTATTAGATGGCTATAGGCAAATTATGCTCGCTGGGACCAGAACAGCAAACAATGTTGTGAGAGAGGGTAATTTGATGGTCTTCATGACAGAAACCAGTCTGGCGCCAGATCAGAGCACGCAACAGGGTGGGATAAGAGGCTATTTCAGACTGGTTGCCCCTTCACATGCCCTCTTTGATAGTTTCTGCATGACCTACCCTCTTGCCCTCAGTGCAATGTGAAATTCGGCTGCTCACTCCAGGACCAGATCGGCCTTTTTCCCTATCCCATACCGTATCTGTGGGACTTGGACAATTGGCTTAGGGTGGTTATTGTTAAATAGGCCTTCCTTTGGCAGGAAGTGAGGGGAGAATATAAAACTTCACCTTTAGGCACCCTTTTGGTGTAGGGCAGGGCTCTGGAACTCCCTCTTTAAAGCCCTGCATCCCAGGGAGTAGGGAAGGGGGCTACTCTTGAGGCTAACCTGGAATTTGGGCTCTCATTTCTAGGGCCCTACCTCTTGGATGGGAGTTCCCTGAGTTACCTTCCGGTTATACCTGCTGAGGAGCAACCAGTAGCATTTGGTTTGCCTTTGGGGCTGAGGTGTTGTGCCTATTTTATTAATGTGTTTTGCCACAAAATATGTACCTCTCCATGTATATTCTCTTAAAGTACATGTTCCTAAATATATTTGATCCCACAATACATGTTTCTGAATTCCCTGTTAAGCAAATATGGGCACTGCAAGTTTGAGAGAAATGTGAAATCTAATTGATAACTATATTCTAATTAACATACCCAACCAAAAAGTGCAAATGAAGTCTAAATCAAATTCACACAGATAAAAACAGCACCCACTAAGGAATTATTTAAACATCTCTAGATAACATGCCATATATGTAACATTGCCTGTTACTCATCTCTACCATCTCCGGATTCCCTTAAGTATTCCCTGCCCTTTCAGTATAGAAGAAGGTAATGTTCAATTCAGAAGACCAAGTGGTTTTAAAAATCTGCCTTCCTTTCTGCTGTTGAAATACTGCAACAGCGTTCCTGTCAAGTCTGCCCATTCTGGATCCTATACTTCGAGTGTTCTTCATTCAATGACACAGCAGCATGGTCTCCAGCAGGCACAGCAACAAATCTGCAGACAGAAGTTAACCATGGCTACTCAAAAATCACATTCCATGACATACAACCAGATGGCTCAAACTAAGTAGCTGAATGAAGACAGACCTGGATGACCTACGATGGACAAAAGCTACTCCAATTTGGCCTTGAAAGCAGAAATAATGTTTCAGTTGCTGATGGGAAGCCAGAAAAAATCTTATTACTTTGAAATGCTCGCTTAAAATAAAATAAAATAAAATAAAATAAAAGGTACCAGTGATGTTTAAGAACCAGTGGTATAAGAGCAAGCGTGGTGTAGTAGTTTAAGTGTTAGACAAAGGCCCTTTCTGCACGACGTCATTGTCTCGTTTCTGCCACAGGATGGCAGCAGTCGGCAGGTCGCACTTCCTCATGATGTCATCACTGTCCCACTGCCATCCTGTCGCGGAGCCTTGAGTTGCACAGTTTTCACAAAATGGAAAAAATCTGTTTCGCATCTGCGATTGCATGGTGCTCCTGTCACTTCTGGCCATGTGGAAGCGCATTGGCAACGCTTCCTTCTGTAGCGCAGCAATGGAAAAAGCCTGGCTGTGATGCAGAAGGAAGACGTGGCTCCATTGCATTCTCTTCTGCATGGACTGAGCAAGTGTAGAGGGGAGCATTGCTGAAGTGCTCCCTTCTGGATCCGGAACTGCAGCAAGACAACACAGAAGAGCATCATTGTATGGAAATGGTCAAAGACTCTGGGACACCAGGGTTTGAATATCTGCTCACTTGTAGAAACATTGTTGGGTGACCTTGGGCAACTCACACTCTTTCCGCCTCAAAAAAGCAACATACCTGTGATGTCTGGATGATGTTATCAGCCCTTGTAATATTGCTCCCACAGTAGCTGGGGACTATAAATGACTACTAGGGGTTTTTTACACAGTCCCCAGCTGAGACCACTCATCAATGAGCTGTAACCAATTCTGGAGAATAACACAGCCCTCTCACAGGCTCTGGGAGGCAGATCTTTATTGATCTGCAGACAACTTCCAAATCTACTTGCTCACAACAGGAGACATATCATGGATATACAGGGACAAGATTCTGCCACAAACCCAGATGCCAACTTTGTTCCCAAATCTACTTTGGAAGCAGTATTACAGAGGCCAGTAACATCACTCATAACATCAGAGGTATGCTCACTTGTTCTTCCTTCAATGTGATATATGCCATCCTATTCCAGCAGTGCCCCTCTGCAGTCTACATTGGACAAACAGGACAGTCTCTACGCAAGAGGATTAAGGGAAACAAATCGGACATTAAAAATGGCAATAACCAAAAACCAGTTGCAGAAAATTTCAAACTTCCTCGACATACAGTACAGGGTTTAAAGGTTGTAGCCCTTGAACAAACAAATTACAAAGGAAGACTGGAAAGAGAAACAGCTCAATTGAATTGTATTTGCAAATTCCAGTCCATTAACAGAGATATGGATGAAGATACCAACTTCATGGAACACTACATATATTAATAAAAGAGTCTTCACTACCATAACAAAAGGAATCTTCTCAGAGAAGGTTTTGAACCCAAGGTAAGCTGATTTATTGCTTTCACACATCAACACTAACTGACCTCTGTAAAGATCTTAAAGACTTGTATCATCATACACAACCCTTTGAAAATTTATGGCAAGGGTCATGACTTGTCCTTCTGGATCCTATCACATTCAACCCCACTCCCATAACTGTCTAAACTCATGCAAAAATAAAAACCAGTTAGTCTTAAGGGTGCTGCTACATTCCCCCCCCTTTCTCTCCATTCCTCCTCTTTAAGCTGAAAGAGACTAACATGGCTATTTCTTTTTAGAGACATACAGTCAATGTAAAATGTGTCATTTAATTTTTTTACATCTATTTGTTGAATGCTGGGATTTGTTTAAATAGTTTTCCATTCATCCATGTTGGTTTTGAACTATGGCTTGTAGAATCACATACATTCTTTCAGCACTTCCTGTAACCCTTTTTAACATTTAACCAATTGTTATCTTCAGTATGAGTTGTTCATAATAACTGTTAGGCTTTCTTAATAATATATTCTTCACTGTATCCCATTTATTCTTTTTAAACTTTAATTTACTCAAAAGGCAAAGCTAAAAGTATTAGACTGCTGACCCTTCAAAACTATATTAAACAGCAATATTTAAACTTGTCTTAATAGTCCTAGAATTCTCTACATTTTCTGAACATCTTCCACTCTGTTCCCACCCATTCACTTTATAAACCCATCCTGATCTATAACAGCTGAGTCTAGGTGTACAACGGTGCAAGCAAACAATTTCTATAAGCATTCAGATGCATTTTTAAAATAAGGACATAGGCTGAGATTCAAAGACCAATCATCTCACTGATTAAATTGTCCCACCTAACATGTATATTAGTTAAGGTTACACTCCTTACTGCAGAACTGCTGGGCTGCAGTTAATGAAAAGGACTGAACTTATCAGGATGGGAGAAACGCTCTGCTCTCTCCACTGGGAAGGTTCCACTGCTACTGTCTCAACTTATTCCCTACCTAAACCATCTACTGCTGACATATCTCTATTCGGACCCCCCATCTCTCGCTCATGCATGCAATGCTGCTGGTCCTCCTCCATCTTCTTGCTGCCCTGCTTTCTTTCTTTCTGTCACCTCCTAGCTGTCCATCTCCTGCCTTCTCCATTTTTCACACTGTTGCTCACCTGCATACCATACCCTCTAAGATTTCACAGATGAAAATCGGGATACATGAAGCCAAGCAACACCAGAGTGTGATCAGGAGGAAGGAGTTACTGATGAGGAAGAACATACAAGCTAAGAGAGGCAAGCTAATATGTGAGTTAAGCAGGGCTGCAGTAGTTTGCTTTTGCCTCAGTTTACAGGGGCAGACATAGTTCTGCCCAATATGTCTGTGGCCATTTATTGCTGCCACAAGCTAAAATAGCTCCTTGGACAGAAAGCTTGGGAAGCATTCTATTTGTATAAGGAAAGAAAGAGAGAGATGGTGTTGCACCTTAAATATTACTAATTTTATTATGACATCATGGCATTTTATCCTGCTTGCCCAAGTACCTTGTGCGACAAACCCTGGAAGATGAGGCAGCAGAGCAGCCCTAGCAACAGAGGGTAATTTAATCTGATTGGTTCTCTGACCAGAGAACCCAGTTTAGTCAGAGAGAGAGGCTATATGAGTGAGTCAGCAGAACAGATAAATACCAGAAACAGGGTCTGGGAGGAAGATTCCTTCAGTGAGTCAGAGCACTGAGTAAACAAAGAGAGTGTTTCTGGGAGTGGGTTAGCTTCTTAGAGGCCTAAGTGTGGGGCAAAGAAGTAACCTGTCCACTTCTGAAAGGGATCAGAAAGTGGAACTCTGATGGGGAATAACCTTTACTTCTGTCCCCTGAGATGGGAAAGCCAAGGGAGTATATGACTGAGCTGGAAGAGAGTGGGAGAAAAGCTAAGGGCTTGTTAATCTAGAGAAGTGTTTGCCTGATAAGAGCTAGAAATTGCTTTCTGTTTGATAACCTTGAATTGCCCAATACCTTTCCCTTGTTAGTTCATGTAATAAAGATTTTATTCTGGGGGTTTTTTTTAATAAGAGCTGCCTCAGTACAGTGTTTCTTTAATTTTAGCTCATTTACCCCATGCTACCACAAGTTACACATTCATTTGGGATAAACCTAAGATGCTTTGTGCTATATCCACAAGGGTTGTAGGTTTAAGAAAAGCAGAAGTGTGACTTAAGTGTGGAGAGGGAGCCAGGTGGTATCATATAAAAGGGTGCTGCTTCTCCAGGGAGAGAGAACAAAAAGCAGGTCTGGTCTGTCACAGCCCTGGCTGGCCCAGATCTCCATGTGACACTTTGTTCTGTGACATTTTTCCTATTTACTTTCCCTGTGACTGGCTTTGTTCTAGTCTGTGGAGCACTGCAGGCATCTCCATAAAAACAGAACCTGATTTTGTGTAAACTGACAAGATTCCCTCCCTTCCACCAGAGAATCACTCCACAATTTAAACCTCTATGACACTGTAGGAGTTCATTCATTGGCTAAATACTGAAAGGTACCAGCAGACTTATTCTTTGCTAAACAAATAAAAAAACAACAACAAGCAAGCAAGCAAGCAAATCAGGCTACACATTTTTATATGTCTAGGCTTCCAGGGCCAGAGACATACTCTTAAAAACACGCCAAACACTTGGAATCTAGGCTATGTAATGGTCCAAAAGGATAATAAGTGGCACGCTTTCAATCTAAGTAAAATCAGGCCAACCAGGTAATATGGCAATGTTGGCCCTCACACAGTTCTCATTCAGCAGCAACTCCAGAACCAGGAAGGAGACACTGGCCTGGCTTGCACCTAAGGCAAAACCATGATTTAGCTATGTACGCATGAGCTGCAAGGAGCCTGAGTAAGGCCTTGGGATTCTATATTTCCTTTCTTCTCTCCTCTGTTCTTCCTTACCCCACTTGTTGTTACACTCCGATCAGAGACAGTGGGTTAAAACAAACTTGTTGTGAAACTTACCAAGCCTTCTTTTAAGTTACTGTCTCTGGTTCAAACATGACAGCAAGCCAGTATTCACAAAAGTATTCACTGTCCCTTTTGAACCATTAACAGGCATGTTATATGTCCTTTTTGGTAAAATAATTAGAGTCTCCTTTCTAAATAGCTATATTTCAGACATGATACCATGCATGGCCTACCATCTAATACTGCCTATCATGTCAATGACATTGAAAGCTATGCATATCTCTGGGTTGTCATTTGGTCAACTTTACTCATTTCTCTTGCAGGTTGAAAAACAGCAGCGTTGGTACATGGGGCATCAAGCCATATGGCACTGTCAGCCATCTCCTTAACAAATTGGCTACGTGACTGTGCTTAGTAATGAATTATACAATAATTCCATTTTCTCACATTTCCTTTGATGAAAACGATTCTACATTTCCCTGCTTTTTCTCTGAATTAATTTCCAGTGCCTCAGCCCTGCATGGAATTGTTCCACTTTCCTCTACTTTCTTGTGGTACAAGGATACATTCTTAGTCTGAAAAAGAGTACCTAATTATAGATTGTGCTTTCATTCCTGTCTCTATTACTTCCAGGATCTAAAGCTGGAGTTGTCAGTGGTCAGAAAATATTGCTTAAAGGGGTCTCAACTTTGAGATGTGTTTCTTGAGGAGAGTTTTCAAGACGATAATTAACTGGTAAGGCTCAATACTTGCAAGATTAATTACAACTCATAAGGCAGGAGATGTGGTGTATGGTGGAAAGGCTGCAGTGAGAAAGGGACTTCTTACATGCTTGCCCAAGCGTTCAAGTTTTTATGGCACAATATTGTGAATTTTAGCTCAGATGTAAGCCCCATTGTGCTCAGCTGCCAGGTAGGTGTACAGTGGACTTCAGCCTTAGGCAGTTAGTAGGTGAACTTTTAAGAAGAAATATGCAGTTGTCACATTCCAGACAGTCTAGATGTTGTACTTCTCACTTCAGTACATGAACACAATATTCTCACCATATAAAGGGATTTATTGTTACTCCTCCTTGTGGCAGCAAAAATAGATCTTGCAAAAAGAGAAGAAAAATAGTAGAGGAAAGCATAATAAAAATGCCATAGTGGAATCACTAGTTTCACAATTTATGAGGAAATCTTCATCATGAAAAGCCTTCCATATTAAATGAAAGAAACATTGGAACTGAGCAGGCCATGTTCCTTTTAACATGGAAGCTTCTTCAAGTTTCCAAAGAAATTGCTAACAAGCTCCAAAAGCTTATCCGTTTATCTACTTTTCCAGTCAATCATTTTAAATCAACAATAAAGATGTGTTCCATATCAATGCTGAAGCTAAATTGGTTGCACAGAGCCATATTGTTGGAATAATTAAAACTATACATATTTAAGATTGAGCTAACATATAATAAGTAAGTTATTAAAGTAATGTTCTGTTCATTGTTTTGTTTTGTAATCACTGATCATAAATAGTTAAATGTAAATCATAGTTATATAGAAGGAGGGATTGTTTTTGTTCCCATAATAAAACAATATGTGTTTCCTGTTCACTTAAGCCTCTTTTGCTGAATAATGAATAATGTTCCTATGCAATCATTCAGCACTGTCTTATCAAAATCCACTAACCTTAATATCTCTAATTTTCACTGGAATGTCAAGCATTGCTCTCTCACAGTAAAAAACAGAGTATTAAGGTAATTCCCCATCCCCCATTGTTAATGGGAGTTTTGCATAGATGTTAGTTTTGCATAGATTTCTAATGTATTAACATTGATGACAAAAATTAATGGACCACTCTTCTGATAAATGTTTTCATGCAGGGGACTGGGAGAGAAAAACCACTCCAATAGTGAAGGAAAACCACTACTTTTCCCTGTCATTCTTTCATGATAATCTTTCTCAGAATGGTATCTTCTTGTGGTCAGATTTATGTTTCGCTATTAATTAAATCAGATACTTTTTTTGAAAATAGTTAGAAGTTAAGGTAAAATCTAATAAAATCATGATTGTCTTTTGATATAGCCTACCTGTTTACAAATCAACATAGTTATGAAGCATGGCAAATTAATCTTACCTATAAATAAATGGTGCTACTGTGGCTGTATTTGGGTGGCTGTATTGCTGTTGCTGAGGAAGTTGGACAGTGCTGTTTCCTGTTGCTTGCCCACTATTTGCAGCCAGTGAAAGAGCAGCAGATGAACTTGGGGCAAGAGCTGTACTGGATTCCTTTCCTTCAGAAGATGTGAGACAGGAGGGAATCCCTACTTTCTCATTAACCTGGGATTTTGTTGTTGTTGGGGGCTGATTTCCTTTTGCACTTCTCAATTTTTCAGTTTCTTTGCTTCCTGAACATGCCGGTGAAGTACTTTGCTTCGATGTTGGTACAGGTTTTGGTATCCCACTAGATGAAGGCATTAAACTTTCCTTCTTGGCAGATGTTGCCTTGTTCCCTTTCGGGATCAGGCTTGCAATTTTTGAGGTCTTTTTTGCAGGTGTCTCTGTGACCTGGTCCTTCTCTTCCTTTACCATTTTCTCAGTGCAAACTTTATTTTTGTCCCTGCTCTTTTCCTCTTTGTCCTTTGGCTGTAGCAAAGACTTTTTATTGCTGAGATTTTTGCTTCCAGCTTTCGGAGGGGTTAATTTAGGTGATATTTTAGGGCTGCTGCTGGTGGAGCCACCACTATTAAGCCCACCACTGAAGCCATCTGTTTCACCACACTCTAAGATGGCTTCATCTTCTCTCCCACTGTCACTTGGGCCTGAACTTGATGACAAGGGAGGCCGCAAAACAGTTCTTGCATTAACCAGCTTAAATTTCTCCAGCATGGATTTCTGCCCAGATGAAGGAGTTTTGGGCCCTTCAGAAAGGGGTGGCTTCAGCCGGTCTGAAGGTGGTGGAGAGGTTGCGGGACTAGGCTGCTTGACAGACAGCATGGTAGAGGTGGCACTGTGTTTGACATTCATGGATTTGCTGCGCCAAGGCTTGCTGGCACTCGGAGAGGGGATGGCAGAGACCAGCTGCTGCCCAGTGCTGGTGGGATGCTGTACATTTCCATTCATGCCTGCAGATGGGTGAGGACCTTTGGGTGATTCTACTAAAGAGAGAGAGAGAGAGAGGAGAGAGAGAGAGAATGGATTAAGAAAATTAAATTTTCTAGGCTTTTGAGTCTGCATGACTATAAAGTCTCATCCCAGTAAGTTGTGTATTTGAAAGCTTCACTTGAACTAAGTCCTTCAAAAACCTGCTCAGTAAGAAATAATATGTATTTTATTTTTTTAAATAAATAAACAAATAATATAAAAACCTGCTTTTATAAAACTAATGTATGTATCTGAGCCTTCTTCTCCATTCTTGCTTCAGAATCTCTGTTCTCTAATTTTTCAGTAAAGGTAAATATAGAAATAATCATTTTGTTGCTGTTGCTGAAGCAAACATATCTCACATTATAATTGTTACTTTTTAGTTTGCTTAAGTTTTGGTTGAAATAAACTTCATCTGCTCACCCCCATAATAAGCAATTCTGATTATAAAGGGATATAGTACAGAGCTGGTGGATAATGATAAGAGCAGTATCTTTAGGACTGATTTATCATGTTAAAAATTAAATGTATGAAATTGCAGCCCTGTCTTAGCAATTTAAAAAAATCCTACATAATTTCATGCAAAGACTGCTGTGAACTAAACTAGGATGTTGTCAGCTTCCACCAAACAGCCAAGTACAAGTCTGTATCATGAAAAAACAGACTGAGAGGGTTTGTGATAAGAATGGAAGAAGAATCATCTGCAGCACCAGATGAACTGCCTCCGAGAGTACCGAAGAAACTTGCTGATGTACTTTCTGAACCACTTGCCATCATTTTTTGAGAAATCTTGGAAATCAGGTGAGATATCAGAGGACTGGGAAAGGGCAAACATTGGGCCTCTCTTCAAAAAAGGCATAAAAGAAGACTTGGGAAACAGATCAGACAGCCTGACCTCAATACCAGGAAAACTATTAGAATGGATTATACAGGGGTCTGTCAGCAACAGTCTTTATGACAATGCAGTGATCAGTAAAAGACAGCATGGGTTTGTCAAGAAAAAATCCTGCCAAACTAATCTATTATCTTTTTTTCAATCAGGTCACTAATTTAATAGATGGTGGGAATGCTTTGCATTTCAGCAAAGCATTTGATGAAGTCCCGATAATATTTTGATTAGCAAACTGCTTAAACGTGGAGTAGCTGGGAGCCATAATCGATTGGAAACCTGTCCTCAAAGAGTAATCATCAATGGCTGTGTTTCAGAGTGGAAAGAGGTCTTGAGTGGAGTGCCTTGGGGTTCCATCCTAGAGACACTACTCTTCAATGTTTTTATCAGTGACTTAGATGAGGGAATCATTGCAGATGAGACAAAACTGGGACGACAATTGGAAGATAGGAAGAGAATTCAAAAGGACCTTGACAAATTGGGCAGAATGAATAAAATTAAATTCAATAGAGAAAAATTAAAAATTCCACATTTCGGCCACAAAAATCAGATGCACAGGTATACAAATTCAGTAATCCTTCATAGGAAAGGGACTTTGGGAATATTGTAGGTCATCAGTTGAACATGAGCCAGCAATGCAATGCAGCAGCAAGAAAGGTGAATGTCATTTTAGTCTGCATTAACAGAAAGAGAGTTTCCAAGTTGGGGAAGTCTACGATATTCTGCACTGATTGGGCCTTATCTGGAGTTCTGTGTCCAGTTCTGGGTGTCTCATTTTAAGAAGGACATAGGTAAGTTGAAGCAGGACAGGACAGAGAAGGACAACTAGGCTGATAAAAGGTATGGAGAACAAAACTTATGTGGAAAAGTAACAGTAAGAGTGGTTCAACAATGGGGGAAAAAATGCATATAGAGGTGGTGAGATCTCCTTCGCTGGATGTCTTCAAAAAGAGGCTGGACAGCCAACTGTTGGGAATGCTTTTGCTGAAGATCCTGCATTGAGCAAGGGGTTGAATTCAATGGCTCATGCGACCCTTCCAACTATATGGGTCCATGATTCCCAGAACTGGAATAAGATCCTTAAATGACCCAATATTTTCATGACAGTGGCACTACAATTCAGGGCGCAGAACCCTCGTGAAAGTGGAAAAATCACAAATAACTCCCCCTGAGATCCCCACTTCCCTTCCAGAACTCCTCCTCCCACTCCCCTACCTTTTGTTCTGGTGTGTGAGTCTTTCTTCTCTGTGCCAGGGCCAGAGGAAAGGGTATGGGAGGGGGAGCTCTGGAGGGCAGAAGGAACTCATGCCAAGGCAAAAGATAACAGGATGTGGGGGGGGAGGAAAGGCAGTGTATGCTTTCTTTCTGCCCTCTTGAGCTCCTCCAATCTTCTTGCCTCTGGCCCAGCACTGAGAACTCGTGCTGAGGCAAAAGGTAAGGGGATAGGGGAGGAGAATAGGGGGAGGCACAGGCACCTTGTGAATAATCAAATTCACAAAGGTCAAACCCACAAATGTAGAGGAAGGACTGTACTGTGAAGTCTTCCAGATCAACTGAAGCCTTTGTCAAAATGGTCCAAAGAGCACAGTAGGATAGGTCTGGTTCACTTATCTCATATATGACCCCTCAAGTTATAGCAATTTCTACCTGTACTATCATATCTATCAAAACAAAGGTGAGGACTCAAATAAGACCGCCAGGCTCATTTAACTCTCTAGTAATTTGGGAAAAGTTAGGTTGCCAATATCTGTATTTTACATGACAAGATGTGTAGGACAAGGAGCTGAAAACTGGCAAGCTCCAACTATGTTGGGCAAAGACATAAGGCCCACGATTCTCCTTAATATTCCCTGAAAACATATTTCCTACAGATGTACAACATGATACTGAAGCAGAACAGATATTTGATCATATCTGAACAGGAAAACATGGGAACAGACACTTAATGGCTGCCTGTGATCTCATGTGTGGCCTTAAAATATACATTTATTTGCTCTGATGGTATTTGGTGATCCATACTGACTACTTTGCCAGTACAATGGTACAAATTTACTACTGCAAAGGAATACACCACTGAAAATGTTTAGTATAATAACTTGGACCAAAATGCTAAAGCCTCATTCAATCTAGATAGTCTCCAATTTAATCCATCATACAAGAGATACCATCAAGGCTAGGGTGACTGAAGCTCTGGCAAGTTGCTGTTTGTCAGACTATCCAACGCATATGTATTAAGCACAAAATTTGGTTTTCCATGTTTAGATTTTTTCTTCTGCTTTATACAGCATTGGCAATAAGGTTAGATTTCTTTTTAACCTTTTATACCTGCAGCAGAATCCTGCAGGACATCACCTTGGAGCTGCTTCAAGGAGAATTTTCAGCAGAATTGTTTTATGGAGATGACTCCTCTATGGTCCACAAATTCTCCCCTGAATTTCCCCCTTTTCCCACCACCAGAATGAGTGATGTTTAAAGTAGAAAAAATGGATGCAGATGAGAAAACTACATTTAATGCAATGCTAGTAGATTCTTCAGGAAAAAGCAGCTTCTTATTTGAGCATATTTTTAGAGCTTGTGGCAAAAATAAATCAGCTTTCCGAGCCCAGTTCTGAAACTCAGATCTAGTTCCATCCCCCACCCCATATTTAAGATGCAGGATTGCAGACTTTATAATCATAATACCTTCTGAAAAGCAAAGCGAGCTATATTAAACACCACATGCACTATTGATGAGTCTTTCTAAATTAAGCCTATATTTTAAATGTAAATTTGAACCTGTTACCGGCCCATTAACACGTTGTGCAGAATTAGAAAAATGAAGTGTTAATATTGATCAAGCTTTGAAAAGCCACCAGTTATGTTTGCTTAAACATTTGCATGTGTTTCCAGCTGGCTTAAATAAATTCCTTGCAGGAACTGGGCTATTCAATTCTACATTACCTCAAAGAATATGAGTGATCCATAGACATGTACTGTAGATGGAAAATACTTCTCCTAACCTTCATAGGCAGCTCTAGGTTCCGCTCTGAACTGTTCATATAAATGAAAAAGCAGGTTTGAAGGATCTAGTGAAATAATCTAAGAATTGTTTGAGAGGAGGCTTTTACGAGCATTTTTATGTGCTAAAAGCAGATGTGATACAACATTCCGCTTCTTACCTCTTCATGCTCATATATAATTTTACGGATTTAGAAAAAAAATCAGTAACTAATTTCAGGCAAAGCTATTTCCAATATATTCTTCAAAATCCCATATACAGATCATGCCTCTGGTTGGGCTCATAATATGGCCTTTTTCCTGGTTTACCACTCACCAATCAAATCTCGGCAGACTGCGGTTTTCATTTGATTCATCATAGAGCTAGCCATGCTAGTCTGCCCACCCCATGTTTATTAGGTTACTGCAAATTCATCTCTGCAACAACCGTAATGGGCTGATTGATTTTTCAAAATAACAGTATTTAGGAAAGAGTTGATGCAAGGTTAAGCGCTATAGCTACTCAGCACATACATCAAGAACTTATGAAGATCATAAATGTCTCAGGAGTGCTTCAGTACTGTAAATATTCTGTTGTAACCTACAAAAATTATTAAACCATGCAGTCAGACAAATTAAAACATATTTTTATTTAAACCATTTGGTATTCTTGTGTGTTTATAATACCTCTGAGCACATCCTGCCAATAAAATCCCAAGATATGGTTACCTTAGGGTCACCATAAGTAAAAAAGAAATGACTTGAAGGCACACAACAACAACAATCCTTATGATAGGTTTGTACCAATGAATTCTTTAGAATTACTTAAAAAAACTAAGGCAACATTAGGGTTGCATAGTGTAAATCTCACATGCAGAGTTATATGTTAATTGAGCTATACAACCCTCTTGTTGAATGTCAAGGTTGTGCAACTCAAACAGGCCACCAAATACGCAACTCAGTGCACAAGTAATTGTGTATGTACATCCAGGTGCAATAGCACTCCATGTGCACCTCCATTTGTACTCAGTGCAATCATTTTGCACTGGACAAAAATGTCCAACAACTTTGTAGAAGAATAGATACCACAGGACACAAACAGGATTCAGGCCATGATTCTGGACTCTCATTTCATTTTCTGCATAACAAATGCTCCATAGGTATTAGATATTCTCAAAAATGATCTGACTCATAAACCATATTTAATTCTAAACAAAAGCAGAGAATGAGAAATCTAACCTGAGAAAGAAATCTTTATACTGTGTAAGGAAAGAAATCTGACAAAAAGTACCACTAGACAAAACTTGATTTGTGCAATAATACATAAGAACTGAGTGAAGTAATACCCTGGAATATAAATAATCTTTTTTTCCAACTATATATGTGGTCAAAACTATAATTTTTCAGCTTGCTGAATACTTAATACA
This sequence comes from Iguana delicatissima, assembly GCA_948472985.1. Classification (NCBI taxonomy): domain Eukaryota; kingdom Metazoa; phylum Chordata; class Lepidosauria; order Squamata; family Iguanidae; genus Iguana; species Iguana delicatissima. Next base: position 508,118 of record CAOKZL010000303.1, on the reverse strand, counting down.
CAATAATTATACTTTTCAATGACTTCTACTCCCACCTTGTGGTAAATTCGTACAAATCACTTTGTTTAAATGTTCTTTTATATTTCTGTGTTCCTTTAGTTCAAAAAATAAGATCAATATTGGGACTATTGATAACTGAGTCCAAAAGGGCAGTGAAGAAAAAATTGCAGGAATCTGAAATCTTGTAAAAGTTACTCCCTTCTTATAGCTGGATGCCTTATGATTCAACAATTGCATTCAAAGCTGGCCACATTCAACACTGACTCACCAACTTTTCGACTCATCAAGACTTCCAATTGAAATCTATCCAAAGAAGAGCCGGTTAGGCTTTATATGCCATCCAACTGCAACTTTAGCCACTGTCTACTATAAATAGGGCAATCTTCAATATAACAGACATCTCAATTACGCTGTACTTATATCTCAGATCATTTAATAAAAATAATGTATATGTGGTCCAAATTACTGTGGAACCTTTTTGGTTTTGTATGTTCAGTGAGGCAACACGGATTCAACACTTACCTTTTTCATTTCCATTTGCATATTGTGGAGGCTTGGTTTTGTCAATGCTGTTAAAGCTCTGACTTCTTCGATTTAAATTTGAGGCTCCCTGGACTTTGGTACTGCTGCCTGCAGCTGGCACCCTTGAGGGCCCGGGAAGCCTGGAATATTACAGTCAGAAATAAATTTCATGCACACCATGAACTCACACATGAGAGAAATTAGAGTTGATCACCAATGTTTTGGGAATAAATCAACAACAATGAACAATGTAATTCATGGTTAGTCAGACTCAACATTACCCATGGAAGATCTGTACTAACAGGTACAGAGGTGTGTGAAAGATGCTGTATAGCACCATAGACAAACACATATGGATCCTTTGCATTTTCCATTCATACTGCAAAAAAGATTTACCTATTTTCTTCATGCAACTTTTTATTAAAGCAATTTACTTTGTATTACTTTAAAATAAATATAAAAAAGCTAAAACAATCTAGACACATAGCTTATCAACATATATATTCTAAACATTGTAATGGACTCATTTTTATTTCTTCTGTGCTCCCAGAATCTCAGACGTTTGCAATAGATATTAGATGATGAGATGATAAATTGACTGACAATGTCAACATGTTCATTACTTCAGATGAAAACTCTTGACTGAAAGTGATCCATCCATTCTACAAGATTACAGTTCAGGCTATGTATTTTTCACTTGTTGGTATTTGCTGCCACCCTCTGTAACATAGTAGGTAGCAAAGTTAAAATTAATAAAGATGTTACAGGCTACAATATGTACAAACCCATACTGTATTCTTTTTTATTTGGTTCTCTATTTTAGTTACTAAGCAAACTTAATCTGATTTAAATGCTGCTCATAGACATGAATTGCCAATACAATGCTTAAAAGTAAGAATCCTGAAAGAACTTTAATGACAGATTATCAGATTCAGATCAAGATTTTGAAAAAATGGTTGATATCATATGGTGCTACTTTAAAACTTCCCAAATGGAATTTGGTAAAATGTTAATAACTGATACTGGTAGAAAGGTGGATAAAATAACACAAAAAGTAAATCTTAGATCTGGTGATGATTTTGGTTTCTTTTTAAGACTGGCTTGCTTACTACATTGGTACATCAAGAAAGCTGAAATCAGTTTCACCTTCCTGCTCAGGAATTATAAACAGTCTTAGACTATAATTGTGAGACCATTCATTCCATCTCTTCACTTCCTGTGAAGAGGTAACTGGAAAATTCAATAATGATATCGAATAATCCAACAATTGCAGGCCAGCTCTGGCTCTTGACTAGGTCTTTCAGTATCTGTGCTTGGAGCACAGTAGATTTTTATAGCTCTAGATATTTTACACACACTACCCTTTAACATGGCCTATGACCACAACTGAGCTATACTTACTGATTCATTTACCCCTTAAAGCAATAAAACATATATTTAAAATCTCTCCTTATAACCAGGAAAACTAACCAATTTTAAAAATTACCAAAAGGACATTTGTAATTTTTTTCTATTTGTAATTCTTAAACTTACATTTTAAAACAAAATACACACACACTCACATTCTGATAGCTTAGGTCACTTACTTTCCATTTGTACCCATTTTTTCTTGTTTCAGTAACTCCCCCACAGAATCATTTTAAGCAACAAAGGAAATGCAAAGTGAAAAAGAGCAAATAATTCACAAGCAACATAATTCTAGTCAAAACTTCACTGACACTGTTATAAATTGACGGTGTTAGACAAACAACTGTTAGCTTCCAGACAAGATGAACTGTGAATGAGACAAGAGTCCATAATAAATGTGATTAAAAGTCTAAGACCACAGGTTCACAACAACTGCACTCTGGTATAGCTCATTTGAGAATATCACCAGTGGCTCTGTTGTTGTTACTAAATTCAATATACATTGGATTACATAACTGATAGTTCATTGTCAGCAATGAACTGCACAGCAACAGTACGATTGGCTTTTTAAAAGCCGCATATAAACTTACATAGAATACCACAAGAGGAGTGAGAAGTCCTCATTTAGGAAACAAATGCATGGATTTTAGTGCTCATAAGACAGAAGGTCATTAGCCTTAACAGACAGTAAAGGCAACCAACACATGGGGTGTCTAAGGCTGTAAGATCTCCACTTGTTTCAGAATTGTTTGTTATTTTATCCCAGCTTCACATAAACAATAATTGCCCCTAGAATGAGAGATCTGATTCAAAACTTTGTTAAACACATTTCAGACTGGAACACTGCTGGTTATTTTATTCCAGTGTGTTTTATATTGTTTCCATAGGAATCTAGGAAGGTGCCTATTTTGACACATACCGGCAGTAGCTTAAGGTTTCAGATGGAAGTCTCTCTCAGTTGCACCTGGAGACCTCCAGGGCTGAACATGAGATCCTTCACTTGGAAAGTAAAATTCTAATGGTAAATCAGTTTTGAAACCACTGTTCTTTTCCATTTGAAAGTCAACAATCAGACCACTTTAGCTGAAAATGTACAGTTGTGCTCCTCCAAGATCGTTAATAGTTTCTCCTCATTGCAGTTGGTCAATAAGCTAAAAAAAGGTGAAGATTTTGAGAGTTGGTGGAAAAGTTCAGTGATCAATCAATGTTACTTCTTTTCAAATGTAAACCAAATCATAGAAAAGAGATGCAGTACTAATACAGAATGATGTAAATGGAACCATTACAACTGAATTGGTAGACAAGTAAGTCCCCACCTATAACACCTCTCCTTTGTTCATTTTCTCATGGTCAACCTTCTTTGGCTGATGAAAAGTAATGAAGTATCCTTTAGGTAAGTGCCTGAGATGGGTAATTTCCCAGAACAGGCACCCAATTGCATTATGTTTTCTTAATTTTCCCCAGATGAAAAAAGAGCAGCAGGAGATGGCAAGAAGCAAGGGACAATAAACAAAATCCAATTGTTAGTTCCAGCTAGAGTAGACTCATTGAATTATGACTTGCCAAGTTTGCACTGATTCAGTGGGCCTACTCCCATTGGGATTAACAAGTGGATTTAGTTCAAAGTCAGCAGGGATGGCATGACTGACAGCTGGATTTGCTTGTATGCTTGTCTGGTAACAGTTCAGTTGCAAAGGTGGCCCTGCAGCACAGTTGAAGAATAGGATGGAAATCTTTTACATGACATTTTCCTCTAGCCTATGTGTTGAGCGAGAAGCTGAGCACTAAAATCCTTCTTGAACTTTGACAGCTCATTAGAATAAGTTATTTTACATGCAGTATGCTAAATTGCAACACACAGATATGCCTATAGCTATTATATAGAGCTGTTATTTTTGGTAGTCATGGGCAAGGCTTTTCCACTGGCCGACAAAAAATTCTGCAAAGCTTGCATTTAAAATATGATGATAAAGAGCTTAATGTCTACGTTGCTTTAAAGAATAAAATTGCCAGTGGGCAGTGACTCCATTAAGCATCACTAGCAAGCAATAAATTAGAGATATTAACTGACCTAGAAGGCTTTTTTTGACTGGTTGCAATTCCACTGTGATTAGACTGAGTTGCATATCTGGCTGTCAGACTGTATGAGAAGAAACAGAGAAATTGAATTAAAGAAATTTTTGAATATGCATAAAAGGCATAAACTTACCACCAAATGATGAGTTAATGTAATGCAAATAGAACACAGATAGAAAACAAAATTGAGGGAAGAGTTAGATGTAATGTTTACACCATGAGTTTTCCAAATACAGACTATGGGGTAATGCAATGCCATTGTGAACTCTCCAATTTCCTGGAATAAGGATCACATTGCCTTGAACCTATGAGTAGTAAACTGTCAACATTCTGTTTTCAAATACCAGATATATTTGTGCCCGCCTATCTCTAATACAATTGCAAGCATAAACATCTGCTCTAAATCTTGTCGTACTAAGGTGCTACTGAGCTGAACATTAGTTGAAGTGGTTACCTGTTTTCTAAAGAGCTGTTCTTTAAAAAGACTCCTAAGACCATTAATGGAAATCATCTGCCATGAGTTTAATTTACACACACATCTTAGTATTTTATACAGCATTTTAACACTGTTTCACATGCCAATACTTTTTTTTAGGAAGAAGTAATTACAATGCCAGACCATTAGTATAACATTGCATAGCACATACTTTTCATTGCCATATGACAGATATATCCAATTATGAATGCCCGACATACAGCTAGAAGTATATTTGGACAAGTATATTTGGCAAGCTGACCATTTATTCTGAGCAAATGCAGAACAGTGGAGTGGGCTATGAAAACTATAGAAAGGTGCATAGGAACAGAACAAATGTTGATAGCGACAACAGATGTGACATGGACTGTTCCCAGGATGTGGCATGACAAAGGATATGATGTGACTAGATAGGTTAATAAGATGGCAAAACTGTTCCTGGACTGTAGCATTTCTGAAGGTGCATGGGCAATCATGAGGATCAATCTTCCACCAGACCAAAAGGTTGGGCAAAACAGAAACAAATGCACACAGAAAGTAGGTGCCACTGTTTCTTCCTGATGAGCAGAGGACAGCATGCAGGCATACAGGACGAAAGGCAGGATCAGGGGAAGGTTGAAGGAGATATGAGGCTAGACTTCATCCAGGTTGTGCTGACTTAAAGCCAGAGAAGGCAGCATTAGCAGATACATAGTCCAGACATTTGGAATCAAAGATACATATAACGGTGGAAACTGTTAGGGAAAGAGAGGACCATGAGTGCAGCCAAATTACTGCCTGAGCTTCATGAGCATTTCACAGTTGGAAGAACAGCAGGAGGAGATTACAGTATGGGAGGGAGGGTGTTGGCAAAGAAGGGCAAGACCAACAGACAGTTTGCTGGTATACTTTGCTGACAAATTGATTGAAAAGAAGAGGGAAAAAAACCTAAACAAGTCAGCCCTATGATGAAAGATTTAATGTAAATCCAGTCATTTTCACATGAGATATTTCACATCAACAAATGCTGACAACTAGTTTCTATGTGATAGGCTGGTATTTATTTTCCAGACTCTTCCTGGAAACAAAAATGTTTTCATATGGAAAAGGGTTAAGTAATTTGAATGACTCACAAATGGATCTGGCTACTTACTAAATAAAAGGGACATTGGGATGACTATGGGGCAGGGTGGAGTCTAGACCACAGTGCAATGGACTACTTGAAGACAAGTAAGATCAAGAATCAAAGCATTATCATGGAAGAATATAGGCCTGTGGTGAATGCTAAAGTTGATACTGAACCCATGATTTATTACCGAAGTCTTGGTTAATAAATCAAAGTGCCTTACAGAATTAAAAACAGGGTGCAATGCTAAACTGATATGCTGGCAATCTGGAAAGCCAAGTATGATTCTAATTGTAAAAGTAAGAATCTTATTTTATCATCTGTAACAGTTTTTCATCTATATGAGAATCAGCACTGAAAGAATGCTAAAACTACTCAAAGAACTAAAAATAGAAACCCCAAATTATTTTTTCTTTCACTTTCCAGCATTCTTAATGAGATCTCATATTTACAGCTCCTTTGTGATGGCCTTTAAAATGGAAGCATGATACTGTTGATAGAATATAAAAATAAGGCACTATAGAAACAACTATAGAAACACTATAGAAACAAAAGGAAACAGGGGGGAAAAACCCCAAGCTGTCATGAATGATAATATTCTATAGCATGGGTGAGCAACTGCAACTCTCATGAGTTTTCACCAGTAGCTATGTTGGCTCAAGCTAATGGGAATTTCAGTCTAACAACAACTGGAGGACCACAGTTACCTAATCCTGTCCTAAGCAAAAACAAAACAGCAAGAACACTCCAGTTTTAAAAAAGAGTGATAGGACTGACATACATTTAGAAGTTTTCTTGCAAAAACCTTATTAGAAAGAATGGGAATTACACCAGAGAACTACTCTTCATGAAGGAGTGGTTTACATATACTTTCTAAACCTTTAAATGGCTCAAGTGGTACTTTCTTTTTTTTTCATGGAGATGTTCATTATTAGGAAAATCAAACTGGGGCAATAAGATCAAAAGTTTGGAGCTTAAAACCCATTCTACGAGTGTGAGGGGTTCATAGTCACATATTTTTGAAGATATGGCTAATAGTGACTATCATTTTCTCTCAACAGCAGGGTTGTCCTTGACATTTTGCTACCTGAGACAAAGAACAAGATGCCCTCTACATTTCAAGTACAGAAGTAAATTCTGTTGGTAGATGAATGTGATGAATGTGACTTCAGCTTGGAGGATTGGACAGCAGGAGGAGCAAAGCAACAATCATACAACCATATTCTCCAAAACCTCACTGCTGCTCCTAATCTCAAGAATCATTGACCTAATGCTGCCTATCTCACTCTGCCATATAGCAGTTCTAGCTGTACTCATAACCAGTGAGAAGGTTGGGTAAGACCAAAATCAAGTTCTCTGGAATCATGGGATATTTTGTATGCTTCCTAGAAAACAAGCTTGTGGCCTGTTTTCACACAGGTCCATGAAGTAGATATCTGCAAGCACAGCACATTTGTAGTTACAGAGTCTTCCTCCTATTAAAAACACTTGCCAATGTTCAAACCAGTTATTTATTTAGGGCAAAATCCAAAATTGCACAAGCAAGACTTCAACACACACACAGTAAGATTTTTTCCCCTCTTTGTCTTCTCCCTACTGCTCCCTGCACCTCTCACAAATTTCCCTATGGAGAGTTAGTTGCACAAGGAATGTGCCATTCCACCAGTTGAAAGAGGTTAACTGGATAATAATTTTTTACGCATTAAAATATTTTATCTGCCTTTACCTTTATGGATACTATGATTATAAATCATCATATAAATACAATAGACAGTAAAAGCAATGCAATACAATCACAAAAACAACTGAAAAGCAACAAATATACAGTACAGTTGGCTCTCCATATCTGCAGATTCTGTATTCTATAGAATCAACCAACTATGGCTTGAAAATATTCCAAACAAACAAAAATTCCAAAAAAGCAAACTTTGACTTTGCCATTTTTATGTAAAGGAAACCATTTTGTTACACCAATGTACATAGCAAGACTTGAATATTCACAAATTTTGGTATCCATAGGCAGGGGGCAGGGTGTCCCAGAACTGAAGGCTCATTGTCAGTAAACATGAAATTAAAAGTTCCCAGGAAAGAAAACAGTTGCCAGAAGGACTGAAATGTAAAGGCATATATCTAAAGGGAAAGGATTCAGTCACTGTAATGCTAAAATAAAGAAGTATGTTCCCTTCTAAAAACAAATATGCATTTTACAAAGCATTTTGTATTTAAAAAACTATTTTTACAGTTGTCTCTTTGACTTCATGTGGCACAGGAACCATCTCATATTTTTTAGCTTACTGATCTATCTGAATATCTGAACAAAATCTGGTAGAACAGCCCTTCCCAATTAAGAAATGCAGAAATCACACGCAGAGGGCTAATTTATTCATAATGAATGCACAGATTTCCTTTAGCACTACAGAGGACCCACTTATGAGGAAATGCCCCCAGTTTTCTTCAGAAGTCCACAGACAACTTTTTCTTAATAATCCTATATTTTTTAAAAAAAATATTTTTAAAATCTAGAGTTAAATTGTCCTTGTCACACACTACTTGACTACATATAAGTGAAGATAAATTAGGGACATTTCACATGTGGCAGTGATTGTAGAGTAAAATAACAATGTCTTATTAGTCATTATAATCAACTATAGGCATGAATGGCATTTATATGGAAATACAGCAGCTTACAGGTTTATAGAGGTCATATATAAGCCATATCAGGTGAATGTGAAATACCTCATTTTTACGTTGAGATGATGGTTTGACTGGTTACTTCAGCATCCACAGAGCAATCAGTTATGATTATGTTCAGTTAAACTATGCAAAATAAAGTGCACAAAAGAAATTAAAGGGGCAAAAACTGAGCTTTGTTACTTTTGTGTTCCTTCAAGTCATTTCTGACTTATGGCACTCTTAAAGCGCTTACTAGAAGTTAAATCAATTAGGATTCTATACAGTAAAATGTAATGTCTGGATGATATTTTGGCATAAGAATTTGAGTCCTACTGGTCTTACCAGCATATAAAAAATGTCTTCAGTCTCCCACTCATATTTCCCAGGAGAGGCATACTACTTCTTATTCAACTATCATGATTAGGACCCATTGATAGACTTATCCTCCATGAATCTGTCTAACCTCTTTTTAGAGACATCCATGTAGGTAGCCATCACTACCTCTTGAGGTAACACACTGCATTGTTTATCCACTATAGTCCTGTTCAGGGGTCACATGCTTTTTTGAACATAGGAGCAGGCCAGCATTTAGTCCTGGCCCTCTCCATCACATAGGAAGTAATGTTATCTGAAGAAGAGAGATGCTTGTTCACATCAAAGCATGCAGACTCTCCATACAAGCAAGTACTATGGGAAATCAGATATCTTACATGGAGAGCTTCCACATGAGGGATAAATTTTCATCTTCAGAGATGTTGCTTCTCACATGAAGAAAATGGTGACTGAGCAATCTCTAAACCCAGTGTGTCTGAAGAAAGATTCCTCTTTTTTTCTCTTGATTCTTCCATCAAATGGATCATTCTGACTTCCAGTATTATCAGAGAGAAACTTTTTTTTTTCTGTCTCCTTTCTCCACATTCATAAATTCATACCCGCAATTACATAATTTCGTATATGGGAGACATTTCATCATTTTAATTATTTTTATTGTTTTCTTCCTTGCCCTGCAACAAGGATGATTCATCTAGCACTGATGGGAACTTGTGGCCTTTCGTGTGTTGTTTGACTATGACTCCCAAGGGTTCTACTCAGCATTGCAAATGGTGAGAGATATTGAGAGTTGTAATCTAATAAATATGGAGGGTCACACTCCTGTTCTACAGATCCTCAGGGCAAAATAATGTTGATTATATTGTGCCAGGAATTTATATGAGCATCTATCTTTTTATTTTTGTTCTCTTCTCTACCACTTTATCCTTCCACCAAGCCCATGAAATAAATAAGGCTGAAAGAGAATGAATAACTCCACCAAGGAGTTTCATGCTGCAATGAGGACTGGAATTTGGATATCATAGGCCATATGCAAAATGAATGGGGTACAGTTCTATTGTAAAGTAAGAGTTTGCCATAGCTGGAACATTCTGACATTTCCTAAATTCTGCTGTGCTCCTGCCATCAGTGAAGAAATGAGAGGAGTTCTGCATTTATCACTATCCCAAAGTTTCAGTCTAAATTTTATGGGAGTCATCCAAGGTGATGAACCAGTTTTGAGGATAGAGTATAGCACTGTAAATAACTTATTGTTATCTGATCTTTAGATGAGATGAAAATCCTGAAAAGATTGCTGCTTGAGATATTTCCCTGGGGCTGAATCTCCTCTTGCAAGAATGGACCTCTCTTTTTTAACCTTAGAGATATGATCTGCATGGAATTGTCCTCCAAGAAATAAGGCTTTGATCTTTTATATAAAAAAATACAATAGGAGTCTCAAGCCACCAGTCTCTATATTGCATTACAATACCACAGCAGTATCTGTTCAGTTTTGTTCAGTTCAGTATCTGTGTAATGTAGGGAAGGTTGAGTGGTTCTCTGTATCTAAACTTTCCAGTAAAACTAGTGTCAATCTCATGCAATGGCACATCTGACATTCAGTCTAGATTACAGAAAAATATAAGTGGACAAAAGCCCTGCTGCACTGTGTTTATGCTGTCCTAAGCATTTGCTGACTCAAAAAGCATACAGCTATTTCGTTTGTACAGGATGGTTTTACCACAACATCTAAACAGTTCACTTGGCAGTTCAAACTTCCTGTGGTTTGTTTGAAAAGGTAAGATATGGCCCTGGACTCCTGATATTGGATTCCAAATTGTATTTTCATGGTTCATTATGCACTGCAGGCTATCAGTCTTAAAGTTATGCTGTCCTCCTGCATCAGAAACTGCTGTGTTGTAACCAAATATATCCTTCATATCAGGCATCAGATGGCTCTTCGTCTCAAGATAGTGTTTTAGGGACATGGGATATTTTATTCCATACAAATGTGGGGAAAGATGGTCTATAAATCCACATACTACATAAAATATTTGTTAAACTGGCAAGAAAAATGGGCCTGTTATCCGCTTTAGATAGCTGAGCACGCACATCTGTGACTTAAATTTGTCAGTGCTATAGCATGTTTAAAAAATCATCGCTATTACCATTAGTATTACAAACATGGGTTAGCATTTGTTCCAAAATGTCTTAGAAATCCATAGGAACATGAGTAATGGCATATATAAACAAAGAGAGGAAACAGGGCAGAATTATACTTAGTGCTTTCACTCCAGTTTAGGGTTCTCAACTTGTCTATAAGCATCTTATCACATACATTTATACATATGTACTCAGAAGTAAATCTTTTGATTCAGTGGAACTTACTACAAAAGATGAGTGTGTATAGGGCTGCAGGGTTAGCAATATAAGAAGCTGATGTAAGAAGTTAGGCTATTGGTCTATATTGCTTAGCACTATCTTGATTGACAAGCAGAAGATTTTCAAGGTTGGAAGTCTTTCCTAGAACTATCTGGAGATGCTACAGATTGAACCTGGGACCTTTTGCACATAAAGAATGTGCACTACTACAGAGCTCTATGTGTTGTCATTATGTGTTCAAGTCAACTCAAACACATAGTGGGTGCTATCCTGGGGTTTTCTTGGCAAGATTTATTTAGAGGAGTGTTGCTACTGCCTTCTTCTAAAGCTGAGATTGACTTGTCGAAGGTTTCCTGTGGGTTTCCATGACTGAGCAGGGATTTGAAACCTGGTCATCCAGACACTCAGACCATTACATGACACCAGCTCTCTATCTATATGTTTTTCCCTCAAAACTGTTAAATTCTCAGTCCTCTTTTCATTGACACTATGTTCTCATTTGTTCTTTCTGACAGAACTCTCATTCTCCTAGATACTGTATTTATTTAATACATTTTTATTTTGCCCCTCAAGAGACATATTTCCAGAACAGTGAGCATGGCAAATATTAATGTATATAATTTTTTAAAATTCAATTTTTTAAAAAAGATACTAAACTTCTAATTAGCATAAAAGAGAGGCAAACAATCTAAACTGGTGTTAAGAAATTAAAGGCAGCATAAAACAATACAGGAATCAAAAAGATCCTTCATATAAAAGAGCTCACTGTATTTTCAAATCAGTAAAATTAGTTGTCAAAAGAACAAAATAAAGCCATGAAATAATTGCATAAGAGGCTATTATTTAACACACAGTTTTTAATAATATTTATTGCAGTCAAAAATGTACATACTTGTGTCTATCCCATATAAAACTAAACCAGTCTTCTCTATTTTGTAGGTCATTTCTGAAAGGTGAGAAGGTAAGACATTTTTAAAAGATGGGAAGAAAATGGCTTGCTTCTTCAGCTGAAAGAGCTGTTGCAGTAAAAGCTTCAGAGACAATCTCCACTATTGCCTAGACATCTACAAAGCTTGTTAGAACTGGGAACTTCCATGGCTTGATTCTGTTTCTGCTAGAATGGCAGATCAGATAAAGGAATTATGCCTGATTTCATACTACCCAACAATTCACAGACGAAAAATGGAAGACGTGTGTCCCAGCAACATCAGAGTGTGGTAAAGACGGAAAAAGTTGTTAAGGAGGAGATGTATACAAGGTAGAAGGAGCTGAAGCAGTTTTGCCTGAGCCAACTAGGAAGGGCAAGATTCCCCTTTCCATGCTGCTGAGCTAATTGAGAGTAAACTACTTTTGTTTTTTGAAGTCTGCAGCAATTGAAGTAAGCGGAAGAGAAAGGGGGAAAGTAGGAGGAGGACAGAGAAATTGGGTCATTTTAAAAGCAACTGAAAAGTGGGACAGCTAAATGTTACAGGTTATGGACTGATTTCTGGCTAAAAGTCTATTTTCATATCTATTGTGAAGATTTTTATCATACTTTGCTATTGTTATGTTTTGACAAACCTGTAATATCTCATTCCTTTCACTTGACTTAATAATTTTTTTCTTTTTTGGTTTGTATAACCTTTTGTTTTAAAATTAATAAAGTATAAAAAGAAAAGAAAAGTGGGACAGCAAAAGATTAATCAGGACTGTCCATGCATAATTGGCACAGTTGGATGGTACGTGACATCAATGTATATCAAATATGTGTATCAAATATGTTTCAACTTCTTATACATATTTCTTGGCTTCTTTAGATGCCACCTTCAACTATTAGTGTGACAAAACTCACAAGAGCTTGTCCAGTGGGGTTTGCCATTCCCATTGCTATATCTGACACAAATGCAAAGTAAAACATGAGCCACAGTATAAGGACTTTCGTAGAAAACTGCCATAGAAACCTACTATCTGAATATATTCAGTTTTCTAAAGCAACACAGTGAACTTTAATGAATCGACCAAATACATCTGGCTCCCAATCTGCGGGCTCTGTGTCTGTATGTGATAACGTTGGTTTGTCTGCATCTTGAAATTTTGCCAACAGCTCCCTGAAATCAGTTACTGACTAATCCGTGAATGAGAGGAAACTTCCATTTGCATGTGTTTTCTCTTAGTACTTGGGTGGTTGAAAGATCATCACCACAGCGGGCTCAGATATATGTTTCCATGATGAAATACAGCGAATACAGGGTGTAAAATATAACGCAGTCATTGCTGTCATGCATTTCTTCTGATAAATAAGGTAATCGGCATTGTGATGGGGGAGTGGAGTAAAAATAAACAACAACAACAACTAATTTGCAACTAGAGGAAAGGGGAATTGAAGCAAAGTGGTCAATACAGCCATGTTAATTACATTTCCAGAACAGAGGTTTATTGATGCCTCAAAACTCTGTCTTTAAAAAAAAAGTTCAGAAACAATATTAAAATACATCCTTTACATATTTTGTCTCAAGTAATGAATACCATCTCTTTCACGACATCACTTTTGAAGAACTTTCTTTTCTAAAAATGAAATACTTCTTGTAATTCAATTTGTGTGTACAAATCCTTGGATGGGCAAAAATAGCTTTTATCTAATTAAAGCAGTAAAACAGTCTTCATATAGAAGACTAATAAGGCTTCTGCATTCAAGAAAAAATAATGTTTAATTAAAACATTTTAACTAATTTCTGCATAACTAATTTCATGCATTACTTCTATACTATGCAGAATGTGAATGTATTCACAAATATTTTAACTTTGAGGTCTGTGAGCTCCACACGCGTCCTGACAAATATAAGCTTCTGATTTTCACATTATATAAAGAAACTGTTAAACACCCTCTCTGTTTAACACTGAGGTGAGCCTTAGGGCAATAGAGAAAATTAGTATTTCACCTTACAAAGACATAATCCTTTGGAGAGCGCATACTTTCGTAATGGAGAGCTTGCCACATACTTGTCAACCTCTGCAGTGACCTACACTGACCAAGATCCCAGCAAAAGGTAATTACACTGATTAATGTTTTTACAATCTACAACCCTCATACAGAAGCATAACTGTGATGCAAGATTTCATTTTCATCCTGTTTTATTGGAACACAAGGTATAGCTCAATAGTTCGTTTGCACATCCCAATAAATCAAGATAAATGTGGACAATATTTTTCCCTATGCATTCTTGTAGCTGCAGTCATTAAATTAAATCCCTATGCCTGATTCAGAAATGTAGTTAAACCCACATAAAGAATCTTATTGATCATTTGACCTTTAGGAAAATAATTACATCCTGGACTCAGCAATTATTCTTAATTTAATTCAGATAAAATCTATTTTCAATAATGTAAAGTTTAGAATGAATACTATATTCATTCATTCAAGCACAAATTAAGACAAACCATCCATGATGCTAAGATGATGAACAAGTAATTTGGTTGGTGCAACTTTCCATTTAAACATGTTCACAATGGAAACTTAAGAGGTAACAGGTCCCAAAGCTTGCTTTTTTCTTTGCGCTTGCCATCACTCGAAAGTTCTTTGGAACTCTCCAAGCAGCAGGTTATTCAGCTTTCATCTCTTGAACATGTATACCTCTGAGTCTACCAAAGTGAATTCTTATTTAACTGCAACATCCAAAGGATTCCTAGGCATTGACCTTAGGGACAGCTAGTACTAAAGTGTTCCTAAAGATTAGTCACTCAATATTTTTACAAGAGCTCTAGCATATTGTTCCATATTGAACAAAATTTATATAGCTTTTAAAGTCACAACTAAATGCAATCAAATTCACAATGAAGATACATTTATGAAAGTCAAGAATATATATATAAACACAATACTGCTGTTAAAAAAAATCTCTAGCTAATATGAGTTTTTTTTAAAAAAATTCAGTAAGCTGAGAAAAGATAATGAAATAATATTAAATATTGAATCCATCAACATAGGGATACCATGCATAGCCAACACACAGGTTATTAAACCACTGTCATATTATTAAAGTATATCATGTATACACCACTGTTCAATTATACTTTCCAGACATTCTTGATTTTCATTTATACCTTTCACCCATTTATCTATGATCAAGTGGCCAGGCTCACATCAGACTGACTCAAAATTAGCAGAGCCATAATCCCAAAAAGTTGGGAAATGTTCAGTTCATTTCTAAGTCAATCACAATTTGGCCTGGCTCACTCTGTCCCACAAACTCCTTCCTTTCCCTACGCTTCTCTATACTCTTATGCAAAAATCCAACTTCTCTTTTTCTTTAAAATACATTTTCTGTCAGGGTCAGCGACAGCAATGGCAATACAGTTTCAGTGACAAAAAAGCTCCCAATGGGGAATAGGATAATGTTGTTTCCCTAACAACTCCTGTAATGTTTGCATTCCTTGAAGACACTCTCTGTTGCAAGAGTCTTCAAAGTATACCACCACCAGGCACCAATCAGAGAAGAAAGGGGGAAAAGCCTCCTTTCTTCTGTCAATCTATCCAAACCACTGTTGTTCTTGCTGCTGTTACCACCACTTGACCAGCTAATAATGTGGTTTAAAAGTCACAGAGGATTCTGTGTGTCACAGTCCAAAAATTAACCTTCTCAAGCTCTGGTTTAAAGGGAGAAAAGATACTGGGGAACAAGTTGGGATTCCAAGTTGGAAAAGGCAAGTTTCAGATCAACAAGGTGATAAACATGTCTGTTTATATCACATGTCACTGTCTTTCACATAAATAATATCAAGTGAATGGAAAAATATGGGTATGGTTGCCTCAGCACTTTTTCAGATTTTAATACTTTCTGAAGCAAAGTTACATTGTCACTTGGCTACTTATTATTCTTGCATAAGATTTTGAGCTTCACCAGAAGTACAGTGCATAACAATTGCCAACAAATCCAATGTCGGTTGTGTTTCAATAGGTAATACACAACAACAATAAGCAACAACGAGAACATACTGTTGAGATAATCTCTTTAATTTCTAGCCTTTAAAAGATACAAAAGTTAATCTAATTATGTGTTCTATAGTTATGAGGAGTAACATATTTAGTTAAATATACATCTTAGTGGTGTGTAACTTTGTTATAATCATGAATTATGTTCAACATAACGCAACATTTTATCAGTGTATTTTGCCTATGTTTTTAAAAACCCAGATCTGTTAAGCACTATATTACTTAGTAACTGCTCCACTCATGCCAACAGAAAGTTAACTAGACTGGGTAGACAAATAATGTCTAGATCATATTCAGTGTGGAACATTGCAGCTGTGCAATTTTTTATTTTTATTTTTATTTGTTGCTTTTCAATATGCTGTTTTCTTTCACTTTTTCCTAATGAGTTTTAAATTTACGCAACAATATGAAAAATACTTTCCTCTCTGCCCTAAACAAGCCCCTATATTACTAATATCAATCACCAGAACCATAACTAAAACCTTTCTTCTGTGCAACATAACACTTTGGGGGCAAAACCATCTTTGCCCAGATTGGAAAGACACATTACCCTTGGCCACTAGGATCAAACAGTTCCAACCTACAGTGATCACTGTTCATTTGCTTTAGCTGTTTATCTTCCAGCTCATGCCTTGATCCTTGCCCAGCCAACCATTAATATGACATTGCCTGTATCCATTTCCTGTTACTACATCTCACATCACCTGTCTGCCTGGCTTCATTATCTGCCACCTCCATGCAGCCAGTTTCCTCCAACCTTGGACAAAACTCAGGTTTGAGTTATGTCAAACAATTTTCTGTTTTCTAGCTATGATACTTTGATCTTCTGACATATTATTCCGTAAGTCTCTGCCCAAACCTTTCATCCACCCAAAATCTTGTTAATACTCCGTTCTGATCTGGTTTGCCTGCCCAGCTCTAATATATACATTATTACCATCATCTATCTTCTACGATCTATCATCTATCCTCATCCTCATTGTCATTTATATCTCATCTTCTCCCTCACAAAAAGAAATGAAGATGGCTTACATCATTAAATCAAATATAGCATAGATAATACAAGCTGAGTATCCCTTATCTGAAATGTTTGGGACCAGTCATGTTCTATATTCTGGATTTTGCGGGATTTTAGATTACAGTACCTTTCTGGAATAATCTTGAGTCTCGTTCTTTCACTATCTGTGAAAGACATGAGGCGGGAGAGAGTCTGAAAATCTGTGAAATGGTGGGGATCCAAGTGTAGTATTCAGTGCAAGTCCATGCCTCCCATCATTTCACAGATCTTCAGCCTCTCTTTTTGCCACCAGCCAATGGCTTCCTTCTTCAAGGCGGTGGCTGTAGTGTTCCTGATCATTCATCTCTCAGATCTGAGGAACAGCACAGCCAACACCTCAATGGTAGAAGTGGGCAGTTGGCAGCAAAAAGAGAGAGACTGAGGTTCTGAGAGATGAACAAGCAGGAATGCTGCAGCTGCTACCTCAAAGGTGGAAGCATGTGGTTGGTGGTGAAAAGTTTCAGCTTTTAGAGGTTTTCAGATTTCTGATTTCTGGATAAAAGAGAGTCAACCTGTATGAACACACGCACACACACACACACACACACGCGCACAAAATCATCATTCAAATGTAATCAAACTTTCTATACCATTAGAAGTAATATAAAACTTCTATTCAAAAAACAGAAAAATAATACAGCACACTATCCTCCTGAAAGAAAATTTAGTTCCACAAAGCCTGTCAAAAATGTCTTTGTCTGCTGATGGAAGGACAGGAAAGCAGAGGATAGTCTAGCCTCCTTGGGAAGGGAGTTCCAGGAGTTCATCCAAAGCCTAGATTAAAAGACTAGTAGTCCCTCTATTACCATTTATTGAGCATTTTGATCAAAAGATACATGTACTTGTTCAGAGTGTGTTCATAACTGCTTTATGTATTGTTCAGAAAGGTATGCTCCTTAATCTTTTAAGAAAGGAAGCCATGCTATATTTCCCCTCCCACGGAAGAAAATGTCTGGTAAAAACATGTGGTAGCATTCCCAAGTTCCTGCTTCTTCTATGAACAACTTAGTCCCTTTATTTTCCATAGTGAATAAAGAAAATCTGGGAGAGGAAGAGGAAGCTTATTCCTCTAATGTTCACACAGGACATATTATAAAAGGCAGGACAATGTTCCTCTTTCAGAAATCACACCTTTCTTTATTTTATTTTATCTGATTTCTTAGATTTGTCCAGCTGTATCACAAAATTTTACTCTTGAAGGAGGGAGTTTCTCACCCTGTCTCAACTGCCCTAGTCAATATTCCAAACAAAGAACATCCCAGAAGTTAAAGCTTAACATATAGTTCCTATCTGAAGTAACAGTTAAACTCAAAGCAACTTAAGTCTGCAATACTATGCATGCTTACATAAGAGTGAATCCAACTGAATTTAGGCTTATATCCAAGTAAGCATTCATTCAGGATTATACTCTAAGTGGTAGAGCCTTTCCTCCGATTTCATGGGTCTTAAAAACCTTTGTTACAGCCTGAAAACAATTCAGTTCCTATTGTTTTCCAAAGACCTACCTGGACTGCATATCTTGCTGTGTTTTGGACTGGCCAGTTTCAGTGGGAGGTGGAGAATGGGAGACGTGTTGCTGGAGTTCAACCAAAGACTGATAGTACTGCTGCTGTTGGTGTTGTTGCTGCTTATAGCGAGACAAACTGAAAAATAGCCCTAAAATGGCTTTCAAATTTCCATTTCTTATTTCTGCAAGAGAGAAAAAACAACATATCAAATCATGGTGTTAACCTCTTATCTTCACAGGTGTACACAGTTAATTTTGCATGGATTAAACAAAATTAAATGACACTTCTAGAAGCAGTTTCATGGAATAATTTTGTTATTTCATATTTTTTTTCTCAAGTAAATTGCTTACTAGCTCCAAGACTATTCATTAGAAATATATTGAGAACACATCAAACAGTGAAAGCACACAATAATACTGAAAGCCTAAAGAAATCTGGATCATTTTAGGTGAGCTGTGTTAATATAATGGAAACTATTTAAGATTTTTTTAAAGGCTTATTTTTTCTTTTTCTGTTATTAAATCAACGTTGTTCCAACTGCTAGTTTCCTTGGCTTTCAATCTCTCAGCATCTATTAAGAAAAGAAACAATAACTGGAAGGAGGTGATGTCCTGGTCCAGTCTTTTGCTGATTTGTTCTTTAAAGAATCTGCATCCCAGAGACAGAAAGCCTTACGTACTCTGAAGACCAATGTTATATTGAGATGGAGAGTAAAGCATCTAGCAATGTAATGTTCCTATAATGCAAGGTCTGGGAAACATGTCCAGGGAATTCTATATTCCCTTTGCTTGCACTACACTGGTGGCTTTCCACACAATCCATCCACTCTACACTGAGGTGAACCAAAGCTACTATCAGTAAAACAATGGTGACAGGAGAATAGCACCTTGCAGAAATGATAATTCACTTGTACAGTTATTAAAACTGACCACCACAAAGGGAGCTGTTTTGAGGTAGAAGGCTAATGATGGTCCAATTTTAATTAGGACTGAACAAACATATTTTGCATTCATGGGCATTGTACAATAGTAAAGGACTAAATGTTTACCTTATTTGCCAGTGTATAAGACACAGCCGTATATAAGACACACCCCATTTATACACTGGTAAATACTATTTAATGGCATATAAGACACACTGGTGTATAAGATGCACTCCATTTTCAAACAGTATTTTTTGGGGGGAAAGTGCATCTTATACCTTCTATTCTTAAGACCTCTGTTCTTAATCTTGGTGTTCTCATGCTTTCTCTCTACATATTAACAGCCTGCTTGGTTCATCCATACCAAACTAAACTCAGTTTCAGTTTTGGTTTTGCCTGAGTATGCTGTAGGCAGGGGCCTAGATCCCTGACTGGATATACTCTTTAGCTAGTTCCCTAGAAAATATGTGTATCAACCTACACTAAGGAAATCTTAATGTCATTCACAGAGAGAGAGAGAGAGAGGGGAGAGAGAGAGAGAGAGAGAGAGAGACTGGACTATATATCATATACATACATACACACACACACACACACACTATACATATATGGACAACAAGATTATCAGATTTTTTTTGGAAGGTTGTCTAAAATCAGCTATAACCTCCTAAGTAATCTTTGAACATTAAAAAAAGGCAAAACAACAGATACTTTGCAAAATCATAACAGACAAAATATGGTGTATATATGTGTAAAACATTTCTTTGTTTTAGAAATACATCCAGGAAAAAAATGCAATTATAACTTTTAAAACCTTGCTTTTCAGCACTAATGAAATAAAATCTGATGTTGCTGCCTGAAAATATAAAGCTTTAAAAATATCAGGATCTCTTGCCAGAGTGGACTGTTGTTATTCTTTTGTTCTTTCCACCTCATGAATTCAGCAGAACTGATGGTGTAATACACAATGTATTAATTTATTTATATTTCAGGCCAGATGTTTAGGCTTTGTTCTTTGTTTTTTAAGATGGCAAAATCATTTAACAGCTACAGAAAGCTTTGTTTAGTGATTAGATATAACATACCTTTTATGGCTATGATTTAGTAATCCTATTCTGCAGCCATAACAGCTATTTCCTTCATAGAAACAACTTGGGTAATAAATAAATATGTGCAGAAAAAAAATAGGATATTTTGCACTCAAGCCTACTCTCTATTAATTTTTGTGAAACACTAAGAGGTCACATCTATACAATGAGTATTACATTATTCATTCGGCAACTTATTTTACTGAGTTTTCTATAATTATTTCGCATCTACTCTTTCCACTAAACGTGTACCGAAATCTGATAGAAAGATATGTGCATCTTTATAAGGATGCTGCCTGCTGCACTCAAGATCGCACATAACCATTGATAAAATCTTTGGTGTTTATAGGAATAGTTGCATACACTATAAATGGAAGAATTGTTGTTGCTGTTGTGTGCCTTCAAGTCATTTCCAATTTATGGCAATCCCGAAGTGAACCTATCAAAGGATCTTCTGGGGCTGAGAATGTGTGGCACACACCCAAGGTTATCCAGGCAGTTTCCATGGCAGAGTGGGGAACTGAATCCTGATCTCCAGGGTCATAGTACAGCACTCAACCCACTTCACCATTCTCGCTCTCAAATGGAAGCATAACAACCAGTAAACATCCAGTGACAGATCTCTATATATTTTGATGGTGGCAGGAAAGAACAACCATTTCATCTACCCTACTATTTGGTAGAATGACCTGTTATAGTTTGGGCTATAATGAAAGGACAGCATGCAATGGAGAGAGGTATTACTGGAATTTTTTGCCTCCAGTGCCCCTGCAAAAACACCTTGAGTTGGCTATGTCTACTGGACAACTCAGCTTTTGATGGGGAGAGTGAAGGCTGATGCAGCGGACATGTCATTTCTCTATGTGCCCCAAGCAGCCAAATGTCTTAGGCAATTTCTGCCCTACACTGTCATAGTGCTATTATTCCATTTTCAACATCCTGTGGAATTCTGGGGTCTGTAGTTTACTGAAGCCAAAGAGCTCTCTGGCCGAAAATTCTAAATGCCCTTTCTTAAACTGTAAACCCCAGGATTCCACAGGATGGTGAAAGTGGAATAATAGCACTATAGCAGTCTAGTGCAAGAATGGCCTTAGTTCAGCCCTGAGCCCCTCTCTGTTATATAATAAAAGAAAGGGCAAAGAGAAAACTACCAAAAAAGTATAATTATTGCATTGTCCCAGCAGGTATACTGCCTGTGATTTATTTTTATTTATTTCTAAAGATAGATGAAAAATATTTAATTTACATGTTGTTCTTGTTCTTGTTGTTGTTGTTGTTGCATGCCTTCAAATCATGTCTGACTTGTGGGGACCCTAAGGTGAACCTATCACAGTGTTTTCTGGAGCTGAGAGTATGTAATGCACCGAAGGTCATCCTGTGGGTTTCCATGGCCAAGTGGGGAATCGAACCCAGGTTTCCTGACTTGTAGGCCAGTGCTCAAAATGCTAGACCATGCAGGCTCTCTAATCTACACATATCTCCGGTTAAATGAAAGCAGTCAACAGAGTAATCTTAGTCATCTTTCTACATAAGTAAATTGGGTTATTTTCTATAGGACTTGCTGAGGAAACTGTGTATAAGATTACAACCTAAATTTTATACAAGGATTTTTAAAAAATAAAATAAAATAATGCATAGCAGAACTTAGGCTTTAATAGGAAAAACACAACTGCTTTTTTTATAGGACAGCAAAAATATGATTCTAATACGATATCATTTGTGGTTTGAGAGTTCTACATATAAAAAATACAAAATTAAAGTGGATAAAATCCCAATGCATTATGTCATTCTGGAGACAATTATATATATAGCTCTCTTTTAAGTGTTCCTAGATCCAGTTAGCATCATCAGTTTAGTATAGGATGTCCTTCAGCAACCTCAAGGATTGGCATTTCTTCTAAGAACATTTATAGCTGCTTTACTCTTTCAGGATATACATTATTATTTATTACGTGAGAGCAGCAGCAAAGAATGTCCTCTTCAAAAACATTAAAATCTATAATAAGAATCAGTTTGCAGAAAGATATTACAGATTACTAGCGTGCTGATAACACAGAGATCCTGCATAACTTTTACCTGACGTTAAATATTTATTTGAAATATGAAAAACTCACATGCCATGCAAAAAGTCATTGACTGGAAACTTTACTATTATTTTTAATTAGTTCTGTATCATAATTCTGTATGTAATTATTTCTGTGCCAACTGACACAGACCCATTTAAACAGAATTAAAATGTCTACTTATGAGTCCTATTTAAATGGGTCTGTGTTAGTTGGGACTAAAACTGGATTTATCTTATGGTATTAATTTAAGAATTACAGCTTGGGGAAAACAGAGACATTTATATGGTGCATCCACAAGGCACAAAGAAATAAATTATCCACAATTTTCACATCTTAGAGAATAGTTTTGCAATACATCTAAATATTTATACACAATTTCACACCAGCATAAAACATAATTCACTGACATGGACTTGAAACATCTGAAAGAAATTAGAAGCAAGGAAGGAAAGAAGAAAGACACCTTCTAGGATCATGAAATTAATTTATACTAATTGATGTGGATGGCATGGGTAACTATTAAACTTTCCAATATTCTCCATTTAAATTAACAGACTTTGTCTGTTGTCTTTTGAATATGTTTCAGGTAACATCTGTCATCAATTTGACACTTTATGCGTTGCTCATTTATATGTCAACAAACTAATTACTTCAAATTTCTCAAGAGCCATAAGCTAATAATTGTGGGGAAATGTGTGATATTTATCACAATGGCATTTAATATTTTCTGCAAAAGAAAGGTTATATATCAAAGACTAGCAGATACTAGATACTCTGCTAAAGAAATAATTTCAGTCTTTGCAGAAGCTAAAGTGCTGAAACTACAAAACTGAGAAATCTCAAATTTTCCCAAAGTCAGGATGTAATACTCACAACTTCATGTTATTAGGAGTCACACTTAGAACACAATGTAATACATAAAAGCACAGCAAGTAACCCTGCAGACAAAAATAAATTCCAATCTGTTTTTTAAAATAACTGTAATACTAACACATCTAATTTATTCTATGACATCAGATAGTAACAGATACACACAGCAGAGCAAATTCTACAAATGGAACAATATTCTCAAGTATATGCTTGTAAACTCCAGTATTACATGCTGTGTATCATTCTAAGCACAATCCATGAGCACAACTCACAGCAATTATGTGAGACTTGCTAAGACAAAGCTTCAGTGAGTTGTGGCTCACAGCCTATTGCAAGGAGCCATACACTAAGTCACATTCATGACTTTTTCAAAGGTGTGGCATAAGAAAGAAATGGCAACAGCATATACAAGGGAAAAGTTCATTTTGTAGTACATGTTCCCTTTGTTGTACAGTTATAATCAATATATATATATAAGGAAAATAATAACGCATTTGATAAACAGCAAGAATCTTTTCCAAAATGGTAGCCTGAAAATAAAGGTTCAAGAACCACTTTTCAGACAAAGTTTCACTAATTCTGCTGACAGTGTGTGTTTCTTACCTTCGGCAGAAAGACCTTGGACATTTACGCCTCTGGCTGCCAGAAAGCTAAGGCAGACATCAACATTCTCAACCTGCAAAATGAACATGAAATAGCAAAAACAGTTAAAGGCTATTTTACAAGACAGACTTGACGGCAGCAAAAGGGGTTGAAGGAAATGAATACTTTACATTCATCACATACTCCAGTTCTTTAGTAAAGTTTAACAAGAATGATTACTGCTAATTGGGCAGCTGCTATAAAAGCTTTCATTGTCCACTTGGTGCTTAACAACAATTCATAAAGGGCTGATCCAGAACGGCACGCTGCTGACAAATCAGCAACCCACCTACTTACTATGAAACTGGATTCTGTGCACTCAAATAAGGAACAATGAAAGCTGCCATAAAGAACTGAGAAGTGAGTCCATAGACGTTCATGATCCACTGCTCCAATGAAAAGAGAGTCAACCAAAACCAGTTGACAAACATGTTAAAAATATGTGTCTGAAATTAGCTGAGACATTCTTACTAATACCTGTTACTTAGTAACATCTAATACTTTTTTTCTTTGTATGTGAAATCTCTCTTAAATGTATTGAACTTCACATTTGGAAACAACTGCAATCAACAAAAGCTTTTGATAAAATCTGGTAGTATTTTGTTTCTTTTAAGGCTACCTTGTTACCTAACATTAATCTTGTCCAATCTTGTGATTTCCAGAAGTGTTGGACAATTATCACTAGTCTAGATTATCACCACCTGGCAGCATGTTTCATGGGACCTGTAGTTGGGAGGATCAGATTGGGGAAGGCTGTCTTTCAGTATTTGGTATGGTAACACACAAGTATAGATAGAATAGAACTGCATTCCCCTCATCCAGCATCTATAAGGGAGCCAGATGGAAGAGGCAGTTACCACATATAGTCTGATTCTGGGTTGAAATGCTCTATAAACACTTCTTTTCTTCCAAAACAAGAAAACCTGCAATAACCATCTGATATTCAACCAAACCTGGGCGGCAGAGTATCAACGATGGAAAAAGGAAAGCCCAAGAAGTATACAAATCATGAAATCAAACAAGAGTAAATAAGTCCATATATGCTAATGGCTAAAGCAAGTGTTTTTGACAATAAATCTTTCCATAGCACTAAATATGTACCAGGAGGAAAAAACAGATAACCTTTACTCATAATAAACAGGTACCAAACTGGATCAAATCCTGTGACCCTCGTTTTTTCTTGGTTCCTGAGCCTGACTGGTAAGATTTTCTAGTAAAAAAAGAGACTGTAACCTACCTTTCTACTTAACCATGAAGAATTTATTAGCATTATTCCAGTTCTGCACTATTTTGAGTCTTGCAGAGGGGTACATAAATTTTTTCAGAGTTTTATATGAAAGGTTTACATTGTCTCCTGACAATAAAAAGAGGAAGACTAATTGGCAGGACTTGGGAGAAAAAGGGGGTTATTTTTGACAGCCTTGTCATCTCAACAGCTGTTGACTGGCCCAGCCAGGAAAGGCTTGACTTGTCCCAACGTAGAATTGTTTCAACTAGCCAGAAAAAACAGTGGTTTAAAATTAAATTTGTATACTTGGCTAAGGAGTATGGAATAGAAACTCCCAGGTATTTCACTGATTTTAGCACTGCAGATATTTCAGTTTTCTAGGCTAGTCTTCCAAAGATAAGTTTAGACCAAGTATTTTAGATGAATATAAATTAATTGCCAGACTCCAAACTGATGTAAATCCATAAAATATATTCACTTAAATATATTCAGTACCTTGGGAAGTTCCATCTCTGTGTTTGAAATGGTACCAGCCATCTTGTCAAGAGAAACAGTAACTAGAATTCTTAACCTTTGGGGGTGGGTCACATATCCCTTTGATAATACGATCACATGATAGAGATAGTTTGGCCTGTTTGTACCAGCCCCTAGATACTGAAATGTATTCTAGGCTGGTATATGCTTTAGAAACAAGGAACATGTCTTTATCTGATGGATGTGTTCTCCATGAGTCCACTGATCCAACTTCATGGAGGATTTTTTTTAATGTAAAACACTGAGTGCACAACACATTTCTGTTTCTATCCACCAAGTTTGCTATTCTGTTCAGGTCTTGACCCATCATAAATTTTCCATCTCTAAAAAGAATGATCTGAAGTAAAAGGTCTTGGAAGTATTTCTCTGGGTGTAAATCAGGACAATTGTCAGAGCCTCAAG
The DNA here is from genome assembly GCA_948472985.1 of Iguana delicatissima. Lineage (NCBI taxonomy): Eukaryota > Metazoa > Chordata > Lepidosauria > Squamata > Iguanidae > Iguana > Iguana delicatissima. The sequence continues at coordinate 481,883 of CAOKZL010000303.1, read as the reverse complement.
CCACTTTTCAATCAGCTTCTAGCATTACTTTTATAAAAATATATCTGCTGCTTGAGTCTTCAAAAATATTGACAGCTGAAACTGGATTTTTGAGGCAACAGGAACAAGCAGTTTCCTGGATTTTGATGAACCTGATGCTGCACAATATGTCAAAACCAGAAGAGACAAATTGGATCTCCCCCAAGATGGGTTTCCTTTAGTAGAGCAATATTTTATTTTTTTCACTTCTTCGTTATGTTGCCTATGCCATAATATGCATATTAATGGCTACTAAGCTATGAGATGCAACAAAGTTCTGTTTTGTCCATCATGCTGTTTAATGTCTACATCAAGTAACTGGGTGAGACCATTAAAGGTTTTGTGGTTGGGTAACATTGGTATGCTGATAACACTCCGCTCCACTTCTCCTTGCCTTCAAAGTCAGCTGGGGGTGCCCAGGTGCTGGACCAGATGCTGCAATGGGAGGATCAATAAAATGAAGATGAATCCTGACAAGAAAGAAATTCCACTGTGTGGTGGTTCCCAGGTCCAAGAACTGAGTAAGCAACCTGCCCTGGATGGAACTGTACCCCCCTCAAAGAAGCAGGTATATAACCTGGATCAGTATTTGTTACTGGAGGGCCATGTGGATTCTGTGACTTCATGTGCCTGGACTCAGCTTCACCTGGCCCACTAATTATGGTCTTTCCTGGCAAGAGGCAACCTTGCCACTGAAGCACTGGGAACATTCCAATTACACTGCTGCCATGTTCTCTATGTGGAACAGCTTGAAGATGATTCAGAAGCTACAGCTTGAACAGAAGGCAGCAGTTGACCAGAACATGCTATAGATATCATATAACATCCATTTTAAAAGAATTGCCCTGGCTGCCAATATGCTTTCATTCTGAACTCAAAGTGCTTTTGATGACATTTAAATTCCAAAACAGCTTATGACCTCAGGATGTGACTAAATAACTTTTCCTGTAAATGCTTGCTCAAAGACTGAGATCTGCTGGAGTTTCCCCACTTTCTTGTGTCTCACCGTGGAAACCATATACTCTGTAAGGATGAGAAAGATGGCTTGCTCTTCTCTGGTAGTCTAGTTGTGGAATGTTCATCCCTTTCAAGGCCCAGCTCATACTAACACCGGCTTCTTTTTCCCACCAGGTTAAAACATTACTTTTTATGAGAGTCTTGGGGTCAACTGTTTAATGATTTGATTGTTTAACATGTTTTTGGCCTGTTTAAATTATTCCTTATTGTTTTAAATTTAAATTCTTTTAAATTACAGTAGAGTCTCAATTATCCGTCCTTCGGTCATCCGACATTCCGGATTATCCGATGTCGCGGCTGTTTGGGGGCGTGGCTGTAGGCACTTCCACGCCCCCCAGACACACCCAGACACGCCCCAGACATGCCCCCAAACATGGCAGCCGCTACAGTACTCCGGATTATCCGACATTTTCGGCTATCCAACCATCAGCCCGCCTGTTTATGTTGGATAATCGAGATTCTACTGTACCTTTGAATTGATTCTGTCTTTTTGGTATCCTGGGATCTTTTGATAATGGGTGTGGTGGGGCAGTGTTGGTGACAAATATTTAAATAAATAGATGATAATATTGAATGATAAGTCCTCCTACTTTACTAGTGAACTGTTATGAATGAGCAGAGACAGGAAAGTTAGTAGAAAAGGTTTAATGCACTTAGAAAATTGTTAATAAGCTAAATGTTTAAATTTAAAGGTGAAAAAATATATTCTGTGTAATATTAAGTCGCCATTTAAATTTAAGTATTTGCACTAAAAATTTAATAAAGCTGAAAAATGCTATGTTTTTTTGAAAACCCTACTTTGCAGTCACCTGGGCAAAAATGATTGTTTTCATTTTCCTTTCTCCTTCCCTTAAAATTGAATTTCTTTATCCAGCCCTTTCCTTAAATTACTGTTGCCCAGATAGGTCCCAGGAAAATTCCCAGGGCTAAGAGCTTTAAAATTCAGTTTACTGGGGCAGATGAGAAGTGTCTATGTTGCAGATGATTTAGAACACAACAAGATATCTGGATGTCTTTATTACTTGTTGGCTTAAACTATTTTAACTTTTGAATTACCTGATTTATAATGCTATATAATAGCTTGGATCTTGCATCTTGAGTGACAAATGGAAAGCAAGAAGTGATTTTGCAAAAATCTGAGAGAGCAAGGCTTTAGGTGAAGAACCAGCTAGGAAATGTGTAATATTTGTTGACTCTGAAATGTTGTCTCCTACTTAATTAATAATTAAATTAATGAATAAACTTGATCTGGGAATTAAGTTAATGTTGAAACTGAAAACTTAAATTTAACTACTTAGTTGCTATTTCTGTGAATGAGGTATTTTCTGGGTCAGAATGAAAGCCAAAGTCAGTACTCTAGACCAAGCCCATACCAGATGGGTACAGACATTAATTCTATAATCATTATTCAAGTAACACTGAAGCATTCTGTCAGAATACAAAAATGCCTCTCCTTTTCCAGATCATTTTCTAGCCAGAGGTATTAAAGCAAACTTGGAAAAATGAGAAGCACTTTACGCATGCTAATTAAGAGTCACATCTTTTCCGCATTCTTTACCAAAATAATGCGTCCTCACCGCCCACGTGACAACGGGTGAAGGGGGGGTGCTCTTTGCCGTCCTCCCGCGAGAGGAGAGCACCGGTGGGAGGAGGCGGGGCTTTGAGGCACTATTTAGGGCTGCCCCGCCTCCCCCTCGGCCTCTTTTCTCCGGATCGTTGCGACCCACCCTCCCACCCTGTGGTTTCAGTGTAAGTTCGCTGGTCGCTTTGGGTCCGGGTAGGAATTTTTTCCCCCTGTGCAAGGGGTTTTTTCACCTACCCTACACTGTGCCAGGGGATTAGGTAATTGGTTATACAGGGTGGTGCCTTAAATAGGTGCTAAATAGGCATCCACAACCGCACTTACAGTCACCATGGCCGGTAAGGGGGGGGTCTATGGGTTCGGTGTGTACTTATGGCACCCTTTGGTGTAGGATAATGTCTATCCTTGAGGAGGGCCCGGGACTAGCCCTCACTGGCTTGCGCCCAGGGGACTCGGTCTCGGGCTCACCTTCCAGACAAGGGCTGGCCAAAGTCTTGATCCACCTTCTGCGATTGGCTTTGGGGCCCGGTATCTCGCCCTACGGGCTAGGGAAGATGGGCAGGAGCTGACTCTTGCCCTAGTCCACTCATGCTGTTGACCCCCCCTTTTAGGATAGAAGTTCAAGATCAAGTTCAAGTTCAAGTTAATTACCATTGTATGTTAATTAGGCATATTAATAAATTGCCTTAGTTCAACCCAAGCGCTGTGTGTGGTCTCCTCATTTCGTGGGTTGGGTGGCAAATATTTATTTCCAGTGAAAAAAGTCATTACATATCAATCACAAAATGGAAAGCAAAAAGTGGTCTAAAGTAATAAATAGAAGATTCTGCACCTCCTTGGTGTATATTTTTCATTGGGGCCCACAGGTGTCCATCCCTTTTTGTTCCACTTTTTTTGAGCTTCCTGATTATGTAGAATTAGCTGTTAGATCTTCTAGTACTGAATCCTTGCCATCAACTCTAGGTTCTGCATCTGTTATCACAGTACCAGTTAAAGATACCAAGTCCTATGCCTCCAGTACTGTGTTTAATATTGTCTTTTTTTCTGTCCCCTGAAAATCAACTTAGTTGGAAAACCCCAATGATTCCCTTTTTCAGAAAGGATTGTAATATAATGGTTACAGTATTTTTACAGTGCTGCATAAATCTTGGGGTAAAAAAAACCAATCTTGAAAGACAAGTAGGTCTGAGTTCTTACAAGTGAACAAAATGGCATCCCTTTTCCCTTTGTTAGACAACAGGATAATCATATTGCACAGCTTCCCACTAGAACTTGGCTTGAATGGTGATGACCTGTACACTGTCAGAACCTCTTTCCTTGTTAGTGGTGTATCTGGCAAAACTGCTGTAAATAGCTCCAGTAATGTGTGCTATATCAGATTTTTTGCAGATTCCCCTCAGCTTCAAACTGTTTCTCATTTGCTTTTATTTTCAGTCTTTAGTGTTTGAATTAGGAAAACAGCAGACTCACACAAAGTTCAAAAAGAAGTCCCCAGATATTTGTAAGCCTGAACTAATCCCAAGCCAGTCACGCCAGAAAGTAGGCCCTGAAGTTACTGGGAAATAGGATGAAACTGTACATCTTATTCCATGGGCGGTAAAACAGATCCCTCTACCCATCTGCATAAAACTTCCACAAAAACAACACTGAAAACCGAAACAGTAAAAAGAATCTGGAACATCAATGCTGAAAGATCAAAAACCAAAGCACAGAAAAACTTTGAGACTTCTCAACTTGGAAGAAAAATACATTAAGGAAGAATAGAATATGAAGCCTACATTGACTGATGTCATTTCAGCTACTGAAATTCAACCAGGATGGAAAGGCATGTCCAATGTATTGCTAGCTAAGTTTGTGGGGTTTGGGTTTTTTTATTTGTGTTTTTTTTGTTGTTGTTTTGGTGAATAATTCCATGTTCTGGCACTTCATCTGCATTTTTTGTGATTTCTGACCATTTTTCAGAGATCTTCTCTACCATGGTTTCAAAAGGATTTGAACATTCCTGAAAGCCAAATGGATCTATGTAGAGTGTGTTGCAGGAATCCAAAAGGGATGTAATTAAACAGATTAGACTTCTCCAGGTATGGGCACATCAGATACATAAATCTCAGCTGTGAAAGTGCAACTCTGCCACCTGTGGAAAACTAGACATATATGTTCAGGGCTGAATCCAGGAGGAAGTTCAATGAGGGTATAACTTTTTCTCATTTCCATTTCAACTGAACAGGGCCACCTCTTTCTTGCCTAGTTTAAGTTTCAGTTTCTTTACCACATCCACTTCATAACTAGCACCATAACTGGCATCAGACACTAAGACAGGTTCCATAGATTTAGACTGAATCCATTTAAAGGAAAAGATAAAGAGCTGGATGTCATCAGTATCCTGGTGGCAATGAACTTCAAATCTGTGGATAACCTTTCCCAGATAGATATATCTTTTATATTGCATGAGTGCATGATGAAAGCCTGGAGAACATCATATAGCAATGGACAGAGTGTCAAACAGAAGTAGCCTAGTACCTTTCATGGGTTTTTCTGGGGCTGAAAACATGATGCACCCAAGGTCACTCAGTGGGTATTCATGGCCAAGAGGGAAATCAAACCCTGGTCTGAGAGCCAGCACGGTGTAGTAGTTGGAGACCATGGTTTGCTCTTCCACTCGGCCATGGAAACCCACTGGGTGACTTTGGACATGTCACACACTCTCAGCCCCGGAAAACCCCATGATAGGTTTATTTTAGGACTACCATGCCAGAACAACAACAACAACAACAATAACAACAACAATAATAATTGTTTATTTGTTACCCACCTCTCCCCAAGGCTCGAGTGAGTACAACACAATTAAAAACACATTATGGTTAAAATACACTAAAAATACAGAACCATTTAAAACACAGATGTATCATAATTAAAATATATCATAATTAAAAATCAACTAGATAGGTCAGAAGAAATAGATCTTTAGTACTTTTTTGAATTCAGACAGCATATGTTGCTGTTGAATCTCTTCCAGCTGGCCATTCCACAGTCTAGGGGCAGCTGACGAAAAGGTCCTCTGGGTGACCATTGCCAGTCTAGTCCTGGCCGGTTTAAGTAAGTGGCACCCAGAGGACCTGAGTGTATGAGGCAGATTGTATGGGAGGAGGCGATCCTGCAGGTAACATGGATCCAGACCATGTAGGGCTTTAAAGGTAATAAATATGTACTTTGCCCAGAAACCAATTGGCAGCCAGTGGGGTGATTTTAATATCTGTGTGGTATGTTCACTCCTCGCTATACCTGTAATCAATCTGGCTGCCATATTTTGGACCAGTTGGAGTTTCTGAACTTGGTACAAAAGTAGGTCCATGTACATCACATTGCAGAAGTCCAGAAAACAACAACAACAACAACAATTTTCAGAGCCACTGTAACCTAAATCCCATGCATGACAAATACCTCATAAATATACCACAGACAATAGTATTGAAAAACACCAAGAGGTCCATTTCAGCCAAAAGGGACATGCTTCTCCTATCCCATCCCATTGTAGATCAACCAGAAGGATAACTAAGGCATTTTTTTCTCCAAGTTATCTAGATAAAGTGCCTATGTAGAAATCCCTGAACCTCTACAAGATTTTTTTACTTTTTTGTACTTTTTTTTAAAAAACATCTGCAAAAAACATCAATGCATTTTTACCAGTGTATATTGCACATCGTTTTATTGTGCATAAGTGCTTGGGATTTTACACAAATCATTTCTTTCTTTCTTTCTTTCTTTCTTTCTTTCTTTTTTGCAAAATCACCAAAAAAGAATGCAAAACCGCTTACAGTCTTTCTCCCAGCAGGGAGAAAATATATGAAGGAATGAAATAAGCAAATGTCTTCATCTCTATCATGCTTTCCAGCACCTTACCTGAGAATGGTGACAAATACTGACAAACAACTATAGTACCATACATGTCACTATAAGAAAAATCAAAAACCCCACCATGCCAAGTCCAATGAAACAAGTCACTAAAATTTCCAGCCTTTCCAATTAGAGGACATTCTATGCCCACAACATATCCATTAAAGTATAGGGAGTGTCATGGGGAAGTTGGCAGTGATTAAAGCTGACCAATGGAATATTTTATGAATTCCCAGATCACATCAGAAGGGAAGTTGGAAGAAGAATACTTTCTCTTATGTCTGCCTCCTGCAACTCTTCCCTGAAAGAAAAAAGCCGGGATTGCTGATCAGTCTTCAGCTGCTTCCAACCAGCAATGTCAGCGGCAAAATGCTGAGGGCAAGGATGGGCCACTTTCCTCCATACACCAAAAGAACACAATCAGGTATCCAAAAAGCAGAGAATTCTATGAAATGCAGTGCTTCTCTCAAAGAAGAAACAAAACTCCAGAGTTATCATGGTATTCTCTTAGGAACATGTCACTTGTGTTTTATGATACTTCAAAACTCTCTTTAAAAAAATCAAAAGAAAGTATACCTTCCAGGAAAATTTACTCTACTAGTGGAGGTTAAAAAGAAGGAATAAATGTTTTTCTTGCTGCTGCTGCTGCTGCTACTACTGGAAATGTACTTTTTAAAGGAAAAAAATGTTTTTGAATATGGCACATAGAATAAACACTTTCAGATTTGTACTAATACTCTCTTTTAATATTTATGCTCTTTTTTTGAAGAGGTAAGAGAATTTCCCAGGAGTTTAGATAGCTACATTTTATGTAGGGAAAAAAGTATATTAAATTGCTGCCAAAAAAAAAAAATCCAAACATTTATCAAAGTAGCTCTTCACACATTAAACACATTTGTTACTCTGATGGAGAAAACCTATCCCGGGGTCTACAATTTGATATTAAATATGATTCTGTGTGTCTGAGAGGTTGCCCGGATGAGCACGTAGGCAGTCACGGTCGAATGACCGAAAACCAGGTCAGACCAGTAAAATCCCCAGTCACGTAGCCCCAGGAGACCTCAAGATGTGTAAACCCACAATAAACAAAGGGTCCTCAGCCCCGAGAAGCTGACTTGAGGGGATTAGTGTGTGTGCCCCAAGTAAATATCCCATCAAGCGAGGACCATTGGCGTGAAGTCACACCACGAACAAGTGCAGCCGAAGATCCTGAGACTTTGGCAACACCTTGCAATCCCATCATGCAAAGGAAGTTACTATTGTGGAGCTTCATTCTCACTCTAACACTCATTCTCCCCAGGAAAGGATTAGTCCTCCAGGTACTTTTTCCCCTACAAATAGTCCCGGTTTTTGAGCGTTTCTTCGATCGCTCCCGGTCATCCCAGCAGACCATTGCTCCGTCTGTTGAGTAATCCCCTCAGCCCTCTCCGTGCTGAGCCCCACTTCTCCGCTGCCTTCCCCGACCCAGGACTTCAAGAAAAGGTGCAACATTACCCCAGCTGCACCCCTTCACTACTCCCCTATCCAATTTCCTCTCTTTTGTTTCTTAATAGCTCTTGGGGGTGTGTGTGTGATTGCGTTGGTGTGTGAGACTTTTATTCAATAAAATCATTTACTGGACATTTTTGTTTGGTTTTTGGCTTGGCCTGATCCTGTAAAAATTGGGTAAAAAGACCCCGCTAGGTTACCCTGCCCCTCGCATTGCTATAGCTCGTGCTCTGGCTAGTTTCCATTCCCCATCACATGGAGCACATTGAGGTGTCCCCCAAGGGACCCCAGAAATCAGGGTAACACATTGTTCTAATTCTAGTGATGCTATTATATAAAAATGGAAAGACTTAATTTTAAATTACACTCATGGCTGAAAAAATGCTGTTTCATACGAAGTAATTGTGTAAGCATAAACTTAGTACATGCCATGAATATCTATTTTGTGAAGCAGATCCTGGCAAAAGTTACATTTTAAAATGATTTTGTTCCTAACAGCCATTATGGTGTTAAAAGAGTAACATGTACTTTTTAGTCACAGTAGTATTTAAAAAGTAATGCATTGCTGTTACATCATTATAATAATACTGTTGCTTTCTTTGATCAAAAATTCTTAAAAAACAGAATGGCTTAAAACTTGAAAAAAGAAATCCATCCAGATGTGGGGGGAAAAAAACCTTTAAAGATGAATTAAAACAATATGTTACACTACCTAAATCACTGTATTACCACTCTTTACGTAGGTTTTGAAATGTGACTTTGCCCTTGCTCTCATTAATAAAAAGGGGAATCCATTTTAGTGTGTGACATTTTGCACAGAAAACAGCATTTTCTGTGCAGGAAACATCTTTTTTTGATGCACAGAAACATCTTGTGGAGATGCATTCAGGAGCATGACTCTTTCAGGAACAATAGGGTGTGTCTGACCTCAAGCAACATTGAAACTACACAGTAGCTTTCGCCAGTGGAGGATATCACTTCTATTGTTCCTAGCAGGCTGACAGACTGGGGTTCACTGGTCAACTGACTTGTTGTCTCAAGAATGGATCCATGACTCTTCCCAGGTCATGACTCTTCAGCTGTCAGGAATAAAACTGTGGCCTTTTCATTTCCAATCACTGTATGCTTGTTCTCCTTTGCGACACACACTCTGGCCTCTGTTCATTGCTAGGGCCACAGACTAGTTCTAGAATCAATACCATGTGTAATATACAATGCTATTAAGGACTCAGCTAATAAGACATTAGACAAGTTGGTGCTGGCGGTCCATCAATAGTTGCAGAATGAAACGTAGTAGAGAATGAGAAAAACATAGCAAGCAAGCAGGAGGACTGACAGAAAATTCCCCAGCTCAAATGTCCTTTCAGACTTGGAACTCACAATTCAAACATAAGGTTAACATTTGTTCCTTTGGCCTTCGTAATAATAATAGTGACCTACCTACTAGCCTGTTGTAAAGGATCACTGAGCTAATGTTTATAAATACCTTTGAATGCTTCAAACGTGCTGTGCAAATGCTATCAGATGATTCAGCAAGGCACTGGATAATAACTTTCTTGGGTTATTTTTCACTTTCATTCCCATTCAGTGAGGGAAAACCCTTTTAAAATGTAATCATTCTAAAGCTTTATATATATATACATATATACATTGTTTTAATTACCTTCTTCTTGCCTTGGTAAACCACAGTTATCCTTTGAACTCAGACCTCAATAGCCTCAAACACTTTTTATCTATACTGACAAACAGATGAAAATAATTTACATTTTGCAGTTGCGCAAGTTCAAATATATTTCAGCCAGTTTCCAAGCAATCCATATTGTTTCAATCAGAACTAGAATAGGTCTCTGAAATCAATGTTTACCTAACAAATTATGGGATTAATGTAGAATGGGGTAAAGTTTTACATTTTACTGCTACTACTGAGAAATACTGTCTTCCTTGTTAGATTTTGGGAAAGGTAGGGCAGTTACTGTATCAATGACACCAAACATTAAGCAACAATCAATATGGATCTTTTGAAAAAGCACATAGATGATCTATTATCTGTCCCTACCTGGCATTAGTAAATTATCTTCTCACAGAAACCTATGATAAATTGTTTTCTATGGAACGGTTCACATGTCTTCCCAAGTTATATTAATAAATTGCAATCCTAGACTTACGTGTTGAAGGTCCTGCTAACTCTGGAAGATTCACTTCTGATTAAACATGCTGAAGGTAGGCTTGTGGTTTTATAACTTTAATGCTACCACTTCCAATGTGCCACTGCTATTTCATGTAAAGAATGTTTGTATTAAAATTGTTTCAGCAGGTTTTAAGCCTAAAAAATCCAAAATTCAGTTAGACTGTGAGTAAATTAAGTACCATGAGGACATCAGTTTCAGCTTAGAAGTAAGCCCCTCTGAGTTAAATGGGGCTTATTTCCAGGTCAGTAACTACAGGATTGCAACCTTAATACTGTATCCACTAAGACACTGAATGAACTACATAGGTGTGAAAACATATGTACAATAAGCTGATCAAATGATAATAAACTATAGCAGGTCAGATGTATTCTGATGAAATCACAAAGGGACATATAGATTATTTCTCAGAAACAAAGGAAGTTAAATTTCTTACTGTGAGAGGGAAATAATTCTCTTTACCATCTGTCTTTTCCACTAGTGTAGTAGTAAAAGCTGAGGGTAAATGCTGTCTATAACTCTAGAGGGTTGGTGGGAATAAGGGCTTCTGCATTTAGATTTGAGCTTTAATATTCATTGGAGAGCCTTTAAAACAAAAAGGAAGAAGAAAGCCCAGATTGTTCCAATTGTAAAAGTACAGACACAGAAGACTGCTTATTGTTTAAGAAGCCAAGAACACGTCTTTAATGAAATATGATGCAAGAAACTTGCTGAAGCTTAAGCTGTTGTGGGCCTTGTTGGTGCCTGATGGGAGACTATTCAAGAAACCTACATGCACCACTATGACTTTATAACAGAAGAGAGGCAAGATATAACAGTAATAAATAAACTAATACACAATTGTTATCAGCTCAGGCTGTAATACGTGTTGAATTTTCAACCTAATCCTATAAATACAGTTGAATGGCTAAATGGAAAGAAAACAAATACTTCCAGTTTTCATTTTCTAATTCAGCAAAAGCTTAATCTTCCCCCATTGGTGTGCTTGAACTGAATCATTTCAAACTACACTAAATACAATGTTTTAATATTTTAAAGTGGGAAGACCAATAAACAAGCTTGGTTGGGGTAGAGTAATACCCAATGGCTGTCACCTAATAGAGCTACGTGAATAATTCACCTGTGGGATACCAATTCATCATTTCCCTGTCTCTTAAACATGACTATTAGTTATCATTGATTATGGTATTTCTAAGAACAGCTTTCAGCATATTCTTCTGGTGCACTTTGCCTTCCTTGTCTCCAGACATAATGAATTACAGAAGCACACAGGATAATTAATGATTAATAATATACCCACCAATGGCACTACCTTTCTGCCATGGTGGGACTGCATGCTCTTGGGAAGCAAGAGGCTATGCCAATGGTCACAATGGTGCTGGGAGGGTCTCCCATCTCAGAGAGGCTTTTGCTGAGGATCAGGACTAAATGTGCTAAACACCTCCTGAGCAGCAGCACTAGTGGGAGTGACACTGGCAGAGGATCTCTCAGAGACAATAGCAGTGGCACTACAGCTAGCACATGATGGTACTGTGCAGAAGGAGGCACGGTAAATTCCTTCTGAATGTCTTTCACCATGAAAACCCTATGATTAGACAATTCAAAATGAAACAAGAGATAGTTCCAGAACATGAAACTTCCAGATTATATAACGCTCAATGACTTCCAAATATGAGTAGCGCTGTGCAATCAAACTCAAACCAAAAGGATGTTCAGCTGTTGAGGTTCTCAGAGATGAAAATCTGAAACCGCATAAAACATATTATAGGAACACGGAATGGGAGAAGCATGTATCAGGGGAAGCTAGGCACAGGAAAATAAGAAATGGGACATATAAACATTGCAATACTTGGGATGAGGAAGCTAAAGTGGACATGAATGGGATATTTTGAATCAGATATTATTCAGGAAATGAAAATCTAAGAAGAAATGGAGTGGCATTAATAGTGAAGAGAGATCTAGCAAAAGCAGTCAAAGGCCCTTTCCACACGGGGGAAAAACACGGGGTAACACGGGGTAGGACGACCTCACCTGGAGGTCGTCCACACCGTGGAGTGTGCTAGGGTGGCTAGAAATGTGGAGTTTCCCCACCTCAAACTGCCCTCGCGCAGCCGCAGGGGTGGTGCCGCGTGTTTTATAAAGACCACATTTCATGTGATCTTTATGAAACACACGCGTGCTAGCCCGTCGCAGCACCCCATGGGGAATTGCAGGGGTGCGCAAGCGCATCCCTGCAGATCTGCCCAGGGGCGGGCTTCCAGTTGGTGCGCTTCTCCAATTGGCGGAGAGCCGCCGGAAGCCGCCAGCCACCATTTTGGGCACCGCCGGGTGCTGCTGCCATGTAGAGCAGTGAATGCACACTGCTCCCCGTGGCAACAGAGCTACCTGGATTAAGGTAAGCTCCGTTTCCGCGTGCGCTGCCCTGTTTCCCCGCGTTTCATGCCCCCCCGTGTGGAAAGGGCCAAAGAATATAATTCCAAGTCTGACCAAATCATGTCAATAAGACTTTAGACTGAAACCATTAAGATAACCATAATCCAAGTTTATGCTCCAGATACAGAGGCAGAAGAAGAACAGATTGAAAGCTTCTTTGCTGGAGTAAAGGAGGAAATAAATGCACACACCAAAGTAAGACTTCTTGTTTATCACAGGCGATTGGAATTCAAAAGTTGGATATGGAACAGAATCAAATACTGTAGGAATATTTGACTTAGAATCAAGAAATGAAGCAGGGAGTGACTGATTGAATTTTGTGAGGCCAACATTTTGTTCATCCCAAATGCATTCTTCAGGAGGTCCCTGTATTCATGGACATCACCTGATGGTCAATATAGAAATCAGATGGATTACACAATTGGAAGCAGAGTATGGAGAAGCTCTATTCACTCTGCAAAAACAAGACCAAGAGGAGATTGCGGCACAGACCATGAAATGCTAGTATAAAAAATTACAGTAAAGCAACACTAAACCAACCATAATGCTAAAATACTACCTGAAGAACATCCCCATAACATTTAAATATAATGAAAAAAAATACAGATTTGCACTAGTAAGCCTAATTGATCAGGAGCCAGAAGAACTTGGGACTAAAGCCATAGACACTGCCAGTGAGCAACACAAAAAGACACCATGTGCACCAAAAAGAAAAAGAAGCCTCAATGGATGACAGATGAAATTCCTTAAGCAGTTAAAGACAGATAAGAAGTAAAAGCAAAAGGTGACAAAAATAGAGTCAGAACCCTGAATGTGACTATTCAACAACTTGAGAGCAGCAACAAGGAGAACTACTATAATAATCAATGCAAAAAACAGAAGATTACAACAAAAAAGGAAGAACAAAATACCTCTTCCACGCAATCTGAAAAATCAAAGGGAAATGTAAACAAACAGTGAGGATGCTCTACAGCAGGGGACCACATTACATAACCACGTAGAAATTAAAAAACAATGGAACAATACACTGTATAACTGTATAAAAGAGATGAAAGCATGACAGATTAATTCAAGGAAGAACCATTTGAAGACGAACTTACAGATTTAGAAAATGAAATGGAAGCTGCACTCAGAGCACTTGGGAGAAATAAATCCATAGGAACAGATGGCACACCGATAGAGTTGCTTCAAGCTCCAGAGAGGATCTACTCTAATTCTAAGTAAAATATGTCAACAAATATGGAAAACAAGCAATGGTCCGCAGATTGGGAACACTCAATATACATTTCAATCTCCAAGAAAGTGAAAACTAGGGATTGCAGTAACCACAGGACCATCGTATTAATTTCCCATGCAAGCAAAGGGATCCTCAAAATTATACAACAAAAACTTTTGCCATATATGGACCGAGAAATGCAAGATGTCAAAGCTGCTTTCAGGAAAGGAAGAGTCATTAGGAATCATGTTGCAAATATATGTTGAATAATGGAATGCACTAAAGAATGTCAAGAGAACATTAGGCTCTGCTTTATAGATTATAAAAAAGCTTTTGATTGTGTAGAACATGAAAAATTATGGATTGCTTTTAAATGGTGACAACATTTGATTGTCTGGGTGGGTAACCTATAAATAAGACAAGAGGTTGCTGTTAGGATAGAACACAGAGAAACAGAATGGTTTCCATTTGGCAAGGGGGTCAAGCAGCTGCATTTTATCATCCTATCTGTTTAATTTGTATGCTGAACATATCATATTGAAAGCAAGATTAGAGTTGGAGGAAGGAGGTGTGAAAATTGGCGAAAGGAACAGCTACAATTTAAGATATGCAGATGACACTATACTACTAGCAGAAAACAGTAAAGATTTGAAATGATTACTGAAGAAGGTGAGGGAAGAAAGTGCAAAGGCAGGGTTATACTTGAACATTAATAAAACACAAATAATTACCACTGATGGATTACACAACTTTAAAGCAGATGACAAAGACATTGAAATAGTTCAATATTTTCCATAGCTTGGCTGAATCATCAATCAGAATGGAGACTGCACTAAGAACTCAGAAGACTAGGACTTGGAAAGGAAGCTGTGAAAGGACTAGACAAGATCCAGAAGTGTCAAGATATACCACTGAATATTAAAGTTAGGATGGTCCATGGTACATTTCCAATTTTTATGTACGGTCGTAAATGCTGAACAGTGCAGAAATCAGATAGAAAGAAAATCAAAATGTGTGCTGATGAAGCCCAGATAACTAAAGTGAACCTGTCTTACTTTGGCCATATCATGAGAATATGTGATTCACTAGAAAAGATAATAGTGCTTCGTAAGGTTTCTAGGAAAAGAGGAAGATCACAGTACAGATGGAGAGACTCAATCAAGGAAGCCATGATCCTGAGTCTGTAAAAGGTGAGCAGGGCAGCTGCTGATAGGAAGCCCTGGAGATCTCTCATTCATAAAGTCACCGTAAGTCTAAGTCAACCTGATGGCAGTTTTAACAGCAACAATAAAACACAACCAATACTAAGCTATGCTCTTCTCCTTCTCCTTCCTTTCTTCTTTCCTTCCTCATTCTACTAGCCTTTTTGTTCTATTCTTG
Organism: Iguana delicatissima; assembly: GCA_948472985.1. NCBI lineage: Eukaryota > Metazoa > Chordata > Lepidosauria > Squamata > Iguanidae > Iguana > Iguana delicatissima. Next base: position 466,669 of record CAOKZL010000303.1, on the reverse strand, counting down.
TTTGCATTTTTGTTACAGATGTGTTTGATGTGTTGATTTAAACTAAAACTAAATTCAATAAAATAGCAATTAAAATGATGACTAATAGAAACAATGAGTAAAACTCAACATAATGCTAATGGGGAAAGTACCAGATGCGTTGTATGGCTAGCACACGGGTATAGGGGAATGTATGCAGTCCTCCAGATGTTTTTGGACAGCAATTCTTCCACTAACTTTCTCATCTCTGCCCCAAACCAGCCTCCCTGGCCTGTTCTGCTCCACCATCTAATTGCTCTTCCTGCTTGGCTTTACAGCACACACCAATTTCCATTCTGAATGGTGGCCCTAAGCATTTAGAGGAGATAGAAAGCCCTCTAGTGGGTTAGCTATGCTTGAGCTGATAGACTTGAGTCTCTGAAAGGGGAAATGTTTGTGTGTAAAGTGGGATTTGGGGAGCTGGTAGAAAATTGGGCAGATGGGCTTGGTAATGGGATAAATAAAGCAGACAAAGCCATGTTGGAGGAAGGGCAGAAAGTTAACAGATGGAGCTGAGGCTAGGAAATAGAGCAGGAAATGACTGTAACTTTTCTGTCCCCCAGTGTCAATGTAGTCCCCTGTTTGGGCTTGTGTATGTGTGTCTCCTTGGTGCATGTATCATAAGTTGGAGAGAGAGATGTACAATGGAAGTGACAAAGAAAGAGAAAATAAGATGGTGACGGGGGAAGAAATTAGCTAAATTTCAGAAGTATGTTGACTCAACCGGTAGGAAGAGAGCCTGCTAGCCATCCTCTCTCTCCAGTTCAGTGATTCCCTTCACATGGAAGCAATGATTCTGAATATGCTTCTTCTGCATTGAATAGTGATTATTCAGTGCAGTATTATTTTTTATGCACCTATGCATAGTTACACAGCTGTGACTGGTTATTTCAAAACACTATGTGAAATATAGTTTCTTTCACCTACCCTGCCACTTCCTGGTTAATTCACCCTCGTCCCGGTATGAGAATCTAGTCCTCTTGCTCTTAGCTTTACAGGTCTTTCTGATACTGACAGCCTAAGTCATGCTTTTCTCTAGGTTCGCTGATTTTCATTCACTTTTTTCAGTATTTTGCTTCTCTTCTATTTGTGGCTATTTCAACGAGGTACACTGACTCAGCGTTTCCCATCATTCATTCATTCACCAGAACTATCCAAACATCTATAGAATTTGTATTTCACTTTGATACACAGTATCAGCTTATATAATTCACAAAGTCTTCCAGGCAATAACAAAAGAAATCATACATTTTTGAATGCGTGCAGTAAATAAACCATATGTCTGCCTGAAATGCAGATGGTCTTAGCCACAACAAAGTAACTCTGTAAATGAAACTATGTGAAGTATGTTCCAGAGATACTTCTGCATTGAAAAGAACAATTTCAGATATGCAGTAGATCTCTTATAAGGTCTTATGAGGAAATGAATTTGAGTGGAAGATAATATTTTGTCCAAAGGCTATTGGCAAAGATGAAGACATAATACTGCTGGCCATCAGCATTTGTTAAATGTAGTTTTGAATGCCCTGTTTGATGGATTATCATTTTCATCCCATCTTTGGAATCAATGTATGATAGACAGCCCATCTCAAAAGGTGCCTATTCCATTGGCCCATGAACAGATTTGCCCTTCCTCCATTGCCATATCTAACTACTAATATATAAAAGTCAACCTTTGTTTGTTTGTGTCAGTGAGAAGACCTCATATGATTGGCTCTCTCAGGCAAAGACCTCCTATGATTGGCTGCCTAGGAAGATTCTATGGAATCCTGAAGTTTGCAGTTTAGGGAGGGGTCTTTAGAATTCTCAGCCAGAGAGCTCTTGGACCTGGCTGATTGCTATGGAGATGAGGCCTAACAGCAAGGAGGAGGGAGGCAGTATATTCCCTCAGAACCCAACCTCCATATGTTAATAACTCTGAATATAGACTGGACTGAGAAACATGGGAAAAATTTACATGTACTGGACAAGACAGTTTGGGGAATCAGAGGCTCAGGATCTCAAATCTTTCTAATAAGTATTACATATGAGAAAATAAAATCCCAGGCAACACTAATTATCAATTAACATATTTTTAATTCCATAAATTTGTAGGAAAGATACATTTTTGTCTTTCTGTAGAACTATGTATTTTCAGAGCTAGGTGACAGAAGTATTAAAATATTCATATTGTAAAACAGTGCTGTAAGTTACTCAGCGGGGTGAACAAAATTTTCTTTGATTTGTCAGACAGACCTACCACTCCTGTTCACAGGTAACATGCTACACAGGTACCAGGTGAAGCTAAACTTGCTTGATGGACAACCTTTGTGCACGGCAAAAAGTGGCATTCTCCTTCCTGTTTCCTTCAATGATTTCAGCATAAGCTTTTATGGAGGTCAAAAGGCTAACCCAATAGAAAATATGAAAGTACCTCTGACTTTCCATTCTTCTTTTATTATACATTCCAATTTAATTGACAACAAGGACTAAGACAGTAGAAGAAACATCTAGATGGCTTCAATTTAAGTTGCTGCTTAAAATGCTTCACAGTAACGCTCTCCAGAATTATAACCATTTGTTGATCTTTTCAAAGCTTTATCCTGCTGTTAATTTCTGCTACTGCTCCTTCTATAAATGATATGGAGGCTCAAAAAGAAGAAGATGGGTCCAAGCAGAAGCAGATGCAAGTGATTACCCTCAAAGGTTTAATCACAGAGAAAGCTCCCTGAGGTATACTGTCATTTGACCCAGTACAATCTGGATTGTGTTTAACAGATAAAGCAGCATTTCCATGCTACTTTCCCTGCCTCAGGAACTATTAAACACTGTCAATTTTTACACATTTAAATTTTACTGAAAAATTGGGGTGCTTTCCAATGCTTCAACTGTCTTTGTTTACTGAAGGCCACCAGCATCTTCTTTTTCATTTCCTGTTTCAGCAAAACTATCAACATTTTGACCTTTTGAAGATACTTTCTCGCAGTTTGGGGTTTTTTTGTAGGGGGACAGTGTTCCAAAGATTTTCACTAGAGTTACCATTCTTCTGGATTGTGTTTCCTTCTCAGTGTTTCAAGAAGTCAAAATGCCTGAATTTAAAGCAGTTCTTACAAATGAGGTGGCCAACTCTGGCAGCAGACCACCAGGAATAACAGATTGCATCACTTACCAATCCTAGGCCTCCACTGTCTAGCTCCTTTTACAGCCTAACCCCCATAATTCACCCTGCCACTGCATCTCTGACTTTTATTTGCGTGACTCTGCAGCTCCTTTTCCTTGCTGCTCACTTAGCTCACCATGAGAATGAGCACTGGCCACTAGAAGCAGCCAGCACATCTTTAGACAAAAATGATAGGACCAGGCTGGCATTTTTTTAAATGAAACAGATCTAGGAGATATGGAGAAGAAAGCTGATGGGGGCAGCCTGCAAAGATAGCATTCAGAAAACAGGGGAGCTTGGATGATCATTTGATATATGGTGATGGATAAACCTTGTCTCTAGTGCACATGTGTATAAATGCATGACTGCACATACTAAGGCTGCAAGCTAATACATGCTTACCTCGGAAAAAGTCCCATTTATCTCAGTGCACATGACAATCATGTTTTTCCAATAAACTTTTAAACACAAGAAAGAGTAGGTTAATGGATTCAGGAAGCAACCTCATCTCCAGGTCATGGGAAGGATTCATTTACTGGTTTGTACCACAGTGGGCCCAAGATTCCTGTCAATGTTGTCCAGCACATGGGTTGACACAACAGTTTTGGTGGACATTTGGGCTGACCAGTGACTAGATCCTTCCTATATGCCTTGCCAGAACTCTGTGAAAAATATCCAAGAGCTGCAACCATTTGCAATCTACTGGAGTCTACGTGTAATTGCTGCTCCCATATCACTTCTCCTCACTCTACACTGCTGACTCAAATGATAATGTGTGTGTGTGTGAGAGAGAGAGTCTCAGCATGTCAGGAAAGGCAGAGGTATGGATATGATTAATTTAAATACTGATCTTTATAGTCTTTGAACCATTGGAAGTTTCAATGATGTCAGAGATTACTGCTGCAGGAACTGTTTCTAAGCTTACAACATTTTCCTTTAGTTTCAAGTCATGCTGGTATTTGGAACAAACCTGTTCAAAAGACTGACTAAAATTCCATAGTAACTAGTTGTCTATTCCTTTTAGAGCTCTTGACATGGACAACAGTTACAGCTATGCTGGCTTCTCAGTGCCAAGTTCAAACAGTTTTCTTTAGAGAGTTTTTGGGACTCCCTAAGGTTGGCAGGCCTCTAGGCTATTCTGCTCAGCAGAGGAAGCTGCCTCACACTGAGTCAGAATACTGGTCCATCTAACTCAGGATTGTTTAACTTGTGTGACAGGAGCTCTCCAGATTTTCCAGTTGACATGCCTCCCCATACTTACCTGGAAAAGAATCAGGGATTTATTTGTAGGCAAAATAAAAAGAATAAAGAAAAAGGCACTTTTCTATAGCTCTTGTCCAATACTGAAGAATTCTGTGGCTAGTTGAGCTTCTGTTTTGTTTTGTTTGAACTTTATTTTTATTATTTATTGGACAGTTTGATAGTTTATACCATATATTATGTCTGCCCCCTTCTCAGGACTATTCTAGGTAGGTGAGACCTAAATTCCTGAAAAAAACTGTATTAAATGCAAATTATCTTTTTAAATGACAAGATATACAGTTCTCAAGCTTTCTCAAATTAGAACACTCCTCCAGGTATTTTGGACTTCAACAAACAGAAGTTCCAGCTGCCTTGGGCAATGGTCAAGGATTCTGGAAACTGAAGTCCAAAACACCTGGAAGACTAGAGTTTGGGAAATGCTTATTAGAATATGGAAGGGGGATAGCATAGGGGGTTGGTGTCAATAACATCATCAGGCAGCTGCCTAGGCCCATTGCTGGGCCTAGCAAAAAAATCAGCTCAGCATTTTTAGTAACAACTCATGGCTGAGTTGAGCTACATTTTAAATGTCTGACCACATTCAATTTGATATTGTTTCAACCTTTGCAAGAAAAGAAGTATAGTGGCTAATCCTAATTGTTTGGATATGCTCAGCCTGCCCATCCATACTGCCACCAGTGTCCACTATTACTGCCCACCAATGCCAGATAAGCCTAAGAGAAATTCATAGATGGAAAAGGGTTCTACCAGAGTGCTTTGCAAAGGGTCCCACAAATATGGAGCAGATATTACATGTCCAAATATAATGCAACTTTTTTGGAAGAAAAAAGACTTTCTGGACATATGAAGCTAGCACATCATGCAAAATCATAATAATCAGAACCATGGCCAATTAGAACTATGTCCCTAATGTGCAGGGAATTTTTAAAAAAGGAAGATCTGAAGTTTTCATCTTTTTGGCTGTGGTGGTGCATAGTCATACTTCCCACTCACTCGTGGTTTATGGCTGTGTTTACTGCTGATCCCTTGAATCTTCATGGTGATTAACAACCCAGCCCTCCACCTCAGTATGTTACTGGCTCATGTTATGCTCCCTTTTCTTGACATCCCTCTTGACCTCCCGGTAATGAAATTGGCTTCCTTACCCATGTGTCACACACTTAATCTGACCAGCTAAACTCCATTCTGTCAAAGCAAAATATACTGAACGGAGTCTTCACCATTCCATTTATCCAAATGTCTAATTGCACTTAAAGACATGTCCAACAACCTCAGTTTCTCCCAATCAGAGCAAAAGTGCACCTGCTAAATGCCAAACACACACCCATTTCTTCAGATCTCATAAATCAATGATGGTCCTAATGCTTACCCCATCAGTAACATGTTCACCGTGAAGTTTGGGTTTTTTTTAGACAAAAAGAGAAATATCATTGTGCCATTTCTTCCAAGAACAGCTTCCATTTGGTCCTGCATTTCACTTTAATAGTGCACACTGAACATGATGTTGTTGGTACTGAAGCTATTTTGAATATCAGGAGGCATTCTAGACATTCTTTATATCCTTAGTATGCTAACATGTTTCCTTTGAAAAGATCATATAAATACACTGTGATGAAACTAACATACTTTTCTAATCCTTCTGTTACCCTGACAGAAATTTATTCATTCCTGCAGCCAACAGGTGTCCTTGGAATATTTCTACCAGCTATTGTCTTTGTAATTTTACAAGCCCGGCTAACAGGACACATTTCTCTGTTAATGTTAATACATTTCTAAAAACTTTGTAACCACCAACAGTTCCCAGCTTTCATTTTAATCTTTATTGTGAAGTATACCAATTCTATTTAATTAAAATGTCAATAGTTTTGTTTGAATAGTAAGCAATATTCTTGAGTCTGTAACACAACAATGTAACATCTGAAAGAAAATGTATGCATAATCATTACAACACATATATGGAAGAAACCGGATTCTAAAAATGCTGCTTCAGGTATTTCCTATGGAGAATAATTCTGTTCTGTCACACTGCACAATTATAGTGCTACTGCTCCATTTTTAACTGCCATGGCTGTATATTGTGGAATCCTGGACTTTGTATTTTGGTGAGGCATTACTACTCTCTGGCTGGGAATTACAACTATCCCTCTCTAAACTGTAAATCCCAGAATTCCAAATAATGTTGCCATGCCGGTTGGCTTCATGTGATAGATGGCCTTGAAGGTGAGTGATTTAAGGCTTATTTAAGATGAGGCATGATCCATTTTCCTACAATATGTGAATTCTATCCACATGGCTGATTTAATTAATAAGATCACGCAACTGTCAACTTTGTTAACTTTGTGGTGTATGTTACTTTAGAAGACTGCATTAACCAACAGGAACTTATAAAATGAACAACAATGAAAGTACAAAGTAATACGGTTGTCAAACTGGAATATATGTTGGAGCTCAATTAAATAAGAAATAAGTACAAAATTATTCATATGCATATGACATCTATAATTCATTGTAATTAACATGTTGCTGTAGTAATTTAATCACTCTGTACGTAGAATCAGAAGTAACAGGCTAAATAAACAAAAGATGAGCCTGTAACCACAAATTGTAAGCAGTATTGTACATGCTTTGCATGTGCCGAAACCCATACTAAGGCACATAAATAATCAAACCCTAGTTATTGTAAACATACAAAAATGGCTGAGTGCTCAAAGTCTACCATTACTTTACAATCATTCAGCATTGACTTTGCCAGAAACAACTATCTTTCTATATAATGCCTCTTGTATCATAAGAACTAGGGAATTGAGTTGCAGGTTAGTAGGGTCCTACACGTTTAACAGCTCCATGGAACTGGAGTCTCCTAGTATGTGAAACTTCTTTGGCCACTTCAGTACCTCAGAAGATAAACTTCAGCTATCAAAAGTTATTTTATATCTGACAAGTTTGTTAATAGACAGTAGATGAGGCTCAAATCCACCACTAGTTAGAGATAAGGTGGAAATTTTCTCTCTAAGCTGCATACAAAATCACAGAATCTTAAAAGTTATTTGAAATCCCTATCAGAACCTAAAAATTCTGGGAAGGGATGTCATATGGGATGTTCTATGACACTTTTGAAAATAGCTATCTATTAATTTAATGACTAAAGTACCATTTCTTGTGTAACAAATCAAATCAAAATTTAATAATAAGTGAGTTCCAAGCTTGGGAGAAAGACAGAATACTACTATGACTATCACTGCTAGTAGTTATTGTTTTTACTAGTTACTAGTACTCCTGTTACTAATATCCCACCCAGATAAGCAGCTATCATAACATCACAAAAACAATACCTAAAATAAGCAATTACGCTACTTAATTAAACAAAAACAAGAGGCTATGGAACAAATATATTATCTGCTGATCCAAGGAGCAGGATTACAATCAATGGGTGGAAATGGAAAGAATGTAGATTTGGTCTAAATCTGGGGAGACACCGTGGCCCCAACTTATTCACTGAGTCCTAAGTAGGTTTCAGGAAGAAACACTGGTCCCTTTTTTGGGAGGGGAGACAGACATGTTGTTATGTGGCATGCCAGGAATGACAAAAGGGAATCAGTAGCGTTTGTGTGGGAGCCTCAAACAACAGACCAGATCTTTTCAGACTATATAATTAGAGAGCTAGAATTCCCCTTTAACTGCCATGGCAACATCCTATGGAATTTTAAGGTACATAGTTTGAGCGAGGTACTAGAGCTCTTTGGCTGAGAATTCTAAATGTTCCTCCTAAATCTGAAAATCCTAATATTCCACAAGAGGCAGCTATGGCAATTAAAGAGCCCAGATGGAGGATATGTCACTGTATTCCACAGTCACAGTATAAACTGGGCCACTACAGACCTGGCCTATACTACTCAATACCTTGGCTGAACAAAGATTGTTGGAACTCTCCAAAGATGACAAAGGGACAGAGAACCCTGAAAAAGAAGAGCACCAGCAAAGACAGAAGAAGAGGCGATCACATGGTCAACAAAGAGTGCCAGTGGATGAGTCAAAGCATTGGCACAGAAGAGTGGAAGTTCAATAAGTGCCTTTTGCTACAGCATAGTTTCTTGCTTCCTTCAGCTATGCATGGTCTGTATGAATGACAAGTATAGTAATTCATGGTATCTACCCATCCTAAATTCCTACCATTCCCATGTGTCAGCAGCCATCTTGGACTGGTTCTATTTTTGTTCCTGGTCTGAGACTAATAGTGTGATCTGCACTGGAGTCTCTCTGGCATACTGGCCTCATTCCGATGTACAGAGAGAAAGAGCCACACAACAGTTCACACTGCAATGAGACCCTCTACCCAACACCCAGGAAATGTTCTCCTAGAAAGTAGACTAGGAAGCACTTCAGCTAGAAAGCAGGCTGGTCAGCAGTTTGACTGAACGTAGTGCTGAAGACATTTGCAATACTGTGTAGGTTATGTCTGACCATGGTTGAATTATATCCCATCTTCAAAAAGAATAGGATACTTTAGCCTACAGTTAGAACTATAGCTTTCTTCCTTTGGAACCTTGCTTCTAGAGAACAAAGTAGATAATTTAAAGTGAAAGCATAATACCCATAGAAATGTCCTAAACAGGAAAATGAGATTAAACTATCTCTGACATGTAAGAGGTTTCAAAGGGTCTGTCACTCTTAGAAAAAAACTGACAATGAGATGGGCAGCCATAAATACAGAGAGGGCAGTAGAGAAGCTGGTGATGAACCTTCAGAGTATTAGGACAGAAACCCATTCCACTCCTTCCTGAGAGAAGATGAACCAATGGAGGAAAGAAAATGAGGAGAGAAGATAGGAAAAGACTAGACAGAGGAAGACTCTCAAAATGGAGAGCTCCTGCAACATAACTCTGTTCTAGGCAATTCTTTGTTATTTCCCACATTCACTTTATTCTTTATTCTTTTTCACATATTTGATCTTCCTATACCAGAATTTTACTTTTAGTTGAATTTCCAATGCTCTGTATGTGTATGTTGGGCACAACCTAACACTATTCAGAAATACATCATCACTGCCATAAGGATATGAATAGATGTGGCCATTACATGATTTAATCCACAAAGCTTTGAAGTTTTGACTTCTCTGAAGCTAAACATTTCCTTTTTAAAACAAAGTCTTAAAAGGATGACTAACCTCACTGCTGGTCTTGACAATATCCCTTTAATAAGAAGCAGACTTGTTGCATAAAGGCCACACTAGCACTTTTAAGTATTTCCAGATTTCCAGATTTTCAGTTTTTCACAGTCACAAAACATTAATTAATATTTTTTTCAAAAGAGAGAGTTTAAAAATACTATTGTGTGTTGCGTACAGTGTTTATTTGCTGTATAACATTTTGGTACCATGTTTTCTCTTCAGTAACAGTTGCTGCAACATATTAAGAGAAAGGAGTGAAAAGGGGAACTGTTGACTAGCAAATTAAAACTGTGCAACAAATCTGCTAAATTTTCATGGCCACTTAAAATATTAACTATTTCTGTGGTATGAAGGAGAGAAAAGGGATGCAAGTCTGCATAAGTGATCTAAACTCCTGGCAATACAGCTTAGTCTATAGAACAAGCCATCAATGCTCAGGAAGAGATCAAGCAGCTGAATGCCACTTTCTCCTGGGGCAGAGCTGGAGTACCCATAATTCTTCAGATGTTGTTGGACTCCAATTTCCATCAGCTCTGCAGCATGTGCTGTGGTTATCTGTGATGAGATTTGTGATTCAACAGCATCTATAGAGCCACAGTTTCTCCACAACTGTGCTAGAGTACTGTGCATAAACAGTCTCTGAGAAGTCTGGGGTCTTCCAGGTATGAAAATTCACAGGAATTGAGTTTTGAGGGGAAAAATGCGAACACCTGCTGTGAAGACATTATGCAAGACAAGTATTCTCTCTGTTATGGTGTATTCATGTCTTGTTCTTGCTGGTAGATTCCTTTAAAATTCTCCATTGTTCAAAATAAAATGACTGTTCTCTGAACACCTGACAATGACATAGAGATGAAAGTCCCAACGTTTAGATAGTTTAAATCTGTTATCAGTAATATAATTATTAGAATTGGAATGGAGGCTGAAATAAAAATTCCCCTGGTCCACTGATTCATCCTATTTGTGCCATGATAAACTACACAAGAAAAAACAACTGTCTCACACCTGTATTTTCTGTAATCAGAGAAGACTGTTCTAGTCTAGGTCTCAAACTTCCCAAGTTGATCTTTCAAGAAGCAAAAATACATTTCCACAAACCTCAAACTGCTAGCTCATTGACATCCTCTAACAAAAAGCTCTTCTCCTCTACCTGCTCATGTCCTCATGTAGTATATACTTCTTGGCCTGACCAGGCAGTTCTTCTTTTCATTTCTTATCCTTAACTGCACCACAGGACACTGGTACTCAAACTGAAATCATTAAACCTGTTTCCTTTCTCTGTTTACCAGTTAAACAGTAGCAATACTTACTGAAGCAGCTTGATGTCTCCTGTCAGATAGTCTGTTCATGCCATTAACAAAAACCAAAAAACTGACCTGTGACAAAAGCTTAGAGCATGCCAGCACAAATGTCTCAATACTGCTGGGTCTCCATCCAATATAATTTCACCTCCATGAAATTATAGCACTTTCAACGAACTCGCACTTCCCATAGCAGCTGGTCCTCCAGATGCACTGCCAATGCACACCACATGCCTGAAAACACAACTACTTTGGCATGAAGAAGCAAGTTATTGTGCACATTACAAAGCAAGAGTCTTTCTGAAGCAGGCTAAAGATCTGTCCCCAGCAGCATCACACTTCCAATAGCGGCTATATAAATGACTCCACAAAGTCCACAAATCAGACATAAAGGCAAGAGTCTTCACACAGTTTATGTCTCCAGGATTTGGTACTTAGAAATATAGTACCTATGAATATGGAGGTTACATGGAGCTAATAGCTAATACATGGCTAATAGCTATTGATATACTTTCCATGATTCTATCTAGTGCTTTTGGTGGGAAAAAGCAAGTTATTGCTAGGAATTCCTCAAACTAATTAGGTTTCGGGATGTGAAAGAGCACGTTCTTTTCTCAAGTCTGAACCGATGAACAACCAGTTTAATTGGATGACTCTAAATTATAGTATGACTATGAAACTCTCCATGCCATTAATATTGTTGTAAAATGCTTCCATGACTTTGCTATATGTGGTGGTGTCTTTATAAGGCTTAAAAGCCATGTTATGGTGTGTATTTTTTTCCAAGCACTTGACTGTTTTAGCTGCCCTTTTTTTAAAAAAAATGTGGGTTTTGAGATGAGAAATATAGATGAGTAAGCTTCCAAAAGAGACAAGTCAAGCAAATACAGGTTAAAAAGTTTCAAAGATCTTTGAGAAATGCCTGAAACTTGGTTTTCCCCCACTCCAAAAACGATTAAGATTATCTTCCAGTAGATGAAGGGGAAGGCAGAGGCAACAGTTGTAGGCACATCTGGTATCTCCTGCTGGGGAGGATGCAACTGGAATTCCACGTACCCACACCTTCAAAAGGAATGTGATTCTGCGCAGGCTCTTTCTACCAAGGGAGAGCTGCCCCCAACTTTGATTGACCTTCTTCTCATCTAAGACTCATGTGCAAAATATAATACTCCTCCTAAGGATGCAGGAAAGGAAAGTATATGTATTGTTTCCACTGAGGAAGACGGATTTTAGCTGCTTTTTTCCCTCAGAGACAACTATATTCTCAAGTGGTTTGCAAGCATTCTGCTCAGGCTACTTCCTGCTCCATGGCAAATTACTGGAGACCATGGGGGCAAGTGGAGAAAGAAGCAACAAATGTTGCTCACTGGACTGCAGCAAGAACATCCTTGCTTAAAGCCGGCATACTGGGTTATGTTCTCCCTGAGCTGGGATTCTAGAAGTCAAAGTCTAAACTGGTCAAGCATTTGATCAGGGGTGCTTGCCTGTGAAATAGCCCACAAACAGGAAGCTTCCTTTCCCACCTTCAGCTTTGACTGATGTCTGTAGTATCGAGACAATCCCTCTTCTGATTTTAGGTGTGATTGGACTGGATTTTCCAAGAAATTTTTCCTTTATACATTGATTTCATGTTCAATTTTCCACATGCCTAGGCAGATTCTGGGTAGTAATTATCAAAGATAATTTCCTTTCTTCTTATCTCCATGACTGACTGTTCTAAGCAACAATAATCTTTCTTACTAAGAAATTTCATGTCTTTGTGTTTAGAAGACTATACCTTTGTTCAGCCAATGTGGAGATAATTTAAAGTTTCACATCATCCTTCTTAGCTGTCCCCCTGTTTTTCTTCATCTCAAGATCACTATCCTAGCTTTTATTAGAGAGAAGACAGTATTGCTAAGAGTTTTACCTCTTTTAGGGTCTGATATTTCTACTTGTAATGATTCCATGGCTGAACAAATTATTTTTTAAAAAATACAATGAACTTAGTGCTCCTTTTGACATAATGTGCAATAACACTGACAGCACAATCTGTCTTATTTCTTTATTCTTTATGACTAAAGTTCTGCCAGGATTTCAATACTCCTATTATATTTACGTTGTTTTGTAGAGCTTCTAACTCTGCTACCTTGGCTTTGAAGCACTAGTATTAGCATACAAACATAGATTTTACTACTCCTCATATGGTCTTCCTAGCATGATAGAATATTTTGTTATATTTATATTATAACTTTCCTACAAACATTTAAAAGCAGCACACAGCCATATAAACTATTCCCACAACAATCCTGTAAGTTAAGTGATAGTGATTTGCCCAAGATCACCCAAGAAGGTTTAAAGCTGAGTAAAAATTTGAATCCAGCCCTCCATAGTGCTTTCACTGTACGTAAAAATCAACAGCAGCATGGAAAAGGAAAGGCAGAAACAATGGTCACAGACATTTTCAGTGCAGAAGACTCTGAGCATATTTACACTACACAATTACAGAAGTTTGGTATTACTTTAATTTTCATATAGATATGGTCAGAATCTTGTATTTCAGTAAGGAAGTATTTGTTAGAAAGATATAGTGCTATAATTCAAGAGCATGGACCTGAGCTTTTTAGTGTTATTCACTGAACTACAAATCCCAGAATTCTATAGGATGAGACCATGACTGTTAAAGAGGCATCAAATTGCTATATCTCTGTAGTATAGATTTGCTTCTGAAATTACTCTTTATTTGTTCACAAAGTTCTTTGCCTTAGAAGCAGATGTTATTTGGATAATTAACATTATGCAACATTGCTCTTAAGACCTTTCTTCTTGTCTTATCTTTCCTGGTTTGCATGTCTGTTGCTGGGGGATCTCTTTCACATATAATACAATAAACTGCCCACTACTGCAGCAGAGAAGCAAAGTTGGAATGTTTGTGCCAACAGGATTCTGAATTGAAATATTTCACAAGCTTTTTCAAAAACAGTAATGAAAACAGCAGAAAAAAATGTGAATAGAAATTATGTCAGTTCAAATAAATGGTTCTTCTATAACAGATCATCACTACTTGCTGCTTAACATTTTGATTTAGCAAGTAGCCTGTCAATAAACAGTTAATTTTAATATCTCCAGTTTCCTGTGTCATACTCAATGTTGCCATGCTAACATTCTCATATGTAGCACAGAATGTGTCATTATGCCATTAACAAATTAGAAATTCCTTATATAGGTCTATAAATGTCACAAAAACAAACAGCAACAAATAAGCAAGAAATTAACTGAGGTAACTGGTAGAACCAGCATTTCAAGTCTCATTTATACAGCACCATGCAACAAACTTTTTAAACAGTTACAGACACTGATATTTAATAAATGCTATAAAAACGAGATTCAGTTCTCTATTGCAGAATAATTGCTTTGGAATATACACCCTCTAACAGTGTTTCCTGTTCTTAGCCCCATGTCTTTAGGAGAAGTAACACATGCTTCAAGACTTAGAACACTTCTAAAAATCATAGTAATTTAACTGGACTTCATTGTGGACAAGCATAAAGTCTATTTATATTCATTAAAAGTTGGCAAATCCAGTCTTTCAAACCAGTTGTCCAGACATAAAGACTCCACTTACAATTGGTTCTGTTCTGTTCTGTCTTTAAACTAGCTTTGACATGAAATTATCTCTCTATATTTGAAGAATACAGGGATTTGTTAAAAGAGTACATTAATAATCTATCTGCAAATCTTTATGGTGTTCTTTTACTCACCTACCTTATATTCTGTCAACCAATTTATGTTTAAAGAGATTGAACCAAGTTTATGTTTAAGAAAATCTCTCCCTGATTCAAAAAAAAAAGAGTAATCTACATTTAGAAAAAAACGTAGCCAATAGCATATGTCACAGTAAAATGTAGACATGACATCACAACACAGAAATATTGTTTTTATCCTTACCATTTGAGACTGACTGCGAGGACAGCCATTGATATCTTCAACCTTTTCATTTGCTGAAGGAAAACAGTGAGAGTGAAAAAGGTTAACCAAGAAGCCCAGAAAAGAGAAAGTAAACAAGCATGCACATGAATATTTTGTAGAGACTGAAACTTTAGTCCTAACTATGCCAAAAGCCTACAGCAACACACTCTCTTGTTAGCAGCAGTTTCTTCTCATACACAAATCATGCAGAGGGGAAGTGCAAAGGAGGTTGCTACTAATTCTTCAGCCCCTGCCAAATGACTGCTGACATGAAATCTTCCACAATTGTCTTTGTGGGATCAGGATACAATTTCAAGGCATCACAGAAAGTATAAACCACTCCAGCTAATAAAATGCACACATTGGAGACATATGGCTTAATGAAGCGTTCATATCAGACAATGCCAAGTGTGTGAAACATAGTTCTCGGGCCACTAAAAGTGAAGCAGACGTTTAAAATTCACACCAATTTTTATTTTTTATTTTTTTATTTTTTGTTCCCGCTAAACTAAATAATAGGAAGGGGAAAAAAGACATTTCTAGAGAGTTTCAGAGGTTGAACTGGATCTCTCTATTTAGGGCTCATCTCTCAGTTATATTTGGTCTAGGATGAAAAACACAATAGAACAGTTCAGATCGCAGGTCTTACCAATGATCTGGATTATTTCTGCTAGCAGAACTCCATCTGCAATGTCCTGTTGCAAGTCCTTGATGAGCCGTTTGTGGCCAGATTTTGCTAGATAGTGATTAGCCCAGTCGGTGTATATCTGCAAAATAGAGGCAGAAAAGGAGACGATAAAAATTCTTAAGACAAATGTTGGCTTATACATGAGCAGAGCTCTGAGGAACATTCCTGTTTAAGGAGTCACACATAAAAAAAATAAAACTTTAAACATTTTTTTTTAGAGTCTGTTCCTGTGCCACTTTTTTTTTCTTTAACTTTGAATGAATCATTTTATTGCACAATGAAACATCATAGTCGCTGTGACCAAGTGAAAGCCCCTTTAAGGCTGCCAAGAAATGCCGGTCAAAACTCAGTTTCATTTTAATTTAGTTCATAGAAACAGGCTTAGATTGAAAACCTTGTTGGATATTTCTTTTATTTTAAGCCTCCAACGTGACACTCAGCCTTCTAGGTTGTTGTTAATTTGTGTGTGTGTGTATGTGTGTGTGTGTGTGTGTGTGTGTGTATTAAGAGACCACCTAGTATCTTCCTACAATTCTGGTGTGTGACAGACCTAGTGAATAGAAACGTACATTCATACCTTTCTACCAGCATGTTTTTGTGAAAACAAGCACTTCTCTTCAACTTACAAGTTATGTGTGCACACAGCATATCTACAGAACATCTATCTGGCAGCTGCCTGTGATTCCAGGAGGCAATTCAGTAGTAACGGGAAGTGCCTCTCACAAAGACAGTTTACATTTTGACTTGCTCTTTCCTCCAGGCCTCCAAACAAACAAACAAATAAAAAAAAATAGGAATGTAACAGTGCATGTAGCATGACCTGCAATCACTGAAAGCATCAGTGAACAAGGTAAGGTGGGTGAGGGCTGAAGACCTCTGAGTGCATGAATTACAGGATGCGGTGGAGCAGCATGAAAGATCTCCATGTCTTAACAAGTTCATGTGTGTTGTGTCTATATTCATAATTGCCCACTCAAAATGATTTCCAACAGATACATTCCATCAAAATTAGGCAACTCAGCTATCTTTATTGAAATCTTACAATACTTTGGAAGTTTTTGTCCTTTTATGAAGAATAGTAGCAATGGCTACTAGCCATCAATATGTTTTAAATGGTTTTTATTCTATAGACATTTTAAAAAGTGTTCCAGCTTTTCGCTCTGCTTAGACAGTTTCATTTGCCCTGTCACCTATGTTTAAATGTGCTGAAAAGCCCACAGAGGACTGTGAAAGTAACACATACATTGAGGTCACATTAGTACTGCTTACATTCTAGAAATATACTGTGTTGACAGTTAAGAGCAAAGATGTTAACAGCGGAAAGAGCTTGGCAGGTTGGGTGGGAGACAGATTGAATCAGGGATGACAGTTAGAAACAAGAAACTTTGCTATCTGATGTGAATACAGTGAGGTGGCTGTGTTAGCACGTAGTGTGTGGTGTCTCACCGCTTTAAAGTCCAGCAAATGCATTACTAAGGCAAAACTCTTGGACTAGAGTCCACATCATCATATGCAAAGAGATAAACAAACTGGCAATTCATCTTACAAACAATGTCATTCAGAGAAACACTAACCATGTGCACTTTTCTTCAAGGATGTCCTTAGAAGCCAGATTTTCTAAGCTCAGAAACCAAAGAAGCAGCATGGGAACAACAGAGAAGATCAATGGTGTGATTATGGCAATGTGTGGTATATGAATGATTATGTTGCAATTCATCATGAGGAAGCACAAAAGGAGAGGGCTTGAAACTCAATGGTATAGCACACACTCTTGATGCAGAAGTCTACTCAGGGCTTCTTTGCTCTAAACTGTCATAGGCTATTATTCCACTTTCAACATCCTATGGAATCCTGGGGTTTGCAGTTTGGGGAGGGAAACCTTTGGCCTCAGTAAACTACAAATCCCAGAATTCCACAGGATGTTGAAAGTGGAATAATAGCACTGTAACATTGTAGTGTGGAAAGGCCCTCAGTTTCTCACACTGGCAAGTAGGACTAGAAATAACTTCTGGCTGAAATCCTGCAAAGTACAGTGGCTCCTTGACTTTTACAAGGATCTGAAGTGCAACATCCTCATGAAAGTTTAAACACAAATAACTCCTCCCACCTAAGTGAAGGCTCCCTCTTCCATTCCCTTCCTGGGCTCCTCTCTCCCATTCCTTTGCCTTTTGCCTGGATGCATGTACTTTCCTTCCAGGTACCCAGGCAAAAGGCAAGCAAACAGGAGGGGCAGCTCCATGCACAGAGAAGGTGCACATGTTCCTCCTCACATTCTCCACCTCCCATTCTCTTGCCTTTCCCCCAGGCCTGCTGCCTTCCTTCCACACACCTGGGCAAAAGGCAAGTGAATGGGAGGAGGAATGAGGAGGAGACATGCATGCACCTCCTTTCTTAGTGCATGGGGCTCCCTCTCTCATTTGCTTGCCTTTTCCCCAGGTGTGAACCTTGGCAAAAGTGCACCTTGGCAAAAGGCAAAGAAATGGGAGGGGGAGAATGGGGGAGGGAAGTGGGCACCTTGCGAATAATCAAATTCACAAAGGTCAAACCCGCAAATGTTGAGGGAGGACTTTAGCTGCCAGCCTGTTTAATTAGTACGGAATTAAATGGACAAATGTTCCAATTGACAAAAAGGCATGTTCCCCTTCCTATGTTCAGCTAACCTTTAAGATCTGACTTCCCAGTGACTTCCATCATTTTAACACACAACTCCATGTTCTAATTCCTCTCTCCTGCTTATCTTTTTCCTTCATTTGCTCATGCGTACATTACATTTTTAAAGTGTTTATAATACAGAAGTATTTGCAATTTAAATATGCACCTGCTTAAAGTTCTAGATGCCTCTTACACATTCTTCTAATGTTTCACTGCTGACTCCCATTCCCCATGTCATTTGCATTCCAGATGTGGTATTTGTTTAATCTATATTTTCCATCACAGGCTTCTATTTTAAAATGGAAATATCAGCTACAACAGCTGATAATTATCTAATGCTTCTAAGCTACCCAGTTTTATATTTCAATTTCCAATTTTACCATAGGAAGTAATAGGCCAAGCCAAAGTGAGAACATGGCTTTGTGCATTCTTCCAGCTAGCTCCTTTACTATTCTATTTTGAAAGAAATTCTTTACAAGCCAACACATAAATAAACTCACTGTTCACTCCCACATCCAGCATGCAAATGACAGAAATGATGTTTCAGATAAAAGGGTGTGAGTCAGCCCTTTATTTAAAAAGCATCTATTTTGTCAGGGTGCCAATTCTTGTGAGAGGCTGGGCCTCATCAGTGAAAATGGAGAGGCGTTCTCATTGGCAAAACATGTTTTCTTGTTTATTTGTTCATTCAGCTTTCATTTATCATCTGCTATTAGAAACTGTACATTGATGGATTGGCACTGTGAAAGGTTACATCTGAAGGAAAACATGGGAAATGTTAGTCACTGCCAACTGTCCTTACAGAGTCATGGCTTAACTTTGGTAATGCTTTTCAGTAACCAAGCTCTGGAACGAAGTGTGGACTTACTCATTTCCTTACAGAGTTCTCTCTTCATTCACTGTCCTTTATGAAGCAACATTCAACACAAATTGCTTGCACCACATACAGGAAGACAGAATTATCTGACCCCTAACAGACCAGTCTCAATAAGATGACAGCATAAAAGAATAAAATCTGCATTTGTGTGGTCCCAAAGTGTGTGAGAAGTAGAACATAACTGTTTGCAATATGAAACATTAGACCGGCGAAGGCAATTTGAGCAAGTAAGTAACTTCCTCTTGGTATTATCGTTTCAAGCATTCTTGAACTATTTGTCATTCTACTTTAGAAGAGCAAAGGAAATTATACTATATCTGATGCCCAAATATAGATATAATTTTTGCACTTAACTACAATTGGAAAAGATCTGAAATGACAATCTTTTGAGGAGGAACAAGTCAGAGACTGAAAATAGTTGAAGGACTGCAAATGATTTAGGTACATCATCCTATTTGTGGAATAAGGTTTTCTGTACAATTAAATCTTACACCAGGATATTAGAATAACAAAAATGTTCACATATTCCTCTGTCACTCCCCTTTAGGCAACCAAGATCAAGTCTATAGACAAGTGGCATACTTCATGTATTAGGAACTGAGTAACTCAGTGCCCTTGTCAGAACTTGCCTCTATCACTTCTGCCTAAGTTTCAGAGGCAGTGTGGTGTTTCTACTTCACACTGCCTCTGAAACTTTGGCAGACCCAGTTTTGTCCCTGTCATGGAACACATTCCCCTGCTTTCAGAGGCTTCTTGGAGGGTTATTCTCCTCTAAAACATAGCCCATGCTCCCAGTGCATCCAGTTGAAGAAACAAAAAGTGGATGCTGTAGGGTTGCAAAAAAAGAGCAGGAGGATGGCTTTACTCTGCGTGTGAAAGTACCTCATACAGGAATTGTTTCTCTAATACAAAATATATAATCTTTCTCATGCATTTTCACGTGAAGGAAAAATACAGATCCAAAAAAGCTTTGGGGCTGTGGGGCCTGTTTCTGTCCAAGGCCATTTCCACACTAACCTGTTATAGCGCGATGATTCCACTTTCAACATCCACTGGAATCCTGGGGTTTGCAGTCTCAGGAGGGGCTGGCCGGCCTCTTCCGAGACTGCAAACCCCAGGATTCCAGAGGATGTTGAAAGTGGAATCATCGCGCTAAACAGGCTAGTGCGGAAATGGCCTGAGATGTTGATGGATAACATGGACAATAAAGATACTTTTCTATTCAGAGAGATTTTTGGCGTGATTTGGAACCTTAGAACTCTTGCTGACTACTACCTCATGGAGACCCTGATCTATTCTAAACCAGAGTCCTCTGTTATGTCCCAAATTGCAAACTCTGGTTTAAAATTGTTTAACTAATGAACATGTTAACCTAACATCTCTGTGCTGAAAGTGGCAAATGAGCAAAGAGAAGAGGGACAAACATGCAGAATCTAATGCTCATTCCCAGACTATCTATGTCCCTGTCTCCACCCTGCAGGGGATGAAGTAGAGCAGGAAAATTTTACCAGCTTCCTGCAGTGATAAGTGCCTGCCTTAGTGTCCACCATGGTTTCCACAAGCTGCTATGACTTTTTCCCCAATTCAGCCATCAGTTTGTTGGTTGGCCTCATCAGTGGACAGCCCTCTTGGGTTCACCTAAAAGAGAAGTTCCCTCTCTGACCAGGTAGGAGGGAACTGCCCATATCATGCCATAAAACACCAATCACTGGGGTATCTTCCTGACCCATCCTCCTTGTTATGTCTGTACATTCCTCTGGTCTCTCTTGCAGTTGCTTGATGACAGAACTGGGAAGCTGGGAATTTTACCCATAGGACAGTGAAGGCACTGGGCAAGATGGGTAAGAGTAGTATACATGCCTGTGGCCTCCATTTTGAGGGTGAATGTTTTCAGTAACATGCTTAGCTCAGGAGATGTTGGACCTACTTCACTGCCAGGTGGTAAGGAGAGTAACACTGGTTCAAGTCCATGTGGCTTCAATATCCTGCTGCTCCTGCTGGCAGTGATAGTTCATTTGGCAGCCCTCTAATGCTTAGATCCATTATCCTGTTCTAGGTCAAAGTATGTTAGCTGTAAGCAGGGGAGCTGTGGCAATTTCGTTCCAACAGCATGTTAGTGTTTTATTTCCGCCTTCCCCATTGAGAACCTCCCTTTAGAATACTTTAACCAGGGTGCATTCATACTATACAACTTTAGCACTATATTCCACTCTAGCTGCTGTGGCAGCATCCTGTGGAATTCTGGGATTTGCAGTTTAGAGAGGGGCATTAAAAATTCTCAACCAGAGAGTTCTAGTGCCTCCTCAAACTACAAAGCCCAGAATTCCACTGGATGCAGCCATGGCAGTTAAAGTAGAATATGACTCTAAATTTATGTAAACTGAATGATCCCCAAGCTAGCATGGTTCTGCAAACCAATCTGTTCCCTTTAACTGAGGTTGTTTATGAAGTAGACAATGTTACATCAACAAGGCCAGTATTTCTCACTGGTGTCTATAGAACAGAAGGAATACAGTCTGGGAAACAGCTGAGAAGGGACAAATCCTGATCCTCAGGCCAAACATTCTGGTCATTATGGGCTGAGGCAGCCCACCTTAAAGGAATCTGCTACAGCATAACATCACTTACTCACTTAAATGGAGGAAAGGCTAACATAAACACCTATGTCTGTGGACAGCATTTCACTAAGGGAAACCTACTAATAATTCCTAGCAATGTCAATGGGTTTAATGCTTCACTGTTGGGACTCATAATGGCATAGAAACAGAATGCATACAGCCTTGGACACTGGAAATAAGCATATTTCCCATCTGCATTTACTCATATCTGTCTTTTTGCTTATATATCATGAGTTCTAGTTCCACGCTCAGGAATCCATGGGCATAAATGCTTACTGAACAGATAAGCACATAGAGGTATGACATTCATATTGCACATACCAGATTCCACACTGAACTCAAATTTGAGAATCTAGCCAGCAAGAACAACAACAAAAAGCCACACTTTCTTGGCTTTTGCAAGAGTAGTTTTCTTCAAGCAAGCTAGTTTATTGGGCCGTTGTACCACTGTGCCAGCACTGTACAGCCAAGTACAAGCTATAGCCAGGTTCCATGAATACAAGAAATTTGTACATTTTCCACAGCAAAGAAATTTTGGACAGCCTTTCCAGGCACTAATTTTGGCAGCCAGCAAGAGACTCAACAGATATAGCTGCCAAGCATGTACCAACCTTTGGATGCCTGATGCTGTGACCTTTCCATAACCTCCATGGGTCACATTAATGAGAGCTCAGAGACAACTTTTCTCCCTGAGCTATGAAGTGAAAGAGGCAAAACTATGTTACAGACTCAAAATTGTCCTCTGCAGCTTTCCATCTCATTTTTAAGACAGACTATCCAAAATGACAGTTGAAGAGAACATGCTATCTGATTATGTAATTTTAAAAACCCTGTTTATTACAATTGACTTCTGGATTTAAACTAGACAGAGAGGTAAACATTTTTGAAAAAAAAATGTCAATCAATTTATACCTGAAAATGCAAACCATTTATTATTTAGATCTATTCCAGCCAGGTCTCAGATCAGGGGGAAAAAAGGCCCTGCTCACATTTGTTGATGACTTATGCTAGGAAATGATTAAGAAAATGCAATGTTATTGTTTCTTCCAGACCTTGTGGTGGTTTTTGATATTATTGTCCAGGATATCCTGGACTGGTCATTCAAATTAATCTCAGGAGGCCAGATGCTACAGTGGTCCAACTTTTCTGAAGGAATCATCAAAGAAGGTGGTACTAAATTATTTCTGTCCACCCTGTGGACATTTATAGGTTGCCACAGGATTCCATTATGTCCCCCTGCCTTTTAACATCTGCATGAAATCTACTGCCAGAAATCACCCAGAAATCTGAGCTAAAATGTCATTAGTATTTAAATCATCTCTGTCACCTAAATACCCCAGGTGGCTGTGTAAACATTTGCAACAGCAACAGCATCTGGAGGTATTTTTGAAATTCATAAGGCTGAACAAACTGAAAGCTAATCCAGACAAGATGGATGCACTATAAACAGAGAAATTTACTTGTCCATATGCATATTCCCCAATACACCAAATGTGCGCTTTTGGAAGCCTCCTGAACTAGAGCTTGATAAATTTAGGTGAGGGTTTTTTTGTTTCAGGATTACAACTCCAGGTAGCAGGGGCCATATTGCCTGGGGGACCTGGGGAGTCCAAAACGTAACTTTCTAAGCTCTAAGACTCAGCACTAACTGAAGAAGCTCAGGTCACAGTGTCAAGGAGTGATTTTTACAAAGTTAGGCTCATGCTACACCTGTGGCCTTGGAGAACACAACCTTGCCTTCATTCATTACACACTACTAAAATCCATGTTGAACTACTATAATGCACTGCATGAGAGACAACCTTTGAAAACGGATCAGAAATGGTTGAGCTTTGTATACTATTTTATAAAAGTTTTTAAAATATTTTAAACAGTCCTCAAAGGACACGGTTTAGAAATCCATGAATATATTTCTAACTAAACACATGAATAAATTAAACAAGTTTCATCTGGTACAAAGTGCAACCACTTTAATGTTGAGAGCAACAAGTGGGCTATTTCATAGGACCAACTGCACTGGATTCTAGTGTAGTTCTTAAACTTTGGTTTTAATCTTTAACATTTTAAATATGGTGGAATCAAGTGATAGCAAACAAGTGTGTCTGCACTGCAATCCTGAAAGGTAAGACAAACTGCAAGACATCTTCGTAAGGAACTTAACTTTTTAGAACCTCCTTTAAATTCCTTAACCAGTCTAGCCTGGTTCTGCAAGGCAATCCAGAGCATGGTTAAGGCCAACCCTCATACTAAGAGATAAGCAAATCATTTGCACTTTTAAAATTTGTATATTTATGAAAGATAAATTGAAGCAGGAATGATCAGTTACTTTTTTTATCAAGTTAAAATCCAGTCTTATATCAGTTCCATCCTAGCTGTATAGCAGCCACTTCAGAGCAACAGAACTGCCTTTAAATGCTTTTGACTCTTGTCACTTGTTGGATACATAAAAGCTCTTTGAGCTATTAGGTCAACTGCATAAGATGAAAAAAGATGCAGGCAGGAAACAAAATGTATATGTTTTACATTGCAATTTAATTTGCTTTATTCCTCAAAATACTAAGTATATCATAATTCACAAATGTTGCTTTCTGTTCATTACCAAGCAAATATGCAGCATCAGTATGCCTTCCATACTCCGATGTTTATACTCTGTAACATTCTCTAGAATGAAATTTCAGAAATAAGTAGCTGAAATCTTTACTGTAGCAAAATGACTAGCTGAAATCATCAGTGTAGCACTCCTGAATAGCCTTTGAAGCTTGTATTGTAGTGTAGTATTCATGAACAGCCTTAGAAGAGAGCTAGCATGGTGTAGTGGTTTGAGCTTTGGGCTATCGCTCTGGAGGCAGGGTCCAAATTCCCCTTCAGCCATGGAAACCCACTGGGTGACGTTGGACAAGTCACACTCTCCCACCCTCAGAGAAAAGTAAAGGCCAACTCCTTTTGAACAAATCTTGCCAAGAAAAAACTATGATAGGTTTGCCTTAGGGTCTCCACAAGCCAGAAACAACTTGAAGGCACACAATAACAACAACAACAACTTTGAAGTTCATGCATACTTCCTAGCTAAAGGGGAAACATATTACACCATTTATATTGATGAGCATTTTAAATTACCTGGTATCAAAATTTTGTTGAATTGGAATCTGGGCTAAAATTTAAGAACAACTGAATCAGTGCAGCTTACTTTCCAGGCACCAGTTTTAATCTGAGATATAGTCTGAGGAACATGAAGCCTCAGTTACTACAACCATATTTAGGGTAACTTGCTGCTTTCTAGAGTGGTCACATTCAGAGAGCACAAAGCTGCTGTACACTCAGATTAGTGATAAATGAATTTGTCTATTTCAATTTCACTCCCTTTCTAATGTTTTCCAACCAATTTCCGTATCATTCAAGTTTAAGAAAAAAAGCCTGTATTAAATTTCTTACCTTTATTTGTGCACATTTCCCCAAACATACATATTTATGTAAGCAGTTTCCTTAATATAGTTGTTCCTTTACTCTGTGGGTTCCACTTTCACAGATCTGACTATTTGCAAGTTCCTCCAACCTCTGCCCCCCCCCCATCAGGAGCTTCTTTTCTGTGAGAAGCTTCCTTCTTGGCAGCTCTGATCAGGCTATACAGCCCTTTGTCCTCCTCCTCCTCCTCCTCCTCCTCCTCCAGCTAGTGTCTAAGGATAGCTCGCAGCCCAATTTCTCAGAACTACAAAGCTTCTCCTGCTGTCCCCCTCACATCCATGGAAGGAGACAGGCAAGACAGAGGAAGTTTAAGGACACTATGCTGACCTCCTTTCCCTCTCCTCTCCCTGATCTGGATTGAATCTTGGTAGCCAATTCTCACTCATTCTGCCGTGGCCCTCTTCCGCCCACCCACCCACCCACAAACACACGCACACACACACACACACACACACACACACACTTTGGTATTTGCATTTTTCCCACTTTTGCAGGGGCCCAGTGCCCTTAACCCTAGCAAATGTGGAGGGCCAACTGTATAATACTATTTGTACATTTTTGTCACCTGGTTCATGTGTGATTACGTGCAGTTTCTGTAACATACATTCTCTCTGGCTCTCTTTTTTTTAAAATTACATCCCAAATTCTGAAAAAAATATAAATTACCATGGTTCAGTTGGCATATTGATTTCAGAAGTCTGAATTCAGAAAATTCTGATAAACAAGTAAACTGAATGACATTGTTCCCCATCTCTACCCTTATTACTTGCAGCTGATATGAATGTAGCTTATATGAAACACCGTTTTTTACACAACTAAAAGGAATGCAGTTACGTTTTGCATATGACCAGGGGGAAAGCCACAGGGGCAAAGGGCAAAATGAGGGCTTTCCTTCCAAATAAGAATTCAACCCCCCAAAATTCCTTCAATCTCCACATTTCTAACATCGCAGAGAGGTAGACCTTGAAAATCATTCATACCTAGATTTCTTATATTTACTGTCTTCACATTCCCTTGATAATTTCTTTGCTTTGAGAATTTTAATTGTATTTCTAAATTTCTTAATTGTACCTCTAAATTGTCCACTGAAGTTATTACATGAGAAATTTGGGGACTGGACGAAAATTTCATTGAGAGGGCAGAATTCTTACTGAGGGCAATGCCCTCATTCCTCCCTGCCACCGTCCCAGTAGTTACACTACCATGTATGGCTCTCCAACTGTTTTCCATTTTGACAATTCCTGGCAGGTATTTAAGCCATCTTGGGGTGTGTTTTTTTTGCATTATTTTCAAATTATTTTACAGAATGTAATGTTTAAGTCATAAAATAGAAATGACAACATGGACATTTCAAAAAAGAACATTGGATAAACAAATACAGGAAGAGGTGGCCATACTTGGCCATTAGGGGAAGGGCGAACAAAAGCCTGTAATTTTATTAGGGCAACTCAGTATGAATTTTGAAATAATATGAACAAGAACATTTGATACAAGCTGTGGTATGTGTTTTCCAAAGTGCCATATATTGTCCAAAACTAGAAAGGGAATTTTTGTGTGTATGCCCTGAATGCTTTTTATTCTTTTATTCACAAGGAGCAAAGGTCTTATTATTTGTAATTAGGCAACAATCTCTCTTGCAGTACCTGCAGACCATCACAAGACGGAGCTAGATCACCATCTTGCTGCTGCAAAAACAAGGAGGCCTGACAGCTGATGTTTTCCAGTCTTATCTTCCTGAAAATAATGACTCTTCAGGCAGTGACACATCACACAACTGTTAATTGTGGTATTGAGTGTCAGCAGTTAGAAAAAAAAAGCAGAAGCTGTCAAAATGATCCCAAACAGAGACAAACATTACTTAAACTGAGTAATCATTTAAAAAAAAGACCACAGATTGGCTTTAGATCATCCACCATCTAGATTCACTATCCAGTTGAACAGTAACTAAAGTCCGTTGCAATAAAAATACAGATCATGTTGACATATCTTGTGTACACATTTACAACTAGGATCACTGCAGAGGAAGAGAGATGTTCTTCTCCATAAAGCAATGATCATACAATTAGTCTTGGATATGTTAAATAAAACGTTCAATCAGTTCATAGATTGAAAACTGGAGAAGGCTCGTGTTCGTGTGACAAGCAACACCTGCTGAATTCTCCTCTTCTACACAACCACTAAAGGTCCAGGAATCCTTTCCAGTTTTCACTTTGGGAACCCTAGTGGGGCAGACAAAGAGATGTTGCAAATGACCGCTGGATGTAATGGTAAGCGCCAAGAAAACCAGAAAAAGGAGGAGGCAAGAATGGTAAGATATGTTTCTCTCTGACCAGCAGACCATTTGCTTATTCTTTTGCTTTGTCTAGAAGGGAGACAGGGGTCTACTGATAGATCTCTGAGATAGGTCAAGGGTTTCTGACTCCTAATGCCTTCATAACAACAAAATTATTCTTTCCTAATCTAAATTATATAGTGGAAATGAAGAACACTTTTGTGTGGCAGTGACCAGACTGAAAGGACTGGGAGAACTATTCAAGCCACGATGAGAACAAATTCCTGGAATCAGAGCACCTTTCAATTATATGTCAAGTGAGCCTGACCTGTAACCACCCTTTTCTTAACATACTCCTAGAAATCAATGTTTTCAACATTGGGCTTACTTTCCCATTTAACTAGGAATCTGCCATCAACTGCATTACAGTTTAAGGGATTACACCTTGTCAGTTTATAAATTCTGTTATTTACACATTGCAGACAGATGGTGACCCCAAATGGAACAAAGACATAATTCCCACAGGCTAGTGGTCCATTCTGTCATGGGCATTGGTCTCTGTTTAACTGATCCCTAATCCAATAGTTGCCTATTGCACTGATCACTTGACAGATGGAATAATATTAGTAGTCCATCTTTTAACATTTACATGGAAAAGAGGACTAAAGCAAATCCCCTTTTCATCAACAGAAAGGATCATATTCATACCTTAGCACCTGATCAGGCCAGCACTATATGTATAACACATCTATACTCTCCAGCATTTCACAGAGGAAAGCAAGGACATGTGTAGCCAAGCAAAATCAGAGGCCATTTCTGCACTAGACTATTATAGTGCTATCATTCCACTTTCAACATCCTTTGGAAGAGTTATAGTGCTATTATTCCACTTTCAACATCCTATGGAATCCTATGGAATCCTCCTTAAACTGCAAACCCCAGGATTCCATAGGATATTGAAAGTGGAATAATAGTACTATAACAGTCTAGTGCAAAAATGGCTAGAGCAGTGGTTCTCAACCTGTGGGTCCCCAGATGCTGTGGACTTCAGCTCCCAGAAGCCCCAGCCACTATGGTCAATTCTCAGGGCTTCTGGGAGCTGAAGTTTACGAACATCTGGGGACCCACAGGTTGAGAACCACTGGGCTAGAGTGTTGTCAAGACAGCAAAAGTTATATATACATACATATATATATAGGGAAGAACACACACACTACAGGGAAAAGCAACATTCCACCTCCTCCTCCTCTCCTGTCTCCCTCCTGAATTAATTGAGTGCAATCTACTTTTGCAGCAGTTGAAGTCAGCTGAGGACAAAGGGGGGAAATAGGAAGGAGAGAGAGAACCTGGGACATTTTAAAGCAGATGAAAAGCAGAATAATAGAGGTCTAGTTGCGTCTGTTTCTACCAAGTTGAGACAATTGGAGGGTATGGCCTTTATGCACATACAATTCCATCTTCCTTGAGGGTTACTGCACATAAACTTCATTCATATTTCCTTTAATATTAGGTCAAGCCATTGCAAATCCTTTCATTTAGAAGCAATCTGCACTAGGAGAAAGCACTACAGTGTTAGTCAAGTCATAATCAAGCAAACTGGAGCTTTTAGTCCTGACAGGTGAGAGGAAATAATCTAAATTGATGACAAATACTGAATGCTCCTTCTGTTGATGTTAGTGGGCATGACAGAACACAAACAAAGCTTTCTCAATATGCCTTATTTAATTAGAAAACATGTTCTCTGGAAAAGCTTTGGGAGAAAGTTAGTTCCTTTAATGTTTACTGTCAATGCAGGGGAGCAGTGCTGATTCATAGGACCTAGGAGGGCCTGTGTGAGAAAGGGCATGTTGGTTACAGCACACTACACTGAACCAAAGGATAAAACTAGTTCACTTTGCATATCTATGTTTCTCTCTGTGTCTCACATAACCAGAATCAAGCAAAGAAAAACCTGTAATCTTGTATTCTGGAATCAAGTACAGCAGGCATCTAGGATTGTTTTGGACAGAAAATGTTCAGTGCACAAGTTATAGACCTTCTGGGATAAAACAGCAAATAGGACCATTATTTATAGTTATGCATATTACCATCTCAGCCTGTATTAAAATGGCAACTCCATCACAATATTTCACATGATGACATGCTCAGAAGAAAGGATTGTGAGAGCTCAATACCTTTGTCTCACTAATGCAAAGTGATGATTAATATACAAGGCTTATACTGAAAAGATTATTCTATTTTATCTTAGTGCAATGATAGTCAAATGCTTTCCTGAATCATTAACAGCAGAATACTCAATTCTAATGCCATATGTGAGGTACAAGAAAACATTCAAAGCACTATTGTATTTATTTTGACTACTTTTAAATTTTTTCTTCTGCAAACAGTGATTGGCTTACTGTTAAGTGATGTCTCACAATATTGTGCTGCTTTTCTGTACATTGAAAATTCACCTAGGCTAACATGCATGCACACTTTATAGAATTAATGCAGCAAGTGTCTACGGAATGGGAAACTGTATTTTCACACAACTGACACAAGGGAGTAATTGCCAGAAGTTAAGGAAAATGGCTCTCTCCCACTTCAGACAATTCTGACTTTTTAAATAAAGCAGATGTTTGTTAATCTACTGTGTCCATTATTTTGCTATGACCGTGGGAGATTCACAGCTGGCCGTTAGCAGCTATTCAGTAAATAGATCCTTGTTTAAAACAGAAATGATATAATACCAGCTTGTGGAGTTTATTCCATTTGATGAACTAAAGATATAAGGACCTAGGAAATAAGCCAACATACACAGCAATTCCTTTAATATCATTCTGCAGAGGGAAAATGGACAAGACTAAGAATATAATCCACTGGCAATTAAGCAAGAGACTATGCCCATTGTCTATAAAAATTGTTCTTACTGTTCTGTGACTTCAAGTCATTTCTGACTTATAGCGACCCTATGGCAAACCTATCACAGGGTTTTCTGACGCTGTGTGTGTGTGTGTGAGTGAGATGCACTCACAGTCACCCAGTGGGATTCTATGGCTGAGCAGGGAATCAAACCCTGATCTCCAGGGTTAGTCTAATGCAGTGGTGTACCAAGGGGGGCGGGGCGCCCCTTGCTGCATGTTTTGAGGGGGCAGTGCCAGGCCACCCTCTACA
This sequence comes from Iguana delicatissima, assembly GCA_948472985.1. Taxonomy (NCBI): domain Eukaryota; kingdom Metazoa; phylum Chordata; class Lepidosauria; order Squamata; family Iguanidae; genus Iguana; species Iguana delicatissima. Next base: position 436,111 of record CAOKZL010000303.1, on the reverse strand, counting down.
CTCTGGCAGATGTCCAGCGACTAGGTGGGCACTGGAGCCTCCCAGAGAAGTCTGCTGGAGGGATATGCCACCCCAGGAAAGGAGGCTGTCCTTTCCCCCTCTCATCACCTCCCCTCCCTCTCTCTCTCCCAATCTGGAGTCAAACCTGTTTCTAGCCAAAACAGCAGTGCCAATACCGGCAGACCTCCAGGTCAGGCAGAGAAGGAGGGAGGGAGAAAAGGAGGAGAGGAGAGGAGAGGAGAGGAGAGGAGAGGAGAGGAGAGGAGAGGAGAGGAGAGGAGAGGAGAGGAGAGGCCCCCTCGGAGCCCACCTTCGAGACTGGGGATGTGCCCAGCCCAGCTGACCCTCTGAGGAGGAAGGGGCAGAGAGAGACAAGGACAGAGGGCACTTGCCAGTGCAGGAATGCTGGCGTGTCTCTCAGCACATGCAAAGCGCCCCCTCTGAGTGCGAACGCCCAGAGCACAATCACCCAAAGCCAATCAAGCAGTTTTTATCTGGTATTTTGGATAGGTCCTTCCTCCCCTGAGAGGGGTGGCAAACTCAGGCACCACCCCCAGACAGCAAAAGCTCTAGCTATGCCACTGGTCTAATGCTCAAACCACTACACCATATGGCTCTCAGAATTTATTTAACAAAGATCAAATCATAATCTAATTCTACAAAATATTTTGATGAAACATTTTTAAGATTCCTTTTCTCGACATAAACAAATCTCACCTATTCAACAACACAGGGAACTTCCAAGCAACTGCTTTACTTTTTCAAAACATCTATCCTTCAAAGTGCACCTTGTTACTGTTGGACCATATAGCCTTGGTCTTCTCCAAAACAGATGCTCTAACTCCTTTTGATCATCATCAGACTTTCAACACCAGTGTAGCAAATGAAATCAAAATGCTTCTTGCTTCATTAAACATAGTCCAATTAAATCTTTTCAAAAATCAGTGGGGTTCAGAAATTAGGGTAATGCACAGAAGTAAAAAAAAAACTAGAGAAATCAAACTTCAACTCACTTCAAGATTTACTAGCTTTACGTAGGTTGTATTTCTCAGACCAGATGGCTCTTCACAAATGAAAACTGATATGTGCAAAGGATAGACTTATTGCATGAAACAATTTACATCTTAAACCAACCATGTTACACTAGCTCTAAGGAAGATTATTAATGTAAAACAGTAAATACATTGAAGTAATAAATTACACTGAACATTTTGATTTTTAAACCAATGTTAATTTAACTGAATTTAAAAAACAGAAAGAAAGATTAGATAGATAGATAGATAGATAGATAGATAGATAGATAGATAGATAGATAGACAGACAGACAGACAGACAGACAGACAGACAGACAGACTCCCAGAACTCTGTATGAAATTGCTGTTTGCAAATATAGGCTTGTATCTATACTTAGAGTAGACTAGCTGGAATCAGTGGGGCAAGTTAGCCAAGAACAACATTTACTTCAACAGATCTCCTAAATGGATTTAGAACTGAAACTAACCCAGAGAATATTTAATACAGCTTATGATTTTCAAAATTAGAGTATGTTTTGAGTCTTTTCATACAAAGTAACTCTGAAAACGTTTCATTTTTCCCTTGCAGAACTAATCGATTTATAATTACACAATTCTAACACTCAATTAATAAGATCCTAGGCATTGATAAGTAGACACATACATTTTATCTGTCTGTATGATCTACACATTCTTCTATCAATGGCAGCCATTTATATAAAGTCAAAAAAGAGGAAAAACAGAACAAGAAATAACATGGGTGTACATACAATTTGAACATTCTAATCCATATGAATAGATGAAAATTCATAAATAACGCCATAATTTAAATGGAAATACAGCACATCTCACTGTCAAGGCGAAGTCTATGACCAGTACCCTCTATGGGGTTCCTCTTTAGTCTTCTGCCCCTATGCTAACAGTTGACGTGCTCTTGCTTTCTCTTCCTGCTATACTTTTGTCAAAGCTCCACCCGTTGTGTAGGGTCTAGTGTAAAACAGGGAGGAGGTGATTGCCCAGAACAGCACACAGAACTGGCATCTAGTGATTGGTCAAGGGTGTTGGCACTCAAGTAGTACCTGATGGCTTGTCATCTGGCCCTACTGAATTATTTTCACAATGGCCAGGTCATTTCACAATGGCCAGGAAGCATTTCTTCAAGGAGGTTTGTGATGCCTACTTTCACATGTGGAAAACATGTCTCTCTCCATATGTTACTAGACTGAAACTTCCCACAGGATGAGTAGGGTTGCTGTGACATATAATCCTACAACATTGTGATGGCTATATAACTCTTACCCATGTTTAAAGGAATCGTTCATGCAAGCAGGAATTGCACATGCTTTGCTGTACAGTAGAATCCTGGTCCTATACAATTGGACATGAGTTGGACAATCTATTTACCATTAGTTTTTGAAAATAGTTTAGACAGCTGATAAGCCAACAGAGACAATACAGATAAAGAAATGATTGGACAGCTATTATATAAAATCACTCCTATCTTCCCTTTCTAATACCCTATCTAAATCCTTAAGAAATGTGCCTGTTACTTCCTTATGCTACTGTCTGGTTACTTGGAAAGCCCAGTGAAATATTTGGATGGCCTGAAAAAACCTTATATCTTGGTAATGGGGAAAAAACATATAACAAACTAAGTGCCAAGACCACTGTTTTGAACTGGATACAGAAACCAGATAGACCTGGCCATTATCATTAACCATATCACTAGAATATGTTTAAAATACTACCTCAAAATCCGGGAGCAGCTCCAATTGCAGGAGCATTCTCAGAAAATGGACCTGATTCTTTAAAAACAGAGGCTTTTTTTATAACAGCTCATTCAGCTGACTCTATCGGGTTCATTCAAAGAAAGTACATTAAAAGTCCCAGTTCCTTCCCAATCCTGCATGATTAACTATGAAAACTTTGCCACCACAGAAGTAATATGCTACAAGCTGCAATTAGCATGTAACATATAAATTGGATTTTTGTTTGATAGGAAGTACTTTCATCTCCTGCTTAAGGCTATTGGAGGAAACTTCTGGAAGCCTTGTCTGGTAAAATCTGGACTACATATATATTATTGTTTTGCATGGTGGCAAAAGATTATTTCATTCCAGAAAAATCCATACTATTTATCTTTGATATATCATTTTCCGTTCTATGACTTTATTTTCTTAGAACAGAGTTTAAAGTCATAACACATTAATTTACTCTTAATGATCTTATTCCACTGGAATACAGTTATGATTCTTTTCTTAACCTCAATTTCCTTTTGAAAACAATGTAAATTCAGGATTAATAATCCTATTAAAGAATGATGTGCTCAAAAGTACCACTCCCACCTCCATTTTTTCATCATTTTTGGCCACATTATAGAGCGCCCTTAAATATACTCATATTTCCAATCTGAAATTATAGTTTGATGTATCTTCTTATATTATAAAGAAAATTCCAAGCAGTGCATCTGGCAAGAAAGCTCAGATTCACAATTTTTCTCATCCTTGATAAGAAAAGGAGTTTTAACACGCTGAGATGCCCAATCAAAAAAACAACAACAAAAAAACTCTGCATGATTTTTTTAAATTACCAATTTGGATTTTTGTACATAACCATGTTTTTGCACAGAATAGAGTGAATTTGAGGCAGAGAATGATAGTTCTGTGTAAAAGGCTTTTGTACAAAAATGTCTTTGGGTAAATGAAATTTACACCAGAAATCCTAAAATGCAAAAAGTAATTTTAAAATTAGCAAAAATTCTTGTGATCTCTCCCAGCACTTAGAAAACTTTAAAATTCTTTGTTATCGTAGGTGAAAATGAAATAAGTGACTTACATTCCTAGCAACCACAACATTGTATGCTATCCTGAGATCTTTTGATATTAACGGCATATGGATATTTTATCATCACCATCATCCTTGAAAACAAAATCTGTAAGTTAAGAGATCTGAAATTTCACAATGAGAAAATTAGACAAATCGTTCTATGGACATGAAAATGCTAGGATAAAAGAGAATTGAAATCTTTGTATGAGCTCATGGTTCCATGGTGCCATATAAGTACAGAATGCACAATTGTAGAGATCATTTGCTAATACAAAAATTTCCTTCAAATGGGAAATCTCACCTTTGAAGTGTACCCCCTTCTTCTTCAACAAATGTTAAATTTTATGTGCATTCTGAAGTAGTGTAGATTCCATACAGTCCACTATGGGTGGGTGCTTCTGATTCAATGCTGAATTATACTTTGTTTCTATGTAAACAAGAAATTAAGGAGCTGAGGGCTTGCACATATCCTCCTGCCTTTGCACATGTGATGATACTTTACCTTCTTTCCTGATTTGAAGCAAAGGCCTGTCTCTCATCTTGTTTAAAACAAAATGATAAACCATAGTTTGTAAACCAAAATCAGTAGCTAACTGACAGGAATTAAAAAGTCTAGGATATCAGGTGAGGAAAAGAAGACAAAGCTTCTTGCTGATAGATCATGTACTCCAAAAATATCATGTTGTGTTGCTAAATCAAATCATTGCACTTTCCCCTCTCTGCCCAATTTTGGGGGAAGGACAAAAGGCTCGCTTACATTCCCGCTGGAAAGAGATCCAAGCAGAAGGCTCCCTGCAACCACTGGGATACTTTTTTTTAAAATTGGCCCTGGTTTGAGGACCATGACATTTTTAATAACAATTTCCACTCTCTTTTCTTGGTCTACTATGCGCTTGTGTAGTTCCCCACTATTTGGGACTAAATAGGAATTAAAGGGAGCCAACATGGTATAGTGCAGTGGTTCTCAACCTGTGAGTCCCCAGATGTTTGTGGACTTCAGCTCCCAGAAGCCCCAGCCACTATGGTCAATGCTCAGGGCTTCTGGGAGCTGAAGTCTAAAAACATCTGGGGACCCACAGGTTGAGAACCACTGGTATAGTGGTTTGAGCACTGGGCTATGATCCTGGAGACCAGGGTTTGGTTCCCTGCTTGGCCATGGAAACTCACTGGTTGACTTTGGGTGCATCACATACTCTCAGTCCCATGTTATGTGTGTCGTAGGGTTGCCATAAGTTGGAAATGACTTGAAAGCACACAACAAGGAATTCAGGGGCAACATTATGTTTGTTTGATCACATTCTTTTTTGCCTGCTTCATGCTCTACATACTGAATGGAGGTCAAATTAATTTTCATTATCTGGCTATCTGAACATCCTACTCACCAAAATTTGACATTTTTTTTTTCTTTCAATACATTCTGATCTGGCCAGTGTATGTGGTAGCATAGCATAGGGAAAAGAATGTTATGACACAAGGGTCAGCAAACATGAAGAGGCATCTATCCTTCAAGCATCTTCTCATTCCTAACAGTTAATAAAAGAAAGAGGTATGGAGATGGCAAATGTCCTTGGTCTAGGTAGACAGATTGTGTTTAACAGCTGAGCAGTTATAACGTATTCTATCTGCCAGGTTCAAGCAGTTGCACAGAGCAAAATGTATTGGGACTTTGCCTTAACCATTTGACATCTGGCTCTGGGAATGTTTCCCACCATTCACCTGAAATTCAGGACTTTTGAAGTGGGTTCTGTGAAAATCCTCACTGCAGGTTTGTGCCAGCTTTAAAATCCACTGATCTCTCATCTGACTTCATCCCAGAAAGAAAGGATAAAGCTTTTGAACATCTTGCTTAATGAGAAGATATAGAGCAGTGGTTCTCAACCTGTGGTTCCCCAGATGTTCGTGGACTTCAGCTCCCAGAAGCCCCAGCCACTATGGTCAATGCTCAGGGCTTCTGGGAGCTGAAGTCCATGAACATCTGGGGACCCACAGGTTGAGAACCACTGATATAGAGGATCATGGTCATGCTTGAGATAGTTTGGTTTTTGCTTGGGATAGTTTCGGTTTATCCTCTAGAATAGAGGTAAATCTTTGCTTTATTTCATTCTTGCTTGCAAGAATGGATAATTTCAAGAGTTTTCTCTCCATTGAATAAGATTATTAGAATTTTTTCACACTTTTAATGATTTTTCACACTTCAGAATTTCTTTCCAAAAATGATCTGTGTAAATACTTTAGTTTTCCAGAGGGAAAAACAACCCAAGGGACTTGGGCAAAAGAACAACTTTTGTGCAGAAACAGTAGATTTGCACAAAATGTTTTTGTGTAACAATATTTTTTTCTGCTAAAAGATCAAAAATTGGGCTTTTATTTGCAAAGAATCAAGTTCATTTGTGCAAATAATTATTTTTTAACCAAAAAAGTCGTGAATTACAAACACACACACACATATCACTTTCACAGTGTTTGAGTACATCTTGATAAATCAAGATACTCTACTCACTGTGAATAAGAAAAAAATGTGACAATTTTTATATCCCTACCCTATAGATTCTTTAAGTGCATGGGGAACCATTACTTGGTATCTGAATACTTTAACCAGCTCTTTACATCCAGAAAGGTTCACAGTATTCCCCTCCCCTCTGTCAGGAATCTCTCCCTGCCGGGCCGCAGCCAGCAAGGGAGGAGAGAGGTCAGGAACACTTGGGGAGTCCAAATATACCAAACACCAGGAAAACACAAGCCAAGCCAGGTCAAGTCCAGTCCAAAGGTTCAGGAGGCAGAGATCCATCCAGAGGGTTTCAGGGAGCAGGAGACACAAAGGTTGTGAGGGCCTGCTAATAATTTGCTGCAAGCAAGGAGCAGCCATGCCAGCAGACTTAAATAGCCACTGTGAGCAGGTGCTGCTTGCTATTGATTCCTCAGCCTAGTCCAGGCAGCCTCCCTCTCAGCAGCCCATTGCAGCCTTCTGCATGATTGAGAGCTGATGGGCACAGCTGGCTGCAACTCCTCTGCATTCCTGCTGGTTCCCTCTCCATCATGAGCTGGCTGGGGCAACTCAGGCCATTTCCACACTAGGCTGTTAGAGCACTACGATTCCACTTTCAACATCCTATGGAAACCTGGGGTTTGCAGTTTCGGGAGGGGCAGACCAGCTCCTCTCGAAACTACAAACCTCAGGATTCCATAGGATGTTGAAAGTGGAATCGTAGCTCTCTAACAGCCTAGTGCGGATATGGCCTCAGTCTCTGTCTGACCTTCCAGTGCAGGGGATGTTTGCAGGTTGACTTGCTCACTTACTGGCTCAGGTCCCTGCACAATCAGTTGCTCTTCAATCACAGCATCATTATCTATCACATTCTCAACCTGAGGAGTCTGACATCACAATGTCTCTAAACTGTAAACTATTAAAGATTTAGTTAATAAAACAAAACTATTCATGTCTGTTCTGTAAATAAAATATCTTGCCTCTTTCCCAATTTCAAGCAATGTATTTTTAAATTGACACCTGCGGCAAGAAGCAAAGCAACTGTGTTGCATGTTTTACAAAAGGATTTTAGAGAAATCTTTGATTTGAGTGGATTTTTACACCATTTAACAATGTTATTTTTTTAACATGGTGCACAACACCTCAGGTTTAAATAAAGCAAAACTCAACCGTAAAATGATATCATTGGTTCTGTACTGCAAGATTACCATATAGATAGCACATAGACACATCCACTCACCTCCCAGGAAATATTAGGAAGAAGGAATCTAATTAAAAGTACAGTTACAATTCAGTAAAGCATCTGTTTTTTTGTGTTTAAGATAATTGCTTATTATCGAGAATTTTAATATGCCTGTCTTTGTCCTAAAAGTTTCAGGAAGAAAAAAAAATTAAGAAAACTAAAAGCTGTGATTGAAAATAAAAATGCTAAAGTATAAGTATTTTCAAATTCATATGATGATAAAATACCTTCGAGAAAAATAAAAGATTCTTTGAAAATATTTAGGGATCTTCTACACATTCAAGAATTTATGTAACTCTATGTAGTTAACCTGTGGTTTATATATCAATGAAATTGTTTTCACAAGAAAATATTGCATGTGCATGATTTTATACTGGTACAAGACTTTCCTGCATACGTGCAAAACAAGTGAAGGACCAGTTTGCAGTCTCCTAGTGATCATGTAATTGTGAAGACAAAAATGTGTATATTATACCTTACACCATTGTAACATGATTATTCTTAAACTGATTATCTTGTATGACCCATGCAGGAATTATGTAATTTGTGATGCTTTCCTCATACTCAGGCCTGATCAGAACCTTTCTTGATAAGATATTCCAAACTGCAAGTAGCTATAATCCCAACATTCTCTAAACTGGTCAAACTTGCTGAGTGGATTGAACTGCCTAGAAGACACTGGTAATTAATGCAGGGTTGGGTGATTCAGATATCATTGGACTGAAGCCTCTATCAAGTTAGCACAGCTAATGCCAAATGGGTAGGACAACTGAGCATGAAATACATTGCATTTATAATTTTGGATACCTTTGTCAAGAATCTTTTTGTCTTAGTAATGTTACCTCTGCCTCTGCTGTTTGTATAACTATGGCCATTTCCGCACTGGGCTATTATAGCACTATGATTGCACTTTCCACATCCTGTGGAATCCTTAGGTTTGCAGTTTCGGGAGGGGCCAGCCAGATGTAGACAGAGGTTTTTATAGCCTTGTCTAGAGACACAAGTTCTCTGCCCCAGAATTCTAACCCCAATATGTTAAGGCATGAATTTCTTTTTTTTCCCTTTTTTTTTTTCCTGGAATAGGATTAATTTGTTCATCAAATTGGAATTCCAACATATTAGCATTGAGAATGCTTCCATTATTGCCATATATTTGACAACAGCAATGGCAACATGCTGGCATGGGAGATCCCAATATTCACCACAAACAAAGCAAGCAAAGCTACCATCCTGACAAAACTCTCCCTAACCCAGACAGCCAACAGATCCATCAGAGCTACAATTATTACCAATGAGAGCTCTTTTCATAATACTATGTGCAACAGAGGGTGGGGAGACAATCTTTTTTTTTCTGAGGCCATGTTGTTGAGTGGGGAATTGAAGAGATAAAGCATCCTTCCTTGAATGATAGTGCCTGCACATTTGATATTATTTTTTTTAACTAGTTAACCAGTTCAAATCATTTTTAATTTATTTAATGTTATGTTACTTAACCCTTAATTGTTCATTATGCAGCAGGGGTGAGCATAGTGTGGCTGGCAGGCTGCATGAGGCCCTCAACTCTCTCTCTTTTTTTTTTTTTTTTGGTGGACTCTGAGGACCTAAGGCTCCCTGACAACAAGTATACTTCAAGAAACCCATTTACTGAAATTTGGTGGCAGAAGCAAACAGCTGCATTGTAAAATTTAGAACAAACAGGTCAGATTTCTACATTCTGTTATATTGGTGATAAACGTATTATAAGGGGCTTAAAAAACAATGTTTAGGAACTTAGCCCATTGTAATAAGCTGTTAACACCTTCCGTTTTGGAATCAAAGTGCTGTTAACCACCCACCCTTAACAGCTGTATTAAAGGTCAACAAGCATTATGAAATTATTAAAAGAAGAGATAAAAAGAGAAGAAGCACATGTTTGCACTTATACATAGACATACCTATGTATGGGTGGCACTTAAACTTATCAGAACTGCTCATGCTTGATCGTTCACAGAGGTAATGATAGAACAGATGATAATCAGTACTGGGTAGAAGAAGCCTACCAAAACATTTCTTATACAAACCATTCTAGATTAGATTGGATCCAAATTTCCACTACTGCAGATAGAGCACCCCTACTCACATTTCCCAAATTCTGTCTGCAGCTCTTCTCCTTGTTGTGTTCCCACTCATCTAAATGCATACAAAGTCAGGCTTCTGGTGCAAGGGGGCCCATCATAATCTTGCCATGTGTGAGCTAGATAAGCATTCCTGCTTATCTGAGCAAAATATGAGTTCCAATTCCCTGTGTACTAAACAAACAAAATCCTGCTTGAAACTTATCTTCAGAACTAAAACCACTAAACACAGAGAAAAACTGATGGTCTCTCCCAGCCTGAGATCATTTCCATATCATATTTTGAAGGTGGTCCAAACTCAACAGAGTCTATTAGAATCTTTTTACTCACATCCATGGGCTTTGGATCTTGCAGTAATTCTGCTTGATAACTGATTTATGTGGTCTCTTGGGTGGCCACTCAAGGCATTTCATCTCATATTCAGTCAACAAAAAAAGTTACCTAGCCTGCTAATAGACGCATAAAGTTAAGCTGATGTCTCTCACATGATATGATACCCAGCAGGATTCATTTCCAAACAGTGGAACTTTCATTAATGAACAAAGCAGATGCATGCCTCAGACGTACCCTTCTATCGTGTCAGATCTAAGCATAGTAAAATAACCACATTTATTTTATAACAAGGCAGTAAAATTTGATATGAAAAGTGGTAATGGTAATCTTGGAAATCTAAAATGTCTTTTGCAGGTTTATGAACAGAGTAACTTTTTCCATGAGATTATGTTACAGAAGAGTCCACTATAAAAACAGCAGTGTTGTAATCGCATATCCATTTCCCTCAGCACTGGGGGTGCAAGAGGCACCATTATTTATTTCTGTGCATGTATACTTATTAGAGTCTTGAAATTTGGCAATATAAATCAGATTTGCCACAAAACAGCTGCCCTCTCTTTCTTCCTAAGAGGACCTGGGTTGTTTTAAGAGGGTTGTGGTAGAATATTATCAGGATGCAGAGCACTTGTGCTAGCCAAATGAAATGTTTGGCTTGGTTTCTTTAAACAGTATTACCCTGCCCCCACTTCTGTGGCAATCCATGAACTTTGGTATCTTTGGATACTAACAGCCAAGGATGGCAAGTTGTTATGCAAAACTCTTCAGCTGTTTCCAAAACAATGAGCAAAATCCCGAAACAACTATGTATGTTTGTGGCTGTGTCTTTGAGGTGGAATCCTGCAAAGCCACTCATAAAATGAAATTGTGTTTTTTTCTTCTTTTCTACAAGTTTGAAGTAAAAGGGAATTGACCGATCAATTGTTCAATTTCGTAACTAACTTTTTTTTCTACAAAGAATAAAAGCAGGTTTAAAGCAGCTTACATAATATCATATTTGCTGGCATATAAGATGCTCCGGCATATAAGACACAGCCTATTTATACATCAGCAAATACTATTTGCTGGTGTATAAGACACACTGGTGTATAAGACACACCCCATTTTGAAACAGTATTTTTCAGGGAAAAAAGTGAGTCTTATATGTCAGCAAATAGGGTATTTTATTTTAAACAAAATCTGAAAAAAAATCTACAACAAGGTAAAAGCAGAACCAATAACAAAAACATCAAGAACCAAAGCTAGAAATCAATAAAAAAATATTAAGCAACAGAGTCATATGTTTTTTAAAGAAAAATTTCTTCAACTGCTTGCAGAACACAGATAAAAGATGACCTAGCTTTGCCACTGATAAATCCTATTCAAACACTGCTAACAACATGAAAGGCAACACAGCATAGAGTGGGGACAAGAACGCATCTTAAAGAGAATAGGCAGGTTCACATGAAATAACACAGTCCTTCTGGGAAACTAGTCCCAAGCCATTAATTTAATCTAAATAGAGGACTTGAAAATGAACTGGCACCCAGTGCAGCTGACATGTTATCACATGATCTCATGGTTGTGGGTGATGTTATTAGACGGGGTGATAACACTGCCCAAGTAGATGTGTGGGCAGAATTGGCATCTTGGTTTGTGGCAAGATCTTATCTGTGTCTTCCTCATGTATGTTACGTATCCTACTGTATGTATTTGACACTGCATGGCTATCTGTAGGCAAGTAAAAGCCTCCCACTAAGAGCTCTTCAGAAGGTAGCACTATTATGCAGAACTGGTTGTGGCTCATTGATGCTTCATCTGATCCATTAATAATCCATTATTGGGGTTCTGTTATTTCTTATTTTCAGTCTGTCTTGCTTGATGGTATGGGTGAGCCCAGGGTTCTTCTGGTTCTTCTTGAGTACAAAGTGAAGAAAGAGTAGCCTCAACCCCTAGCACAGAGCTGCTCCTGCCTCCTTCAGTACTCAAGAGCAAGTGGAACAAGTCCAAGCACACTATCACACTGACTAGGGAGATGGAGTTACATCTATCATTCCCTGACTGTTTCAGAAGGAGGTACTGGAACCTCTATCCACAAGGTCCAAAGACATCCATACACAGACATTAGCCCAGAAATGTCAGAAAAAGAATGATGGTCAAAATTTCCTAACCAGCTCCTATAACTCCAATCAATCAATCAATCAATCAATCCACAGTACTAGCCAGCAATCTGCCTAACTGACAAAGCCACTAGCAGTTATAACAATATTTTTCAAGTGTGAATTCTCTTCAGAGAGGTTTAGAATATGCAGTTATAATGTATAGTGGAAACAATAATAATAAGAGAATTCTCAATAACTAAAGATTTTTGAAAAAGCATTAGAGTTACCAATAACAACTGATTTCCATTACAAGGAATAAATATAAAATTAAATCAGATTCTCCATAAATAAGCTTACAGGCAGTCTGCTTGTACGTGTCATTATTGAATACATTACTTGTCTTTGTCTATTTATTTATAGAAACACTTAAATATCACCCTTAACCCTTATCCCTGGCAGCCAGCCCCATCAGGATTGTTCAAAACAATAAGAACACAAATGAGAAATTGAGAGCAGGAAAACCACTATAAAAGCATACTAAATAAAATAGTGTATTTTCTTACATCTTCCGCCATCTTGCTTTGATTTGGCAGTTGGCACATGATTTATTACAAGCTTTATAAAATTCAGACCACCATATTATTATCATTATGATGTTTTTGAACATGAGGATTCTCTATCTTGCTTCAAAATTGCATGTAACTTGTTTTTTGTGTGAGCTGGATGTCTCTTTGGCATCTTGCTTTGAAAAAGAAAACAAATGACAGTATAAAATATTTCTCAAAAATCCGAGCAAGCGAAAGATGGTCCACTTAATGATCTTTTACACATATATCTTTCCCACATATATGGCTAAACAACACACAAATCAGGGAAAATCTCTGGAGTTGTTCTCAAAATGGTGACCAGAAGTCACATTTTATCACTTTCTGTCAGAGGTGTTTGGGGAAAATAGGAGTGCAGTGGTGGGTGTGGGCCTGTTTTCACATATTTTCATGCATTTGGTGGATATTCTGTGTGAATTTGCACCCTTCCCATATAATTTATATAAATTGGGGGTGTTGGAGGAACTAGTGGGGGACTGGCACAGGGTTCAGGGAGTGCAAAAGTGGGGCCTATGTACTGCACTCTTTCCAACTCTGCCCTGTCCCAACAATAAAAAATGCACAGACAACACAGAAGCTGGCTGCGTATCCTTTAAGGGGAAAAAAAAAGTCCAGACCAGAATTAACCAGACCAGACCAGGTTATACACACACACACTAATGTATCATATTGGCCCTTTCCGCACGGGGAAGTTAAGATGGGCCAAGGCGTCCTGTCACAGATGTCGTCAGCACCTTGGATCGGACTAGGTTCGGACTGTTTACCTTAGTTCCGCGCCTTAGTCTGATCCAAAATGCCCCCAATGGTCCTCCAGCGTGCTAAGTGAAGACTGAAAAAAATCGGTCTTTCAAGCTTCTGGAGTGCACCATTGCATTTCTGCTCACTTCTGCAGATGCACAGGCTCACACCAATGCTAGCCTGCGATCAGCGGAGGGTGGGCTGTGGGTGTGTTCAGCATCAGTGGTTGGTCCAGAACCAAGAAGAACAGGAAGCTGCCATTTTGTAAGCCTGAGCGGTGCGGATCTACAGACCTCACACTGCTCCGATTCGCCCTGGACCAAACGGAGGAGCCCTGCAGAAGGGCTTAAGGGAGAGTCCGCATTGCTTCAAGCCAAGAAGAAACAGTGAGTAATGGCACAAAGCAATTCAATCGCCTTGTGTGGAAAGGGCCATTATCAACTTCTGTTCAGTCTATCTGCTATCGTTCTCATCTTTCTCCAAAGGATTTCAGCTTAGCAAATTAACTCCAATAATTTGCTTTCTCCCCTTCATATATGCTTTCTGATTGTATACTTGATGACCCAGCAGTCAGCAGTATGTACAGTGCATATTTATCTGTAAGAGCTTGACATTCGTCCAAATCATTAGTAATGAGGACAGTTCTGGGCTGAGGTCTGCACCTCTTAAAAATAGACAATAATTGGTTAGTTTTTCTGTTTTCCAAACAAAATTTTCCAGCCTGTTTTCAAAGACATGTGGAATAGTTTCAGCAAATTATTTTATGGTTTTTGCTTTCTCCTTTAACCATGCATACTTAACACATAGACAGTTTCCTGTTTTTTCTGTATGATTTTTTTTTACATAATAACTGGGTAGATTTCTAATTTCTCTGAAAACTGGCCAAAAGGTTATATTCACTTCCTGTATGTATGCTGATTGTCACATATTTGATTTTCTGTATTTTACTTAGGTTGTTTTGGGGGGCTTTGATAAAAATAAAACAAAAAACCAAGATATCACTTTATATAGTGATAATTCAGAAGGCATGCAAGAAATATGAAATATAAATTATTTATTTTATGAGCTTAGATAAAAATCAGAGCTCAGAAAGGTTATTTTGAGGGATTACAAATCCCAGAATCCTTGGAACTTTTACAGTTGCAATCCCAAAAAGCACCCTTGCCAATTTCTAGGTCATATAGCTACTATTGATCCATTGACTGAAGTGCTGGGGAACAGGAAATAGGAGAACCATTTTAGAAAGAGCACTCTGTCTATCTGGGTCTTGCTCTGAACAACCACTTCATAAAGTTACTTCATCACTTCACAAACTTACTAAAACTTTGTAAATGTACAAGGAATCTTTTCCATGCCAGTACATTTTGGTACATCTACAACAGAGTGTAAACATCCATTCTCAGCTTTGGTGCATGTGCTGACACCCCACATGCATTCAGTGCTTCATCAGATAAAAGAAAATCTAGTAATCATTATTTGAAAATAATGTATTTTAAGGCATTTCAGCTGGATAGCTTTTCTACAACTTTGCTTATTAGATTTTATTAATTGTTAACAGTTATTAATAGTTAAAATCATTGCAGTATTATGACATGAACAATATGCATATTCTTCCTAGTTACTTTTATTTAGTTTACACAAGTATTTTGCATATGGAAAATGTTGTATTTTAAACTGATTTTTTTTTTGGAGGGGGAAGCTTTGCAAGATACTTTAAAAATGCATTGATTGGGCATTATTTTTGTCATTAATTGTAAAAACATTTTTTTCACATAAACTCTTACTGTAACCAGTGCCAAAACTCTTCCACAGCCACTCATTTTATCCTCTGCCTCCCAGCAATGAAAACAGCCCTGTGTTAATCACGTGTCTTACACGAAGAAGGTCACTAATTAAATCCCTGGAACATCCAGTTAAAAGAACAAGGTAGCAAGTAACTGGACCAGAAGACTAAAACTCTCAAGAGTTAGGCTAATAGGACTTCCAACCCAACAAAGTTTATGACTTCTCCATCCCTTATCCGGAAGGACATGTTTTTCTGAAGAAGAAACATACAGCTTCAATAAAAGTTAACCCTGCTCATTAATGATGTGGAATTCATTGAGAAGTTCAATAAGCATGTGGATAGTAGTGCTCCTGTAACATTAACTGGACTTCCAGAAAATTTTTTACAAAGTCCCACACCAATAACTTTTAAGCAAAGAGTAGTCATAGAGAGGTTTTCCTATGGGTTCTCAACTGGTTTGAAAAATGGAAAGTACAGAATAAGAAAGAATGGCTGAATTTTACTAATCATCTAAAACAGAGGAATGGGTATTAAAATGCAAACATAGTTCAATAAAAGCAAATAGTGATGCATACTAGAAAGGGAAAAATCCTCATATCATATGGGATCTGAGCTGGCAGTAACTAACCAGGAAAAGCGTGGGGTTTAGGCAGACTTCTTGATGAGAATGTCACCATAGTAGGTAGTGGCAGAGAAAAAGTTTGATTCTATGTTGGGGATCACTGGGAAATGAATGCAAACAATCCCAGCATGGGGACTCTTACTCTTTTTTTTTCTCTGACTTTTTTGACATGTTCTTTCAGTGCTCATGGGGGTGGGGGTGCTTTTAAATTAACATTCCTTAGAATTGCCAGAATTGGTGAGATGATTGTGGTAGAAGGCATGTTATGGCTGTCCTCACTATCTTTTCTACAACCAGGAGGAACTCTGGAAATGAAAGATGGTAGTAGTGGCAAGAATTTTATTTCTGAAACTGTCAGTAAAGCTGGCAGCTTTAGTAAGTATTAAAAGCAGAAAGATTTTTTTTAAAGAACCAGGAAGAAAAGAAGATTTAGAAGAAAATGAAACAAGAAGCCCTCTCCCATGTTGGAGTTGTAAATTTCCTTTCCTCTCAACCCCAGCATTTTCAGAGGTATCAAACTCCAGCCCACCCCCACCACAAGGAACCAAAACCATTGCTCTGATTCACCAGTAGCAAATCATGCCTACCATTGCAGCATCTGTTCTTACTATTTCATAAATCCATTGGTGATAGATTATGGCCTATAATTTGTGAATTCCCTTTTCTTTTGCCTTTGTTATCTTGCTGTTTGGTTAGATAATGGTTTTTCTTTTTCCTACTACTGTTGTAAACTCTGTTTCAAACTAAAATCCCATGCTAACAAAAAGAAAGAAATTTATTCATTGCTTACTTCAGTTTCTGACTATGCCAGAAATTTCAGTGAACTGAAAATACTCATTGTATGCATAAATTCTGTTATGCACCAACACAGTGTCTGGATATGGTTATGGAAAGCAGACACAGGTGGACTAGTATTTAGCTAGGCACTGAATCTAAGTATTTCTGTGAATTCCATCTGAAGCCCATCTTCAGTTAATCATGCAATACCCCCATTGCGCTTGAGCA
This sequence comes from Iguana delicatissima, assembly GCA_948472985.1. Taxonomy (NCBI): domain Eukaryota; kingdom Metazoa; phylum Chordata; class Lepidosauria; order Squamata; family Iguanidae; genus Iguana; species Iguana delicatissima. The sequence continues at coordinate 419,263 of CAOKZL010000303.1, read as the reverse complement.
ACCAGAACTCTCAGAAACTAACAAGCGTTTGGGGAGCACAGGGGAAAGATGAATCAATAAAAGCGGTTTCTCCCCTTCCGCTGGTGGCACTGTGTCATGAATGGAACTCTGCTTGGGACCATGCTTGCTGTGAGATCAAACCAAGGGCTCTAGGGCACTAACTTGAAATGGAATTTGTAAGGAATCAATGGCTTGTGGATTTCAGTGCATGTTCATAACGAGGATACCCAGAGGCAGGAACAAAAGTATACAAGATAATGTCTGCTATGAAAAAGAGATAAATTAGTTTCACTAGTTTTTACTCAAAATTTTTAAGAATATCTGCATATGCATTTGGGTATACTTCTGACAAATAAAGAGTAATAGTGAGCTAGAATTAATTGTGTTTATTTAAATCTGTTTTTTCCCATTACACCACCCTTATGTGTCATCATTACAAATCTGTTATAAACCATTATTATTATTATTATTATTATTACTACTATTTTATTCCAGTTTGATATTTATTTTGTTAGAGAGCTAGCATGGCATAGTGGTTTAACATTGGACTATAACTCTGGAGACAGGGTTTGAATCCCTGCTCTGCCATGGGAATCCACTGGTTGACTTTGGGAAAGTCATACTCTTTCAGTTTCAGAAGAAGATCAAGGCAACCTCCCCACAACAAATCAAGCCAAGAAAACTCAATGACAGTTATAGGGTTATAGGGTTGCTATAGGATTGCTATAAGTTAGAAACTACTTGAAAGCATACAACAACAATTAATTTGGTTAATGAGGACTATCTTAAAATTATCTTAAAATTGATTTAATTGCTAAGTAGAAGACACACTTGTTCTGACATCCAGAGGTTACAAGAAGCTCAAAGTAATGTTTACACATTTATTGAACACATTCAGCAAAGGTTGATCATACTGGTGTTACTTCGTTCTTTATGGAAAATCATTCTGTAAAGTTTGCATTCAGACCAGTTGTACAGCAGGTCAAACAATGTAGCTAAAGGAAGGAAAGTTAGTTTCTCTGAGACAAGGTCATAAAATTCATAAGCTGAATTGCACATGAATAACTCCTGTAGACAACAGTATATTAGGAAAGCAGACTCACAGCTGCACATTTCTACCTGCTCATCTGTTGAATACATGAACAGATCAAACCAAGACTTAGTCTAATATGAGAAAAAATCAATGGACATGCCTTAGTACTTCTAGAAAGTATGGAATTCCGGTGTGGAATTCACTTTAAATGAGCAAGGAACATCTGGAGAAATCCCTTTGGAATTATAGAAAGCCAAGTTTAACTATTCCAAAAAACTTCACGGAATTCCAAATCTTTTACTGAAAAAACACAACAAGGAGGAGAAAGGAAAGAAATTGACTGCTGACCTGGACACATATGGGGAAGTTATCAAGGGAATACTTCAGAATGGGCAAGAAGAGGACTTTATGCTAAGATTATAGCCAGCAGAGAAAGTAGTCACTATGATCATGTGGAGCGGGTTCAGTTTTTTTTAAAAAAATTGCCATTAAAATTTTACATCTATTATTTTGTCAAACTGCAGGAGAGAAGTGCCTCAACTTTATACAAAAATTATGATGATAATTTTATCATAATATCTTAGTCAATGCTGAGTAAAAGTACCTCACAGCACAATTCAGAATAATTCTACTTGGAAATAAGCCAGACTGAGTTCACTTAAACTCAAATGCAGCTTTAGATACCTAAATGTGACCTGTTTCAGAGACTTTGAAAGATGAACCTTTAAATTACAACTCTCACAATTCCCAGTAAGCATTACCATTAGCCATGTTTTTGGAAAAGACATTGGGCATCTTGAATGGAAGATTCTAGGAATTGTAGTAAAAACAAAACAAAAACAAAAAGAACCCACTTTAATTGCTCCAAGATCTAACTCCCTTATGAAGCAAGGATGATTTTGCTGTTAACTGTAATCAAATTGACTTTGACTTATGGCAACCCTATTAATGAGAAACCTCCATGTCACCCTATCATCAGTAGCCCTGCTTGGGTCTTGCTGACTCAGAGCCATGGCTTCCTTGATTGAGTCTATCCAATTGTAATGTGGATTTCCTCTTTTCCCATCGCCTTCTAGCTTACTAAGCATTATTGTTGGGTGCCTACTGGGACTTAGGGGAAGGTACATGGGAAGGAGACGAAGACCATCACCCCAGGACAGACGTCTGCTGCCTGTTTCCTGCCTGCTTGCTTAATGCTCTGCTCCAATCCTCCCCTGGTAAACTGCTGTCTGCTCTGAACATCTGTGCTCCTGGCTGAACCAGGCCTACCTGCTCAGCCAGCTTCAGGCTGAAAAGCTAGAGGATTACCTATTCCTCTTTGCAAGGGCACAAATGCTGGGTGCCTGTTGTGGTGGGTGTGCTGCTGGTGTGGTTGTCCCTTTGGGGGTCAGGGCCTTTGGGTGTGAACCAAAAGGACAGTTTTTAACTGTGTGTGATAATCTGTTGTACTATTGCATGTTGGAACCCATTAGTTAATTATTAGAGAATCCTAGGTATATAGAGATATTATTTATTATTATAACACTGATAAGCCAGCTGGCTGTGAGAGTGGCAACTGTAAGTGGTGGGAACACAACCTAGTAACATCCAGTTGACTATAAGGCATTACCTTAGTGTAAGGTTTTGCTAGACTTGCCAACTACTCACTTTTATAAACCTGATAAATGGTAACCATTGTTTAGTAATTTTTAGAGTTGTGTTAAGGTGTTGTTAATTGTTTAATTTGTACTTAGTGTTATTGTTCATTGTAATGTGTAATGTGTAAAGGAAATGGGATGGCAATATGAGTTTTCTGGGGCAGAGAGAGATATGGCAATGGCAGGATGCTGTGTCAAAATGGAGGAAGAAGAGAGATACTTAACACCCATCTTACCTTCCAGTTAACCAATATCTTCAGAAAAAACTTGAAGAGTGGACCAAGCCACCCATAAAACCTCATATTGATCTTCTGTAATTCCAGATCAGTTAAAAACAAGACGCATACAATCTATGATCTCCTTGCTGATGAGGAGGCTGACCTGCATGTTTTACAGAAACTTGGCTGGAAGATGATAGCAGCCCAACATTGGCACAGGCTGTCCCAGTAGTGTACTATGTTAACAAGTAGGTAAGGGAAAGTGGGCAGGGGGATGAAGCAGCTGTGGTCTATTAAGACCATCTTAACCTGACCAGATTACCTATTACAAAGCTGAATCACATTTAGTGTGTATACCTGAGCTTGAAGATTAGGGATAGATTAGGGATTCTGTTAGCATACCATCCACTCTGCTGCCTAACAGACTCCCTAGCCAAACTCACAGAACTGGTCTCAGAATTAGTTGGAGTCCTCCAGACTTATGGTCTTGGGTGACTTCAACATTCCATTAGAGACCAGTCTGTCAGGTGTAGCTCAGGAAAGTTTTTTCTTCCTCCAGATCTCATCAGCCCCCTTTGCTTATTCTCCACTTGCACACCTTGATTCTAATGTTTGCTTCTAGAGAAATTAGGTGAATACAATACCATCCTTCTAGGAGTCTGCATGATTAGGAGTAAAGTACAATAAGGGGTTCCAAATGTTACCCTGTTTACTGGGGGTCCCGCAAGGGACACCAAAATGTGCTCGACTATAGGTGGGGAAAATTAACTCAGAGCACTGCTTTAGCGTTACGGGAGGCAGGATAACTTAGCAGGATCTTGTAACCCAGTGTTTACAGGGTCAGGCCAAGTCAAGAAGCAGACCAGTTTGAAAGCAATGAATGATCTTTATTAAATACAGGCACACAATGTAAGCAACACATGCACACAGATAACTAAGGAAAATAAAGGTGTGAATAAGTTAGCGGGATTTTCAGAGGGATAGTTAATTCGGGTGATACGAAACCTGTTCCTGAAGCCCAGAAGAAGATAGAGAGTGATGCTGGGGTTCAGTGTGGCTCAGCATGTGGAGCTGAGGGGAAGCTCACCAAGCAAAGTGGCAGCAAGGCAGTCTGGAGCTCAGGAATGATCTGAGGAAGGTCTCGGAATTAGGGGTTTTTATAGGGAGAAGTGTGACTGCAGGCTATGCCTTACTCGGGGACAATGAGTTTTGGGTGCGAGACAATGTCTCCGAAAGGTCACAATTTAGCATGATGAAATCAGAGCCAAATTAACAATGGTGTAGCCAGTATGTAAATGCACACCGCTTGACAGTGGATAGTTCAGCCTTTGTCAAGTTGCCTGCTCAGGGCAGGGAGCCTTTTGTAGGTAGCATGCATACATAATGTGGTGTTTGCCAGGGAGGTCCCTGAAGCTGCGATCTGGCTATTTCTGGTGTGCCTGTATTGTGTGAGAATATTTCAGCAGTTAAGTGCTGAGCCTAGTTTCGTGCTCACCCGGGGGCCTCACAAACACGTGGAGAGGGGTGGTATGGTAAGGCCAAATTAGGATATCAAAGTGATATCGGGTGCTAGCGCCAGGTAGGCCTAAACTGCAATAACACAAATGTTTTGAAATTAAAATTGTGTATGGGGTGCAATTCCCTGCTCAGCTATGGAAAACCACTGGGTGCATCACACACCCTCAGCCCCATAAAACCCCATGATAGGTCTGCTTTTGCATCACCATAAACTGGAAACAACTTGAAGGCACACAACAAAAACAAGAGCAACATGTCGTACTAAGACCTCAGACACTAGGAGGAGAGGCCAGTGAGATGTGCAACACCAGCAAGCAAGGCACAGATCCCTCTGTGCATTATATTGTGCACACAGAGGCATACGTCTCTTCTAACATGCAGCCCTTCCTATGGTACTTTGTGTGAAAAACATAACAGCAGAAACAGTCCAGTGCAGTATGCACTAACTAGACCTGTAGCCAGAGAAGCAGATGTCTGAAACAGAAGTGGCTTGAGCCATCACATTGTTCTTGCTACATGGACAACCTTCTTGAAATTAGCTCAAGCAACTGACATGCTTCAATTTTCACAGCATAGAGTGAGATTTTCACATCTTTAACAGTTATGTGGGGGGAGGGGGTAGCAGATGGAGCTGAATTTGAAACTATGCCTCCTGAAAAATTTACTTCTACACAGCCATAAGAAGTGCAGAAGCTTTGTTCTCTTCTGTCTCTGTTCAGCTTATTATTCTGACACATAGGACGTATATTCTCAGTAGTCACTTCTACCATCCTGTACATGTGTGTTCAAAACTGAACCTCATGCAGGTACTGAAAATCTACTACTAAATGTGGTTTTTTTTCCTGCTAAAGATGACCTACTAAATTCAATCAGCACAATTTTAGCCATACCTTGAACTGACACTGGTAAAAAACATACACTGTAACATTAGGTGGCTTCATGGACTCAAGAAAAAATGTTTGTTTACATGGACTCTACTTTTTAAAAAATTTCTCCCAATATGGTATTTCATTCCACTAATATATCTTTATAGATAAAAAAGAAATATTTAAATATCAGGCTGTAAGAGGCAACTGGTGATTGTTTCATTCAATAGTTTCCTGTCTTATAGCAATAGCATTTATTTTTATACCGCCTATCAACTAGTGTTATCTAAGCAGTTTATTACAATGTATTTTAGCTAATTGCCCCCAACAAGCTGGGTACTCATTTTACTGACCTGCGAAAGGATGGAAGGCTGAGTCAACCTTGGAGCCTGGCAGGATCGAACTCACAACCTTGTGGTTGCAGTACTGGCATTTAACCACTGCGCCACCAGGGCTCCTTATTAAGCTATTAGTCCATGTTGTTATCTCTCTGGTACATCCAGAAGAATACAGCATCTCAACTGTGAAAAGTGATTATTATCTTTTTCAATGTCAGCAATTTCTTCAACCAGAGAAGCAATGTTACCAAGCTGCAAAGATAACATCTGAAGCTGACAAGTCTTTTCAAAGGAAACACAGTTTCAGTAGTTGTGGCACTTGAGGCAAACACAACAGTAAATGCAATGGTAGGCAGCCTAGTTGGAATTCAGAATAACACCAATTTGATCTCTTCCTAGCTATTCCTACATAACATAAATGCACTTAGAGGAAACAGTGGGTTTCACCCTAGCCTTATGTACAATCATTAAGACATCTGCAGGAAATCCTGATAGTACACAGAAGTTCCTGTTCATATCTGGAGACAACTTAACATATAATTGCATGCACAGATTCCAAGGGAGTTCTAACTAATGTGTGCAGGTTTGGTGTAGCTTCCATCATATCAGTGCTCACTTCATATAGCTATTAAAGGCTAAGCAGGATTTTTCTCAAATTAAACAGGTATACATAAGAGAGGAAAGTACACCCAGATAACATGAGCTACACATATTAGCATTTCATGGCAAATATACCCCATGATGAAGTTTTAGAAGTGTCAGTGGAACCAAATGTAGAAACTAAATGAAATGCATAGTAGTGCTAATTTTTTGTTTTTTCCATGAATCAGTAATTACATTCAGGATGGTCCATTTCCCCCTTTTCCAAAAAAGGTCCAGAAAACAGTTTGCCCTTCTTAATAATGACAGGAAGAAGTAAGGAGCTGCTCTGCTTTACTGAGTAGTCACACCATCAGCTACTCACCCACTGGCCCCAAACTCTGGAGAGGTCAAGTGTGGGAGGGAGAGAGGAACAAAGGAAGGACAACTATTAGCACTGAGCGTGGTGAGTTACTTGCAGCAAAAGCATGAGAAGCAACATGTTAATTCCTTAATTAATTCCTTCCTTAATTAAAGGAAGAAAAATGAAATTGCATCTCAGATAAATGGGGGAGCCAATTGCTCTTCTTGTGGGGTCCTTTCACACTACATAGTTGTAGCACTATGATTCTACCCTCACTGCTATTCATAGGAAATCCTGAGATTTGCAGTCTTGGGAGGGGTATTCAGAATTCTCAACTAGATAACTAGTGCTTCACCAAACTACAAGGTCCAGGATGCAGCAATGGTAGTTAAAGTATAGTCCTTCTCCACATTCAAAGGGTTGACCTTTGTGAATTTGATTATTCACAAGGTGTGTACATGCCTCTCCCACCGCCACCTTTCTCCTCTTCCCATTCTCTTGCATTTTGCAAAAGGCAAAAGGCAAGGGAATGGGGAGAAGGTAGAAGCACACCTTCCCCCCTCTGAAGCCCCCTCCTCCCAGTCCCATGCATTTGGCCCAGGCAGATGAACATGTGCTGAGACAAAACACAAGGGAATGGGGAGAGGGAGATACACATGTGTCTTCTTTCTCTCCTCTGGAGCTCCCCTTCCCATTTGCCTTGCATTTTGTCCCTGTGCAGAGAATGTGTACCAAGGCAAAAGGCAAGAGAACTGGCGGGGGGAGAAGCACCAAAGGGAATAAGAGTGGGGAGAAGGAGGAAATTATCTGTCGTTTTTCTACTTTTGCAAGGATTCCACACTCCAAACCCTTGCAAAAGTGGTGGGGCCACTGCAGAATCAATAGTGCTGTGAAAGATAGATGTAGTTAGGAAGGTGGGGATAGATTTTTACCTCATGTTACCTTAACCGAGAGGTTTCTTTTGAACACACTTTCTTTAGCATTCTCTTGAGGGTGAAGAACAGTGAATTGTCCCTTTCCCGAGCAGACTAGTATGAATGGATTTCCCAATAGAATTATCACTGTAATTATCACAGAACTGTCATTATTATGAATATACTAAAAATCAAACCTTGAAATCTAAAAAAAAAAACCAATAAAATAATTATTTCTTCACATCAGCAACTATACTATAAATGGCTGACAAGTCAGAAAAAGTCTGCATCAAGGCAGAAGTCTTAAGGAGACATTTAAATTCAATATTAGATGTCTGGCAAGTGCCAACTGAAAGAGAAAGCGACACAAAAACTGGTCAGAAATAAAAACAGAAAATTCCACTGCAATTCTCCTTATACAGAAGGGGAAACTTACATGGAGCTGTATGGGGTTGTTGTGTGACAAGCCTACCATGAGGTTTTCTGGGGCTGAGTGTGTATGATACACCCAAGGTCACTCAGTGGGTTTCTATGGCCCAGTGAACAACTGAACCTGGTCTCCTGGGTTCTAGTCCAATGTTCAAACTATTGTACCATCAGCAATATGCTTTTGTATATGCTTTTCCTCCAGAAGAACAAGCTGACATTGTGAAGGTTACATGGTATATCTTGTTCCGTAGTAGGCCAAGAGGAATGGGTTATGTAGCAAGGATTAGGTAAATGTTGTCTACCTTAAAGGAAGCCAACTGATGCCTAAGTTATAGTCAAAACTTCTACTGAATTTGTTAGCTTAATGGAATTTTCCCAGCACATGTACTTCATAGCAGTGACTTGACAATCTTGACAAACTCTATTAGAGTATGAGCTCAGTGCTCCCATTCTCTTCAGATTCTGGCCTGTCAGGGTGGGAAACAGAAATACATTTCTTTTCCTAAATAAAGATGGATCCTTGAATGACCATGCTTGGTCTTATAATTTCTCTTAGAGTTATGGGGGAAAGAAAGTCCCTTTAAGTACCTTAGAGTGGAAACTTTATATTGGTAATATTTGGCTATTCATTTCTTGTCTTTCTGCAAAACACAGCAGAATATTCTGTGTTACAGAATATTGAAACTGCTCTGTTAAAACAGGTATGACATGTATTTGATCTTTTTCTCCTGAAGCTGCTATTTAATTAGATCTTTTTTTATAATACAAAAGGCAGGTTTTCCAATTCATCTGCAAGAGAAAATAAAAGGGACCAGAGAACAATGCAATGATCTCTTTCAGCCCTGTGGGGGAAAAATGGATGAAACTTGTATCGAAACTTGTATTGAAAAAATGGATGAAACTTGTATTGAAAGCGAGGTTCTTAAACATTTCCCTCTACAACCTATCCATGTAAAAAGGAGGTGGTCTTTGAAATGGACTTTAGAAACATTTGTTTTTGTATCCTGTTTTTTACAAACATCTCTTCTTTGTATTATTTTGCATTTTGAATATGCATTTTGCATAAACTTTCTGTGTATGTAAAATTCTTTTGATCAATGCTTTCCTTTTGGAAACAAGGAAAATGGGCCTCTGTTACTGGCAATGTCTTATAAAATTGGTGTAATACCACAACATAACAGTGGTGGTATAGTTGAAATAGTATTACATTCAAGACATGAGATTGAATTTCATTTAAATGTTATGGATTCATTCTTTTAAAGAATCATCTTGCATGTATGTGGTGAATATCTATCATATCATGGGATAAGTTTCTCATGTGCTAATTTCTTATGTAAACTTTCCTTGGCCATGTCCTTAATAGCTTCAATGAATCATATTTTTATGGGCAATCTGCAGATCACTATGGAGAAGGGGAGTATAATAAAAATAAATAATTAGGATCACTGGTTTATAACTTATGAAACCAAATCTCACGTTTATGTATGTACGTATGTATGTATGTTTATGTATATATAGAGCAGTTGTACAAACTGTGTGGCACTCCAGATATTATTGTACTACAACTTCCAGAGACCTAGCCAGCACAGCCAATGTTCAGGAATACTGAAGAGCCACACAATTCCACTTCGGTTCAAGAAAACTGAGAACTGCGCATTATTGTTTTGCATACACCACATCAAACCTCTTCATTCTTGGTCTTATCTGTCTACAGCCCCCCCCCAAATATATATATGTATGTATCTTGAGCATGAACAGAGATGTTAAAACTGGTCAATTTAATTCTCTCCAAGTTTTTAAAATTTCCAACAACATTTTCATTCTATCTTATTTCTATACTTGATTTCAAGGTTTTCATAGCATGTGTTCTTATATCTGATTTTTAAAAATTCTGTATACATTTTTGTATGCATTTTTTCAGTGCATGTATTTTTGTATTACCTAAACCATGTGTCCATATATTTAAAAAAAAATACTTGAATCCTTTTTTTAAATGCATGCATGGTTTATTCTGTGTTCATTTTCCAATCAAAAATGCACCACAAACCTTGCAAATGTTTTTATTTCTTAGACAAGATGTGTTTAGTACTATAGTTTGGGGAACTGTGATAAGGACATCTTGATATGGAAATGAGACTGCAATGAATTTTATTCCCATCCTTAAATGTGAAGGTCTGAAGAGAATTCCTAAGCTCATTCAGCTGGATGCACTTAGAAGCCTTTCTCTGATCAGGAAGTCCAATAATGCAGAGTTCCTGTATTAGAATATACATTCAGAATATTCTTCTGAATGCATATAGAAGATCCCATGATTACACAGGATCTTCTATATGCATTCAGAAGAATATTCTTAGAATCCCCCATGAACCTTCATACTCAAACTGTACTGAAAGACTGGTACAGAAGGGGAAAGGCAAGCATGTATTCCTCAAGACCACAGTATAACTTTTGCCCACAGTCAGGCTGAATGCTGGAATTAACTCATATCTATGATTATTCAAGCGGGGAATTTGGGAATGGCAGATAAATTTAGTTCCCGAATATTAGTGTGTTTCATATTCATTACTGTGCAAGGAGCCAGTTGTATTAATCTTAGAAGTGTTTCATCGCAAAACGATAAAGAATCTAAAGGCATATTAAAGCAAATCAAATATACTCTGGATAAGCTTTCATAAGCTATAGCTTACCAAATGAGATGCATCAAGTTTTGCATTAAGTTTTGGCTTCCTATTTTTATACATCATCAGCTTCCAGAATATCTGATCAAGGGCTCTCTGAGGCTTTAATCAAGAGAACAATGTTGGCTCCAAGCAAAACCTACAACCACCAATTTTAGAAAAGCCAACAATAATCTAAACAAATTTCAATAAAGAACACATTCCTGTGCTTTTATATTATCTGAATCCCAAAAGTTTTTTGGGGGTGGTGGTGGTGGTGGTGGTGATTACTTCTTTACAAGAAATTGTTCTGGGTGGGATGCTCTTCAATAGCCATGGCTGCTATCCACAAACCAGTCATTCAAATGAACAACCCCCTGCCAATTGATTTTCCCACAGAGTAACGTCAAAAAAGAATGCAGCCCTGCACCCCTTGCCTCAACATACATCTATACTATAATTTAAAGTATCTGCTTGTATGTATGTTATTCTATACAAATCCACTTGGTTGATCTCAGAGCCATCAACATTGCACTATGTAATTGGGGGAAAAAAACACTAGCAAGATTTTGGACTTTGCTACCAACTTGTTCAGGTACTTTCTTGAACAAACGTTTCACTGGACCTTTCTTGCTTCTAACTGCTCATTCATTAACCAATTGTGACTAAAAATATTTATTGCTTCATTATTTATCTACTGGCTGAGCTCCAAAACACTTTCATGCAAGTTATCAGCAAACTTTTCATTGATTTGCAAAACTGCTGGTTGTGGCCCATTTTGTATGGAACTCAATGTGACACAAAATGAAATTATAAATGAGATTATAAACAGCTGCTCAGAAAACACTAGATAAATTTCATTGTGATAACATGAGGAAGGGTTTGCTTTAAACCCACGTATATACTATGTCTTAAAAGCACACCAAAACAAAACAGATCTGGATTCACAATTCTTGCTGTTGTTATTGTGTCAAATTGTTTCAATCTTATGGCAATCGTAAGGTGAACTCATCACTCAGTTTTCTGGAACTGAGAGTGTGTGACACACCCAAGGTCACCCAGTGGCTTTCCATGGCTGAGTGGGGAAATGAACCTTGGTATACAGGGTTGTAGTCCAATACTCAAACCACTACACCATGGTGGATTTCTGATTCACATTTATTTCATTCCAGGATGAACTTCCTCTCTATGAAACAGGCATGTTCCATAACTAGTCCCATAAATGTCCTTTCTCTCACAGACGTAGTATGAGAACGAACTGATTACAGCCCTTTTGTTCAAAACACAGGCAAGAGTTTATTTATTTTAAGTTATATTTGTGGTGGCTTCCTGCCTCTAGAACTCCTTACCAACCAATCAACTTCCTTGTAAACTTTCAGGGAGTACCTACAGGTGTTCTTGGCTACTGGACTATCTGGGTATTTTCCTCATCTACACTTCATCACTCCAATTTGGTTCAAATGCAGAGCTTCAAAAGTTACTTTTAAAAACAATTCATTACATTTATAAGGTCCCCAAAGTAGTTGACAACTGATGAAGTTACAGGTTCAAAAAGTCACTCTTTCCTTTCTCACTCTTCAAAATGAATTAATTGGATACTTCTAGTGCCTTTTTTGAAAAAATCACAATGCCACAAGGTGCTGGTCTGTTGTACAAAATACAACAAATTAGAAGGCCACCCCCACACCTCTGAAAATAACCTCCTCTCCACATTTGCAGGTTTCACTTTCACAGTTTTGATTATTTGCAAGTTTCTCCAACCCATGGCCCTCCCACATCAAGTGCTTCTTTTCCAGGGGAACCTTCCCATTCAGCAACTCCAATCAGGCTGTGCAGCCCTTCAAAAACCCATCTCTGATCCCCCGCTCTTCCTTCTCCTCCCCCTCCTCCTCCTCCACCACCATCACTACTACCATCACCAGCCACTGCCTAGCCAGTTATGGATAGCTTGCAGCCCAATTTTTCGGCACCACAAACCCTCTCCTGATCCCCTACTCCACAGCCAAGGAAGGAGATGGGTGAGAAGGAGAATGTATATAGGCCACCATGCTGATCCTTTCTCTCTCCCTGACCTGGTGTGGACCCTGAGTGCCTGCTCCCCCTACATACCTCAGCCCCTGTCTCAGACACACACACACACACACACTTTGATATTTGCATTTTTTCCACTTTTGCAACGGTCCTGCACCCCTAACCGTAGTGAATGGGGAGGGCCAACTATAATGCTATTAGAGAAAAACAGCGCACAGGAAGAGTTCTGTTGTTGTTTTTCCATGCACACAAGCAGTAGCCCATTGGTTCCTGGGGTTCCTGGGCAGTCTATTCATTGTGCAATTTCCTGTGCAACCAGTTCTACTATTGCACCACTAGGAACTGTGTTGGATCCCTCCTTAGGGGATGATCCAGAATTAGAGGTCCATGAGTGCAATGTAATTTGAGCTAGCTGAATATCACCATCACAGTGGTCACAGTGTAGCTTAATTATTAATTACTAATAATTAATGAATTAATTATGCCTTAGTTATTGCAAATATAAACAAATTGAAGGCAACATTATTTATAACAAATTAGCTTCAAGTTCTGCTTAAATGAAGCTCAAATGATTTTTTTCCCCAGACGGGGGTTTTTTATGACTGATTTTTTTTCTACATCATGATGCTAACAGACATCTTCATCTCAGGTCAAACTGTGCTCCTACTCTAAGACATCTTTAACATGATGATACATCCAGCTTCAATGGTATTATGAAAAAAATAAAGATATCAAGCTGTATTACTGAACAGTGTAAATGTATTTCTCTAGAACTAGTATCTTTCAGTGATGTATTTAAGTCTTTTAGTCCAAGTCTCAAGTCAAGTCTTAAGTCACCGAAGATACTTTCAAGTCAAGTCTCAAGTCTGGGAGCCAACTTTATACCCCAACCTATGTTCTAGAATTTCTAGACAGAGTTGAATAAAGCCGGTTTTAACAATTTAAGTGAGTCAGACTTCCACATTTGTGATTTTGCCATCTCCAGCTTCAGAAGTGGTGAACAGGATCCTTACTCCTCATTACTGAAGCTCCAAAGCTTTAGAAGGAAGGACCCTTTCTCCTCAAGCCTGTTGCCTAACACATTTGCTGGTCCCCTTTGAGAAATGGACCCTGAACTTTGGGGGCGAGTCTTGTCTTCTGCTCTTAGGAAAAGTTTTAGAAGGCTCTTCCAATATGCAGCAGGGACAGGCTGCTGAGCAGACCTCAAGCCCAACTCAAGCCCATTGCCTAACCCATTTGCTGTTCCTCTCTGAGAAAGGCACCCACAATTTGGGCTTGACACAGGTTATCATGTGACCAGTAGGCAAAAAGAGATGGAAGCACTGTTCAAAGTCATAAGATTTTTGGATGAATTTGTTATGTTACTGAACCGAGGGGAGCAACTCAGTCACTAAAAATATACAATATACAAGTTGAGTCGAGTCAGTGCATCATTTATTGCCGAGTTGAATCCAAGACGAGTCACTGAAGCAACTTAAGTCTGATTTGAGTCCCAGTCAGTCAACTCAAATCTACATCACTGGTATCTCTATTTTAAAAAAATACCGCAAGGACAACAATCAGAGCACTTAATTTTTTTCCATAAAAATTAGAATTTAAATTCTGTCATTACATTAAGAGGGGTGGGGGGAGCCAATGTTTGTTCAAGCCAAGAACTGTGAATGAAATTTAAGGACAGATTTAGTTCTTCATGATGGAATTTGAGGACTGCTGTGGCTATCAGCATTTCCTCAGAGTTTTCACACAGTCAGATGCAATATCCTTTCCTCATCTGCTGTTTGTTCATAAATGTGTTGGATTATACATTGCAGAAAAAGACAGACACAAAACTGCGCATTGTACAACTGCATATTGTGGTCAGGAAGCTAAGGTCAGTTTGTGCCAATTTGGATTATTCCCAGTAGCTGAGGAAAACACAATAATATAGTGTTCACAGTAACAAAAACATATGCTCCCTAAGATGAAAGGAGAAAGCAATTTAAATACTCCATGTTCTAACAGTTATAGTTTTGTGGTACTTCCCTTTTTAACTCCACATAGTAACAAAACAACCCAGCAGAGTTCCTGATACACAAATTGCTTCCTTTCTTGGTAGAAAAAAAATCTTGAAATTGTTTCCTTCTGCAAATTTAAATGTAATATTTCACGTGCCGGAGAAATGCAGTCTTGTATTATATATGCACAAATACAATTTTGCCTTGCATTAATTTTGATGAACAAGCAGTGGTTTAATATGTTATACAGAGACTCTTTCTTAAAGGATATTTGAAGAAAGAATACAAATATGAGCAGAATACAGCGTTACCCTGAAAATCTGGGGGTCCCAGGGGGACACCTCAATATGCTCCAAGTGATGGGGAAAATAAGATCAACAGAGCACAAGCAACAGCAACGCAAGAGGCAGGGTAACCTAGCGAGATCTTTTACCCAATTTTTATGGGGTCAGGCTCAGTCAGAAATCACACAAAAAGGTCCAACGAACTTTATTGAACAGTAATAGCTTGCAGTAATGCAAACACGCACACACACATCCAAGGGCTAAAAGAAATAAAGAGTGGAAATAAGATAGAGAGACTGTTGAGGGGTTTGTAGTCTGGGTGATACTGCACCTCTTCCTGAAGTCCTTGGTCCAGGAAACAGCGATCGAACAGCAGCTCAGTGAAGAGATGCTGAGGAGATCATGAAGCTATCGGGAGGGGGGACCAGTCAGTTGGTATGACCGGGAGGCATCATACTTCTTCTCCTTGCCTCGCCTAGCCTAGCCTTTCTCTCTTGCCTAACTAGCCCAAAAACAGGGACTATTTGTAGGAAAAATTTACTTTGAAGGCAAATCCTCTCCTGCGGAAAACAAACAGGGACAGTAAAGAAAAACAACTCCACACCTGGCATTTTATTGGACGATAACAAGGTATCATTTAAATAAGATCTTCATCCGCATTGGGGCTGCAGTGTGAGTTTCTGGAGATCGATTTGATAAGATTTTATTGCTTCCAGTGCCCAACTTTCTGGGAACACTTTTACTCCCTTCAAGTGGACTCCTTAAAGGTTGATGACCTTTTGTCCACCATGGGTTATCACAACATGAGGTCTCCTGTCGCTACGTGACTGGGGAGTTTACTGGTCTGACCTGGTGCGTTTGATTGTATGACCGTTATTGCCTACGTGCACATCCAGGTGACCTCTCTGGTGGGTTAGATTAATTTTATATCAAAGTTGTAGACCCCGGGACAGGACTTACCAAGGGGGCAACAACAGTTTCTGCAGAACTCTTTTAGACAATTTGGTTCCTTGAAATGTAACATCTTTAAAATACAAAAAGGAAAAAAAAGGAAGATAAAGTTCTATCACTATGAACACAATGGTTGAGAGAAGGAGCAAGTATCTCAGGGAAGAAGTACCAGCTGCCACTCCAGTTTGGTGTTACTGCCATTGATTTTACGCCACAACTGTTATGCCACTCTTACCCATCCTGCCACTCTATTTGACATGACAGCATTCGGAGTATAGATGAGCATAACTCCTACATAAAACATTGCACCTAGACACAGTGATATGTCCATGTTGCTGAATAACCTTTGAACTCAAGCTACTAGTGTGCTGTACTAAGTGCCTTTAGACTGGTACAGTGCTATTAAATAATCATCTCCTATTAATTACTTCAGGAAAAAAGTTTGTAAAACTATGTGCAGGGGAGTGAATTAATTTTAAACAAGCCAGCTTCACTCTAGAAGATTCATGTCCCATCAGTAATTTCTTTCTAAATGAGGAGCTGTATCACACCTATCTAGGCAAATGGAAACAGCATGGTCAAGTTTACCTGACAGCAGCTCTTTTCTTTTCTTTTCTTTTTCATTTCTTTGGAAACTCCAAGCTCTACCAATGAGTGACAGATAAGCTTCTAAAAAAGGCAACACTGTTGCTGTTTCAACTTTATTCAAATACTAAGAGTAACAATAGTCAGGGTCAATCGCAAAGCCCGGTTTCCTGGATTCCATTAAAGTAGACATTCTTCATCATTCTGTAAGCTTGCAGCCTGGTTTCTATATAAAGCTGTTTACAGTTCTAAAATATTATGCTCTTGCTATGACATCCACAATGAAAATGTAGTTTCTTTTACTGTGCTTTTTTGTGCAACCAACAAGGTGTCACTACTGGGCAACTAGTGGTTCGCCCCAAGCACTAGTGAACAACAGCCAAGTTTTAACTTGGCGCTGAAATGAGGCCAACTTCAGGATCAGCTAATTGAACCTCCAGTGGGAAAGCTTCCTCAAATAGATCTCAATGATCAAATTAGCAAGAAACAGAGATCATTTCTCAGTCTCAGAAGCCAAACTTAGACAACAATCAACAACTAATACCCTGATTACAGTGCCCTGATCACAGCTCTTTGACAACCTGTTCTTAACAGCTGAATCTAGCAAGTGAACAAAATTTCATAAATATTTCACTTCATAACTTCACTGACTTCACACACTCCTTCCCCATGTGCACTGTGATTAGAGAGTGCTGGTGAGATGCTTGCCCCAGGTTTCATATTATTACTATAAATGCACAAATTAGATACTATCCTTCCCCATCAAATCACACCACTGTGGCATTTTCCAGTTATTTTTGACTTCTGCAGTTCCAGCTTGGCCCTAATCACTTTGGACCATATTGATCCCCTTGTGGAAAAAAATTGAGCCAAACTGATCTGGTCTGGACCTGGTCTCTTTAAACTCCAATCACAGAGTCATAGAGCTGGAGGAAACCACAAGGGCCATCTAGTCCAACCCTCTGCTATGCAGGAATAAACCATCAAAGCATTCCTGAAAAATGGCCATCCCGCCTTTCTTTAAAAACCTTCAAAGAAGGAGACTCCACCACACTCCAAGGAAACATATTCCACTGTTGAACTATTCTTACCATCAAGAAGTTCATCTTGATGGTTAGGGGGAGGATCTCTTTTCCTCCGGTTTGAAGTCATTGCTCCATGTCCTAGTCTCTGGAGCAGCAGAAAACAAGCTTGCTTCATCTTCCAAGCAAAACATAGGCAGCTCCCTCAGCCACTCCTCATAAGGCACAGTTTCCAGGCCTGTTACCATTTCTTCTCTGGACACGTCCCAGCTTGTCAATGTCCTTTTTAAATTGCAGTGTCCAGAACTCAACCCATTATTCCAGGTGAAGTCTGACCAAAGCAGAACGGAGTGGTACTAATACTTCCCTTTACTGTACTCCTACTGATGCATCCTGGAATTGTATTGGGTTTTTTAGCTGTCATATCACACTGCTGACTCATGTTCAGCTTGTGGTCTATTAAGACCCCTAGATCCCTTTTGCAGGTACTGTTGTCAAGCCAGATATCACCTATCTAACATCAGTACATTTCATGTTTTTCTGCCCAAGCATTAGTACCTTACACTTCTCCCAATTAAAGTTTTGTTATTTTTGGTCCAGTTCTCTGATCTGTTAAGATAATTTTGAATGCGGAGCCTGTCCTCTGAAGTGCTAGCTGTCCCTCCTAATTTGGTGTTATCTGCAAATTTGATAAGACTCCTTCATCTACTCCTTCATCCAAATAATTGAAAAACATGTTGAATAGCACTGGGCTAAGGACAGAACCCTGTAGCACCCTGCTAGTCACTTCTTTCCAGGATGAAGAGGAGCCTTTGGCTTTGAGGTCAGTCAGTCAACCAGTTATAAATCCACCTAATAGTAGCATTGTCTAGCCCACATTTTACTAGCTTGTGTGCAAGAATATCACAGGGGACCTTGTCAAAGGCCTTACTGAAGTCAAGATAAGCTATATCCACAGCATTCTCTTCATCTATCAAGCTAGTAACTCTATCGAGAGAGAGAGAGAGAGAGAGAGAGAGGGAGAGGGAGAGAGGATGAATGAATTAGTCTGGCATTACTCATTTTTGAGAAACAGTTATTAAATTAAATCACCCTTACTCATATCAGGCTTCAGCCAGATTAGTTGCACAGTCATTAACCTCAGCAAAAGTTAAGCAATCCCCCCTCTCACTACCAAAAAAAAGTTCCAGAGAAGTAATTTTGATTTTGAACATTCTCCAGTAATGTTTGTAATGACAGGTTGATTTCAAAATGAAGCTGAAAGGGGCTTATCCACCAACATTAGCAACAAAATTGCCCCATGGTTTGGATCATATTATATACATTCACCTTCTATATTCGGGTGCCATTCTCTTTAAATATACCATGAACACCTAGTTTTCTGTTTAAGGCAGCCAGTGGTGTTTATAAACTATATGATCCACTGGAAGGACTTTTGAATTATTCTGAACCATCTGCATTTGCAGAAGAAAATCCTGTTTACTGGTTGGCCTGCTTTGTCAGGAAATCCTATTGTTGCTGTTAGTGGTGAGTAAAAGTTTTACATGCTGATTTATGCCTTACTCACTCTAAATCATATATGAGCCATGCAGGCCCTTTCCTGCTGGATGAAAGCATTCAAGAGCACTTGCTAGGAAGTCAGATTTCTGTGCATGACCATCCTGATTATTAAGATGAGGTGGTTTCACAGATGTCCTATAAATCAAAGCCTGATGCACAACAGGAAGCAAAAGCTGCCAAGTTCTTGGGAGTCCAGCACAGCATCATCAAGATGCTGGGCCAGGTGCTAGAAATGTGGAATGCAGCTTTCCTTAACAATATTTCAGGGGAAAGAAAATGCTCAGGAGACTCCACTGCCTTCTCTTGAACTCATTTTCCAGATTAACTCCAGCTGCATTAATTGGATATTTTCAGCAGAATAATGGTTTTGGAAAGTGTTGAAAAGTGGACCTTCCTAATGTAAAAATTGTCTGTGTAGTATGAAAACTCAGAGATCAGGGCAGAAAGGGAGGTTCAGGTCTTCATGAAAACTGGCCACAGATTTACATAAACTATGGGGGCAGTCTTTATCAGCCTTACTGATTAATTCACTTAGGAACAGTAACTTAGTAGGCAGATGCAGCTGTGGTGATCACTCTCACACTCACTTGTTTGTGCAAATCACTATGTGGTGGAATACAAGAATAGGCTCATCCTATCCTATCGGGCAGCCATCAACTGCAGAAAGTTTTTTATTAGGAGTTCCTCTCCCACTGTGGTCTACCAGGCTCCACCCCTCACTTTCCCCCACCTCCATCTAGATAGATAAATGTCAGAATCAATTATTTCTAACTGAGGCTATTTTAAAAAAGCTTACAAGTTAAGCAGCATGCAAGTCATCTCCTAGATCAGCAGTTCTGAATTGGTAAACTAGGCACAGAGTTTTCATAACAATTGCTCATTATTAATAATATTATCATGTTTTCTAACTAATGCTGGAATCTTTTTTTCTCCCAAAAATAATGTTGCAGTATTTATGTACATTGCAAATGATAGATGTAACAAGGGAATGCATGGAAACCTGTAAATGTGCTCCTCATAAAAAGTGGGCTGTTTCTTTCCAGCATGGTGGGAACCAGGTTGTTTGGCAGTGTGATTAGTGGAACACAAGACACAAAAGATTGAGAATTCCTCTCCTAGACAGATACACAAGGTTATCATTATTAATACTGTACTTTGTCAGTTTTTCTCATGTTTTATACATTCAGGCCTGGAGACATGGTTATTAGTTGGCAGTTCTTCAGCCTTTGTACCCACAGACTTTATGATCCTGCTTAACCACTTCAGGATTAGGTTGCCTTTGATTTGACCTGATTATTTTCCAAGCCCTCTCAACTTGGTTTATATAGTGCTTGCATAACAGCCACCAGAAATCTGTATCCTTCTCACAAGGGAATTATCTGCTTGCACTTACCAGACAAAACATTGTGAATTCCTTGACTGAAAAGTTCAATATGTTATGCAACCTTTCAGTGCATTTTCTCATTCCAATAAAAACATCAAAAAGTCTAATGATCTAAGAAACCATCACTGCAACTTAAAATTAATTGAAAGGACCTAAACTATTAGGAACCAGCAGCAGCTGCTCTTGCCACCAAAGAGGACTAAGCAAAGCCATGTTTCCGTGTGCCATTGCAATAATGTGAAGCTGAGCCTGCTAGCCAAAGCTTGCCATTGCATGGCTACATACAGCTGAACATGAAGAACGCAGAAACATTTTTATTTGAGAGTCAATTCAACTGCATGGAAGAATGAGCGACAGGTTTCATACACACACACACACACACATGATAAAGGTGGTGAAATTGTCTTAGGTTTATATATGCTAAGCCAGAAATGGTAATGTTTAGAAGGCAAACTGAAGTGTTGGGGGAGAATTCAAAGTGGTTCTTAGAACTGTTTCTTCTCCCCTCTCCAAAAAGTAACTTGTGGGGAACCAGAAGAGAGATAGAAATAGTCTGTAGGACTTTTAATAGCCCTAATTCAATAAATTATTTACTGACTGTGAAAGAAGAATATTAGAAGTGGCTGTGTGAAACTCATTCTACCATTAGGACTGAACCTGAAACATCAAAAGCAAGATCCAAAGTAGAAAAAAATGTGCAAGTGACTGACTGAAAAGCGAAATTACATCTTCTCCATTGCACGCCTACACCATTTAAGCCACAGAAGAAATCTGAGAATTATTTTAACAGCAGAAATATCAATGCTATCTGCCCCACCTGCCCTACATTCATCATCCATTAGATAGCAAAGATAGTATCAATATGTAGATAATATCACTTTTTTCCAATTTTGGTCTGTTATAGTGTTTTTAAACAATGTCTACATGGAACTGAATTTATGTGAAGAGGCTGCAGACAACACACAGTGAAAAAGCCATCTGCAGGATTATCACATATTGTTACAGTATATGCATGGTCTTCGTGTCAACACTATATTAACTGGCTAGGATATTTTGGCATAGATTTCTTGGTCATGACATCCCAGTTAAGTAACTTCCTTCTATTAGAGATCCATTAGTTGCCCCCCACACCCTTGTCTTTCAGGCACCAGTTAAAAACATACATATTTGTACAAGCTTTGGGGAATATGCAAATGTAAGATTTGTTATTCTAACTAACACTTGCTTGTATTACTTTTACTGTATTTTTCCAGATGTTTGCACACTTGTGACTTTGCATATCTGAAATTAGTAATTTTAACTGTGGGTTGTTGTTTTTTTAAAGTGTATTATTAGCTACCCTGAGCTCTTAAGAACCACCACAATCACCATCACCACCTATTCTGCATATTGTTTGGGAACTTAAAACAAACTGCAAACACAGCAGTTTCAAGCTAGGAAGAAGCATCTGGGGAGCCGTGAACTGAGTTCTGCAGCTGTATTCTAAGTCAGACTTGGCAGTGTAGTAAAGTATGGAAGCCAACAAAGGTGTCAAAAGTCTCCTGAAATCAAGAGGATGATACACAAAGGCCACAGAGGAAGCAGCTGGGTGGCAAAATCAAAACAACCTGTACTACATGTACTGACATGTGAAAAATCCAAATTTATCTTGGAATTCAAAGCACTTCAGGGCTATAGATAGAATGTACCATGGGTTTCCTGCATGTCTGTCATAATACCTTTCTGACAGGAAAGGTTAACAGCCACAGCAATTGCTAAAGTTGCATTTCTAATTCACTTTAAAAGCTGAACTAGAATCTGAAGGCAGCAGCCAAATCTAAATGTAAACCAGATGATTAATTCAGATTTTCCATTATCTTTAACAGATAGAGTCATCATTTTCCCTCAAATATGAGAGTTCCCACATATCCAATTATATTCCATAATTGCCCCAACACAAGCAGATTTTCCTTGCATTTGGAAATTCTGAGAAGGTATTCATTACACTTTGAGTGAATAAATTTTTATCTGATCTGTGTCTCTGGAAACATTCCTAAAGGTATAAATATATACATATACTAGAAATACCATGTGTTTAATGCATTTGCTAATACCCTAAAAATTTACCTAGCAAGATAACTGAAGCTCTGAGGAGAAATGGTGCAGAATATATATCTGTTTCTAATAACGTGGAAGATAAGCCTAATGGCAAGACTGAAGCCATTTCTGCACTAGATTGTTATGGTACTATTATTCCACTTTCAACATCTGGTGGAATCCTGGGTTTGCAGTTTAGGGAGGGGTCTCAAAGGTATCCGTTCCTCAAAGGCCCCTTCCTAAACTGCAAACCCCAGGATTCCATAGGACGTTGAAAGCGGAATAATAGCACCATAACAGTCTAGTGTGGAAATGGCCTGAATTCACAACAGAAGTTTACCACTAGTTTATATCTGAAGTAATCTCCATATGCCTCACTGCTAGCGGAATAGTATTAAATTTGTTCTGGGACTCTGGAATTCAGAACAAATGCTTGAGATTTCCCTTTGTAGACATCCACAGGTAAAACTGAAAAGACAAGTGTCTGAGTCCAATTGACCATTCACTGACTCCATTATTGAATGATGAATCAACATTTTTGCAACATCCATTGATTAAATTGTTCTACACTTGTAAGGACTACCAGCAGGATTCAGGTCAAGATCTCACATGCTCTGTGCCAGAGAATCTGAACATCTCGCATAATCACTGATTATTGACCATACTGGCCATGGGTTTCCTATCCCTGTTCTGCGCAAACTAAATTCAGTTGTCCATACTTTCTTCTTGGAAGGACAAGGCAAAAAGAAGCAAGAATATTTTATTCTGGGTATAAACTAGTTTAGTAATCAGTCCCTTGTTTCAGGGAATGATAAAGGATCTCTGCCACAGAATTCTCAGCACGTCACTAAACTTATGTAATCAATATACATTTGTAGTACTGGAATATATTTACAATTGAAGCTGTTATAGGAGTAAACTCACTACCATCTGAAAGGCAGACATAGACACTATATTACACTTAGAGCCAGAATGCTACTGAGTAGAAGAGCCATCAACTTCCTCTTGGAAAAGAATATGCAGTCACTGGAAAGGCAGATATTTTATGCATAATTGCAACCCAACAGAACAATCTTTAATAGAGACCAGCCAAAGTACTTAAATCTGGCTGATTTAGAGCCATTGTATCAATTGACTACAGCCTCATTAAAATCAAAGGGATGACACTTTAGTCTTTAATGTGTTTTATGTAGAAGTCCCATGGATTTCAGCAGGAATTACACCAGATCAATGTGTTGTTGGGACAACAAATTAACTTAAAAGGATTGGTTTATTGATCAGTAACCCAAGAATTCCTCACCTCAAAAATATGTAAGGTCTGGTCTCATTCAACTATCTTAGTTGCTACCCAGTGTTAGTTGAAAAAGAAAGGCATCTGAGAACATGGAGGTTGGATTCAGACTTCCAGAATTCCATTCATGGAATGGGGCACTCTTGGATCTCACATGAAGATCTCTTCCAGACATTTGGATGGCTTCCTCCTGCTTCTGTTTATGGAAACTCTGGATCCATCCCCATTCCATCCATGGAAGAAGCCCTTCTGTGAACAGAAAGGTACCTTTGGATCCCTCACAGGCCATGTTCTAGGAAGCTGCCTGTCAAAGGAACTATGTCATAAGGTGATGCAAAATACCAGTCAACAGAACAGATAATCATAATAATTTCAATGGTTCATTAAAAATCTGATCAAGATTAATGCATAGTGCAGGAGAACAATGCATTTTGGGCTTGGAAAAGTATCTTTTTGACTATAGTTCTAATATCCAGAAATCCACAGCTAGCCTGGCTGTGACCATACTGGCTTGAAGAATATGAGAGTGAGTGTCAAAAAAAGAAGAAGTAAATTTTAAAACTCAGATTGTATCCTTGAATTCAGTAATGCTCTTTATGTGTCAGTCTCTCTGCACAGCACTCCATGAGCTTTATTTAAAAAAATTATGAGAGCCAGGAATGCAAATACACACGGATTCCCAATGCTGAGATGTTGGCAAAATGTAAAGTTCCACATCATATGTATGCAAGAGGACTGGGAAGGTGGCAACTGTCACTTGGATAATGGTATGAGGGAACTCACACACCAGCCAATCAATGGGGGTATGCCATTGTGTAGCAGGGGCAAACCATTGCTCAGGAAAGAACTCAACACCTCCTTGCACAATATATGTGGAAAGTAGCTATGCAGACATAACTTTGATTACACTAGTGTAAACTGACAAAGGATTCCAGCCAAAGTCTCCAACATGACAGTAATATACAAATTAAGAGCAGTAAATGTTATTAGCACATTCCATTAAGAAGAATATGACATAAGCATGTTTCCCATTTGCTTAGGACTGTATGTTCTTTTCAGTCATTTCTATTGCTTCTATTCTATTTTATATATATTTTATTTTATACATTAGCAGTAAAAAAATGAAACTACTTGTGTGGTTTTTTTAAGTGAAGAACTGGAACTGCCCTTTTCAACTCAGTGCTCTTCCCATCTTGATAAATGATAAAGTTCAGAACCAAAACAGATTCCCCATGGTAACTGGAAAGGTATGATAGTAAAGAAAACATTCTTTACCCTTTTCATTTATCGAGAAGTACACAGGGTTCCATCATAACTAAAATTCAACTTGTGTACTCTGTTAAGGGTATGCAAAGGTTTTGGTTCCATCAGTTGTTTTTATCCAATAAAAAATTGATATCAGTACAGAGCAGTGGAGAGGAAATATGGATAAGGCCAAGCCTTTTAGCATCAGAAAGTAGCATATCCTGTTCCACAGACTGTCTGTGGCAGAACTGCTGCACCATTCATAAGAGATCAATTCATTTTCCAATGAACAGTTCGCCTTGACTGAAAAGTCCATCATCTTGTATCCTCAGCTGAACTTCAAAATGTGTCAGTGACACCACACTATTTCTAAATGGTCCATTCCTTTGTAGATATGAACCAGGGCTGAACCAGGTACTCTTTCTCCACGTGTGTTTTTTTCGTTCTTGTCTGTTGTTGTGTGCTTTCAACTCGTTTCCAGCTTATAGTGACCGTAAGGCAAACCTATCATGGTTTTTCTTGGCAAGATTTCTTCAGAGGGGGCTTGCCTTTGCCTTCCACTTAGGCTGAGACAGTGTGATTTGCCCAAGGTTACCCAGTGACTTTCGATAGCTGAACGGGGATTCGAACCCTGGTCTCCAGAGTCATGATCTAACACATGATCAACTACACAATGCTGGCTCTGTGTTTTATTTTAATGAATGGCAATGTCCTGGTAGAATATACCTTGTGTGTGTGTTTGTCTGTGTTCACGTGCACACATGCAGACACACGCCTTCAAGTGATCTGTTGACTTAATTGATTTAATAGAGTTTTCTTTGGCTAGGAATACTCAGAGGGTTTTCTGGTTCCTTCCTCTGAAATATAGCCTACAGCACCTGCTATTTGTACCTACAAAGTATTTTAAAAAAGGATAACAAATGTTTCTATCTTAATTTTTTCAACAAATTGGATTTTTTAAATTAAATTAAGGATTTGCAGTAGGATGCATGATAGAAGGTATAATATTCTGCTTATAATATTCTTAGAGGATTTTTAAAAATATTTCAGATTCTCAGTTAAAAAAGAAAAGTGAAAGCCTTTTTTTCTACTAGCAGAAGAAAGAAAGAAATGCGTAACTATAAACAACAATAATCAAAGCATTCTGGACCTATCAGAAACAAAAGCTGCAAAAGATTGTGCTGTCTCTTACTGGTATATGCTTTATAGAATATCTATTTTTCTGATTTCTGGAAAACATCTAGCTATATGGGCTCAGAAACTTTTTTTAAAAAAAAAATCAAGAGTGTTTGTTGTTGTTTCTTCAGTCTGGAAGCACTTCCCTCTGAGAATCAGGGTGAGCGTGGGAACTGCGTGTTTCTTAAAATACAGTACACAAACACCAGCCAAATGTCAATATTTCCTTAACCGCTGTCATTTCACAGCTCTGCTTATCTGCGGCTCTGCATGAGATGCAAAACAACATACTGAATAAAAGAGGATAATTTACCCCTTCCCCCATCCAGCTCACTGTGTGCATTGCATATACAGTTTTCACACTCACCACAAAAATATTAGACAAACACTAAGTATAAGTAGGTCAATCTCACCAAAAGTTCATCTCTGCAGGTAAAGTTCAGAACTAACCTTGCTATCCTCTGTCTCCTTGGTTTTTCCTTGGAGTGCTTTGACTTCTCCAAAATCACAGGCTGACTTTAATGCAAACTGACAAGAAAGCATTGAGCTCTGTGCCCTAGGAAGCTCCAGAGACTTTGATGAATATTGCTGTGACCCGCTCGTGCCAAGATTTGGTATCGGATGGGCAGTATGAACAGGCTTTGACCCTATAGGTGGCTGTCTTAGCTTTGAGGCAACACCAAGGACAGGCATGGCTTTTTATAAACGTCTCCACTTTCTGCCCCCAAAAAGAAAATTGCTTCTCTGACCTCAGCTGGATAGACTTGAGCTTCAGCAGATTCCAGAACAAATGCTTTAAACAAAAGTTACAGTCATCTTTTGAAAATGTTAAAAACAATATAACGGATTTTCATGAAGAGGCAGATCTTTTCGTTCATCCCTGTTCTTGGCTCTCCTGCACAAACAGTACTGAGTGAGTCAGTGGCTGTGTAAGACTAAACTCTCCTTGGGGCGTGAACTTTCCTTGAAGGTAACTACCACAAAGCCGCCTGTCTGGGATTAAAGAGCTCATAAATTTGCTGTTTCGTCTCTTTACACCCTTCAACTGCTGTGCCTTAGCAGAAAGAGAGGAGATCAGAAAAAAAAGAAACATCGTCAATTGTAGCGCACTGAGTCTGTAACACTGGAAACAGACCTCTTCCTGATTATATAAATAACCAGTCCACATCTTTTAAAAAACCATTTTGCAAGGGGAAACAAATTGAATCCAAGTGATGGCCAAAGCAAGCAGCTGTTAGAAGTGTTTTTAGCCGGAAACAATCATAGCAATGAAGCTGTTTGTCCCATTCCCAGCTATTTTTCATTGCTGACAGCCATAAACTACACTCCTTCATTCCTTGCTCTTCCCATGAAATCAGATTAAATTCACACAGACAAGTAACAGATCCTGACTTCAGTACTGATGCTGTACATGCCTTTGCTCTGATAAATTCAGTCATATATCATTTAAGACTAAGCAAGGGTACATGCATCATTACTACATTTTGCCCCACAAAAGTTCAAAAACATCTAATTCATTTTGAAATTTGTATGTAGATCGTCAGCTGTTTTGACTAGTTGTGTACACATTCCAAGATGAGTGTAATATTTCATCATTTTCTCCTCTAAAATGTCTAAAGTTCTGCTTTACTGATATTTTACTCAAGGAAAAAGAAGGTGTGAAAGAATTATCAAGTAAGACAAAGCAACATTATGACTGTAATCTTCTACTCATTTATTTTTGAACATGGTTGGAACAATCCCACTGATTCAAAAACTGCCCTAGAACAAACAGGTTAGATCTTTTAGAAGTACACAACTCAATTTAAGCTAAAATATGATTAGAATTCACCAAGGGTATACTCACACAAATAGACAGTGCTTTGTGTGTGGATATTATGGATGGAAAGAATATTTTAAAAATATTTGAAAATGGTCAAAAACATGTTTTTCAAGAATTGAGAAACTTGATGAGAATCTTCACAGTTCCAGATTTATTCTACGCAAAATTCACATTTTATTGTTTTGTGCAAAAACAACCCCCAGCATGTTTGTGTCAAAAATAATATTTCAATGCAGAAATGTTAATTCCTGCATAGAAAATGCTACAATTGGGGACTTATTCCACATAAAATTCATACATGGCTGATTTGCATACAAAACAGGATTTTCTGCACAGAAAACAGCATTTTTGGCACAAGAATATTTCTGCATTTAAAAATTAATTTCCACATAAAAATGCTGTTTTCTGTTCAGAAAATGCTGTAATTGGGGATTTATTCTGTGTAAAATTTGGACACAGTTGATTTGCAAAGAAAACAGCCACTTTCTACATAGGAAACAGCATTTTCCTCACAGGAATTAATATTTCTCAGTGAAATATTATTTTCCATTCAAAAAATACTGTTTTCTATGTAGAAAATCTCTGTCTTCTGTTGAAAACAACCATGTGTGAATTTGTGAAGAATGAGTCCCAAACTGTGAATAGCTTTCAAAAACTGAGTAGTTTTCAAAGACTTTCTCACAGCAGGAAGAAAAGGTATGAAATTGCTCTTCTCTGCATGGTGTAGTGGTTTGAGCATTGGACTATAACCTTGGAGACCAGGGTTCAATTCCCTGTTCAGCCATGGGAACCCACTGGCTAGCCTTGGACGAGTTACACATTCAGCCCAGAAAACCCCGTGATAGCTTTGTCTTAGGATTATCATAAGCCAGAAACAACCTGAAGAGACACAACAATATTGTTTAGAATGTACTTAGTGAAGAATTCCACCTGTAGCGTATATGTGCCTTCAAGTCTCCTGTTGACTTATGGTGACCCCATGAATTTCATAGGGTTTTCTTAGGCCAAGTGTACTCAGAACTGGTTTTGCCAGCTCCTTCTTCTGAAATATAGCATACACCACCTGGTATTCATTGGCAGTCCTCATTTCAAGTACTAACCAGGACTGATCCTGCTTAGATCCCAAGATCAGATATGATCTGGTGTCTTTCAGATATTTAGGCCTCTTCAATAATTATGATAACTAATATGCACAACTGGACAGAGATTTGGGCTTGGAATCTTGAAGCCCTGGATTCAAGAACCATTTCTGGTATGAATTATTGCAGGGCCTTATTTATATCACTGTCTCTCAGTCTCAATTCTTCGTGGGAAAAGTACTATGGAAGATTACAAGGAGAATGAATATTGTAAAATCACTTGAGAATTAGAAATGTTTGATAAATAGGAACAGAATTGGGCTAAATACAAGATTAGATGCACCTACAGGAGACTAATTGAAATGCATAGGATTTGTTGATGTTATTTCTCATCAAGTTCACCTTGAGTTATAGTGAATGAGAGACTCTAAGAGTTCCAGCCATCAACAGTCCTGCTCAGGTCTTGCATGCTCAAGGTTGGTGCTTCCTTTATTGAGTCAATTCACCTTTAATGTGGTCCTCTTTTCATCCTGTCTTCCACTTTGATGAGCATTATTGTCATGCCTGTTAGCTTTCTTCACTGTCTAGCCTTCATATTATCACATACAAATTAGGAATTGTTAGCCACAATTTATCTTAGGTGCCACAGATTTTAGTAGTTCTAATCTAGGTAGAAATAACATTGGATTTAATTCACTGAACCAGATAGAGAGCGTGAACACATTCCTTGTTAATCCAGTTTGTTTACACTGCATTTTATGAATGACTGCCAAGCTTTGGTCATTCAGGGTCTTCAGTGTCCAGTCTAGTTTATACATCTGACAGTTTTCCTCATGTATAAAGAGACTTCCAGAATGTTGCATCACAGATTTGATCTTCAGTTTAGCCTGCTTCTGCAAAACTAACCAACCAAGGGTGTGGTACCCTCTTCCCAGATGCATAAGGAAACAATCAACTGGTCAGGGCATGAAAGTCTTCAGATTTGGCCTTTGAGAAGGAAATTATGGTAATTGGGCAGCTTTAATGTGAGAATTAATAGTTGCAAGACAAGAATGAAGATGGTGGCCATCTGCAAGACAGCTGGGTGACTAGAAAATGGGCAAGGATAAAGCAGCTGGGAGACATCTGTAAAAGAGCTGGTCAAAAGGCAGACTGTAGATGGACATACATAGTTTCTGCTGTGTCTGGAAGCTTCAGAACTAAGTAAGAACAGGGACATGAAATGAAAAACCAGAAGAAAGACAATCCTGACTTTTGCATGTGTTCTCAAAAGCGCATCATATTGATCAGGAAACACTGAACAAATTTTAATCAGTCCCGCCCCCACAAACAATATTGTTAAAATACAGTAACAGATTTAATGTCACATGACCTTTGTGAAGGCACTGTCAATCCTAATTTAATCTGGTTGATTTGTTTCAAGCATTTCCTGAGTTGCACCATCTAGATCCTTTTAGTAGAGATCAAACATTTCTGATCTAGAAAACTTTTAACAGTTTTCAAGATGGTTCCTACGATAGTCTACTACAACAAAAACCAGTTTTTCAGTACTACAGTATTTATTACAGCTTGGGCTGCCATTTCATCACATTTCACCACATGCATTTCCCAATGATTACAAGAGATAGCATTTAAATAAGTTAAAGACTCACTAATTAGGAATAAATAAATGGGACTTTTTGGTAAAAAGTCTAGCAGATTCTCCACAAGATTTAAATCTCCATCAGATTTGAGGACATACAACTGTAAAACCTGAAGAAAAATGTCAGAATGCACAAGGAATAACAACAAAGGCTCGAACGACATTGTCTTAACAGTATGGTCAGTTGGCAAAGCTGAATGAGGAAAAATTGCTGTTCTTGTCTGTAAAAGACACAGAAAGACCATGTAACATTGCCAAGCTTATAACGTCTCCGCAAATAGAAGCAATGTTAGCAAGGAATATCCAAGACTTAGTTAGGATTAGAATGCTTGTATCTTCTGCTCTACAATCTTTGGAAGAAGTTTTTTCTTGGTTCCACCACATCCATAAGCACAATTCGTGGGAACACAGGAGAGCTCCTTATTAGGCTGTGGAACTACTTCTTTACAAATGGTTCCTCTTTGTAGTCCTTCCCCAAGCAAGTGAAAACTGTTCTATTCTGACACTCTTTTTAGAAACTCAAGCAAGGGCTTTTAATAGTGTGCTGTTTTATTGAGCTTTATCTTTTGCCTTTTTAACAAATTTGTTCAAAATGCTTTTAATTCAGTAGACAGTTGAACTGCATTTTAACAATTACTGTCTCATGTTTTTGCTTATATCTTTGTATGTGCTTTTATCTCTACTTTTGAATCTCAAGGCAAACTTGAATCTCAAGGTAAACTCAGAAATGGGCAGAATATGAAGGAAATAAACAAACAAATAAATAAATAAATAAAAGCTATGATTGACGGGATTTCTATGAACCTGCCTGGCCAACATAATACACATTTTTAAAATATTTAAAACATAACACTGAGAATAAAAGCATACAACCTTCCCTATTAAAACTACCAGTGAATAGCCAAAAGCCAGTCTCCATAAGCAGGACTTTAACTTCCAATGGAAATAAACCAGAGAGAGGGCCAACCTAGCCTCTGATGGAAGGGAGTTCCACTGCCTAGGAGCAGCCATCAAAGTCCCTCTCACGTGAACTCACCAAATACGTCTTGTGATAGTGGTTGAACAGACAGTGGTGGGACACAAGAAGCTTAAGCTTTGGGTAATCGCATATGGGAGGGTTACAGTCCTTTAGCTACTTTGCAAGCAAGCCTCACAGGATGGAGACAGAGCAGAAGGGTCCACTTTTATTTCCAGAATCCATTCCTGCAAACTGCATCACTGCACTCCGGTACTTCAGAAGCAGCTTAACATCACTACTTGATGCCATTCTGGCCCATTTTGGTTGTTTTTTCCCCTAAACTTTTCTATGGAGTTTCATATGTTTGAGGGACTTTGGAGTGTGTAATTCGCTTTTGGGTCATTTTGGCTGGTTTTCAGGCAATTTCAATTCACTTGGAAACTGGGCCAAGCACCACAGTTTTTGTGGGCTGGAAGGCTTGGAGTGGACTGTAAAAGCGGAGACCAAGGTCACTCATGGCCCACACTTTCTCGACCACTGATACAGAGCTCTGTGTGTCATAACAAACATTTTGAATTGCCCAGAAAGACAGCAAGGCTGTTGAAACAAGAAGAATGTACAACTTCCACAAAACCAGACTCCATTAGCAGTCTGGCTGCAGCATTTTGGGCCTATTGAGCTTTTAAACTAGAATTTCACAAAAAACAACACTTTCTTAATAAAAGTGAAAATGCAAGATTCAGATTTTTTTTAAAAAAAAAAAAAAGGTAGATGTAAGGACAAACAGATTCACAGCAGATTCAAGCAAAGAGCTTTGAGTATCTAGCTCTTAAAAGCCTCAGTTTGAATCCCTGGACATGTGAACTCAACCATGTGCATATCCTTGCTCATCATCAACCATCGCACTGCAGGCAGGGACAACATGACCTTCCACATATTGGAAATAGCTGCACCTAATGAACATGGTGGCTCAGAATTTCCTTTTGTTATTTTTTACTGAAACTTTCCAAAATGTGCAAATTTCTTCATAAATTTGATGGAAAAAATAAAAGTTCAATTAAAGAGAGAGCAAAACTGATATATTAAACAAACACAAACACAACCCCTCTGGTGTTTGTTGAGATATAAAGCACATATTTTTAAAACTTCTGTTTAAATCTGACTTAAATGCTTTCATTACTATTCTTCAAGAAGAACCTTCATAACTTGAGAAAAATGTCTATGTTCATAATTAAATAAGCTGTAGCATCATTTAGAGAGTATTCCATACTTTCCGACTGGTCCTGTATAATATGTGTTCTTTTTTTTAACTGTTCAATCATATTAGCAGCATGTATTATATTTGTACCCTAGAAGTATAAATGCAGACTTTCTGGTTGGCGTAATGCTCCCTCTTTTTCTGAAATATTGCAAATTTGCAACCACACCAAGCATGATCTTTGTCTCCATATGGAATTATTGCCATAAGAGAACTGCTATCCATATTTGTTATACATGCACACTGTGAAGATCAGGCCATTACAGGGAATTCCTAGGCTATGTCTGCTTTTCATTCTTAATTCAGTTTGCTCCACTCTGCTCCATCAGTTTTGCTGAGAAGGTGGGACCATTTTGCTATCTCCTTTCCATATGAAACAAGTGTACCTTATTTTCTTTGTCAAATTTTGATGGACTTGAAAATACGTATATACAACCGAATGTATTTAAAGGATTGTAACCCCTTTCGGTCTTTGATTTGCCTAAGGCCGAGGACCATTACTGCACAGTAATTCAATAAAAGCCTCTACTAGAAAACACTTGACTGGTGTTTCTCTTTTTGAGTGCCCGAGGCACAGATCTGGGAGGGCTTCTGTCTATTTGGGCATGATAGCCCCAAAATGAGGTCAAAAAGGTATCCACAGGAGTTTCAGATAAAGTACAAGCTCCTCTAGCTACCTCTAAACTCTCACCAAAGCCATCTACTCATTATTTTTAAAAAAAGAAAAAAATCTGAGTCTGAAGATGAATTTACTGTTTCTCTGCCAAGAAGTTGGGAGGTGGTAAACTAACGCTTTCATGTTCTAGAAAGGGATTTTTCTCTCCAAGAATATTGACGCAGAGCTCTTTGATGCTGATCGGTTTTTGTTACTGTGGGCTGGGTTCAGAGTTTCAAAAATCACAGCTATGCTGGCATCCGTTTCTGGACTACAGTACAGAAAATTACTCCATAAGGTTCCCATTCGTATTTAAAAAAGCAAAAAAAGCAGAAACATCTGTTGTAGCCATGAACAGTCTTGGCCAACTTTAGCAGCAGCAGTTGGATACTTTGAAGTCAATCAGCTTTGCTATCACCAACAGATATTCTTACAGTCACTGGAAATTCCTACAGAGAAGGACTGCAAGTCAAGGCATACAAATTACATGCAAAACAACAGGTGAGGGGAGCCATTTGTGCTTCCTGAAAAGGGAAAAGGATTGAGACAGTTTAACAGCCCAGTACAGATGCAAAATAGTTCAACTTAGTTTAGCAGTATGACCCTTGGAGACATGCAAGCATGATTTCATGGAGTTACAAATGAGTCTAAATAGAGAGTATAGCAATGAATCTTGATTGGAAGATTTAGTACTAGGTCAAATGCTAATTGCTGGATTTCTTTCTCTCTCTCTATGGCAACCATCTCTGGGTATGCAGAGCAATAGAGAGTGCAACCCATGAGCCAGAATTTATATAGATGTGCAGCATTTATATGTTTCTATTTGCAATGACAAAAAGTGGACATTGCTACAAAGTCAGAAACATGTGCTGAATGCATGATCTCAAGTATAGGAGTATAAATGATCACACAGAAAACACCTGCTAAGAATGTTTCATATGTTGTGATAAATT
Organism: Iguana delicatissima; assembly: GCA_948472985.1. Taxonomy (NCBI): domain Eukaryota; kingdom Metazoa; phylum Chordata; class Lepidosauria; order Squamata; family Iguanidae; genus Iguana; species Iguana delicatissima. The sequence goes on along the minus strand of CAOKZL010000303.1, from coordinate 384,744 downwards.
CTAAATAACAGAAAGGACCTCTTAATGGCAACACCATCCTGTAAAAGTTCTATTCAAAGGTAAAGTAGTACTCTGCATTTGAATGCATCTGAATCCAGAACTATACAACACTGACTCTGACAGATTTGAAAGCTGTATGAATTGAGACGTGATTGCTCTGAAGCAGACTAACACTATCTCAATGTGTGGGCATGTGCCTTTGTGCCACCTGTCACCCCCATGAATTTCATACATTGTTAGCAGTTCGGATGTACAGTCATCCCTCCACATTCACTAGGGTTAGGGACACAACACCCTTGCAAAAGTGGAAAAACCATGAATAACTCTAGGCCCACCCAAACCATATTTAACACACACAAAAATATGATCACCATATTCAACCCCTTGTGGATTCCTCTGACGCATCATGGTTCCTTCATAGGGCAGAAATGAGTGGCTCCTCCACTGCTGCCCCACACCATTTTTAAAAAGGACTTACAAGCCTCGTTCACAGTTTCTCAGGCCATTTCCACACTACACTGTTATAGCACTATTATTCCACTGTCAACATCCTACAGAATCCTGGGGTTTGCATCCTGCAGTCCCTGCTAAAAATGGCATAGGGAGGCAGCAGAGGTGACAGCAAACAATCCATGAATGATCAAATCTGCAAAAGTGAAGCCAACAAATGTGGGGGACTGATTGTAGAGGGATTCAAAGATACTGATAGTATGTCGTCAAAAATTGCTGTGTGGGTCCCAAACTTTACAGTAAAGAAAATACCATGATAGTAATTTGAGGACTGAAGGAAAATTTCATTTGGGTGAATAGAATTCTTATTTGGGAGTCAGAGTCCTCAATTGTCTACCCCTAGAACTATACCCATGGGGAGAGGAGGAGAGATGGGTATAGTTCCAGGGGTAGGGAATGAGAAGGAGGCATGAAGTTAAAAGAAAATACAAATGAAGAATACTGGTCATAAAGGGTGAAGGAAGGAGAGAACAGAGACTAGGAGATGCAAGAAGCAAGTGAATGGAGCATGGTGAAGGTGTAAGGTGAGGTGAGAGAGAGAGAGAGATGCAGCTGTGAAATAAAAAAGAGAGAGAGGTGCAGCTGTGAAGCAGGGGAGGAAGGCATGGTGAAAGCATAAGGGAACTAAGACAGGCTCAGTGGGAAGATGCAAGGAGCAAGAGAAGGAGGTAGAAGGGAGGCAAAATGCAAGGAAAAGTGGTGCGGTTCATATATTTCTCTTTAGTTTTTTTTTCCCCAGCTTTATTTCCTGTTAATCAGATGGTGGCCATTTTCAGGGGCTCTGTGACAATTTCATGGATATATCGTACAGTAAAACACTGCTGCAAGAACAGTTAAAAATACTTTAGTGAGCTGATGGAAATACAGTAGCATTCACTGTGCATGGTGAAATGCCACTGTTAATAGTAGTAGTACCCGGCCAGACACAGTGTGGCATAATGGCTTGAGTGCTGGACTATGACTTTGGAGACCAGGGTTTGATTCCTTGCTTTGGCCATGGAAACTCACTGGTGACCTTGGGTGTATCACACATTCTCAGCTCCAGAAAACACTGTGATAGGGTCATCATAAGTCAGAAATTACTTGAAGGCCTACAACAAAGCACCTGGGCATATTCCTGTCTCGTTATTAGTCCTCACAACAACCCAATAAGATAAAATTGCTCATAGGCGAAGGTCACATAGTAAAATCCAAATAGGGATTTGACCTTAGGTCACTGTCCCATATCCAATATTTTCAGTATTATTCTATAAAAGCCCTCTTGGAAGAACAGTTACTATAAAACATGGTATACAGGCTGAAACGTTTTGATTAAAAAAATTGTAGTTATTAATGTGCTGAACTGGAATAGTTAGAATGAAAATTATTATGCATAACCATAATAATTTGAATAATTTGAAAGTTAAATGCCTGCATTTGAGAGATTAGAATATGGCGACCCTACTTTTCTACATGCACTCCACATTTAAACATTTATTCTCTCTCAAGGAAAACTAATAGTGAAAATTTCATCTAATTTTACCAAGAAGTCTCCACCTTTTTTGAACAAAATAATCAAAACTGAAAAGCACAAACACCACCTTGTACCATTTGCTTGAAATTTGCTGATATAATCCCCTCCTATACAATTACTATGTCTGTCATTTTCATCTATTTCTGATAGACCTTTCAAAAGTTATGGTTCTCTTGTTGATTTCTAATGACAATGAATTGGAGACAGAAACATTTGGATTTCAGAATTGAGATTTGGCCCCTACTCTAATCAACCACTGCTGAATTAGACTGTTTCCAAAATCTCTAAATTTGTGGAGTCTAAACCCAGCCTTGTGGCTATGGTATGCCCTGACTCATAGCTCTCATCTGATTCCTTCTAATGCTTTGGGCCACAATCCTATACATTAAATTTGAAAACTCAATAGCTTTGCAGTTCAAGCAGACAGTCTAAGTATTTTTTTTTTAAATACGACTCTGTGGATCTGGCTAGTGGACCTATTTCTCAAAGGAGTGTTCTCAAAAAAGCATCTTTTCTACATTATGCTTGGTCAAAAAAGCATGAAAGGCAGTTCTTGCTTGTTTTTATTCCACGGATGGACAAAATGCAGCTTCCCTGATGCCTACATCCTCCCAGTTCTGTTTCATAATTCCCGAGACATTTAAAAAAAAAAGTAGACATCACTATTTGCTATTAATATTTGGCAGGAAATCATTAAACACACTATAGTGAATGAGGAAAAGAATGAGATTAAACATTCCGTTTACAATAGATAATGGGACAGTCATATTAAGGTCAATATTAAGGTTGATATTATTACAAACAAAATTCATTTTTATAGAAATATAAATTGAACAACAAATGACCAAGTATGAAAGATTTTGCCAATTATGAAAAATATAATCAAATACTGATTGATATACTCTTATTTGTTAATAATGAAACGTAACTATAAAAATAACATATACATGGAAAAGTAGTCCATTTTATGTTTTCTTTCCATTGTAAAAGTCTACTAACCTCAACATCTTCTCCTTGGGCCATGTCTGTTGGGTTTATGGCCCTCAACAATTTGCCCAGTTTACAATCCATGGTACTGCAAAAGTCGTCCACTCTCATTTTACATTGTTATGAAAACTTATGTTCTTTTATTACTTAACTCGGAAGACCACAATACCACTTGCTCCACATTTTACCATTTCTCTTTCTTCAGGTTTCTACATTATAGGTAGGAATTACAACCACTAATAGAAGATAGTATCTAAGACTACTGTTTATCCCATCTGTATAGACTAGAAGAAAAGTGCAGATGCTTCAGCATATTTTTGTAATGGTTTCATTCATCTTTATCTCTTGGCAGGGTGAATTCCAAGTAGACTGGTGAGTGTGTGTGTGGCAGCTACCCCATAGGCCACCATGCTAGCAGTACCTCATTCTTTAGAAAGAAGCTTTTGGGAGGTACCAAAGACTGCCATAAGAAAGCTAATCTGAAGGATTACACCATGGATAATACCTTCATTTTTAAGCATAATTCATGCACTACTGAAGTGTCATTAGAACTACATTCACGTGATGAATCTGGAGTCGCTCTAATAAATCTCTGTACAAAGTATATTATTCCTTCTCAGACCAACATCATCCCTGCTCCAAAGCCAAACTCAGGTAATGCCATTCATATAACCTACCTCATACCTCTTTATAAACAATATCAAGCAATGCTAGACTTGGCCTATATTCTTGAAATTAAACAGTCAATATATATCTCCTACTGTACTGTTTTTACTTTCCTGTTTTCATTTAAATATGTTTCTGCCATCCTCTTTCAATTAAATTAGAAAGCTCCTTATTAGCAACTAATTATTTGGCACTCCAGTGGCATCTTTAAAGTATATTTATGCACTGATAACTTATAGAAGTTACTCTACATGTAATATTTGTCTCCCGTTCAGACACAAATATGTAGAAAGCCCATTCAAAAGCCCTAGGTGCTTCCACATCACCTGAAGAAAAGCTGACCTAACAAACAAATAGGGCCCACTCAAGCCAGATTCTAACAATCAGAAGAGCTGAACATTTGATTTACTTCCTTTTTCTCCTGGCAATACAACAGAGAAAAAAGATCAAAGACATGCAGGGTTCTCCACCTTGTTGCTGCTCCTTAATTGAAAAGTAGTATTTAACCTATTTCTATATCCAAGAAAAGAGAGAAGATCCATATGCTCACCTCATCTTGTAGCTTGCATCTTCTGTCAAACACATGTTAACATTTGTTTGAAGATTTCATTTTGGAACTCATTTTTGGATGAAAGCAGAAACTGTTTTTATGATCTGAGGTACTGCTTGGGACCCCATGAAAAGAAACTATAGCCTACAACCCTGTGTAGTCGCTCTGGGAGCAAACCTCATTGAACACAGGTGTATTTCTGTGTAAATATGAACAGGATCACATTGACAGCAACACATTTTCTAATTTTCCTCTACTCTCCATCTGTATAGTAAGAGACAAGTAAATGGATGCCTTCTTTGTTCTTTCTTACTTTCTTAAGCATACATATTGTTGACTGATAAAATATAAATAATATGTAATGAATAAAATACAGTCCACCCTCCACATTCAGGTGCTTCTCTTATGTGGATTTGATTTTTCATGAGTTTGTAGCTGCTGCCTGACTAGTTCACCCTTCTTATCTCCTCCCCTCCTCTTCTCTGTCTCTTGTCCTACCAAGAGCACCAGCTGTTACTCTCTTTCTCACCTCTTCACATCACAACTCAGCCAGATTTTATAACTCCTCCCATCAACTTCATCACCCCACTCCTCTTCCTCCCAATTCCCCTGCTCTCAACCTCCTGTCCTTCAAGAGCACCAGCCCATCACCCCTTTTCCCAACTTGCCAACATGACACCTCAGCCAGATTTTAAGTGAGAAAGAGAGTAATGGGCTGGTGATCATGGAAAGACAGGAGACTGAGATCAGGAGGATTGGGGGAAAGAGCAGTGGGGCTATGAGGTCAATGGGAAGGGGCTTAAAAGCTGAATGAGGTGTGGTGATGGTAAGGGGGGAAGTGAGTGACAGGCTGGCACTCTTGAAAGGACAGGAGACGAGCAGAGGAAGCAGAAGAAGTGGGGCAAGGACATGGATTAGCTGGGGAGGCTTGAAAATCTGACTGAGGCATTGTGGTGGCAAGGTGGGAAATGGAGTGAGGGGCCAGGGCTATTGGCAGGAAAGGAGTCTGCAACATTAGTTGGGGGGGGTTGCAATGTTTGCAATCATTTTGCTTTTGTGAGGGTCCTGGGTCCCCAACCGCAGCAAATGTGGAGATCCAATTGTAAAATGTTCAGCAGACTGAAACAAGGCATCCAAGAAAATATGCATGTTTTAAAAACATGCAATACTATAACTAGTTAAAAATATTTTGTTATGTAAATAAAGTGAATGAAGCAGCAGCATTGGTACTGATATTCAGCACTTCAATATTTTGGAAAAACAAGGAATATCTTGAAAGAAGCAGGGTGAACAGCTTCCACAGGGAGCTAGTTCCAAGGCTACAAAATAATTATGGAGAAAGCCATGCCTTAGCGCTCTTTCTTTACTCCTGAGAAGCTGCAAAGACCCTCTGGTAAATTTCAAGGAATGGGAAGACTCCTAGAGGAAGAAGGACATTTTCAACCAGACCAAGAGATTGTGGTCTTTGGAGATCATAATTTGAACCCTGAATTGGCTAAGTAGAAGATAGCCTGCAGTAAATACAGCCATCACCTACTTCATTTACAATTTGATATTAATAATAGCAACTAAATATACCAGGTCATAAAATTTTGTATAAGATTCAAAACAGGAAAAAGTATGTAGTAATCAAATGTACATTGTCTCGTTCCTTTTTCTCTGAAATCCATAAGCCAATTTAGCCATATTATTGGCTTTAAACCAATGCAATCCTATTGAAATTGAAACTGAATTGAGGAAAATGTAAATGTTCCTGTTTAATCAACTTGTGAACTATCCTGTCTGGCTCCCACGTGCATGCTTAAAATTCAACCTTGTTTTCTTGGCAATTCACCTCATATGTTTTATCTTTTAAAATGAGAGTAATCAGAATGGCAGACAGCTGTGGAAGAAAACTTCTGATCCTGCAGATGTTGGTTTCCTCCTTCCTGTTGCTAAGTATTCTACTCTGAGATATTACCTTACGGATGTACCCTGCACTCCAGTAAACTTATTTAACTGGTGTAGGTCTATACCCTCCAACATCACAGATTAAAACATCTGTGTGGTCAGGATGGCAACACCAAAGAGTGGAGCAAGATGACAACAATTATTAATAGGGAAGAATGCACAAGCAAGGAGAGGTTGCAGATTCCTTTTGCCTGACTTGACACAGAAGGTCAAGATCGTGCCCTCCTCTTCCATTCTGAATTAACTGACTGCAAACTACTTCTTTAAGCTGACTTTGCAGGAGTTGAGTCAGCTGGAGACAAAGGGGTAAAGTGGGAGGACGAGAGAGAAACTGGGACATTTTAAAAGAAACTGAAAAGGCAGAGGATTATTTGGGAGTTTTTCCTGCTAGAACAGGACAATTGGGGTATGTAGCCTTAAAGAGTGAAACAAAGAGTAACATTAGCCACCATCTCACCTCCTGCTGTCTGCATATGTAGAACTCTGCATCCCCACTATCTACCTTTACATGTGCAGGTACATATGAAAAACAGAGATAGAAAGTAACATCCAAGCAATAGCTATGCACATATATTTTTAAAAATCACTTGTGCCATTTACAGTTAGGAAGGATCAATAACCACTGTGAAAGTGAAGAGACTATTTAAAAAAAAGGCAACAGAATCAGCAGAATTAGACCCCTTCCCCTAAGAAAAGTTGAGTGCCATGCCATGGGGCATTTTTTTCCCTCAAATGACAAAAGGAACATTGCTAGACTGGTGAGATTGGCTGGATACACCCTTTGCCTTAAAAACAACAGTGACCAGTTTTTAACGGGAAGAATATAGGCCAGTAAAACTAACTGCAGTACAGAATAAGCCTTGCTTGAAGTTAATTACGCTGTGTCTTTTGAGTTCCTGTTGTTCTTTTAAACAGGAGACACCAATATAGTAGATTTTATTTACTCTACAGCTGGAAATATCCCAGGGGTTGGGGAAAACTATTGGCCTTTGCATGTATAGGTCCAACCCTCACACACATTGAAGTATTCTTAGATTTTGCCTGCCCCTCAATATTAATTTAATATTTAGGGGGTATTTTCTTTCATCCTCCTGTAAAGCAACAAAAACTCTGAACTGTTTCTTTTATCCCAATACTGCCTGGAACTGACACTATATACAGTAGAGTCTCGGTTATCCGACCTAAACAGGTGGGCGGAGGGTCGGATAACCGAAATGTCGGATTAGCCGGAGGCCCATGGTGGCCGCCATTTTGGGGACGTGTCTGGGGGTGCAGAAATGCCTACAGCCACGCCCCCAGGCAGCCGCGGCGTCGGTTAATCCGGAAGATCGGATAACCGCATGTCGGACAACTGGGACTCTACTGTATATATATTAGCTTGAGTGCTTCCATTGGAGGCTTTGAAGCATGTTATAACAAATGCAGAGATCCACCAAGACAGTATTTTGTCCTTATTACACTTTATCACCACACTGAAAAGTATGGGGTTATTCATTTATTTATACTTATGAAAGCATGTATTTTAATTGTTGTAAAATATGACTGGCTACTTCTTCATTGCCCATTTGGTACAAAAAGTGCAAGTAATCTTACTTTTATAATTTTAACCTAAAATTGATCTTTAAAAAAATCAGATGCTATTGCCCATCAAAGGCTGATGTAAAATTGAATTTTTCTGGGGCTTTTCCAGATGAAAAATTGTTTTTCATATAGTCTGTAACATACACGTGAACTGTACTAATCTTATTACTGCTGTTGATGGCTCCAATTGAAAATTAGGATGTTGTGGCTGTTCTTCCAGAATAGTAAACCAACTTCTCTGTAGATACAGTTTCTTTCTTAGTTCTGGTTTGTTGCCGGAAGTGAAACCCAGAAATGCCTTGGGTATAACCAATATAAAACAGATATGCTAAAAAATAAAACACATAGCTGTGTTTGATTCCCAGGGTATTCAAAGAGAGAAATTTGAGTTGATACTTAACTTCCTCAGATATCAATGGTTTTTTTCCTAACCAGATGACCTGAACATGGAGCTAGCAATGGATTAAGTCCCAATGGTTCAAAAGTTAGGTTTGCAAATTCTGAAACTTGTCAGAATTTTTCAGGATCTTTACATTCTACTATAATCCTGTGAGGCATGATAATGATCCTCTCACAGACTTTGCTTCCTCCCATGTGATTTTTTTACCTTTCATTTTATATCTCGTTACCTTCTGAAAAATTTAAAGAGACACTTGCCCATGCAACCTTTCTGCCCTTTCAGACTTGTAGATTTCTAACTAGAGTCTGCTGTCATTTGTCTACCACCGCAGTGCCAAATATACTGCAGGTTATATAAGATATTAATCTTGTGACCTAACTAACTTATGTAGTTCAGTAAAGCTAATTTAAAAAGCAACATTTAAAAAAAAAAGATACAGAAAGAACATACTTAAATGGCCATATGCTTAGCCTGTTATAAGTGTGGAAAAGAGCTACTGCAAACAAAGTTCTGAACCTCAGTGTTATGTATATTCTACATTATTCTGGGGAATTCTTTTAGTGGAAAGTGAATCAGTCAGCACTCCACATTTGTGGGTTTCACTTTTATGGATCTGATTATTTGCAAGTTTCTCCAGCCCCTGCCCTTTTCAAGTGCTTCCTTTCTGGGGAACATTGCCTCTTGGCAGCTCTGATCAAGCCACATAGCCCTTTTTAAAAACTCCTCTGGTCCTCTTCCTCCTTCAACAGCCACTTTCTGGCCAGCTAAGGACAGCTCACACTCTGATTTCTCAGATGAGCCCTCCACACCCACAACAGGATATGGGTAAGAGAGAGGAAGTATAGGGCCACTATGCCAACCTACCCCCTTTCACTTTCCTTTCCATGACTCTGTCTGGATCCTGGGTGCCCACTCTTCCCACCATGCCTCAACCCCCTTCCCATAGGCACACATTTTAACATTTATGTTTTTTCCACTTTTGTGGGGGTCGTGTGCCCCTAGCCTTAGGGAACGTGGAGGGCCAACTGTAAATAAATCCAACACTGTGAACATTCAATCATGCAAAAATCCTATCTCCTCTTTCCTGCTGTTTTGAAGAAGGGCTCCTGTAAACCTAGTATTTGCATAGGGAATACACCTTAATTATATTGGGGAACGGGGAGCATACATGAAACTCTCTATAAAATAAAGACAATCACCAACCCTAATATGTATAGAGTAGATCTTTGTTTTCTAAATATCAAAGGTTTATAACAACTTGATGACACAGCTGGATGTACTGGTCACCTCTTTCCTTGCAGATAACTGCAGGTGTCAGGTACAGCATGGCTACAAATGTGAAGAAGAATAAAGTCAAGGACATAAATCCAATTCCTTGTTCCCACCAAAATAGACCCATGGATAAACTATTGGATGGTAAATTGAGGCTTATATACAACTAATCCCATTGATTCAAAGAGCCTACTTTAATTGAGAATACAACTGGCTTAAGGCCATGAATTCTTCATTCCCTACCACCCAAACTGTGACTGCTACATAAAGAAATGAGCAAAGGTATCCTGGAGGGTTACTTTGATGTTGCTGTAGGAAACAGGAACTGGAAGGCCTAGAGAACATCACATACAAAATTCCACAGACTTCAGTATGATAAGCACATGTCTAAGGCCATTTCCGCACTAGCCTGTTATAGCGCGATGATTCTCCGTTCAACATCCTCTGGAATCCTGGGGTTTGCAGTTTCAGGAGGGGCCAGCCAGAGGATGTTGAAAGGGGAATCATCGCGCTATAACAGACTAGTGTGGAAATGGCCTGTAGCTGTCCTTGAAGTGCAATTAAACTGATTTGTTTATGAAATGTAAAGGATTAAAGAAAGTCATGTACCTACTAATATAAATATTTCAAATATGTCATTTTGGAATAAACACCACAGTGCAGTTTCTGTTATGCCTTTGAGAAATTAATATTATATACTTATCAGTTTCAGAGCATTGAAAGTGGGCCTCTTGGACAGGATTAGTGATATGGACGAGAGAGTTGCTAAGTAAGACGATCAGTTGTGTGGGCTTTTATTTGACATCTTGCCAAGAAATGAAAACATCTTTTTCTGCAATGTGTCAGAGATTATATTACATTAAAAGATTTCATTCTATTAAAAGGTGCATCACTTAATATAAAACCACAAACTATTATCCATGAAGAAAAAAGTCTTCATAGGCAGATGAGGTTAAGTTTTATTGTCATGTGCTTGCTAGTAAAAATGAACGGAGAGAAGGAAGAGTGTGTGAGATTAAGCTTGAGGGACAATTCTTCTATATTACCATATGTGTTTATTTGAAAAACTACTGAAAGAATGTTTAAAATAGTTCAACATGACAACATGAAAAATTATATAGTGATTACATATAGACAAAAAAATATAGGTTTGCCGAGATTACTCAGATGGATTTGCAACTATAGGTTTCAATTCAGTAGCATGGGTAAAGTATGCAATTAAGCAACATTGCATGTTGAATTTTAAATCTGTATGAATAAACACAGAGCTTCTAAATAAATATCAAATAACTCAGTAAAACTACATTTTTTGGATGATAGTTCCCAGAATGTGGCACCCAAGCATGCATCTGTAGTCCCACAAAATGTTAATACCACACATTTATTTTGTAATTGGAATAGAGGCTTCTCAGTCATAGGAGACATTCCTCTTCCAAGTGATTAAATCTTAGCATCCTAAACTGACATCTACCAACATAGAGCACACAGATATAGTGGATAACAGTACAATTCCCTCATCTACCATAATGGGTGTTTTAGTAGAACACATCCAACAAGCTCCATATTACGGAAGGTTGCCCAAGAGCTATGACTTTCTCAGCTAGCTTTATTATTTCCTTCATGTGTTTCATGTTTCCTGTGCTCTCTGAAACAGCTTTGAAGTTATGTTTGTTGTATTGTTTGCTTTCATCTTTACTTTCTAAATTGAGGTTGGTGGAAACACTTGCACCATTTCCAGTCAAGGAGAAGGGTAGTTATTTAATTGCATCCCCATAATTCAAGCTCCCCATTCCATGTGGCATACAGATCCAGAAACATTGGCTATTGTTATACTCCATGCCAACTTTATCATTTCTTTCAGTATTTTCTTTTTTCCACTAAATGCTTTTAGTAATTTCATTATAAGATACTAAAGTATTTTTCTTCATACTCTGTTCATCACAGAGAACACTGCAGCTCCTCTTTTCAGTTTCAACATGAACATCTTTCAAGATGAACTGAAGATGTTTCAGCACCTTAATTGATACTGCCCCTAGTGGAAGCCATATAGCTAATACCATTTTTTTAATGTTATGTATTCCTATCTTACAACTTGACTCTTACCTTCAAAATTACTGCCACCAATGTCAGGGATGGACAATTGTGACTCTCCATATGTCTGTTGCTTCTTTAACTCTGTCCTGGAGTTCCACTGCATCCTTGTTCCTCAGATCGCTATGGTGGACTTGCAAATGAAGTCTTCCTCAACTCAAATCCTGCAAGCGGCCCACAGGGCACACTTTGCCCACTCCTGTTCTGTTTCTAAGGTGTCCTCTGCAGGTACATCAGCAGACCCTTCACTGTATTCATGACAGTGCTAGAGGCCTTAGAAAAGCAAGCAGCCTATACATTTAGATTCACCAGTACATCAGCCATTATATTTTTTTCTTCAATAAAATGCCAATGAGCATTGCTTTGTGGAAAATAGGGTTGGCAGAGTGAAAACTTGAGACAGCTCCTCTACTTTTAATGATCATGCAGAAGAGGGTATATCAGCAGGTGTCACTGGATACTTGGTTGTGTGACAAGCAACTCCTGCTGAAATTCTCACTTCTGTCTAACCATTAAATGTATAGGAGCAGTCAGCAATTTTTAATCTGGAAGTCCTAAAATAAGCACAGCACACTAGTTAATCCATCCACATAGACTTAACATCCTCAGCCCAAAAATGCAGGAGTATTAGCATCAGCAGGCACAGTGGTAGCCCTTCTTCCTGGCAGAAATTACTGATTATCTGGAGCTAAAAATAAAACCATTTTTAATTGAGTTTCCTTCTCAATATCCTAGTAAATCATAGAAATTTAAAGACAGGCACCATCAAGCTCCTCCTTAGAGACATAATGTTAACCATCTTTGAAATTATGTTGAAGTAGGGAAACATTCTAGTACCATAAAAATGAATAGTTTGTATGCTCCATTTAAAATAAGAGAGCAGCTTGCAGCCTTCCTTGGAACTACTGGATGGTATACAGGGCAATACATTTCTCTTCCATAATACCCAACAATGCAGATCTCCTAAACCTCAAGCTATTATCACCAACAACTCAGCATATCTCCCTCAGTGGGGTAGGGGCATATCCTCAAAAGCTGTGGGAGGTTTCTACATGGAAGAAAAGCTATAACTGCCATCAAATAAACTTTGTCTATATATTCCCCTAATTCTCAAGAACTCAAACTCTGTCCATATATTCCCCTAATTCTCAAAAGTGGTAGAACTACAGCTAAGGAACTATATCTAGATTCAGGCACTGGCAAGGATCAAATATTAGATAGCTTTATGATACAGTGATACTTATGCATCATATTTTGGATTGCACAGAACATTCTTCATTGACCTCTCTGATGTCATTGCTTGCTCAGCTTAAGAAAAATATTGTGGTCACTCATTATATTTCACTAGAGATGAAATACAGTTGAAGTCAAATCCACCCAAAGCCCCTATGTACATACATTTGAGACACATACTGTAACTAGATTAGAGTTCATTAAAATTATTTGGGTTGGGTTTTTTTTTTCCTTTTCCAGATCAATAATCAAATTCAGACAGAGTTTGCTTCCATTTTGAAAGATTGGATAGTGGGGATGTAACAATTTCATTAATGGTATTATATTAATAATAGATGGGTGAAAGAAATACAATCAGGTTTAACAGGCACTTTCTAAGTTGTAACATAAGAATGCTTTTCTTAATACCTGAAAGAAAGACCTCCTTATCTGTTCAACTTAGGTACATGAAATTATGCTCAGAATGCTTCATCCCACATTTGCCACTATGTAATATGCATCCAAGTAAAGCTAGCACAGAAACCTATGTTTGAATCCAGTAAAATTATTTAAATTACATCCACACACATCCTAGATGAATTAGGCAACTGGCAAGCACCACATAGCCTATCCTTCCAGCCACCATAGTCATGTTTGTCATTCCACCACTGAATTTCAAACAGTGGCCAAATACAGACACACATGTGCACACACACGCACATATACAATTTTCCATTAAAGGGATAGGGGAAGGTATCATTTACTTTTGGGCCAGCCCTGCTTAGAGCCACAACTTGGCTCACTAATTTTATAGGATATTATTTTGTGGGGAACATATGGCTTAATTGTAAATAGTTCCCAACAATACGCGTATTCCTCATGTAGAATTACAGACTGGTCTACTGAAGAAGAGACAGAGAAAAAGTTTTTGAAAGTCTAGTAGAGAACATCTGAAACAGTTGTCAAGGTAAAAAAAAGCATAGATCTGAAATAGTGATATAACAGTGATTTTTAGTGATCTTTATTACAGTTTATACAAAAATGCACTGCCCTTTGATTGCTAAAGAAAAATCTAATTGATAAAACCCCAATATGTGGAAGAACATGAAGAAGTAATTATCTGTAAAGATGGACAACTACTTTTCCTTTTATATTAAGTTTTATCTGTTTAACAAAGAAAAGACAAGCATTTAACACTGGCCCAAGGCCTGCTTTCCTAATTCACTACTTTACTTTAGCCATTTACTCCTTGAGTCGCCAGCCCCTCCTCCATTACTACAATAAGGCAAGGGGTCTGGACAAACACTGCAGACTGACTTAACCACATGTCTGCCCTGGAGTTTGTTGACTATGGACCTTACAGTATTTCCTGGCACAGTGAGTCATAATTATTTTCAATTTCCTCTCCTTGATTTATTCCTTGTCCTCAGGAGACATGTATGTTAACTGTTATCTAGCACACACTTATCTTTCTTTATACTAGGACTGGGACAATTCCAGTGTCTCTGGCCAATTTATAATAACTGGCTGAAGCAAACTTCCTCAAATAAATGAGTGTACACATCTCCATTTCGAATATTTCTGCATAGCTCAATTATTTTTAATCATGAAAAGAAACTCTACATCCTGATTTTTTTTTAACCTAACGAGTTACCCTGTTGTGGTAGATGACAAAACCATCAGGTAACCAAACATTTGCTTTTTTCACAGAAGGTCCTAAGTTTAACCACTGGCATCTTGGGCTAAATGGTCAAGGGATAAAAGATGTGAAAGACCTTTGCAAGAGACTCTAAAAACCACTGCCAGTCAGGATAGAGAATTCTGGACAAGATAGACCAGTGATCTGACTCATGCTAAACTTGCTTCATCTATTTGTGTATGTGTGTATGTATATGGAGAGAGAGTGTGGGAGGTTTTAACATACATCTCAGAAATAATCGTATGTCTTGGCTGCTTCCATTGCACTTTTAAGAGTCAATAACATTTATATATCTGGACTGGCTGCATATGAACTGTGAGCATTAAGCAAGACCCTTGCTAAAATCCAGAATATTCAGCTTAACCTACATGCTTTCTTTCCTGAGTAGTTCTGACCTTGAATACAGAGTGGCTTTTGTTTTTCACAAGCTGCAAGCCTTAAAAGCCTGATCTTGCTTAGGACTGATGTTGTGAGAGAGATGCTTCAACACAAGAATGGAAACAGTGCCTTCCAGATTCTCTTCAGCTGCAACTGCCAGCAGCTCAAGCCAGAAGAGGAAACAGAGGCAAATGCTGGAAGCTACAGTCCAACAACATTTGGGCATTCATGCAATTCTGCTTTAGCCCTTTGACTGCAACTGTAGATTTGTCCTGGCTTGTACTCTTTTCCCTGTGCTTGCAACTTTCAAAAGTTCAGTTTGCTTCAATTGGTCCTATTTTGGCAATGCAAAATCTAGAGATGGAGAACAATATGACTGAGATTGTGGGTGTAGGGAAATGGATTATTCCTCTCTTTTGAACAAAACAGTGCAAAAGAGTTAACTTGTGGCTTGACTCTTAGAATTGTTATGCCAAGCCACAGGATGCTTTCTCTAGCACTAACACAAGGACAGGTACTAATTCACAGTAGTCAGATGTAAGGGTATTCCTCACAAATAGCACCTTCTCATATAGATAGATAGATAAATACACGCACATACATATATATTTACATACACACACACATATATAATACTATATAGCAATAGCAGTTACATTTCTATACCACTTATCAGTGTGAAGCACTCCTTAAGCGGTTTACAATGTATTTTTAGCTAACTGCCCCCAGCAAGCTGAGAGCTCATTTTACCGACCTCCGGTAGGATGGAAGGCTGAGTCAACCTGGAGCCCTGCAGCCCTCTGGCTGAGAATTCTTAAGGCCTCTCCCTAAACTGCAGCCCCCAGGATTCCATAGAATCTTCTTAGGCAGCCAATCATATGAGGTCTTCACCTGACATAGCCAATCATATGAGGTCTTCACCTGACACAGACAGAGAAACTTTGGCTTTTATATATTAGATAGTAATAACTGCATACCTCGCTTACTGAAAAGGTTTGTTGTACGCCTTCAAGTCATTTCCAACCTATCCAACCCTAAGACAAAACTTTCATGGGATTTCATGAGCCAGATTTGTTTGGGGGGGGGGGTTGCCTTTGCCTTCCTCTGAGGCTGAGAGAGTATGACTTGCCCAAAGTCACTTAGTGGCTTTCCATGGTGGAGCTGGGATTTGAACCCTGGTCCCAAAATTGTAGTCTAATGATCAAACCACTTCATCATGCTGACTCTCACTGAAAAAATACTTTGAACTTTTTAATTTTTTCAATCAACTAGTGGTACTAAAAAAGTACCATGATGATGACTACACTGTGCCTCACATACCACTTCCATCCTGGCTGTTATAGCTCATTGAACCCAGGTCAGGCCATCACAGCCTGTCCGGGGGTGGGGGAGGGCCTATATTTTTCCTTTCCCATAACTGATATTAGGAAACCCACCTGCTTATGGGATGATAGCCAGGAACACAAGCCAACATCTGCTGCAGTACTACCCAAATTATAAACTTTGGAGCAGTTTTGTCTTGCACTGATATTGCAAAGGGAAAGAAATATTTAGTGCTTACTTAGCAGTAATACTGAGAAAGAATCAGAACTTTAAAGCCCACTGCCATTTCCTTGTGAAGCAATAATAACTGATAACTTAAAATTAGAAATAAATCATTCATAATACCAGAAGAGACTTTGAAAGGAGTTAGGGTATTTTTTAACAATCAAGAGAGAAAGTGGTTGGTGCCTATCTATACTATAATGCATCTTTAAGATTTTCAACTCATTTTAGAATCTGGTTTCAACAGATTCTCAATTCTGGTTGACTCCCAATTGCATGTTTTTTTATAACATCCAAAGAAAAAAGGCCAACAAAAATATCTGGCAACATAGTTTGTGCTGCAGTGGAACATAAGGAACTAAAATCAAGACAGAAGAAATAGTCCAAATCAAGTCTGTCACTTTTGAAAATAAAAAGGATCTGTTGCTCACCATACAAGTAAAAATAACTTTGGGTTTTTTGTGGAGCTGCTATAAGAGAATCAATCACTTTTCTCTATAATGAATAAAATAAGAGTGAGATATGATAACAAGAAACAGGAATGTTATATTTAGCATAAACTGTTCTCAAGGATGACATATGATATCCTTTGTGATGTCCCCTCCCATAGAATAGGTGGGCAGGGTAAATTGAGTAAGACCCTTCTGGAAGGAGCCACCTCAAGAGGTATCTGTATCACCCGAAGCCTTAGCTCATTTAAGAAATAAACATCCCATGTTCAGGTATCATATGGCAATGTGAATATGAAATTATTCTGGGAACAAATTTCTACTTTCAAAGATGAAAGGTGTGATTACAATTAGAGGTATGTAAGCATTTTGTTTCACTTTGGTTTTGAATGAGCAATATTTGAAAAATTAGAATGCTGGACAAAGTAAAACTGACAGATTAGCCAAAGACGGTCTTACTTGACTCACCACACAGAATCTATCATTCATGATTCAAATTCTGTAGGTGGTGGAAGTCTGTCCTACATTCATCAAGTAGAAAAAAACCTATATATATTTGCTTTGGCAAGAGAACAGACAGTATCCTTTTGGCTACAACATAGCAGTACACCAAGAACATGAGTGGGTAAGTGTTGAGGGTTAAAGGGCTACACTGCATCCCTTGAGAATTTGTGGGCTACATCCCAACCACATCTCCCCCAAATCAATTTTTTTTGGCCCCCACAAGCCCCCAAAGCACTCTCTGGGCCCAGGAAAGGACTTTTCCAACAGGAAGTGATCCAGATGTCAATTTCCAGTGTACTTCCTGTTTGGGAGAAAAAAAATCTCCTGGGCCTAAAATGGCTAAGGGGAGCAAAATGTGCCAAAACTGGCTCCCACTCTCTTAGGAGGTGTTTGGAGCATTTGGGGGCAAAATAGAATTCTTTGGAGAAGAATCTGGAGTCATTTGGGAGTTATGAGGACCACAGTAACGGCCCTAAGGGGCACACTTTCTCTGCTCCTAAGCTAGAGCAAACATAAACAGGAACATGAGTCTGCAACATATCCCAAGTACCCACATCTCAAAGGCTGCATCTTTCTTTATGAAAGTGCCCACCTTGTAATGTTCTGTGAATATATGCACAGATGATTAAGTACATATTTCTTCCAAACGATTATATTCCTAAAGACTACAGATGGGGCTGTCCCTGTCCTACAGAAAGAGCTACGGTATTGGAATCAGCTTGCTCAAAATTTTATGAGCAAATATAATAAATCATGGTACTTTTGGATACCTTTTTGACACTAGCAGCTGGTGAATCTGAGTTTTAGTTTCTTACTGTAAAGGAATTATCCAAGCTCCTGAACCTAACTGGGAAATAATTTTCACCCTTTTGGATAGTTCCTTTAAACAATTACAATAAGTAGAAGTAGCTGATAATCCACAGAATAGCATTGAATTTATGGGCTGCATTATTCTGGCCCCTGCTCTGGTGAGCAGAAAAGAGCACTGTTTCTGAAAGAATTCCATCGGACTATACAACTTTAATCATATGATTCCACTTTAAATGCTACAGTTCCACCCACCCATCTATCTTCTGTAATCTTGAGATTTGCAGTTTAGGGAAGGGAATGTGGAATTCTCAGCCAGAGGGTGCCAGTGCTTCTCCAGCTACAAATCTCAGGATTCCATAGGATGCAGCCATGGCAGTTAAACTAGAATCATAGCACTATAACTATGTGATGTAAAAGGGGCAAAAGTCTGAACCAATGTTGGTTATCCAGGCTGGCTCCTGCCTATGAACCATCTTGTCAAAAACACATAATCCTACATTTAAGTAGAGTGCTTTCAGCTCAAAAACCCTCCAAGTGAACATAACTGCCAACTAAAAGTAGCATTGAGAATTATTTCTTAACCTTTTAACAATCAGCTTAAAATCTTTTCAATTAAAAACCTCCTTTCAATGCCCAGCTAACTTTCCATAAAGTAAAATGGTGGCCCATGGGTAAACTGAGTAGGGATAGTTGTGAGAAGAGGGTTCACATATACAAATGTACTGGTAGTAATATTTTGACTTTTTCCAGACGAGTATGTTAAAGAGTAGTGCTGTCCAGAGCCCTCTTGTTACTGCTCCAGGAGAAAACATTGGCTGTGAAGGGGGTATGACCCCTCTCATCAAGATGATGAGTTCTAGAATAGATATCCAAATGTGGACAGATGACCAGTGGCTGAAAAGGATCATTTAGTAGTATGCTGAAATTATTACCTTTTTTTTTTCTTTCTATGAAAGTTGTATATGCTTTGAAGAGAAACTAGATCTTTCTATGATCCCCATACCTTAAGAATAGCATTCTTACATATTTATATCATTTAGGCTGTCTTTCTGAATTCATACTTATTATAGTTATTCTTTAAAAAAAGATTCCTCAGTATAACAAAAAGAGAGGCGATTATTCAATTTTGAATAAATACTTTTTGTTTAATCATGCAATAGATACTGTGGGACAGCTGCTGTGAAGGCAAAATTTTGCCTGCTAGAAGTATATGACTATTAACATTGTTACAGACTTTGATTTATGTTTCCACGCCTTTTGAGAAATGTACTTGCTTTCTTAACAGCTAAAGTGCATGCAAGCAGCTGGTCACATTGCACAAAGTATCCATAATGTATGATAGGAAGAAAGACTGCAGTATACTATTAAAATGATATGAGCGGGCATTTTGGAGTGTGTTTGTTTGCAAACAGTTTATTTACCATGTATCTGCTTCACTTAACAATTATTTTTAAGAAAAAAAATCATGTCTGCAATGCAATACCATAGAAATATACAAAGCCCATTAACAAAGAAAAATAAAAATGTTTTGTAATAACTTCTGTTATTGCCAAATGTTTTCGGAAGTGGAGGCAGTGGAGTAGGGGTGAATACTTGTACTACCTGGTTTTTCTTAGAGTGATCTCAGCATTCAAAACTAAGGTAGATTTACACAGGTTTTCACAGTACACAATAAATTTATACAGAAATTTATACAGAAATTGTTCTCCAAAAATGCAAAAATGTCTCACCATCTTACAGGTAAGGACAAAAAAAAAATGTTTTTTCTCATGTCTGAGACAAGAATAGCTGCAGAGGATCTGGTGTTTCAGTCTTTGTTCTTGGAATTATAAGGGATGGTATTGGCAGCATTTTATTGAGCATGACAACAGTACATGACTCATCTTTCACATGGGACCTTACTTAGTCCATCTGACTAGCTTTCTCGGAATTTAACTGAATGGAAGTGGTAGGGGTGAACCAGCATTGTGAAGAGCCAATGGCCTCCACTGTACATGTCCAGTGATTTTTTGGCAAGGGCTCCCTACTCATAAAGCTATAGAAGGGGTGGCGAGCTAGTCTGGTGCTTAATCTAAGTCTATTGGAGGGCCATAGACTGTCATTCTTCTTCTGTATATTAATGAATGTACAGGTGACTGATAACATGCGAAAAGGAAAATGAAGAATGCAGCTTACTAGACACCAGAACCATGAGAATGTAGGAGAACCAATCAGAACCATGTAAGTGACTAAAGTGATGAACAGGGAACTATATATGTATGCATGTCATATGAATGAGAAGTAGTCAGTTTGAAGAATAACAATCTGCCTTTCCTACACAGCTGGTTCTTGTAGGAAGCCCTTGTCATGTGAAGGAATGTGCAGATCTCACTCAGAGTTTAGTTTGGCAAAGGGGCTATAAACAATTTGTAACTATCGTAGCTAAAGGTTTTGCCATTTCTTGCCAGTTATTTTGCCATCCAACAGTCCTGAAAGAAGAATTTAAACCAGGATGGCATAGTGCTTTCAGCATTGGACTACAACCCTGGAGATTAGTTCAAATCTCACTCAACATGGAAATCCACTGGGTGGCCTTGGGCAAGTCATACATTCCCAGCCCCAGAGGCAGAGGCAAAATCCCATCTGAACTTTGGGGATTTTGCTCCAAAGGCAAAATCCCATCTGAACAAATCTTGCCAAGAAAACCCAATGATAGGGCTGCCATAAATCAGAAATGACTTGAAGATACCCAACAACAGACAACAAGGAATTTATCACATATGAGTTATGAGATACATGTTTTCAGAAACCACTGCAGCAACAGACAAAAGAAGTACCGTTTTGAGTACAGACACGAACAGTATGGTACTCAGCCAAGAAAACCACAACCAATGAAATATAATAACTGGTTAAGCACGGGGATCACTGCCACTGAGGCCAGGGTACCCCAGTCTAAGGGATAAGGTAATGTTTCCTTATGAAGCCTAACAAACCACAGCATGTTCAGCACAAAATAGCTGTTTGCTGACCATGTAACTGAGAGATAAAGTAATCATTAGGAGCACAATCCTCTCTGGAGCTATTAAGACCTCAGTGGAAAAGAAAGATCTGAACAAAGTGCCTTGTGTGCTCTCAGCTTTTCATTTGAATTCATGAAATATGGCAATGAAAAGGAAATGAAACCATATGTACATTACTACTAACCAGGGGGTGGAATTTACTAAAGGCTACTTTTAAGTTATTTCATGGGGTGGGGGCTTGAACCAGCTCAGCTCCCCAAAAAGACAAAAAAACACAAGTTGGATGTGAAAGATTGCCGTTAGTTGTTTTGTATTATATGCATGATAGTGGTGCATAGATAACATTAAGGCCCTTTCTGTACCTTACCTTGTTTCCGCGCTGGGGTGCGGGGATCGCATGAGCAGCTTCTGCTGAGAGGCTCTCCCTTCCCTGCTGCTTCAGCTCTGCATGAGCTGCCTGCTCGTGGAAGAGCCCCTCCTCTTCCTTCCGCAGTGCAGCCTGGGATCTTCCCAGGCTGCACTGGGGCAGGAAGCGCGACTGGCCCGGCTCCTGAGGCTCCACACCCCAGGTAAGTGCGCACGGGGCCCGGGGGCAATGAGCGATCGTGCACCATTTTCAGCTTCAAGCCGAAAATGAAGAGGTACGTGATCGGTCCCTGCAGGCATCTGGAGCGTCACACAATTGTGAGCGTGTCATGCAGATCGTTCCTAGCAATCGCGTGACGCTCCAGGCCCTCTTTTGCATGGCAAATGCCATGCAAAAAGGGCCTGACATCTGGAAGACTGACAGCACAACCAAGATGAGGGAACTACAGAATTATTTTTACCCTTTACACTGTTTTAAATCTGTCAGACTGATACTATTGTCCATTGCCCCTAGATCTTTACATAGAGGGCTCGATATAAATATTTTAATAAATAAAATAAACAACTAGTGTCCTTCAAACTCTTTTCTTCAAGTCTTATAAATACCCTTTGTAACCTAAGTCTGGTTACCTTAAAAGTAAGTGGCTAACCTCAATGTTGTAAACCTGTTTGAGAGCAATTAAGTCATATGCTTTTACTTTCATGTAAAGCCACAGTGTGAGTTTGCGGATGCACATTTCTTAACCACCAGTAAACTAAAACATATAAGTGAGGTCCAGCCTTAGCATCTGACATATTTGAGTAGCGGGTAAGATGCACCAACACAAGTCTCCTTCCTCTGCAGAACTTGGAAAAGTTTCTTTTTTTGGACTATAATTGACCAGAGGCAATTTTGAACATTGTAGTCTAAAAAAAGAATTTTTAAACTATGCTCTTGTGATACATACTATTAATTAGTCTCCATTACTACTACCATTGATATTGACGTTTCATATGGAAAATGATTGGCTCTTGCCCTAGTCAGTGTTGGGTAGCTGCAACTTTATATTTTGGGGAAATGTTGTAGCTCAGTGGTAGAATGATAGTGTCAAGGTCCGAGACCTGGGTGGCGAGCCAGCCCAGAGAAGGGAGTGTGAGAGCAAGCAAAGTCCAGCCAGGAGGAGACAAGCAAGCACTTTACACAAGGGAGTTCATTTACCAGAGCGTCAAGCAAAAGCCGTAGTCAGAGTTCCCAAAGCCAAGGGTCAAGAGATCAATTCAAGGTAGCAGGAACCAGGTGCTGGGAGCAAGGAACAGGCAAGAGGAGGGCTTGAAAGAAGTTTGCCACAAGCAAAGGAAAGCTTCCAGGCAGGCAGTTATATAGACACAGGTTTGGCTAGTCACTGCTTCTTGAACTTAATCAAGGAAGCCTCCCTTTGCTCAGCTCTCTTGAGTCTCCACCTTGTTTGTGGGCTGATTGGCACAGGCTCCAAACCATCTTCAGAATCAGACCCCTGTTGCTTTAAAGGAGCAGGCAGAGGGACGTCCGAGCCTGCTTGGTCTATGGCAGCAGGGGGGCTCTTGAGCTGCAGGACTCATCTCCAGCCAGAGCCACAGGGACCAACAGCTGCTGCTCGTCATCAGAAGCTCTGACAGGGGCTTCAGTTATCACAGATAGACTAGATGTTTTGCATTATTCTGTGTTCCCACATTCAGACCTCTAACTTCTCCAAGTAGGCCTGAAACAGAGTCCTGTCAAAAACCTTCAAGAACTATTTCCAATCTACATAGTCAGTACTGAACCAGACTG
The DNA here is from genome assembly GCA_948472985.1 of Iguana delicatissima. Taxonomy (NCBI): domain Eukaryota; kingdom Metazoa; phylum Chordata; class Lepidosauria; order Squamata; family Iguanidae; genus Iguana; species Iguana delicatissima. The sequence goes on along the minus strand of CAOKZL010000303.1, from coordinate 361,473 downwards.
ACCCAAGGAATGACTCTGTATAAGGGAGCTAGCCATATTCCTAGCACCACAATGGTATTCATCAGAGAAAATGATGAATGGGCCTATTCCCATCATCTAATGTCCCTGTAGCATGCTGATTAATAGGCAAGGCATCCATGTCCCTGTAAAATCCCATCACTTCTGATTACTCTCTCTTGCTATTGTTAGTTATTTCCTTTTGTATTCAGCTGTCCTTTGTTAAAGCTAGAGGTAGCCTAAGAGCTGGTCACATGACAGAGTGGTAAATTTTGGCAGCGGCTGCTGCTGCTTCTCCTCCTCCTCCTCCTCCTCCTTTTACAAAACCTTTTTTGAACAACTATGCAATGTCCTCCTTATGAGTCCTTTATGATTTGCAAATATTTAAAAGGATAGACATTCATTTGTTAACAAACTGTCTTTAATATCTCAAATGAAACAGACAGGACCAATGTGACCAATCTCCAGAGCACATTTTTTTAATATTTTATTTTATTATTACACCTTAAATTACAAAAACAGATTAACATTCAACTCACAGACATTATTTTCCAAAACCATCTTTTCGTACTCCTTCCAATCCCTGTCTAAAATCTTCCGTTGTTCCTTCATTCTTCCATCTGGTTACCACCCATCACACTCCTATCATCCACTTTCACGTACTTTCTTCTTTTATTTACACCCTTCTACTTCCTTCTCTGATCTTATTAACCATCTATCTTCATTAATGTCTGTCGTATTACCTATATCACAGTCTAATACATATTTCCCCCCCATCTAATCCATATTTTCCTCCACATCTCCAGAGCACATGGACTGCTGAAAATGCAACTACCACCATCAAAACTACCACCACCACAAAACTAGAAATATTCAAAAGTCTAAGTCTGCTTTTTTTTAAGGAGGGGAAATGAAGGGGGAATGGTATTTTGATGTTAATCAGTACAGTACAGGTGGATTGCCACTCCTGTATGCTTCCAGAAAAGACAATTCAGCTCTCCCACCTTTTCTAACCTGAAAAAGAGCAGCCTGGGGGTTTGGGAGGGGCAAGAAATGTAAAAACACATTGAGAGGTTGCATGCCTGCATCCTGAAGACTCTGCTTTCTTCCCTTACCTTCAATGAAAGTGAAAACAATCTGACAGCTTGGCTACTTTCATGTCTCTAAACAATCTGGCTAAGCCAAATCAGGTTGTTGCAGGCCATGGAGGTAATCTGAGACAAACTAATTTATCAACTGATACTCAATGTTGCATTGGGCATATACATGATTGGTTCTATTTGCTTTCCAAATCCACTGAGATACAGTGACTAAAGCAAATAACCTAAAGATATAGATACAGTAGAAGTGAGTCATCATAGGGAAACTGACAATGTTGAGTTTTCAAAGAAGTGGTCGCATTAGTCTCTTGCAGTCTAAAAAGGAGGAAGGGGAGGGAAGTAACATAGCAGTACCTTTAACTAACTGATTTTTATTTTAGAATGACCTTTCATGGATATACACCCACTTCTTCAGATGCACTACAGAATGAATCACCACAGACAAACTGACAATGTCAAGTTTTCAAAAAAGTAGCCAGGTTGATCTCTTGCAGTATAAAAAAGAAGGAAGCGGGGGAAGAATGTAGCAGTACCTTTAGAACTCTAGACTGCATCTGAAGATGTGGGTTTATATACACAAAAGCTCATGCTAAAATAAAAACCAATTTGTTTTATAGGTGCTGCAACATATCTTTTTCCCTTCCTCTTCATTCATCTCTTTTATGTTAAGAAATTCATGAGAAACATTAGCACTATTAGAGGAGTGATTTTTGCTGCCCAACCTCAGAATAGCAAGATCAGACATGAGGCATTAGGGTAATAAGGGCCACTTTATTTGACCTATTTATTTACATTGCATTGGCCTGAGTGTGAGCAAAATAGAGGGAGGAATCTGATTCAGGACCAGACGAGGCCAGGTGTCATTCCTGTGATGACTTCGTCAGCCTTCCCTTGGGCAAAACACCTGAGTACTGAAGGCAAGCCATTCCTTCTGGGTTGCTCCCCAACTGCCCTTAGTTGAAAGGTCAACCCAGTAGGCTCACACCGAAGTCCTAGGACCCTTTGAGTGAGAGCTCTTGTTACAAGTAAACCTCAACCTCCTTCCTTGCCCCCTGAGTCCCAAGATCCTAAAGTGGGAGTTCCAGGGCATTACCCTACATCCAAAAGGGGTGCCAAAGATGTATACCAGAGACTTATCTCCTCCCCTGCTACCTGCCATGGATAAGGGAGACCTCAGACACTTCCCGCAATCTGCAGGAAGCCAGCAATCCTGGCTTCTGCTCCTTCTTCCTCCCCCTCCCTCAACTCTAAACAGTATCCTTGGTCCAAGAAAAGTCACAGCAACTGAGGTCACATGGAGGGCAAGCTGGCCTTAAATAGAATCTTGCCCGCTCCCAACATGTGACGTGTCCCGACACTCCCTGCTGGATGCAAGGTGTCATGGTCTCATCTGGGGAGGACAGCAAATACCACCCTCCCTCTCAGCGGCATGGCCACGAGGGTCTAGGTACCCATTAAAAAAAAAAAAAGCTCAGTATTATGAATGTGTTGAAGTATTAAGCCTGCTGGAATATTAGTTATTATTAGGTGTAGCAAACAGCAGGCATGACTTCCCAAGTTTTACAGTTGATTAAAATATATCGAAGTTTGTGAGTTCTAGCTAAACTTTCAAACTACAGTGCCAAAGAAAAGACTGTCAAGTGTTTAAAACTTGGAGATTTATCCAGATGTATTATGAGGCTCTGGGTTTCCTTTAAGTTTCCTCAGCAAATTTGCTTGTATATCACAACACTCCTTATAAAATGGGACATTTGAAAGGAATGATTTCTAAAATAAGAGTTTAGCCACTGAAAATGTGTACGGATAACATATGAATACAATTAAGAGAGGGAGATGCAAAGTAATGGAAAAAGATGCTCTAAACCACGAGAAACAGAATCACCAGAAAAAGAGAATCAATTTGCTGGGATGAAAGTTACAACAAAGAAACTGATGAATTTTTTTCAACAAATACATTAAAGGTCAAGTGTATCAGATAACCATATCACATTTGCCATGAAGAGCCCAAATCACTAACAAACCATATAAACAGGGTTGAAATAGGAATACTGTGGTATCATAGTCTCATGTACAAGCTGACATGTTCTTGATTGATATCTTCCCTTACCTGTGAGCTCACTGAATGGCTATTATTCCAAGCTCTTTATGCCAACCACCACCACCCTTCTCCCAGGCAACTAACACCACCAGCTTAATTTACAGGAATGCTGATGATTTTCTAAAATAATATATGTGAAGTGATCTGAAATTTGGGAAAGCATTATAGAAATGCCACTGCTGCTACTGTTACACATACCGTATCTTGGCACCAACAACAGAAAATCCATGCTAAACACCCACATTATTTCAGTATTGATTGTTTTTTATACAGGATGAGAAATGGGTCTCTGATGATCAAGTACCTTAACTTTAAATTACAAATCACAGAGAATATCCACTGGGCTTTGTACTGGTTTTATCAGCTTTTAAAATTTAGTGATACCTCTGAGAAGGCAGAAGCACTAAGGCAAGTTCGCAATGTGCCTTGCCACATCCAGAGTGCTACTTAATATTCAGGAATGTATACAGCTTCACTTGCACTATAATTGGATTGCGTAAATTCAGGAATCCATCTAATCCAACTCTAGTTAGTCTTCTTTCTGGGCATGTCTAATGAGATCTGGGGTTTGAGAAGGTTTCATTTGGTTTTGCAGGTTTGTACATGCAGCACAATAACAGAGCAAAATCAAATTCACAAGCAAAACACACAACTAGGAATTCACAGCAGTCTCTCAATGTTGTGCAGGTAAAATAGTATTAAAGAAACTGGGAGTGAAGAAAATCTTATAAGAATTGTGTAGGCAGGAAGCCAAAAGGTGTTTGTGGATGGATGGGTAGATTTGCAAGTATCTTCCAGAAACATATTCTTACAATTATGAAACATAGTTTTGTACAAGATCAGGAATTCATATATATTGCTCCCATGGCATTGACCTTCCATTAGGAAAAAAGTGAGTGGGGAAAAAAATAACCTTAAGGTATGAAATAAATTTGTATTTTATTACAGAAGTGTGTTCCATATTACAAAGAGGTCCTCTCAAAGCAGTCAGCATGACAATGCTACTTCCTCATAGTCTATTGAATGGCATATATCATGATTTTAAGAGAAGTCTTTCCTACAGTTTTGGAAGACAAGATTCATACAATCAATGTCATATACAAACATCAATATTTTGACTAAGGTATACAATCTATTTTTGATATTTCAAAATTCAATTGATATTAAACTAACTCTAATAGAAGGATTTTCCCTCACCCACTGGCTCCTGCATCTCCTCTGGCCCCAGCTCAACCTCTGTGCAGGTTTCCTGCTTTAGTGAGCTGGCATGGCTCACTAAAGGCTTTGTCTTTGGAAGAGCTGAAGAGTTCTTGGATCAGCCAGGACTTCTCTCCTTGCTTTGACCACGCCTAGGCATGTTTGCTGACCACACAATTTCCAGCTCTCTTGGGGGAAAAGAGAGAAGGAAAGAAGTGGGGGTGAAGAAAGGCACGGTTTGAGGTCTGAAAAGGATGTAGATAGAGGCAGTGATGACAAAGTAATTTTTGTGGGAGGAAATACTAAGATGGGGTTTGAAGTAGGAAAGAAAGGAGAAAAGAAAGAAGCAAAACTAGGAATGGCAGGCAGGAATGAGTCTGGCTTTACTGAGGATTGCGCCCTCCCCCCTCCATGGGCACTCTCAAAAAGGTCTGAGCTATTCCTGCTTACTGGAGTGAGCGAGAGGAGCAACCCAAACAAGGATGTTTCTCCTTTCACTGCAGGGAAATGCATGGTGTTATCTACCACTAACTAGTTTCACTGTGCAAAACTTTGCCATGAAAAGGGTCTGAAGGGTCTCTGCAATTGATGGATAGTAAAAGAAAATAGTCACAAAATGCGGCCTTCCCATTTCTGCTCACCCTTAGCTTAATGTCTTAAAATACTGATTCAGCTCCTTGAAACATCCTGTAGACAATGAAATGATGGAAAGAACAGCTGGCAGAAAAGGCCACCACTGTTGCCAGTGAGAAAGCTCAAAGACTGAATGCTATCATCTAAAGTTGCTCAATCTGGATATCACAAAGGAGCATTTTGTTCATCAACAATTATCCTAAAACCAGTAAAAATGTAAGCTTTGTTACTGATTAGTTGAACTGAGTCAGGGAATTTAACTTTAACCTAACTTCTCAAATTACTATATATCCATCAAATGCTAATCTCATAATAATAGTAGTCAGAAGCAACCATAAATTAAAATAAAAACCTAACATAATCTGCTGCTTTGGGTGGACATTTCCTGGAAGAATCCAGCTTTGTTTAATGCCCTTTGTTCAAACTTCAGCCAGGCTCAGCTTCCATATATACTTCTAGCAATTCTGGTTTGTCAAAAGTTTGTACTATACCTGGTTATGATCAGTGTTTTCTTTTTTCTTTTTTCTTTTGTTTTGTTTAATGAAATAAATCATACAGAGCCCACAAATGATAACGAGAAATTCTCTGAAATTCAGTGCAAAAAAGTTATTGGAATATCCACAGCTCAGAATTTTTCAAACATAATTCCTATGAAAGCTAGTTGATTATTTAGATTTACCAACAGTGTCTTTTATCATGGATTTGAGGTCTCAATTTTTAACATGGAATAAATCAGGAATTAATTATGTGCATATTTCTCTTCTTCTTCCCTTTCCAAAGACTAAAAAATATGGATGATAAAGTAACCAAAATGACCAGAACTAGAGACTACAGTTCTCAAAGAATATAAAGAGATTGGCCTGGAAAGAACTATGAGGAAAAGTTAGTGTATTCATCACCACTATCATTTTGACAGCAATTATAAGAATGGTGATTTCTGAAACTATTCACAGTCCATTCATTGTGCAGAAACCCTGAAACACAGATTTCCACTTCTAGGCAATTGAAAACAAACAAACAAACCCATTCTCTTCAATGTCAGCAGAAAAAAAGCCACACTCTAAATTAAGTTAATGTTATAATACTTGGCTACAGAAAAAGAAACTCAAGAAAAAACTGAATTAGTTTAAAAAATAAATTGGTTGTGGTACGCAGAAGGCACCTTGGAATTGCAGATGTCACTTTGTGCAACTCAGGCAATGTCTTAACTATGAGTATTAGTAAAATCCCCAGGGAATAGATCAGTTACCGGACCTGTAAAGTATAACTGGGATTTATAGTATCACATTTTACAGTTTCACAGATCCTGCAGAATTTCTATTATATCAACAAAATGTGAACCAAATGGTGTCATGAGGACATTCCCAGCCACATTTGGTGGTCTCCCAGCCACATCTGGATGGAAAAGAGCATCTTCGAAAAGTGAACACAAATTTGTAGAACAAGGTGCCTTTTCTGGTTATATGCTCAGCCCAAGAAATCGTTTTCATTTCCAGAACCAGTACTTGCTTACACATAAATCTACCCCTGTTTCACCCCAATGAGAACCAGTGTGGCATAGTGGCTTGAGCATTGGACTACAACCCTGGAGACCAGAGTTCACTGTCCCACTCAGCCGTGGAAACCCACTGGGTGACCTTAGGCGCATCACACAGTCTCATCCCCAGAAAACCCTATGATAGGTCTCCATAAGTCAGAAATGACTTGAAGGCATACAACAGCAGCCATTTCACCCCAGAATATACTTACCTAATTTAGGAGCATGGGATTAAACAACTGGAGGTCAAATATCCCTTGCTGATCTAGAGTAAATCATCATGAGACACTGTAATAGATCTGATCTATATTATATCCACACCACTCTAGATTTTTAACAATGAAAGAGTTATCATTAATCTATTGCAGATTCTGGCATTCATTAAGAAAAAAAAACATGTTTACTCAGACCAGTAACTTCCAAGTGCTCTGAATTTTGGCCGTTACTTCTGTGCCTTCCATGCCCTGACTCAAAAGGCCACTGAAAGTATTTATTGTCTTCCAGAGTAATTCAAAATCTAACATATACTAAATAAACACAAAACCCCCAGAACTGTTTATAAGAGGTAGGAGCTCAACATAAGCATGCAGGTTGTTATCAGTTCAGCTTACCTGCAGATAGATACAGGAGGAAGGCACATTACTTTTCCCATTCATTATTACTTAAGCATCCTTAAATCTTCTTACAAGCATAATGTGTTCTTAGAAGTCCCCTCCATGTGTTCAGTGTAGCTTACTCACAAGTAAGTTTGCACAGGACGTATTGCAAATAGCTTTTATTATAATTTCTGGGCTCAAAAACAATAGCTGTCTCAATATTCCTTAGTTCTCAGTCATTCTGACTGCTAACGCCTGATAATAAGCAGTCTTAATTTTGCCATATCATTTGGGGGTGGGGAACTAGTCTAATTGGAGGCTGCAGCCCCCCTGCCAACCAACTTCAAGGACCACAAATAAACATATAAGTTGCTTACTCCAGATGTAACAGTGGTTTCATTCACTGTGAAATGGACTCCCAATCAGCTGTAAGGATTCTGGTTATGATGCTGAGACTTGGGATAAGATGGATTAGGAAAGAGGACACTTCATGCAAACAGTTATTGTCTCATCTTTGATGCCTCCCAGTGGGGCTATGCATTAGGGCGATTCAAGATTTATATCATTTTGCATGAAAGGACAGCAAGAATCCATAGACAGTTCATACATTTCAATTAATTTGCACTGTACTGTTAATAGTATTAAACCCATTCCAGAGAGATGAGCACAAATGGGATAAACACTTTGCCAAAGGTCACAAAACAGTCTGGAAGAAGAGCTGGGAAAAGAACTCACTAATTTCCTTTGAGTTCCATGATATTCCTGATAGACTAAACACTTTTTGTCACATAATATATAAGATAGGATATTACTGCCTATTCATACATAACAGAAACAACAGCCAAGTGGGGGAAATACAATTACCCAAAGGCAAAGTTGCACTTCAGATTTCATTTTACATGAAAGAAAGACATACAGTATTTAGAAACTGTCTAATAAGCAAGGTTATTGTCATACTTCTGAACTACTGTCATTTAATCATGTATCTAAATAAGCAAAGCCAAACATTTAGAAGCATGATCAAGACTGACTAAGCTGGGATAATTTGCTCTGTATGACTAATTGGTGGATTTTGATTACTGAAAGACTCTTTTATTTGTGGGTCTTATAGAGCTTCTACAGCCAGTCATGGCACTCTTTTGACCCAAAGAAAATGTGTTACTGTTAAATTGTTCCCACCGCAGAAAATATAACAATATTGCATAGTGTATTCCACATTGCTAAAGATGGGCACTATTTAATTGTCATTATTCTATAAATCAACTTTAACATGGTGTTACATTTGTCCATTTCATCTGGGTTTAAGACAACTCTTTGTTATCAGTTCTCTCCATTCTATAGTATATTTCCTGATTTTCATGTTAAGATGTCTTTGGAAGGAGTCCAATGTATGTGAAACATATGAAGTAAAATAAAGTTGCTTCATAAAAAAGGGAAGCATTTTCTTTTTACAATTTTTCCCCTTCAGGTTTACTGAATGAAATTTTCATTTTGGCTATAAGACTTGAATATCCTCCAAATGTTTCTACATTACTTTAAAGTGAGATTTTTACATCAAAGTAAAATTTTGTGCAAATTTAGAAATCCTTGCACCAAAAAAATATCCCATTTGCTTAAGAAAAGCAAAACATTTTTTGCTACAACTAGCACAATTTCAGAGGCAGAGTACAGATGTTGCTACCAAAGAGCCATAGAAAGTTCTAGTGCAATTGAACTGTTTGAGGATGTGTACTTAAGAACAGCTGTGTTAGATCAGACATCTAGTGCACTGTCTGTTTTCACAGTGCACAACCAGATGCCCACAGAAAGACAACAAGCAGAACACAAAGACACCAGTAAAACCGCTGGTGTGTTCCCAACTGGCACTGAAAAGCTCTTGATACTGGGATACAATAATCCCCTTTCATAGCCATCATTATGTCTTGCAGTAACAAAACCCACAGTTTAACTATGCTGTGTGTTGCTCCTTTGATTGGTCCAGTATCTCCTATCATTTAACTTCAGTGGATGACTCCAGGATGACTCTGGATCTAATATCATAAGAAAGGAAAAAATATTTCCTCCTATATACTTTTTTCTACAACCTGCCTAATTCAATACACCTCTGCAATGCCACTTATTCACTCTTTGTCTAAGTTAAAAAGTTCCAAACATTCTAACTTTTCTTCATAGGAGAATTCACTGAAACATCCTTAGATATACAGAGACTGACAAGCACAATGTATACTTAGAAGTGCCCTCCACGGGTTCAGTGTGGCTTACTCCCAAGTAAGCGCACTTAGGATAGGATGTAGGTGGTCTTTATTATTCTTGGGAAGGATCAATAACAGTAGCAATCTTAAAAATGGCTTAGTGCCTGGTCACTTAGTACACTTTTGGTTGATAATTCCTGAGGGGCATAACTGCATAGGAATTTTGGTGGTCCAATTTCACCAGAGCATTTCTAGAGGCCTTGAACTCCCTTGGCTAATCTTAAGGGGGGGCTCAAACCTCCTGTTCTGGGGTCCGTGATTCTAGTTAATGCACACATCTTGTCACAACTTTCTTCGTGGTTATATCTGGCCCTTAGCTGGATCTATTTATTTGAAAATGAGTAGGTCTATCTTTCCCCAGATGGAATTCTCTTAAGGGACCTGAGAGACAGAATCCATTGGCAACAACCCAATTTATGAGCTCATATGCTGGCTTAACTCCCAGGCGATGGTGGCTAGTTTTGCTCCAAAAAGAATTACTTTTTCTCTCAGGAAGAGCTACTATGGTTCTTCAGCTGCCTAACCTCACTGTCCGGTAGTAACAATTACCCTTTCTGTCTCAATTTCATTCCTCATGAAAGTATACGGCATGCCACACAATGTTTGTTTTTGTTTTCTGCTGAGACATATCTGTGGGTATTCAGATTACACTTCTCTGGAGATTCATGTCAAATTCATTTCCTTTGGCCCAAGTCAGCATTTTTAAGTGGCACAATTCTAGATGACCTCCAGATCTGCAGAAAGATTTTTCCCTAAAGGACACATGGCTTTATGTGAAGGAGAACAGTTTGCATAGGATTTGCCTCTGAACAAAAGCACTATGAGAAGTTCTTCACAGCCACACAGCAGGTCACACTTCTGGGGGACCCATTTACAAATCACTTGTCTATGTCTTCCTAGCAGGTGGGATGGTGGTTGGAATTGCTTAGTGGTCAGGTCAATTAACAATTTGGACCAATTCCCATACAATGTGAAAATTCTACCACTTGTAATCTCTATCACCAAGATTGTGGTGTCCTTTATCAAACATCTTTTGTTTTGTCTCTTGTCCTCCCTCCTCCTTTTTCACTGTCTATTAAATGTTGCAGCACATCATGGGGAAAAATGATAGCCATTGAAGGAAAGCACAGTCTTGGAGAAAGAAGATAGTAGGAAAAGAAGAGCACTTCACCACATTTGCCACACAGAGAAAGAAGCATCAGTTAGAACTTTATCTTGCTCAAATTAGCTACCACCCTACTAAAGTCTAGTCTGATAACAGTTGTTTTGGAAAGGAAATGTCATCATGTTTAAAATAACATCCACAGTTTTTTGTTACAGAGGATAAGCTGCTGATCTGTTATGTTATCTTTTCAAATTCCCCATCCATGTATCAGTTAGAAACAAATTTCTTTACCATCTGCTCTGTGGTCAGGAAAATTGGCTAGATCTTCAAAAGAGTGGCTTTTTGTTTGCAAATAGATGTCTAAAATTTAGATATCAAGGAGTATTATTTCAGTCAGCAACATATCCCTTAGCACCTTCTAGATCTTTTATTTTACTCCATGTTGTGAACAGTTAAGCATAAATACTATAGCACAACTAGTTTTCACATACTTGTTCACTGAAATGCTCTGCAAGATGTGGGTTAGTGTGTTCAGATTTTAACCACAAGATGGAAACAAAACTGAATTGGACTGAAAACATAGTATCAGTTGTACAGAATACAGGGAGTGAAAGTGAATGATCCCAATCCAAATTGCTTGTCTCAACTATAGTAGACCCACTGAATCAGCTAGAATGTAATAAGTCAAACCATTATACAAGTTGATTGATTTTAATGTTTGGAATTTGGCCAATATCGGCAAGATGGTAATTGTGTGTTGTAATTTAAAAAAAAAGGAGACAGAGAAGCGGGTACTATGGGAATAGCTCTCAAATTCACCTCTGTTTTATATATATGGTGTCTTCTTCTCACAGAAAGGCAGTTATATATCTCATACTATAGAACTGCATGATATCATTAAAACTAAATGGAAATCAGCCTTCCTGGGAGACCAGGAAAAATATTAGAACCCTTCAAGAATGTACATAGCAAACACTTTGGCTACCGTTTGTACAAGTTTTTGTGAAACTGGGCAGGTGGATATTTTTGTTCCACAACTATGATTTTTGATACTGCATAGGACGTGTTGATTCGGAATGGGACCAGAAGTTCCCAAACTGAGAACAACAATTGTGGATTTTCCCTGCTGCCTCCTCTCTTTAATCCAGAAAAGATTTCTATAAGTAAACTGGGAAGGAAGCTGATTTTTAATTATTTCTTTCATATAGGATCAGCAACTCCTTAAATCTGCTTCAAAGGATTGGGCTGCACTTTTGAATAATGCGGGAATTGATTTGGAGGCAAATCTAAAATATGAGGGAAAACTGTTGAAAGAAGGTTCTGTTAAACTGAAGAGATTTCCAGGGAGGGCTTTAAGACTCATGTGCTTCAGTGTTTGAAAAGCTTACGTACTAAAATCAAAGAGATGCATACTAGAATCAAAGAGAAATAATAAAATATGAAAAACATATTTTATGTTTTATTGTAATCTAATTATCAAAAATTCAAGGACCTGACCTGATGTGACACAATTTCTATTCTGTGTCATAATTCCAAACTGCAAAACTAAGTACATCTGCAGGAAAAGTGACAAGCATGGCAATCATACAGATTCTATACTTTTAGAGTTAGCAGCATGATAACCATAGTGAATGGACAATGATGTGATGCCAAAATTGAGGAATACATTTTTGTAGCTGGTATTTGTAATGTATTTTCTCTCCTGAGGTGGATACATCTTCTTCTGACTTCCCACTATTGTATATATTGAGTGGGGAGTGTCAAATGAGTTGTACATAAATGGCCTCACAAAATTCCTCATCCTATTTTGGGCAGAAAAACTAGGGGTTAATATCACCAAAATTCTCTAGGGACAGTTGAAATTCTACCACAGTTTCTCAGAGATGGACTCATCTTTAGCAGTGTCAGGAGTTCAGCCTTTTCCTCTTATTTCTATATTTCTTTCATTCTGTCTTTGCAAGTTGCAGCTGCAACAGTAGTGTTTCAGTCCCCATAACATTCTAGTGTCACTCTGGAGGCATTTGAGATATCTAGAGAATATTTGGAGTAAATCCTGATAGTCACCTACTCGTTTGTGGGGTGGCAGGAGGGAGAAAAAGAAAAATCATACAAACTATCTCAAAAAAAAAAAAGCTTCCAAGAAATTTCAGCTCAGCTTTCAGTTAAATAAAACATTAAAAACGTTGGTGGAGAGGTTTCTCTATTGTGCCTTGGCAGTGAGAGAAGAGATATTTCACAATGGGAATACAGGTAGAGCCAAGTACAATTTACCACTGCTCTGGAGTTTGAGTAAAGCACAGAAGTCTTTTCCATAAAACTTCAACCACAACACATCACAAGCAAAGGAGTTGCCGCTTAGCTTCAGTGTCATAAGGGAGACTGTTTCATGTTTTACACCAAAGGGATGCGCTTTGCCAAGTTTAAATTAAGAACAAAAGCCAAAGTTATATAGTGCATCACTTGCGGATTTGGCAACAAGAGAAAAAGATTGCCTCAAAGCAAACTTATACCTTTTATGGAAACCAAATATTGACCACACTTGGCATAGAGAAAACTGCATGGACAAACAGAACTGCTGAAAAAACAAATCAAAATTACATAGGAAGCTGACACCCATTCTTTAAGAGTGGAAATGCAAAGGCAAAATGAGTCATAGATTTTGAATTTTTGGACCAGATAAGCTCATGTGTCTGCTAGCAGTACATGATTTAATTTGTAATGAAACATGTAAAAGTTCCAATATTGTTGCTGAAACTGTAACAAAATAGTCAAGCATGAGGACAGTTTAAAATAAGCATGATTGTGGAACAGAAGATGCTGCTGTTGTGGCATAGAAGATAACTAATTTATATGCTAGAGAAAACTATTTCAATAACAAAGCATATCCAAGATTAAAGGTCAAATATAAAAAGCATATTGCTAATAAGCTCAGACCTCATCTGCAATGTGGCTATTTAAGAAACAAACTTCAGGTGGAAATGGCATTGTTAGTAAACTTTTAATATTTCTTCTTCCACTTCTCTGCCATCTCAGTTTATCTATATATGAAACACATATGTATGTTAAACAAGACTAATAACTTCTTTGATAGATGAGATGCAACAAAATGAAAAACAAATGTACCTATGTTATAGAATTTAAGCACTTTTAAGGGCCATTTACATCCGCCCATCTTATAATTGCAAAACATCTGCAAGGACAGTCACTTGTAATGCAGTTAAGAGTAGCATTTATATGGTAAACCACTTAGTTGACAAAATCATGAAACTCCTGGTAATTTTTGATACAAGTACAATTCATCCACAACCACAGCTTTGTTGCTTTCATTATGTTGACTCAGACATATGGTGACTGTATCATAGGGTGCTCTTGGCAAGAATTATTCAGAGAAGTTTCAGAGAGTAAAACTTCTCTGAATAATTCTTGCCAAGAGCACCCCATGATACAGTCACCATATGTCGGAGTCAAAGCTGTGGTTGTGACAGAGTCCTACTTCAACACTTAAGCCACTGGACCAAGAAATTGTGCTGATCTGGGCTTGTTCAATCATTAGGTAGAACAATCCACCTACCTCAGGCATTGGATTCAGCATGTCATGAAAGGGAACATAGTTATTACACGCTGACCTCCTTTACCCAAAAACTGAAACTTTTTTTCTACCAGCCACCCACTCCCAGCTTTGAAGTGGCAGATGCAATCTGCCTCCTTATCCATCTCTCAGATCTTAGGAGTGCCACATTGGAGGTGGATGTGGTTGGCTGGCAACAAAGAGAGAGAGAGACCGGGGATCTCTGAAATGGTCAGAGGCATGGATTTGCACTGGGCACTACACTTGGGCCACTTCCACTTGGATTATTTCCACACTGGACTGTTATAGTGCTATTATTCCACTTTCAACATCCTATGGAATCCTGGGGTTTGCAGTTTAGAGAGGGGCCTCAAAGGCCTCAGGATTCCATAGGATGTTGAAAGTGGAATAATAGCACTTAAGCAGTCTAGAGCGGAAATGGACTTGGATTCCCACCATTTCACAGATCCTCAGTCGCTCTCCAGTCTCACATCTCATACACAAGTGGCAAATTGAGACTATTCCAAAAAGGTATTTCAAAATCTAGGAGGAAAAAACTGAAATACAAAATACTTCTGGTTTCAACCATCTCAGATAAGGGATGCTAGTCAGCTAGTATCTATTAATTACTAACTGCTGGAGAGTTAAATCATTTGAAGGGATTTTTTAAACACTCACACCAAAATAACTTGGCAGGTTTTGAGTACCAGGCACCTTAACCTGGGTGGACAAAAGACATTATTTTCACTTTGCCTCAGATGTGGCCCTGGTGCTGATGTGGTTAAAATCTGTTCAAATTACTTACACAGACATAGTTACACATAGGCCCTTTCTGCACAAGGCTGGTGAATCCATTTGTGCCATTTCTTACCGGATTTTCTCGGCTCGACACAAGGCAGACTTTCCTTTATTTCCTTCCACACAGCTACTGCGTATGTTCCATTCTGATTCGTAGGAGTGAGAGTTCATGAATCCACACTGCCTCTACCGTGGCCACTCCTGCTACTCCCCTCACCCCGCCCCATCAGCTGTGATTGGCCCTTTCTTTTTTTTTTTTGCATGGTTTAGTACATCATTGCATATGTGCGTACGTGCGTACGTGCAAAAGTCCATAATACCCCCTGGCCCCTCCCATTAGCCCTCCCCTGACCACCAATTCGCATTGGCATGAATGTACGTGTCTGCACCACTGTGAAAGTACAAATCGGATTGATCTGGAAAATTGGAAAACCGATTTCTTCTGGTTTTCAAATAGCATGCTTTACCACCACATGGGGGCACATTCAGTCAGAATTACGTGCAGAACGAAGGTAAATAAACTGAACCTAGTCTGCTCCAACATGCAGAAGACCTCTGTGGCAAGACGCATTGGCCTGCCTTAATAACCACGTGCGGAAAGGGCCAAAGTTTAACCATCCACATAAATCTCAAGCAATAGCATTATGGGACAGTCACTCATGCTTCTATACAGTGCAAAACATAGGTTCACCAAATTACATCAATAGAATTTGGATATCAATTGTACTAAAGAAAGAAACACAACTACCTTTATGGGACGAAAAATCAAAGCTACTGGAAGTTCTCTTTTAAAAGCAATTTTTTTAAAAAAATGTTCTTCAACCATTTCAGTTTGTTAGAAGCAGAAGACTCCCTTGCCTCAAAGTATTGTGGGTGGAGCAACATCTTTGTCAGAAAAAAGCACTCTAGGTGCCAATGTACATCATTTAGCAGTACTAAGAATATACTACCATTGATACAAATCTTGGAAAAGGAAAGGATTTGGACAGAGTTTTGACTATCTTGATCTGCTTTTCTAAAAAGCTACATGCGATACATGAGATATAAACAAAAAATACCATTGCGGCTCTTAGTTTACATATGTGGGTTTTAGGCCACACTGTCTGAAATGGTTGCTGGCACTCTCACATATCATCTAACAGAGCAATATAACACCTCTTTACTTCTAACTTTTGCTCATCTATAAAAGTAAGTACACGCAAAACTCATGGGTATAAAAATGAAACATAAATGCATTGGTGAATCTAATAAAATAGTTCTCACAGAAATCATGCCACTTTGTAATAACAGTCTAACTAAAGACAGAAATATGAGTAAAGAAGAGATTGCTTCAAAGAATCACGCACATACAGGGAGACATACTTCTCTATCAAGTGTAAGTGCTGTACTCCCTGGATCAAAACTGTTGTGCAATGTTTTTGTGTTGCACTGGATTTTGAGTCTCTCAGTCCTTGTATTTTGCAGATCTGCAATACTGTTGTATTATACCCAGGTTTACAGTATTCTACAATACATTTCCATCAAAAGAAGTACTGTTATCCTTTTTATAAACCAAGTATATCTTGTAATATTAGTTGTACTCAACTGGCCTACGACACTACTGTACCTGACCCACAAACCCCCCCTTATTCACGTGGAAATTGCTGTAATAGTGACTCAGCCTGAAATCAAGCATTAGAAAATGGGAGGAACATTGATAGCCTAAATACAATGTAACAATAGCAGGGTGAAATTACCCACTAGCACAAGTGAACTATAAAAATCGCCCAAGCAGTTAGATAACAAAAATAGTATTGGGTAAAACCCTTGTACTGACTCTTCAAATGTGCAGTCACAAACTCTACAGGCCTTCAGCTAGCACAATGACATTGGTGGACATAGACTATTATGTTTATACATGGTTATCATAATTTAACATAAAGTATATCGCAAAACCTACAAACCTTATTTTCAAATCAGCAACTGCTTACATTACTTAGAAGTAATACAAGGATTCAAGAAGAATACTGACATGGTTAACAGAATTGCAAAGAGTCAGGAAAGCAGTTTGATTGCCTTACAGAAAAAAATAGGCCATTACCCTTAAAGAAGATGTTCTATGAAGAAATGGTTAATTTCTTTGTCCCAGATTTTTAAATTCTCAGTACTTGGCGCATGTTATATACAATAATGTCATGTTTGCACCTTGAAGACTCCTGTAGAATTACAGTGACTGCATGAATTTCATAGGCAAGGAATTCTCAGAAGTGGTTTGCCATTGCCTTCCTCTGAATATAGACTTCAGTACCTGGTACTACCTGGTGGTCCCCCATCTAAGTACTAACGACTATTGACCCTGCTTAGCTTCCAAAATCAGACAAGATCTGGTGCCTTCAGAATATTTAGGCATTAAAATAAGAGTAAGCACTGCAGAATGGGCCAGGATGGTCTATTATTCTGACCCTTGGATTGCAACTCCAGAGATTCAGGTTCTCATCTCTACTCAGCAGTGGAAACCCACTGATGACCTTGGGCAAGTCATATTCTCTCAGCCTCAGAGGAAGGCAAAAGCAAATCCCTTCTGAACAAATCTTGGCAAGAAAAACCCATGACAAGTTTGCCTTTGGGTTGTCATAAGTCAGAAAGTAGTTCAAGGCACACAATAACAACAGGAATGGTACAAAACAAAAATCTCCCAATACTGTCCTGTGAAGTTCTTGAAAGTACGTGCACACATGTATATGAATGGGCACACATGCATGCAGAAGTATGCACACATTCCCTTGAAGATGTATATTCATCAGAATAATCATCCAGGGAAACTTTTTACTTCTTTGGAAGAATAAATCCCAAATCTATGCAACCCCGCTCATTTAAAATTAGAAGAATGGTCCAAGTTTCAACACCAAAGCTCAGATTTAGGTTACTACATCATTCCATCTTCATTCCACTACAGCACAAGCATTTGCTTACTATATAACTAGGGATTATTTTGTATTAAGACAGCTGAACACATTTCAGTTTTTCAAGATAAAAAAGCCCCTCCAAATAGAGCCTGAAATACATATAACTATTATAAAACCTCTAATAGTTACTCCCAACTTATCCAAATTTCTCATGCTACAACAACATGATAAACTCAAAGCAAAGAATAAATGCAGACCTGACACAATCATTGATAGAAATGCTAGCAGAAATTACTAACATTCCAACACACATATATGTATATTAACTATAAATCTAATAACTAATTATCACAGCCGCTGCAGATCAAAAGCCACAAAGAGAACACTTATATTATTTCTGACCATATGAAAATGCAAAATTCTTTCTTTATTTCCAGCTCCATGAGCTAGACCAAACCCTTTTATCCTCTTAGCAGCCTTCATGAAGCCTTTTTAAGACCCACCAGTAAGAGGTTTTCTGGGCAAGAGAAGAAGGTTGCTTCATTTAGTCTTCTTTGAAATGTCACGGCTCTTTGACAGCCTTGATTTCTAACAGATGGAATCAAATTATTTGTTTCACTGAAATAATTACACAAGGACAATGTTTGATTAAATCAATCCTTTCTTTTAGAAAATGTCAGGATTAATGCCTTGTTTGCATTTATATGAAATTATGCATTCCAGAAAGAAAGTGATGAGTGTGTATGAAGTCTAAATGTCTTTATAATTATATGAAATGCATTTATAATGTACGATACCAGACCGTACCAGACTCTACAATACAATCTTATGTATGTTACCCACCAATGGTACTACCTTTCCATGGTGGTGGTATTGCTTGCTCCTGTGAGGCAAGAAGCTATGGTGATGGCAGCTGTGCTCCTGGTAGAGTCTCCCATGTCAGATAGACATTTGTGAAGAAGTGACACTAAATATGCCAAACAGCTACTGGGCAGAAGCATTGGAGGGGGTGACACTTGCAGATGAGTTCTCAGAGACAACTCAGTGATACCATAGCTAACACTTATTCATGCTATGCGGAAGGAGGCACTGTAACCCCCTTCTGGCAATCCAAAATGAAACAAGAGATGGTGCCAGAAGATGAAACTCCTAGGGCAAAAGGCACTCCCTGAGCTACTGGGGTACAGCAGAGGACAGCTACGAGTAGCATTGTGGCTAATGATGCAGCTGGACTCAAGCTGAAAGAACATTCAGCCACTGATGTGCTCTAAGGTGAAAGGAAAGTCTGCAGCTGCACAACACATTTTATAGAAACAAGGAATAGAAGAAGTAGTAATCAGGGGAAGCTAAACATAAGAAAAGAACAAATGGAGCACATGAACATTGCAATACTTGGGTGAGTTTGTCCTACTATAACTGAACTCCCTTTTGAATGTAAATAAAGTTTAATTTTAATCTTTTTATACACCCTTTGAGGTAAGATCTCTGGGGCTAACATCCAAGCAAAGGAGTACAGTATTGCAACTTTTAGGTTAATTTTTTCCTTTTAAAAATTATATTGGAAGATGCACAGTTGTATGTCATCTACTATTAGCTAGAAAAATATATGATTGACATCACTGTGTCATAAGTTAGAAAACCATTATTCTGCTATGAAAAATTTTCATATACTAAAGTTCGTATTTTTCCAAGGGTATATTATTTTCTTTTATCCTCTTTCTTTCTTTTTCTTTTTTCTTTTTTTTTCTTTTGTTTATTCATAGCAATTAAGCATGCAGACATTTTTTAAAAAAAATACAAGCTCGTTACTCCAGAGAAAAGCAGGGAGAGTTAATGATTCTCACATTCTCACTGGATGTTAAATTCACTTCCAAATTGCACATTATTGATTTGTTTTCCTGATTTCATTTCAGGACTTGTCCACATGGCTAATTATAAAATAAAACTTGGCTAGATTTTATTTATGTTTATCATTACTATCTTTAAATTATGGCTCAGTTGAGAAAGCTATCCACATTCTTCTAAGCGTGAGACACGGCTGGTAAGGCTTGCTTACAAATCAATTTGAGAGGAAACTGACAGCACTGAACATCTGTTCTAATAGCAATACTTTGCATTTTTAGCAAATGCGTCTAGTGAACTAAAAGACTGTCATGTAACACTCTTCATTTTTTTCCCCCAAAATAAATGCAGTAGCCCCTTCACATTTGCAAGGGTTCTGGGCACAGAACCCTCACAAAAGTGGAAAAACCATGAATAACTCCCGCCATTGTCCCCCCATTCCCCTCTGGAGCTTCCCCTATGCCATTCCTTTGCCTCTGGCCCTGGTGTGGGGAGTGGGGAGAGACAATCTAAAAGGCTTACCAGTACTTTCCCCTCACACAGAGAAGTGGGGAGTTTTGGAATTCTAATTACTTCCGGTGGCTCTCTTGAGAAAGGAGAAGTAGGAGCAAAGAGAGCACCCGACCAAACAGAAGCCAATATACAGCAGAATGTGCAGCCACATTGCAGAGAGGCCATGCCTTCAGCAATGGGAGGGGGCTTTGCTCACCCAAAAGAAAAAAAATCCATTTTAAACACAAGCCTCACAAGCCTGAGGAATACAAGGGACTGGAGGAGTAAAATGGGGAGAAGCAAGCATGTGCCTTGCAAATAATCAAATTTGCGAAGGTCAAATCCATGAATGTGGAGAGGGGACTGTACATACTTTCCCCAAATTAATATATTACAGTTACAACAATCGCAAACTGAGAGCATGTTCCCAAAAGTAGGATCAACACAACATTGTGTCTAATAAATAACGAAGATATGATCAACACTGTCAAGTTATAGATACCTTTTGGAATCAAGTCAAAATGAACACAGAAGGCTAGATCCTTGTTACCATAGAAAATAATTCCAGAATAGCTCACTAACATAAAAGACTGAGTTTACCAGACTTCTAGTAATCTATCCATAGTTGAAACTGAACTAAGATCTTACTTATTCTAAATTTGAGACCACTGATAAAGAATAAGGGCTCCCAACCTTGGGTTCCAAGATGCTGTTGCACTGCTGATGTCATTATACATGCCTATTGGCCACAGTGCCAGAGATAATATAAGTTCTAGTGCCATAACTTATGGATACTGAAGGTTAGGAACAAAAGAGAGAGCATTCCCAATGTGTTTCCAGAAGCCTAAACCATTCAAAAGCCTCAGGTATCTCAGTCATAAGAACTGTATAAACAACAAACATAAATAGATTAAGCTAGCTCTTTGATTTTGGGTACCAGTTAACATTAGTAAATGTTCGTGCGGTTTGCTAAATGAAACAAAGGCTGGATGCAAAGAGGTCAGCTTGGAGTCTAGATGAAAAAAGGATGATTAAGTACTCTGAAATGGTTCTGATTACTGAATAATGATGATGGACTAGGTTTTGGCCTAAGCTTCACAGATTCTACATTGGTCCCATACTTCAAATGACTTTTTAAAACCTAAATCCAGAATAGTGGATTACTGAAAACTGGAGAGGAGGGAGAGATGGAAGAGAACAATAAATGTACCCAAACCTTGCAGAAGAGAAAGGAAAATGGATTATATTATTTATATAAATATATAATTATAAATTTATAAATTTATATAATTATAAATATACAAATTATAATTTTATAGTTATTTAAATATTATAGATAGATTGATATAGATATAGATATAGATGATATAGATACAGATAAAATGGATTATGTTGTTTTTGCAGAATGAGAAAAGTTTAAGGCACCAAGGAGAAAGCTATAACAGAAGGGATGTAATTCAAAGACATCATGGTGTTCAGGGATGTCTGTATTCAAGAATGTCCATGTTGGAGCATTTGAACTCATACAAGCAAGAACTATTTAAGCTGAAAAGCATCATAACAATATATTGAATCTGGGGTTCCTATTCCCTTTTTTCTGGTAGTATAGATACAGAACATTTTTGTTAAATCTCAGTTGTTTTTCCTGGTTCATAAATATCACCAAACCATAATTGCCCTTTATTGTATAGTCAGATCATCGTCATCACCACCACCACTACTTTTCCAGGTATATACCTTAAAAAGGGAGCTTTACCATGATGAAATGCCACAACACAGAAAACATAACTAATATAGCATTAAAAGGGTATCAACAGCACCAATGCTACATTAAAAGTAACAGCAGCAATAAACATTTGCCAAAAGAGAATTCTATAAAATTATTCAAAGACAAATCAGAGTAACATCCTCAAGGATTTCCCAAAGAACAGAAAATAAGAGATCTCATGTACCTCCCTGGATTTTCCAGAGTTATAAGAAAGATCCACCAAAGAAAAAGACTCATTCTTGGTTTATTTCAACTTGACAGCTCTCACAGATAAATAAGAGAGTGGGGCCTCAGATGCCAGTCTTAAAACTGTTTCCAGCTAGTTCCTCCTACAGCATGATCCCAATCTGATTGGAGCTCTAAAGGTCAATAGCAGCAATTCAACTTGGGCCCAGAAATAATTGGGAAGCCAATGAAAACATGTAGAGGATTGATGTAATAGGATCAAAACAGCTACCTCCCATTAGCTTTCCAACTACTGTTTTCTGCACCATTTTCCAAATGCTCTAATGGCAGATGCACCAAGCTGAAGAAATCCAGTCTGGATACAACCAGGCATGTGGCACTAAGACAACAACTTCCAGCCCCAAGCAGCCTTACTATTTTATAGCAGTGAAGTAGAGTGCAGACTCACAAACTTCCAGAAAAGTATTACAAAAAACCATAGTACTCTCCTGTATCATCCATCCATCATCCATCATTCCTTATGTCCACATTTTCCTATTTTATTCTTTTTTTTTCATCTAACCACAGAGACTCTACATTTCAGCATGATTTGCCTAATTTTTTATTAATTCAACTGGCATCAATTTTCAGTAAATTTTATTACTATTATTTTCTTTGAACATATGTACTTCTGCATGGCTAGGGTCAAAAATACATCCCTACGTTAATTTTTTTGGGTGGTCACTTGTTACCTCCAAAGGTACTCAACTATATGAAATTCACTCTTAGAAGGAACCATATAACACTTGCAACCAAATGAGATAGCATATTACCTGAGTGTCCAGGAGTCACTGGCTCAGGATAAAGGAGGTAATTTCCCATCCCCCATGGTGTGGAAGTATGTAATTCCTCCAGGGAACTACAGGGTCCCCATTCTCCCTACCTCTGTTGCTTATCCAGCCTTTGTCCTCCTCTTTGCTCTTAGCTTCCCTTTACTCCCACTCTCACTTTGTTACCATCTGCTTCCTTCCTGCCCTCACTTTGTCTGCTTCCTCTCTAGTGCTGAAGTTCATCTCATGTGCCTCACTCTCTATCTCACTTATACCCACTTAAATATGCTGAAAATACTTTCCCGTGAACTGTTACTACTTGCACCAGTGGTTTTAGAGATTGGTGTTATTGTGTATCTTCAAGTTGTTTCCAACCTGTGGTGATGCTATAGTGAACCTATCATGAAGTTTTCTGGGGCTGAGAGTACGTGACACGCTCAGGGTCACTGGGTTTCCTTGGCTGAGCAAGGAATCAAACCCTGATCTCCAGGGTCATTGTTTAACACTCAACCCAGCTCAGTCTATTGTTGTTTTTTAAATTGAATGGCAAATATTTAGCCATTCAATTTCTATACATTTTTACCCAGAGGTAAGTCTCACTGGGTTAAATCTGGCTTGCCCCCCGGCAAATAGTTACAAGGTTAAGTCTAACTGTGCTTGAATCATTTGATATTTTAAAACCATTCTCTGTCATTGGCATCATTTATAAACATTTAACAATGGGATGAGGGGAGAGTGCCCTTAAGGCAAAGTCAATTCTCATACTTTTACAGATCAGGACACAAACTGATATCAGGAACTCAGGAGCAAAAAACTCTGCTTGTATGGAACAGTTCCCCTGAGAGATACATTTTGTAAATGCTTTAAAACACATCTGTCATCTGCCATGTGGGTTTGACAGCATCTGCATGCTGCACCCATTATCCCAGGCTGAGTTAGGAAACTTTTCTGTACCATTAACTGATTTAGATTGTTACAAACAGATTAGAACTGAAGACACACAGCTCCATCTGAAAGAAGCACCTCTGAGAATCAGTCACTTTAAAATCTGTTTCATGCCATGGGAAAGGGAAAAACATATACTGGGGAAATAGAAGCATGCTAACCAACATGTTCAAAACCTCTAGGCTTTCTCTTCTCACAATGCTAATCCAACCTGACTTTGCAGATCATCTGCCAATTCATTCTAAGCTTTGCATATATTTCAGATACGTTATGCTAAATCCTCTAATCTTATTAAAGGGAACAGCACAGAATATAAAACAAACAAATGCATTTGCTAATAATCTGAATTATTAGGAGTCAAATGAAAATAACCACAGATTTCCTTTACATCCCTTCTTCTTCTCTCTCTCTCTCCCATTCTATTCAGTTTTGACAAAATCCTAGTAAAGGGAAGACTAAATAAGGCCAGACAAAAGTTGTCATTGTGTTTGCTAAACCTGAGGATTAATTTGGAAAGCATATTGGACAGAAGTTAATTTGAATCTAATTTAGTGGAATAATCTAGATGTCAGAAGAGGTTGCACCCTTTCAAAAATAAGTCCTGCTTCTCACACTTAATAAAGCATGAGGAGGCACTGGGGCATTATGTGAGTTTTAGTCAGAATCCTGGACGTGAAGCAAAATCAACTTTGAACATGAAACAAAACCAATTTTATTTTTGCTTCAGACTCTGGCATACAGTGGAGAATTTACACAGTTCAAAGACATACAAAATGCCTAAGGGCATTCATGGCCTATTACCTGTTTTTGAACAACCTTACTATAGTTACACAATCATGACTAATATGTCAAATTAGTGAATAAAACAGATTTATTTTTTTTAAAGGCATACTATGTAGTTAATCATAAGAAACATATTTGCCACTTATCATTCCTCACTAGTCATTCTTGATGCTGCTGTACCATCAACATAACCCCAGGGATCAGCTGATGTATGCATGTCTACGCACATACATAAACACATATCTTACAAAGAACTCCTAATAAAGCCAGGAAAATTGGAGAGGGGATAAGGTTTCCCAAGACATAAGCCCACTTATCTTACTGCTTTCTTATGTCTTAGGCCTAATTGACCCTGAAATAAGTACTGATACCACCTCATTACCCCAGTCTAAACTGAAATAATCTAGACTTACTCCAGACTTCTAAAAGGTTAAGGAATGAAGGGACCATGGTCTGGTCTACAGTCCTACAGATTATACAGTTTATTCAGTAATTTCACGTGATGCTACAGCCTCACAGGTGAGTGAGTAGCCTGTGACCTGTAGCCAGGGACTTCATACCAAGCAGTGTCTAAAATAAGGCACACGCACAACAAAATTAAGGAGATAAATCTATTTACATAGGTAAAAGGAAAGGCTGTCTATATACAGCCAAATACACTTGGAGAAATATAACACAACAGGTAAAAACAACAAAGGTAAAACTAAGAAAATTATGCATACCAAGTCGACCATGCTAAGCAAGATCTGGAAATGCACCCTACACAGAGACCAATACTCTAAATAGTAAAACATAAAGTAGAGTTACCATATTTTGTAAACAAAAAATGAAAAAAGTTTTCCAGTTAACTACTCCAAACCACTGATTTCTATGATGACTCTCATTTTAAATTACTATATAAGTTGTGATAATTCCTAATATTACTATCTTTCAATGTATTTAGGTAACAACAATTTTGCCTTCCTTTCCACCCTTCCTTGACTATTTCAATAGCTGCCTCATCTGCTCCACCAAGCACTCTCCAGCCCCCAACCAGTCTCCCTCTCAGCCACCCCTCTTGGCTAGCACACCTTCCTTCCCTGGAGCTGCCTCCCTTCCCGCCTTCTCCCTGAATCACTCTCTCTCTGTCTCTCTTTTTGAATACTGCACCAGGCTGGCCTCCATTCCTTGTCCTAGCAAAGCTCTTGACTGAGCCACGAAGACACATTAAGGCAGCAGCCGCAAGCAGACAGGAGGTGAAACAGCAACAGAATTTTTTAAAAATCAGCCAAACATAAATTTTAGTTCTGAAAAGGAGGCCAAATCTATGTAAAGGAGGACATACAGTAACCCTACATAAAGACAATCACAAAATGCGAGGCAATAATCAAAAGGCAAAAGCCTTCCATAGGGTTCACAACTAGAATGACCCTAATTAATGACTTAGGAGACCTAAAAAACAGAACTTCATCTACATTGCCTCCATTTTAATTTCCACAAGAAAGCTTTTTTTTTATAAAAAATACTCCTTGTTGATGACTAAGCCACACCAAGGCCTCATAAGTGCAAAAGAAAATTGGACATAAGTCCTTGGGCCCTCTGTGAACTAGATGTTTCTAACATCTCACAGAAAATCAAGTTTTTGTGAT
Organism: Iguana delicatissima; assembly: GCA_948472985.1. NCBI lineage: Eukaryota > Metazoa > Chordata > Lepidosauria > Squamata > Iguanidae > Iguana > Iguana delicatissima. Next base: position 335,254 of record CAOKZL010000303.1, on the reverse strand, counting down.
AGCATTGATAACCACCTTTAAAATGGCATCACAATTTCCACCTATAATTATGGAAGAGGAAATTGTAGCCTGGATTGTTATTGGTGATTAAGAATGAAATAAAAGTGTGAGTAGTAGTGCCTACAATTCTTAAAATATGTGGCATACCAAAATAGACCAAAGACAAAAAGTTTTCAAAGAAAGAAAGAAAACTGAAATCTGTCTCAAACGTGTATGAAAATGGGTTCTCAGCCCAAGTTTAAATATCATGTTTGGTCAAAATTGTATGCTGAGCATATCATGTGCATTCTAGAGCAAATAAAATATGGGAAATCTAAAGTTACAGTTTGGAGGGCACAGGAAGTATTTGACAGAACAGGGCCAAAATTTAACCACAGTTTTCATTTTGGTGGCATTAAATAATAACCAGGTCTGGTGACTCAGGGCTTTTACACACTACAGTTATAGTGCTATGATTTCACTTAAAGTGCCATGTTTCATTTAGGGAGGAATACTTAGAATTATTAGCCAGAGAGCTGTATGCCTCACAGACAAGTGACAAACCACAGAAATCCAAAGGTAAATCAGTTAGAAGTAAATCAAAATGCTGTCTTTATTGTGTAGTGTGAGAAGACTTTATGTGATCAAGCATATGGATTTGTTTAGCAAAATAGACAAGACAAACTCTTTAAATTATAGTACAGATAAAGAATGCCTCTTTTTTTAAGTGAACAGAATAGTGCACTTATATTACTAGGCACAACAGAAAATTTCCAGGGCTGTATTCCAAGAGATCAATCGCACTCTCCCTGCTTGTGCCTCTCATCTGTCCCACCACTTTGTTAGGTTACATTGGCTCAGCTTTAAAAGAGTTTTTCTACCCAACTGGCAACTCTGAATATAACCAGTAGATGGCGTGGGCCACATTCAAGACAAGTCAAAACTCCACAAGTTGCTATGGAAATGTCTCTTTAAGAAGTGTGTGTTGGTGGGAGGAAGACAGAGAGAAAGAGACAGATTTGCCATTAGAGGAGCAATATCTCTCTTCAATGTAACATTTAGCATTCATGAAAAGTAGTTCACTTCTTGTGCAGGGAAAATATTTTGGATGGCAAGAAAAGCCAAAATCCTGATTGAAAGTGGTTTAAAGGGCTTTTGATCCTTAAAAAACAAATTGATTAACGGAATATTGGATCCATATGCTAGGTAAAATTTTAGTTCAGAAGCTGACTTTCCAAACTGCATTCTTTCTATACTAGCTATTACTTCTAACTCATCTGTCATGCAGGTTGTGGAGACAACAAAGAAAAGCGTCTAGGCTTGGCTCAGTCACAGAAACGTCTGAAATGATCCTGGAGGCTTAAGGCATATATTCAGTTAGATTGTTTAAATGATGCAGGACTCCAAATGTTGGTCTCCAGCTCCCAGCATTCCTCATCATTGGTGATGCTGGCTTGAGCTGCTCGGAGCTGCAGTTCAACATCTGGAGGGCCACTCAGTTCTCACCTCTGGTTTCATTTATGTGAGTTCTATTTCCAAATGTGCCATGAGGCAACTTAATGCAGTGTTAAATCAATGCTTTTGTGATCCCACTCCCAAATCTCTCATGTCAGGTAGGAAACACTCTCCTGCTACTTATAATTCTCTCTGATTCACTGAAGTTGAATCTATTCAGATCACTGAGGGTCATGCACAGTGACATTTCGTCCACCACTGCAAGGGAAAGAATAGATAAGCATCTGTTTATCTTAAGCAGCTGAAGAAGGTGTTTCAGCAGCCTGCACGTGCCAATGGCATCATCTTTTCATGCTGCCATGAACCATACCAGATGCATTCCTGGATTCATCCATTCCTGGACTCATCTAGATTAAATCCACTTCAATCTGGCTTCAGGCTTGGTTACAGGACAGAAAAAGCTTTGCTCACCTTGGTATATGACCTGTGCAAGGAAATGGACAGGAGGAATGTGCCCCCATTGGTTTTGCTGGACCACTCAGCAGCTTTTGATACCATCAACCATGGTAACCTCCTGGGCCATCTCTTAAGGTTGCGACTTGGGAACACTGTTCTACAGCAGTTCCAGTCTTTCCTGGAGGAGCAAACTCAGAAGGCGATGTTGGGGGGTTGTGGAGTTCCTCAGGTACTCAGTTTTGTCCTTCATTCTGTTTCATGTATAAATGAAACCACAAAAGTGGGGGGGAGAGATGACACCCAATTCTATCTCTCCTTTCCATTTGATTCTGAGGCAGCTGTATCAATACTGAACCCTTGATTGCTGTCAGTAATGAGGCAAACAAATTGAAACTTAATCCAGGGGTGGTCCTGGTCTGCCAAAATCCAGATCAAAGAATAAGGATTCAGCCTGTGCTGGATGGAGTTACACTCCCCCTGAAACTCACAGACTCACAGCTTGAGTGTTCTCTGGACTCAACCTTGAGTCTGGATGCCCACCTTTCAGCTGTAGCCAGGAGTGCATCTGCACAGTTCTGACTAGTGTGGCACCTGCACCTGTTCATCAGGAAGCCTGGTCTGGCTATGGTAACACATACTTTTATTACATCCAGTTTGGACTACTGTAACACGCTGTACATGGGGCTGCCTTTGGAAGGAAACATCAGCAGGTCCAAAATGCTGCAACCAAAGTGTTGCCTGAGGTCAGTTACAGACAGCATATAACTGCCTTCTTTAAAAAGTTTCAGTGCCTACTGGTTCATTTCTGGACATAATTAAAATACTGGTCATGACCTATGTCCTGTCTGGCTTAGGTCAAGACTATCTGAAAGATTGTATCTCTCTATACAAATCTGCCAGAGTCTTAAGATCCACAGGAGAGGGCTTTGTTTTGGTCCCACCATTATGACTGTTCCCATCCTCTGGAACTCCCCTTCACAGGAGGCTAGGCTAGCCCTTCTCTGCTCTCCTTCCACTGATAGGCAGCAACAATTTTGTTCAAGTAGGTTTTTCATGTGCAATGTTTAAGGTGCAAGAAGGCTTCTGATGGGGAGATTGTAACTTTTATAGGTTTTTAATGATTTGATATTTTTTGTAATCAATCATTTTAATGGGATAATTTTAATTGTGTTTTACAATTTTATCGCTTTTAGCTGATTCGTTTTATGATTCACCTTGTGTCCCACTCGAAGATGAAAGTGGCATTTAAATTTTATATGTGTGTGTGTGTACATGTGCATGTATGCCTATGCCTATACCTACATCTATAGTGTTGTCATTGTAAGGTGGTATTTTGAACTAGAATTAGCCTTAGTTATGTCTTACATGTATAAACCAGAATTGGGAAGCATCAGAAAAAGGTATCCTTTGGCAACTGCCAGGGCTTCCTTCTAATGGTTGCTTCTCCTTCTTGTTATTTGGGCACCAAATGTCAGGCATGGGGATCTGGCACAACTTAAATTTCCCACAAGGTGCCGTATTACTATGCAAATTTAAAGGACAGTTACAAACAGATGACCAATACTATCCAAAGCACTGCTGCGATGGTCAGGTAAACTCATCAGAAGAGAAAAATGCCAGCCCACCCATTATACACTTTGGATGGGGTCATTTAAAAAAAGAGCTGGTACTAAGTAAAACCTCTGGTTCTGGATGCTCATGGGTTGAATTTATAGCTTGCATGACTGTCCTGATAGCTACTGAAAAACATTTCTACATATTGAGCACTAGACAAATCCCTGGATGGCCACGGAAACCCACTGGGGGACTTTATGCAAGTCACACTCTCTCATCCTCAAGGGGTGCAAAAAGAAAGGCCCTCTGAGCAAATCTTTCCAGGAAAACACCATGATAAAGTTGGCCTTAGGGCTGTCATAAGTCAGAAACAATGTGAAGGCACACAACAACAAAAATGTTACATGTTGCACTGGAGATATCTAACAATGTCAGTCACATAGAACCCCTGGCATCAGCACCCAGATTCTTTGGGCAACTGCTATGGTTCAACCTTGATGTCAGCTTGGATCCCTCAGAGTCTTACAGAAAGCATAACCTCCCAAATGTTGTCAGTTTGCGGCTCCCATGGGACGACACACTTTATCCATCCCACCCTAATTTAATGTTATGCTGAGGCTATTGTGGTTAAGAAAAATTAATGTTGTTAACTGCCATCAAGTCAATTTCAACTTATAGCAATTCTATAAATGAGAGACCTTGAAGTCACCCTATCAGATCTTGCAGACTCAGGGCTGTGGTTTCCTGGATTCAGTCTATCCATTTTCAATGCAGTCTTCCTCTTTTCTTATTGTATTCTACCTTACCAAATATTACTGTCTTTTCTAGTGAGTCAAGTCTTCTCATGATATGTCCAAAATATAACAGTCTCAGTTTAGGCATCTTGGCTTCCGGGGAGAGTTCAGACTTAATTTGCTCCAGGAGCCATTTATTTGTCTTTTCAGCCTTCCATAACATCCACAGAACATCCAGCACTGCATTTCAAATGAGTTGATTTCCTTCCTATCAGCTTTCTTCACTGTCCAGCTTTCACAACCATACATAAAAATTGGGAATATGATGGCATAGACAATCCTAATTTTAGTATACAATAATATACCTTTACACTTCAGGATCTGGTCTAGTTCCTACCTAAGTAACACGGTGGTCTCCTAACAAAGATCACAGCTTTATGCCACCATGTACAGATCAATCCAATGGGAGAGTCATCAATATAGGCGGGGGGATCACATCATAGGGCACTTTGCTGGGATGACAGGGTGGAGTGGGGTGAGATGAGGTCAAATCCAGAGGCAGCCTTGTCCTGAGCAAGTGATTGCTTCAACCAACACAACTGTTTATTTTGGTGGAAGGAAAGTCTGGTATGTACTGTTGTGTCACAGAGGATTAGATAATCTTGAGGGTATTTAATTTTTAAAGCTAGTGTAAAATAAGAAGTCAGGGGAAAATGTCTGACTGTACTGTTTTCTGTGTATAAGCAACGATATCGGCAAGATTTTCTGTATTCTAATTGTATTAGGAAAAAAAGTTGAATTAATTTTCAAGACACAAAGTGTCACAGTCTTTCAAGCATCCAAGTATCAATTCATTGAAAACTGAAAAGGTTCCTGTCAAAATGTTTAAGTCAAGCTTGACATTTATTTAAATGCTGCCTTCAGAATTGGAAACAGAACTATAGCATAAGCACCTGCTAACTAGAGATACAGAATACCTACTACATAGGAAGCCTTTGATGACAGTATAGAGGGTTTGAATTCTACCATCTGTTGAGAGGATCTACAGAATGTTAATCAGATTTTTTAAAGTTTGTGGATAAGTTATGTATAAAACAAGCATTAAATGTATCCGGGAAAAAGGCTGTTTACTCCACCAAAGTCCTTTCTATATGATTTGATTCTTTTGACATCCTTAGTTGTGGAATGGGTCTTTTTTGCCTCTACTATCCCATTGCAGCCTTCCAAAAGTCCCCCCTGCAGAGGATCATCCAAGTGTTTAAGAATTTCTGATGGTTATTCTTTGTTTAATATGATGCAGGCTTTTTGTAGGCAAATAAAGACATTTCTTTTTAACCAGGCCTTTAATGGGTGAGCAGGAGAGTGCTTTACTTATTTATTAGCTGTTAAACATTTACTGTTAATTGTATAATTTTATATTTTTTTAATGTTTTAACTGTTTAAATGGTTTTAATTTTTTAATTCGTTGGAAGCCACCTGCTAATAAATTATATATATACATGCATACATATATACATACATACTACGGTGCAATAAAAATGATGGAACTGGTTGGTACAGCCAATCAGCCTTCTGCTTCTGACACTTGCCAAGCAACCTGATAGCTTACTTTCTTATCATGGGTCCAAATCATCAAACATGTTTCAGTCTAAGATCTGCTATCAAAGTGTATGCATTTCAAAGCACATTGCTAAATGCATAGCAATATATAAAGAGACATCCTCCGATAATATTTTCTCCAAAAAAATTGGTTGCAAATACGCATTTTTCTTGAGAGAAAAAAATAACCAAGGAAAGCTCCCATCCTCTTTTCAGCTAAAAAAAAGATTACATTTTCCATGTAATCTAATCAAATTATACCATTTAATATATTTTATTGGCTTTATTATTCTGTCATTTTATTGCCAATGCTGCTCTCAAGCCAAGAAAGGGAGACAAGGCACCAAAGCTGGATTTCAAGCAGTGATTTTACTATAAGTTAAAGCAATGGGCAATGGGCAAAAAGGTGAATCTAACACCAAGCAGCACAGACCTTAAGAGTGGGAAATCACCTAAGCACCAAGGCAAATATGAGGCAATGCCTCATTGTGTTTGATCTCAGCCATGTCTCAAACAGGCATGCAGGCCAAGGGGAATGGGTTGTTGTCAGGTAGGCCTCAGCAGGTTGTCTTTGCGCTTCCTATAGGAGGCCTCTCACTGGATAACTGTGAGGACACCTTCATTGCCTGGAAGACAGTAAACCAAGAGATGAATTTACATACCCCTCCTTAGTCCACAATGTTTTATCAAATGTGAAGTGGTTGATAAGCCAAAGTGATTGTGTTATACCAAATACAATGCTAATTAAACAATGATCCAAATAACCAAATTAACATGAAATAATGGACCAGCTAGCCATATTCATAAAAACAAAATGAACACAATCCTACTGATTCAATTAGCCATACTAACATTTCCAAGAAAACATCTTTCCTCCTCATTGCCTCCAGTCAGGCGCAAGATGAAATATGCAGCCAGGAAGGGGATGATCATTATTGTGCTTTCTATACAATATTGCTTCTCTCCAGCACATAGCAAGGGGACTATTTTGGCCACTCTGGAAAAGCAAAACAATGGTGGTCTTTTGCACATCAGGTGATTGCTACATTATGGCAGACACATTCTTCAGTCCACACAGCCATCTGGAGAGAAGACTTCTGAAGGAAGCACATCGTTGGGACCTGTCAGATGTGCCTCATAAAGGAATAACCAACACAGCTGCTGTCTGTCTGTCAGATCCTCTTCCATGCACCTACTAGGAACTGGTTAAGATAAGACATAATATACAAATCAGCCCTCAGTAGTTGTTTTTAAGTGAAATCAAGACTCAGTACAACTATTTGAGACCAAATTTCAATATACTGAGCATACAGGATGCTGAATGCAGAAGCGGAATGTTTAATTCAGAAATTATTTCTGTGCTACTGAAGATATTATTTCTGAAACAACATTGGAGGAGGATTATTTGGCTCTAAGAGAATAATTATAGCCTCATTCATTATTTACAGTTGTAGATGTATAAAACAAGAAAATAAACTCTATTTTCTTTATGCTGCATTTTGTATGATTTCTAACATCTTTGGTGCATAATATATGAGATACATAAACTTCTGTTTGTAAATATTATTTCTACTGGACAACACAACTTATTTTGTGTACATATGCCACATGGCTAGGAATCAAGTACACCTAGGCAGTTTGAATGTAATTCTAGGCAATCTAGGTAGATGAAACATGCTACAGAATTGGTAACTGGAGCAATGGTATGCAGACTGGTAGGTATTTTTGCTCTGTAATATGGCTGTCAGTTCAGTTTACAAAACAATACATCTGCTTAGTAAATTTGCAAAAGGCATATATCTTCCACCAGCCTGGAAAAAAAATCAAGTATCTTTTTCAAATACTCAAAGGAAGAGATTTTTTCCTTGACCATATTCTAACAGAACCTTGCTGTGAAACACCAGTTCTTGAAAACACGCTTACCACTTACTAATAGTGTTTAGTAATGCGATCACTTTCAATCATTCATAAGAAATTACTAAGGTAGCTATTACGATCTACTGAATCATTCATGCAACATGCTAAGCACAAGCCGCTTGTCATGCAAGCTGATTTGAAGAGATTAAATTTTAAATTCAAAGTGCATGTGAGCTGTAAAGGCAATTACTCAGTATCACTGAAGCTTAACTTCCTTCAGAAAGGACCAGAAGCTCTTTCTTTGCTGAAGGAAAATTGAACTGAGGATCGGGAGGTGGGGGGATGAAAAGGAAGAAAATGAACCAAATCCAATCAGCCAAAAATGTAGTTTTAACAATTAGATGCCATTCACTAAACCAAAACCAACGTCGTATGGAAATGAAACAGAGCTTCATTTGAATATGAAGACATCTTCTTGAACCAGGAATGAAGTTGTTTATTTCATTCCTAGCGAAAGGGAAAAATTAACACAAATCATGTATGGTCGTAAAATGTTTTACAGTGTTTAAGAATTTGACTAAGAAAAGTGTTCAAAGAACAGTCTTTGAACTAGACCAGCTTTAAAAGATCAGTTTAACCAACCTATGAATAGTTCATGTACGTGAGACACATACAATTACTTGAGGTTTGACAAATCAAAATTACAGTAAGAAAGAAGAGTATGTTAAATCAAATTGTGCAGACTTTATCCTTGCTTCAACAAGACCTTCCTTTTCAAACTCTGGGTAACCTGTCTTGAGAGATTGAATTCATCTGTGACTTAAACATTCTGTACTTCAAAGACATCAAATACTTCCTGAATTCTTCCACTCTTAGTACCTTGAAATACAAAATTCTTGCACTACAATAACAGGATTGGATTTCATAATTTAGTGTAATACTTTAAGCAGTAACCATCAGGGCTTTCACTCAGTGACAAGTTAATTATTCCATGGTCCAAGAATTCATTTGCAAGACCGTATTAAACTGTAACTCTGTCATGGCTGTCTTTCATTTATCAAACACTGCTATACTATACTGGAATAAAAAATATAATGGAATTGGATTACTAAAAACAGCATATTGCCCTTTTAAACTAACTAGTGATTCTTAAATCAGTCAACAATAGATGTTAGTGGCAGCTCTGATGAAAACTATTAACAATTCTTACAAGTCTTTGTTATTTTTTCTCCCCTGGTGACATATTTGAAAACATAATTCAGTACAACAGAAAAAAAATATAGGCATATTTCTTTGTTTTCTTGGATCTACCATATCACTTGTCAATTTTGAAGAAATATTTCATACTCCAAAACAGTTGCATGAACTGGCAAATTCACACTGCTTGATAGTTCAGCTGGCAACATATTTGGTTCATAAAAGCTCTGTCTACCGAAACAACCTTCTCACTGGTTCTGTAGTAACTTCAGCAGGTACTGCTCTATCCAGTGCACATTCTGTTTCACATTAGATATGCTCTTTTAGGCACAGAATGCAATTTGGCTAACCAAACTGCAGCAGTCCCTGTTGCTATCTAGACACATACACCCATGGCAAAGCAGATACAGAGTATCAGGGCCCTTTGCCTACACTGTTATAGTGCTATTATTCCACTTTCCACCTCCTGTGGAATTCTGGGGTTTGTAGTTTACTGAGGTCAAAGAGCTCTTTGGCTGAGAATTCTAAATGCCCCTCCCTAAATTGCTAACCCCAGGATTCCATAGGATGGTGCAAGCGGAATAATAGCACTATAACAGTGTAGTGCAGAAAGGCCCCTAAGCTTTAAATTTCAGTCTGAAGATGTGAACACACTTAAGGTATATTTTCTTGTTCTGATCAAAGCAAGACTGAAATTTTCAGACTTGGAAGTTTCTCTAAACATTTGCTCTCTACTGTTTTCCCTCTAAGCCAAACTGAATAAATTAGAAGTGAGCTTAGTGGGGATCTATTAAGTGTCCTTGGAAATTTACAGACTACTATTTTAAAATCTCACCATCAGAACCAATAGAGAGATTTTTGGTGTAGACAGAGTTTGTATGTTACTCAAAATATTTTACAATTTAGTTTCCAATTTATCAATATATCTGCCAAAATACCTTTTGTATTTTTTTCCCTTCTATTTTGGATCACTTCATGAACTCTTCTAGTGATATAAGGCAAAGACTTAAAAAAGATGTCTTTTTCCATGATAACATAAAGACAAACAAAGTTTTTAGAAGTTATGTTCATTGTGATGGCTTCCATTATCTCCAATGAGTGAAGTTCAATATTACTAAAATGATACACTTTTTCTTACAGGGTTAATACTGCTCCTAAATAAATTTCCAGATGTTTTCTACACTGATGACCATAAAACCACACTACAGCTAAGGCCTACGGGAACTGAAGTGCACTGTATAAGAAATAAAAGACTGTAAACCTGGTTACCATAAGATAGATTAAATTCCTCACAGAATAGACTTCATATTATGTTCCCATATCTTCCAGCTGTTTCCCTCATTTTACACCATGATCCTACTGCTATCCAGATGGAACATAAATCAGCCAGTTTAATTAAAGTCCCTGGTTTAAGAAACCATTGGGAAATTCTCTCTCTAACTGACAAACACATAAGTTAATAATTCTTTTAGAGATAAATGGAAAAGTGGGCAGATAATTATTAAACTACTCACTTAATTCTTTGGATCTTCATTCTGGCAAAGTTTTGCTTCATGCATACATATATAACTAAATAACAATGAATGTTATTGTTGTTGCTACTGCTGCCATTTGAAAAATCAGACAAAAAGCAGAAAAACAATTGATACTAGCCTTCAGCTAGTCATATCTAAATATTGGTTAAGGCTGCTCCTATATAAAAGTCTATGACAGTAATTATCTCTGGAGTCACAATAATAGTTGTGTGAATGGCCCTGATACACAGAGAAGCATCAGTTTACATAAACAGTACTTTCAGAGAAGTGCTTCCTGGGTGCAAAACAGATGGTGACACAGTGTATTTCCACGTAGACTGGAAAAAGAACCAACTTTATAAGCAAATGTATTCTGAAGTTGGGAAAAAAATCTCTTTGCTTATCTGCTATCAAGTAAGATAGATATGTCTTCTCTTTGTAATGTTTCCACATATATTCTGAAAGGAATGGAAATTTAATTACAGTAGAGTCTCAGTTATCTGACCTGCGGTTATCTGGCCCTCCGGATTAACCGATGCCGCGGCTGCCTGGGGGCGTGGCTGTAGGCATTTCCATGCCCCCCAGACACGCCCCGACATGCCCCAGGCCTGCCCTGACATGCCCCCTGACACGCCCCCTCAACACGCCCCCAAAATGGCGGCCGCCACAGGCCTCCATGTAATCCGACCCTTTTGGTTATCCAACCCTCTGCCCGCCCATTTAGGTCAGATAACTGAGACTCTACTGTAATAAAGATGTGGTAAAGAGAGAAGGCATATACAGTTTGATCCTAGTTTGCCTTCCATGAATGAAGCAGACTTTCCCACCTCCTTTCTTTTGTAGCCCTCTCATCCCTCCAGTAAGTTGCTTCAGGGGAAAGGAAGGCAAGCTTTCCAACTGTGGCAATTTGGCAGGGAAGTCCTGATTAATCCTCTGCTGCCCTGCTTTTTCAGCTGCTTTTAAAATGTTTCAGTTTCTCTCTCTTCATCCCACTTTACCCCTTTGTCCTCAGCTTATTTCAATTGCTGCAAACTGAGTTCAAAGGGCAAAAGTAGTTTGCTTCAATTAGTTTAGCAGAGGAAGAGAAGAGGAAGGGATCAAATGTTGCCCTTTCTGGTAGACTTAGGCAAAAGTAAACCATGGCAGCTTCTCCTAGCTAGTCTGTTATTCCTCAGTCATAAAATTTGCCCTTGTGATCACACTGTGATGTTGTCTGGCCATGTTTTTGTTTTCATCTGTAAAATGTTGTAAGGTAAAGTGAAAGGAATCTGTGGAAGTTACAAATGGGAGTAGAAATTACTCACTTCCTTACATGAATGGAGAACTAACCTTTATCTTTTTTTAACTGATATTTTTCACAATATATAACAATATTAAACACAACAGAACATTTTCCCCTTTCTTTGTCCTCCCACACACTCTTAGCCCCCAAACCACACAAAATGTGGTAACCACTATCATTGAATTTACTAATGGAAAAGGCAAAACTTTTCATTGTTCAACTTTAATTCTTTTCATTGCAAGTAAATTTGATTATTCCATCAGAGTTGTCAGTCTGTCTGTTATTCTGCATTGACCTGTCTCTCCAGAAAGCTAAATCAGAACATAGAATCCAACCCAAAACTGTCTTTTTTCCTGATGATAATTAACTTTGAATAAAATACACTGTGGCCTCTTCTGGCACAACCTCCACAAGCACAAATGAGTGGTCACATGAAGTATCACATCTCAGTACAGCTAAGGGATGCAACAGGCGTGTGCCCATACTGCCCCGGATGCACACACGTTGCATCTATTCACTATAATGGGATGCAACAGTCACTTTTTTTTTTAACATAGGGTTTCCTGGAACAGAAGCCCTGCATAAACAGAGGGCACCATGTTAAATTTTATGAAATGATGGCTTTATTTCATGACCCAATGCACTGACAAAGAAGAATTTTAGGATACAATTGCTGAGCAAAAAATACTGCAGTATGACAATGAATTAGATCTTGAAGGTCTTCAAGATTTCCTTGGCAATCATTTGGCCATGTTCACTCTAACAGTGTTATGCAAATTTGTTGACTGTCTCAGGAATTGTGTAGAAAAATGCCTATATAGGCATACTGGAGTGAATTATCTTTATGGCTAATTAAAGAGCCTTTCCACACTACACTATTATAGTGCTATTATTCCACTTCCAACTTCCTGTGGAATTCTGGGGTTTGTAGTTTCCTGAGGCCCAAGAGCTCTCTGGCTGAGAATTTCAAAGGCCCCTCCCTAAACTACAAATCCCAGAATTCCATAGGAGGTTGAAAGTGGAATAAGAGCACTATAAGAGTGTAGTGCAGAAAGGCCCAAAGACATGCATGACTAAACTATGGTGCAGTCTTACGTAACCAGTATAGGAGAATAACTTTTTATAATTTGATCATAATTGAGAAGTTGTATAACAGGACAAACTTACCAAGCACAGAATGACACTACAGTCACAATGGAGTAAGATGATTCCTCTGAATTAATAGTTCACATGTTTTTAGAAGCACTGAAACCTTGTGTAAAAATCTTAACTTTGAATTTTTTGGCCAAGGAATGATGTGCCACTCTTAAAAATCTGTACATTTCATTATAACCAGGTGAGATAATGTCTGTGCATACACAACCTACAAGTGAATGCATGTCAATTTTTCTTTATATACCCCCAGTAACTTGAATGAAAATGCAAATTACACACTTGGTATGAATGGATGAAAAAGATTAATCCTTCACAGCCTGGAGCATCTTAATTACAACAGTTTAATGTTGTGTACCAGAAGCCTTTTAAAAATAATAAATACCAATTTAATGTAAGCTTCGAAACCAAATTCTGCATTTAAACAGGGATGTTAATAAAGCCTGGAGACTCAGACTAAAGAGAAATGAAAGCTACTAAGCTTCTTTATGATTATTAGAAACTATTGGGTTTATTTTTGGCTTTCCTTCTTCTGTCCCACTCCAAATTGTGATATACAGTATAAATCTATGCCTGTAGAAATGAAACTATAATTCTGAAAATGTTAATACACTAAAATTGGTAAGCGTGCATATACACATTCAGAACGACAAAATGGCTCATCCAATATAAACTATGTACAATATAGTCCACTAGTTCAATATTTGCTTCACAATATCTATTATCTTTCATATAAAAGCTAGTGTAACAAAACTTGGGATGCAAATCCCCAGTGATTTCACCAATACATCTGAGAGTGAATAGTTTTCACCCTTTCACCTTTCAAATTTTTAAGTATTGGCTCAAGTTTGTCATAAATGACAAAAACAAACTGTCAAGGAAGGCTAGCAAACCCTTGGTAATTCTCATATAAAAATGAACAAATGTGATTAAAATATTCACATGCTCAATTGTGAAATCAAATTTCATTTTATGTCAGCTTTTGTTATTCTTATCAGCTGTGTTGTGGCAAATAATCACAGAAAGGCACTTTGAATGACAGTTCTGAAGAAAGGTAGGATATATATGAAGTGAATGAACGAACGAACCCTACAAGTTATACATGTCCAAACAGCCTGGATGATATAATTGAAATGTGGACCCCCTTACACCAAAACTATCTCATGATGAGGATCTGACATGCCAAACTTTTGATGTTTTAAACCAGAGATGAAAAAAATAAATAAAAATTGAATGAGTGAAGACTTTAAAATTAGATATTTTCCCCAAAATCTATAGATACATCAGTAGTAATGACACTACAGTGTCAAGGTTGGAGGGGATGATTTTACAACCCAAACCTGGAACTTTTAAGAGGTGAATATGCAGATCAGTTATTGATTTCCCACCTTACAAAACTCTGTTCCAACTATAATACTTGAAACATATTTTATTATCTCCTTCCATACCTCTGGTATCCAAGTGTAGACATAGATCAAAACCAGGGCTTGGAAAATTTACTTTTTTTGAACTACAACCCCAACAAGTGGTCATACTGACAAAGGTTCTGCAAGTTCTAGTCCAGAATGAGTCACATCTTTGAGCTCCGAAGAAAATTAATGAGGGCTCCATGCAATATTAAATGAATAACAACATTCATTAATATATTTTGTTATTAAGCAATGAGCAATATAACCTTCTAAATAATTGTATTCTTTGATGTAAATAAGGTAATATTAATCTGATTAAAACTGCTTAAATGGATTTCAATTCCTAATAAAACAATAGTCAATTCCCCTATACAACCCAATTAAATTACAATTAATTTACAGTGAGAGGCCTTTGTACTGACTACACTGAATTGTACATTGGAAATTCATGTCAGTGTAAGCTTCATCTTTTTTAGTCCAGTCCAGCAACTGCCTCCTTGGACCTTCACTTCACACATGTCTGTCACTCAGGCTTTAGGTTTTTATAAAGGCCATTACAGAAACATTCTTCTCCTTTTCTACAGGTCTTGTTCAGCTCTAGACTAGAACGATTCCAGGCTGACTCTGGTTTTGGTCTCAGTGGTGATCTCAGAATGATTCAAGCTCTTCACCTTCTCTTTCTGTCTCCTTCACTTCTCACTCTCCACTTCCACTGGTGAATGACTGCTGAACCTTTAGTCACATCTTCATAGTAGCCAATATTCTATTCAGTCCATTTCATTTAAAATTTAACACCAGTAAACTTTAGAATGCTTTATAAACTAACAACCAAATTTAACCAATAAGGAAACTTTCTCTCCCTATACAGTACTGATGCCTGTCTGCTCAGAGCACTCCCACTGACAGGCAATAACAGTATATATAATGTACTGCTCTTCTGAATATGACCTAGACTAAAAGACACACCATTTTGCCTTTCCTCAGCTAATTCCTTAAGAAAGAAAGACTTAATTGACATGTTCATCTTTTTACCCCCCAATTATATAGTTTCTCCAGAGTCCAACCATATCTGGATGGCCAAAGTCTCCTCACCTTTGTTTTCAACTCTTGGGTTTCTGAAGTTTGTCAAAGGAAGACTGTTCCACATCTTCTCTTTAACTGTGATTTGCAGTGCAATCTTATTCATGTCTGTACAGAAGTAACTATGTGCAACAGGACTTATTCTCAGGGGAATCTGTTTATGATTGTAGCCATGGTAATTTTACAGTAGGAGATTAATAATCCAATGGACATTCAAACTATTGCACACAGACTATTAAAACTGTACAACTGCATGTTGAACAGAAGCATTTTAAAGGTCTACGTCATGGAATTTGCATTGTCTGAAGAGGTTTTGCTTATATTCTTATTTAGATGACTAAGTAGTACTTGATATTTCCTGCACGTCTCATGCCTTAATATAGTCCCAGCTCTGCCTTTCATGCTTAAGCTCATTAAGTAACAAACTAGGTTGTTCCAAGCTCCCATTATAGCATTCTCTTCATTGGTTTTTGTTTTTCAGTCATGCTTATTTCCATGGACATATCTACAATGCACAAGAGGGAAGATGGTGAAATTCTCTGCAGGATACACTATGACAAAAATCTTTATGAGAATGTCTTTATCCCCCCCACAAACCATACAACATGCACACACAAGAAGTATTACTTTATTTTTCTTTATTTTCCAAAACAAATATTTTCACTAGTGAGATTCTCTCTTCTACCCATTTTAGTTTTACAAATGGGTTTAAGATGCTAAAATCAGCCATTAAAATTTAAGCATCTCCG
The DNA here is from genome assembly GCA_948472985.1 of Iguana delicatissima. Lineage (NCBI taxonomy): Eukaryota > Metazoa > Chordata > Lepidosauria > Squamata > Iguanidae > Iguana > Iguana delicatissima. The sequence continues at coordinate 319,237 of CAOKZL010000303.1, read as the reverse complement.
AGTCTGCAAATTCTGGCTTTCTGCTTTATCCTATTGAGAAAATGTGACTGTTGTGTTGGTCTATATAGCAGAAGAATATGCTTGTGTACCACCCTCTGCCCAATAGAGTGACTCAATTTATTGTTTAAAGTCCTTGCACTAAATGAGATACTAAGATACCACAAATAATATCTACATGATTTCTCTAAGATAAAAGGGTCTGTAATAAAATTACCTTCCAAAATCATGAGTTGCCAAAAGTTAATTCAATGTTTATTAGTTAATTGGATATATATTTGTTTCTAAATAAAAAGATTAGTTTAGATATATTTAGATAGCTAGATTTATAGTACAGTTATAATGCCATGTAGTTATAGTTGAAATACTCACTCCACTATGATCATTATTTCAAGCCTGTTACAGATATAGGCAACTTGGATAAACTCAACATACGTGAGAACAGGATTTTGTCCACATGCACACAACTTGCCTCTCCTTTATGAATATACAACAGCACGTTTATTCCTAGTGATGTATGAATGTCTAATATACACATTCTATATGCCTGGTTTGGAAGGATAATGCATACCTTCTGAATAACACACAACTAAACCACGGAATTAAAAGACATGGGAATGGGCTGGGCAATGTATGATCCCATAGTCTCAACACATCTGTGTGGATGGGCTCAGGAGGTTTTTTGTGTGTGGAAGAACACATTTTAAAATAGTTTTTTTTTTCAAGTATTCAGATTATTCACATATTCAATTAGTCTTAATTCCTATCTGGGGATATTAACGTCTGCAATAGTTAACAGGATCTACAGCAGGTTTCAGACTGATTGGTTGCCTTCTGTTTTCACTAAGCATTTGGAAGATTTCAGTGTCATAAAGGGGCTGCGTAAAATATACAATAAGCAGCTGTGCACCATGCTTTTCTTTGGGTAAAAGAGGCAGAGAGGTGTAGTAAAACAAAGTACAACAACATTACTGCTAATTCCATAAAAGTTAAGAGATTATAAAGAATTTAGAGGCAAGCAAAACTCAGCTTGCCAGCAGTGCCCTCTCTTTGAAACAGACAAGCAAATAAACACTATAAGATGCTATCTAGTATCTAACTTCTAGTATCTAACTTCTGTATCTCAGTCTTCCATGAGGACAGAAACCCAACCAAATATCCAAAGATATTTTGAGGAGGTCAAGCTGGGGACTGCTTATTATTTGATAAATTTGTGAAGTTATCTCCATCTTTTTTAAATAAAAAAAATTAAACCATGGTGAGTAGCTGTGCTTCACATCTGGTTGCTGGTCAATTAAAGAAAAACTCTTAATGAATGATGCAGGGAACTTTGCTCCATGATGACACTGTTTCTCCAAATAACATTATGTCAGGAGAAATAGATGTCCCCTAAACCCATAATTTTTCCTGACTGCTAGCTAGATGCTAAATGCTCTAGTTTACTTTCTTTTCTTTTCTTTTTTAATGAAAGGCAGAAAAAAGGGATAAAGGGAGCAAAGGCACCTCCTCAAAAGGTCAGCATCTGCTTAATTGCCAACAGCCTTTAAGTCTGAATGGAATCCCTTGAAATATCATAAAAATTCTCCAACCACGTTTGCTGGATAATGAAGGTTCAACAAAGTGGGGAGGAAATTCTAATAGCATCTGCTGGATTCAAAATACATTTCCAAACATCTGCAAGAATATAAACCTATACAGATTCCCAAGATGTTCTTCTGAGTAAGGATGTAAAGAGTATTCACTATCTATCATCTTTGATGAGAATGGGTATCTCAATATGTCAAGACTGTCAATTGCTGTGACATATTTGCCTCTGAATGAGAGCAAAAAGTCAAGCATTTTTTTTTTTCATGTTGGGGGGTAAACCATAATGTTTTTGTAGTCAGAGAAGACTAAAGAGTAAATGGAATAAGAACTGACCATAAACAGTGAAACACATTGTTGAAGTAAAAACATGCAACCCCTGATTGGCCGAGTCCCGGGGCAGTGTACTGTGTACTGTACAGCCCCCTTGTGTATGCTCAACTGATTCAAGGAGGCTTTGATTCAAAGTCACTGGAAAAGAGAGTGGAAAACATCCCTCACCTTTGCTTCCCGAACACCATTCCTAAAATTTTACTCTACTGCCTAGCAATACCATTCGGGTTCTGTTTCCAGGATGATAACAAAGGGTCAGCACTGCCTACAGTTTCTTGGATTTTTATTCCTCTGCAACATAATGCAAGAGGGCAACCTCCTGTCCTCCAGAAATTAGACTCCAACTTTTATTAGCCCAAGTGAGCACAACCAATGTTAAAGGATGATGAAAGCTGCAGTTCAAAAACATCCGGAGGGATAAAGTTCTTCACCCCAATTTAATGGAACAACATTTTTCCACTGGATTGCATAAAAACTGGAAATGAGGATTAATGTTCAACCTGTACTAAAAGGGAATGATGAGGGAGAGATTTTCAAGGCAGGATTAAGCAACGGGCTCTGAAGCTCTGTCCTGAGTCTGATTCAGGAGAACATGACCAGCATCTCAATTACAATCTCACAATAGGTTTTGGAACAAACATGCCCTTTCTCTAGACTAGAAATTCTCAAATTGTTCTCCATAAGCTCCACTCAGATGGTCCATGGAAGGGTTGCAGAATAATTAACACTATCTATACTTTGTCTTTGTACTTGATTTTTTTCTGACAGCAGAAATTGAGATAGTAATTGCCAGGGCTCAGTTAGCAAATAAACTAGCAAAATCATAGCCTAGGGCTCATGATTTTCATAATATGGTCTCCCTGCCATCTACAAAAGCAGGCACATTCATAATACTAGAATGTCAAGACTGTATTAAAACACAAGTTATGCATGTGACTGAAAGAGAGAGGCAGACCGGTTTGCCTTCACCCCCTGAAAGTATTGTAGAGATCTTTATGATAGCAAGAACATAAAACCCCCAAGACTTGTAAATCTCAGGATGAGGTAATGGGAACAAGCCTGCAGCATCCGGAGAATCTGAAGTCCAATAAGACTATTGGGTATCCATATTTTATGCAGATGTTTGACAATTAAAAAAGTTAAGAGCTATTTTGTTTTTGTAGCTGAAGTCAATGCAAGATACCTGGCAGGGTGGATTCCCAAATCTCAATTCTCAGTCCAGATCTGATCAGTTTGGGTCTGGACTGGATTGAGCCCAGATCTAATCACCAGGTCAGATTCCAAATCAAATTTAGAGGGCTATGTAAAGCTTTGCTCAAAGCACTGATATAGAATGACTATAGTAGGCTTTGCAACCTCACTTTTGTCAGATTTGCTATTTAACTAATTTGCTAATATTTATAAAATATTCAGTTACGTTGCACATCCTAGAAAGGTAACAGAAATGGGAAAATGATACTGCACAAAATTTTATCCAGTTAATAAAAACTGGTAAACAAGAGCATAAATTAGACTACACTACAGTAATAAAAGCAAGTGAGCTTCTTGAAATGATCTCCATAAATAAACTAAATGAACCCAATTAAAGTTAAGATGGCTTTAAATGTATTGTTTATAAAAAAAAAGAAAAAAGAAAAGATTTCTAAGTTGACAACCAGAGTTGATTGGCGATGTGATCTCTTGAATATGTGGCGACATTTGTATCTTTATCAGATTTGGACCATTTTGTCATCCTGTGTTAGAAATATCATAAAGGCAGTTATAGTAGAAAATTTGGCATTTTCAAAATAACCTGGCTGCACTCACTTCAAACTAACCTCATCAAGAGATAATCATAAACTGGTATAAATTTTTCCTATTACAAAGAGTATTATTTTAAAAAAACAACAACATGTTCCTAATGAATTTATTCATTTTAAACCTGGGGCGGAGGGAGGTATATTGTTCCTCCAGACATTTGAGACTTTAGCTTCTGGAATCCTCAGTCTGCATGGCAAATGGTAAGAAACTGTAGGAGTTATAGATCAGAACAACTGGAGAACAAAGTTTCCTCATCCCAGTTCTACTGACAAACAACAAATAATACATTTCACGTGAATTCAGTAACTCTGAATCTCCTCCTATTGTGATGTCAATGGGATTCAGCTTCTTTGACATCCCTTCTACAACTCATTTGAGTTTTATTAAATGCACTTGGCAGAATATATAGATGCTTTCGTGCTCTTCTTGGAGAAAACTGGTTTTGAGTGTAAAACAAGAATATTTTTGTAAAGGAAAAGTGCTCAGCACTGTGCAAAATGCACTGTTTCCTGAACAAAATACTGGTTTTGTACAGAAAACAAGTCTCTATGTACATGTATATTTTTGCACACTGAAATTTTCTCAAAAGAAATCCTGAATGCAAAGAATCTCACGGGTGTTTTCCTTTTCTACAGAGGGATGTCTTGAATGCCCAGACGTACTTTTAAACCAAGAATATCAAAATATAACAAGTATTCTTCACATCCCTTCAGTTACCTTTATTTGTCACAAACAAGAAAATCTGTAAATATTCAATATATCACAAACCCACTACTGTGTACTCTGAAGGTACTTATCACTGTTGATAACCACATTCTATCACAACAAAGTGATGGAGTACAATTTATACTTCTGTGAGTGGGGGGATGAGCCTAATATCTCAATATCTAGAGACAAAGGAGGGCAAATTACCTAGTCCCCTATGTGGACAAGACTAGAGGTGCACAATATAGGGGAATTCTCCAAGACATAAGAATTTGTAAAATATGATATTAATGTGGATAGATAAAACTTTGATTTTTTAAAAGTACTTTTGCTTTCCTAAAGAACTTTTAAATTAACATCATACAATATCATGAGGTTATATTGTTTCCCAGAAGCCATGGTAATATTACTTTTAATGAAAAATTATTGAACTAGGGAGGTCTTGTGAGGTTTTTATTTTTTTTTTAAAAAAAAAATTATAATTGTTATTATTTGAGAAACATTTCAGAAGTTGCTACGCTGTTCCATGTTCTACCATGCATAACAATAAGGAAAAACTGTAAATGTAAAGAGACAAAGGTTGCCCTTGGAATGTCGTGGAGAAACATTTTATCTGTGAAAGGCTTTTATTGACTAAATGTAATTTAAGCCACCACTGTTATTTGAAACCAAAACAAAGATAGCTATCGGAAAGATACATGGGTTCTTCCTTGCACTGTGATTTGGATTGTGATAAGATCCTTTATGTTACAGTGTTCTTCTAGATAATCTAAAAAGGCAGGATCAACACATTGAAGGAATCAAAAAGAAACAGAAAAAGCAAGGACTGCTGATTTTTACCATTTCCAAAGTCATCAGATAAATAAATATTAGATGAAATATAGAACATTGATTTGCACTGGCAATTAAATAAAATAAACTAAAAAGATTTTAGACTCTTTAACTAAAATACAGTCTGCAGAAGTGTCCTGATATGACTTTATTTTTTGTTATGGGATTAGAGAATGTCCAGAAATCCCACTCTGGGAGAAAGTCAGGAGTATATATTTAACAAATTTTAAAAAAAGATATGTTTTATAGGATTAGCTAAAAGTTGCTATCTTGTTACTGCCTTACTTAATAGCAGGATTCCTAGGTATTTTGTTTTAATTTGTTGTAAACTGCTTTGGGTCCTTTCAGGTGAAAGGTAGTATTTGAATTAAATAAATAAATAAATAAGTAATTTTCATTATACAGAACAGAAAAGTCATTTGGAATTCCAGGTTTATTAAGAATTCTAATTTGCAAATACCACATGTTTTTCACACATCTAATAAACATACTGTGGAGTCAAATGCTTCTCACAACTTCACTGAAGACAGACAGCCAAATACCATAGGATGAGATAAGATTCTAAGGTAAACTAGTAGCTTGTATGGGTTCATAGAAAAAGATGATATTTTGCTGTGGGCTGTTAAACATATCTAACATCCACATGCAGCAAAAATGAAGAATGAACACTGCTACCTAAAAGCAATTATTTTGTTGTATTGACCTTGGAAAAATATTAGAGCCACGTATTTGGCATTGTGGGGAAGGGGGGTTGCACTTGTCTTCTGTTAACTTCTCTCCCCCACCCTTTTTTAAAAAATCCATGGCATTTGCTTTCTTCTGTCTCTCCACATTTCCTCCCTGCTGCCTTTCATATCTCACTTTTAACTGATGGGACTCCAGCTGTCATGATAAGCTTCATTATACTGAACTGAAAGTCAAACTGCAAACTTGGATGCAGTTTAAGAAACCACTGCACTGCATTATTCTCTGTCTCAGAATCATACACCAGTCTCATGTTTCTCCATAAGTTCCTCTACTCGATCTGGCATCCCACCCTACTAGCATCTTTTAACAATCATCTCTATAGTTCCATTTTCCTCTGCCATTTTTCTCCAGCCATCCTACCATGCCCTTCCTCATCTCCTACCTGATTGCACTGTGTCCCCTTCAGTTCTTATCTCACAGGTTTTTCTGCTTCATCGTTGCCATTGTTAGCCAGCCTCTGCTGTTGTTGTTACATCTTTGCTAAGGATACTATGAAAACTATGGCGGCTTCTCCACGAAGGGAGTTCCGAAACCTAGGAACAGGCACAGAGAAGGCCCTCTCCCATGTTTATATCAAATGTAACCTGTAAAGGTTGTAGAGTAAACAGAAAGCCTTCCCCTAAAAACTCAGTTGGCCTGATATAGGAGAGTACAATCCTTTATGTAGCCAAGATCCAAGCTGTGTAGGGCTTTATAAGTGATAACTGGTAGTGTAAATTGTGCCTGGAAACAAGCCAGCAGTCAGTGGATCTGTTCTAATAATGGAATTGAATGTTACCTGCAACTGGCCCCAGCCAGTAATCTGTGGGCAGCTGTTTAGACCACTTGAAGTTTTCCAATCATCTTTAAAGGCAGCCCTACATAGGACACATTATAGTACTCTACATGAGGTAGCTAAGGAGTGTGTCATTGTGGTGAGATAGCATGTCCGAGATGCCCCTAAAAGCCCCCTAGGCAGTGTTTTGCTATGTTTGGAGTCTGCTTTGGCCATTTTGGGTCCAGGAGAGACCTTTTTAAAAAAACAGAAAGCAAACCAATGGTCAACTTAAGGAATACTTTGCCTTTCCTGAGTGTAAAACAGTCCAAACCATGGTAAAATTCTCCGCCTGATGTCTATGGACATTGACGGTCACTTGTGAAACAGTTTCCACAGGTGAGAAGATCCTGCAGAGATTCCCTAGGCCCTGAAAGTTGCCCACCTCTAATTTAAATGGATGATAGTTTGATGGTTTCTCCTAAAAATTTTTTTTAAAAAAATCAGTGGTCTAAGCTGGCTTTTGCCTCAAGGGAGATGATAACTAATCCATTTGGGCCAATCCACAATTTCATTCAATGCCTTTGGATATAATATTTTGTCTAAGCATTTATCAATAATATTTTAAGACATTATTTACTACTAGCAATTTTATTATATATAAATGTGTAAAGTATTGCCTGTGTGCATGTGTTGGGGGGAGAATGCTTAGTCATATAGGAAGAGCTTGGGTTGTTCAATTATTATGCGCCCAAACTTGTGTGAGTATTTTCACAGAACAACAAGATTTTTAATCCCCAAATGAAAAAAGGCAAGCGGCACTTATGAAGAATAATAAAGCAAAATATCAGCTGTAAATTCTTAGCTTTTCATATTTTCTCTAAATGAAGTCAGTCTATGGGGATTTGCACAGTTTCAGTTGTTTAGGAAGAACGGAACAATCTATACTGATGAATAATTAAGATAATTCAGGACAAGAAAAGGGTCAAACATAAGTTTCTAAATTTCTCACAGGACCAATTTTTAAATTAATTTTATCTCCAACTAATTAGAATATTCACTGTAGGTATCACCGAAAATTCTATCGGCTATAGTAGAAAAGTTTTAAAAAGCATAAATTAATTTTCCAATGTGTTTCAATGTAGAGGGAACAGAAGCTGTGGGAATAGAATAATGACTCCTCTGGTTTTTATCCAACAAGTGATTTGTGAAGCAATTCCCTAGAACAAACTTTTTCATTCCACACAGGACTCCTCCACAGACTGTTTCTGGAACAAGATGAGTGGTAGCAGAATTTACCTCTAAAATCCTGAAATAGAACTGCAACCAAGGATCTATTCTGCATAGTACTTTGCAGTATAACAGCTATAGCAGGAAAAGAGGAAGAGTTTAGGGCTTCCAATCGCAAAAAACCCTTCTGAAGTCAGTGACTCCACCCCAATGCTAAGTTATCACCATTACTGAGAGGCAGACTTTTGCCTGCAAAAGTGAAGACAGAACATTCTTGTCAAGAAGGACCTACAAGTATCCAGTACATCTTTGTCAGCTGAAACAAAACACAAAGCTATGAAGAGTAAGTTTCGTAAAATATCAATGAAAACTCTTTTTCTAAACCTCAGTGGCAAAGAGGGGTCCAGTTTATGGTCAATAAATGGCTAGGGAGTGAGGAGCCACTGCATTCAGAATAAGAAGCCTACTCCTACTTGCTGTTGTACAACTGTACTTAATCTAATAAAAATACAAGACTTAGTGATGTGCTACATGAAGAGCAGGGCATGTAGGTTTCCACAGATATGAGACCAAAGAATGATTTGAGAGTATGGACAACCTCTAGCAACTACATGAATGGTTTAAAAAGGCTATAACTAAGCCTGGTACTATTCTTCCCACTAAGCTTCACAGAAGCCTATGCCTCAGAAATCTGCCATCTGAACTTAGACATGGATATTCCATGACTCCTGCTGGATAGCTCCCCATGTCCAGCCTTTGATTTTCTTGTGTATTCCCCATTATCAGAGAGATCTCATTTTCTTTCCCCAGTTCTCTCCATGGCCAGTGAGCCATCTCTGCCTGCAACTACTTCTGTTCCATCAGTTGTCATCTTGAAGCAGTTGGACCAAGATACTGTTTCACATGTACATACAGTCAACCATCAGCATTGCGTATCTTAACCACTTTTGCTTCTAAATTTAGAATGTCAGTTATTGCTATTGATGATAAATTCAATATATAGATTACTTGCTTGCAAAATCCTCCTGAGCTATCTAAATGAAAAATAGATCTGGTATTTTGAAGAATAAAATGAAGGAGTATATCCTCTCACCACACAGACCATATGGATTTAAGTTTTTGATACTGTCATTTCATGCAATTTGGTCTGATAGATGTAACCCAGATTTCTTCTGTAATTCTAATACAACTTTTTTCAACTATCTTTCTGTTTTCCCTAGGAGGGGGTCAGTAATTGTCCTTATTTATGTATCCAAATACTAGAAAATGAGATAAGAGTATTGAAAAATGTGCAGTTTCCTGTACTGCTGTGAACTCATTGGTAACTTTGATCAACTGTTCTTCAGCTTTAGTTTCTCCAACTGCAAAACAGGAATATTACTGAAATGCCTTTCTTACAAAAGGAAAAACAAGGAGAAGGGTAAAGAGAGAGAGAGAGAGAGAGAGAGTTATAGATAATTTAACACACTATACCTTTTAATTAAATGATAAGAGCGATTGTCTGTCAAAAATAATAAGTTCGGCCCATTTTATAGCCAAAAGATGGATCTAGCTGGATCATGCATGCAAAGTGCTAACAGATGCCTTACCTAATAAAGCTTAAAGCTCAAAGGCCCTAAGGATACAATTAAAAGAAACAACAGACAGAGGAAATGAAACTATAGGGATTAACTTTACTACACAGATTGTTTCTGAGTGTGTTAGATGGAAAGCTGTCAGTCTTAAAACTAAAGAGTACTGCTATCATACTGTTGCTCAGAAGTGTAAAAACGTAAAGTATATGACTTGATTTAAAAAAACACAGAAGGAAAGTAACATGTTCATATGTGTGTATTTCTTATATGTCATATACATATAAAAATGTAACATGACAAGTAGTTATGTAACACATATTCTCTTTGAGACAATATAGCCTGAGGCCCCAGGCTTCGTGAAAATGAATCCACAGGAGGGAGACCTTCAGTGAGGTATAGCCCCTATATAGTGTCACATAGCATTAGGGCCATAAGAAAAAAAAGAATATTTATATTGTTATGTTGTCTTTCACGCAGTATTCCTGTTTTACAACAAAAAGCATTCTTCTCATTTCAAAATGAAAACCTAATTAGCCAATAAATTGGTTGAAGATAGTTTGAATGATGAATCATACTATTTTCTGATTTTATTTTCACACATCAAAACTTGCATTCGTAATTGACATAAGGCAGTTAATGGGACAGGCTAGGGTTGCTATGGCAACAGTGATGTGCTCTATCACTTAAAGAGAAAAATAAGGGAACATGTAATGCGCTCTAAGCAAATGGCATTCTTACCTTTCATATAGGGTACTAATTATAGAAAACACAGCCTGTGGCTTTTGTTACTTATTTTCACAACATAAAGCCTGAAGAATATTAAAGACAAAACTTAAGTCAATAGCACATTTAATTGCAACAACACCACATTGTTGATTTCCTCGTAGAAGGCTGATTTAACTCCTAATGGAATGCCAACCCATTTGCAAATTCCTCAAAACTCAATTTCATGGTATCCTCAAACATCTGCAGTTCTCATTTCACTCTAAATTGGGCTCAAAGTATTAGCAATGGCAAGTCTGAGCTTAAACTGACGATGAAGAAAACTTTTCCACAGTCAAACAGAATTGCATGCCCTTGTGGAAAGATTATTCAGAAAGAAGATGTCTCTAAAAACTCTATTTGAAGTTCTTCAGAGCTACTATTTTTGTCCTGCCCAAACACAGAACACAGCCTAGTTTTGCAGTTATTAATCCTGGAGATAAGTGCCCTAAATTTGCTTATCAGTAATTCAAGGATAATAACTAAGACATCAAGCCAAAGGCAGCCAATTAATCTCAGGCTATGGGATCTACGCCTGACCCATCTTTCGAGCTCTATACCACAGCCGTATGCAAATTTGCATTGCTCAATGTACTTACATAATTCCTTTGATATGTTAGCATTTTCAATACTATGTTGAAGTACAGATAAACACAGGATCAAACGCCATTGTTTACTTTTGAAGAATTAGTTTGGCATAATTGCCTTTATATACAACCCACCAACTGGAAAATGAAAAGACTGAATCTGATTCCTTTGGGCAATCTTTGGGTGAACAGTTCCTCTATTACCAGAGTCAGCTGGAATTTACTGAGTGAGCACTGAGGAAAGATTTCTGCTGTGTTGCTGATGAAAGACACCAGCCAAATGATGACAACAAAAATAAGGGTGAATAATAGGGCATGGTTGTGAATGCTCTTTGAGAGGATCTTGGCAAGGCTGTGCTTAAGAGCAGCACAAGTAATTGCTTTTTGTATCAGAATACTAGTAGAAAGAACTTGACACTCCTTTGTTTTACTAAGTCTCAGGTACCATTTTTGTAAAATTATTTTGCCTTCCAGTCATTCTGATCCTAGTCCACCAGGCGGAGAGTAGGGATGCCATGCTTCAGTAAAATACAACAAAAATCTACTAAGAACAATACCTTTATTGGCCAACCAAATTGCACAAAATACATCATGCAAACTTTCGAAGCTTCACTAGCTTCTTCATCAGGCAAAGATGTTAAAACTCATACAGGAAAAGAAAACTGATGATGTTAGAGTCACAGGCCTACATTTTGTCTCAAATGTCACTCTGTTGTCACCAGCTATGGTGGTATGGAGAATATCAGTGCAGGCAGAGGCCTCTCCCCTTCTTGGTCATGTGGTGACCAGGGACAAAGGACAGTAAAAGACAAGTAATAAAATTCAACTCCATTAACAGAAAAGTAACTTCTCTTGAAATCCAGTCTGCCCCTGTCCTGTGTAAGCTAAGTGCCAGTTTCTTAGGCAGGGAACATTGGAATGCGGGCAACACACACCTTCCTTCTGCACTACAGTCAGCCTCTTTCCCTTGCTGCACTGGAGAAGGAAGCACCTAGATCACATATCCACCCGTTCTGCATGGCCACCAGCGATGGAAGCATCGTGCGATTTCTGGCCATTAATGGATTTTTTCTGTTAATGGAATATTCCACAATCATGATGATGGGTGGGGTTGCATTGGCAGCGGGACTGCAACAACATCATGCGAAAGCATGACTCATGGACTGCTGCCAACGTGTCCCCATTGTGGGACAGCAACACCATGCAGAAATGGCTTGAGTGAAGGTCTGAAGTTCCATATGACTGGGATTGCCGATAAGTTGGGCTTCTAAATCATGGGTGGAACATGTACTTATTTAGGAAGACCTCTACTGCCAATCCTCCACCCAGAATGGTGACCAAACAGCAGGCAGGAACAGAAAATGCATTTTGGCTCTCCTATAGATTTCCTAATTTTACATATGCCAGGGAAAGATATCCCAGAGAAGAGTGCCTGGCTGTATATGTCTCTATATTAAAAATATGTCACAGACAGAATATGCTGTTTATACTTTGTAATGGTTAAATCTTCAGCACTGGAGTAATGACTTCTGGAGCTTCCTAACCACACTACTCTGTGATCCCAAAAGTACTCAATCTGGAGCAGCACTTTTACCAGCTTGAAACTTGAAACATTTCACTAATGAGCACATAAGTTGAGGCATTATCCATGATAGTTTTATGCCTTTCTAAGAATAAGCTAACAGTTTTTCTAAAAAAAAAAAAACAGTCTGTGATGACATCTCAGATCAAAGAAAAAAAATAATGTCAGGTACAACAAATCCTGTTAGAAGTCACCTTTGTTCCTGGAATCCTGTATGGTCAATAAACTGTCTGTTTGCTTTGTTTAGTTTTCGTCTATTGCTCAAAATTATAATTTTCACAAAAGATACCAAAAGAGAGATGGATATTTGGGGGCGGGGGGGAATAAGCATTCCTTAAGGCCAATGAAGTATAGCAAAAGGCATGAAAAGTCATTACAATAACTAAAACCTGAGAATGCCCCATGAAGAAAGATTTATATTGCCATGATAAAAGATATGTTAGATTATATACACTTTCTCTTTATTTTCTGTGATTTAAAGTCCTAGACTTGGTCAAGATAGAATTCAAAGCAGAGGAAAGAAGGTCAAGGAAAAAAAAAGAGATGTGGCAGCAAATCTGAGTCAGCATTTATCCATTCCCTTTTCTCCTTGTTTATTTGAACTTAGTGGTAGTATCAATTCTTGTGCTTTAGACTAGAAATCAGACCAACATTCATTCATACATTCATTCATTCATTCATTCATTCATTCATTCATTTATGTTTTGTACATTTTAGATGGCCATTACTGTGAAGCAATGAAAAGGTGCCAAATAAAAAGAGAGCTCCAGCTTTCCTTTCTTTGGTGGCTCTAGATAAGACCAAAGAAGAGAAAGTACAAGAACAGGCAGAAGATTTACGCTTACTTCATAAGCCAGTGGCTAGGGATGTAAAAACTATCAAAACATCAATTACTGTATTTCAATCACTGATGGATTGAGAGAAAGCCCTCTACTTTATGAGCTGGACCTCCTGAGAACAAACTATTCATAACTGGAGTGTTGGAAAATGCTTCCCAACCAATAACTCCCTTCATTCATTTGCTAATAGAACAATGGGGTTTTAAACGATAAGAGTACCCTGCATGCCTCTAGCCTATATGTGCTGTCTCTGAAACTTTCTCCTTTTGATCAGTCACTCATTGTGGGGATGTATCTAAGTGATATTATCATATGACCAGAGGACCTGAGGACCAGAGGTGTGTTTGCAAGCATATAAAAGCCTCCTCCTCTCTTCTTTCTCTGTCTCTGTCTCTGTCTCTCTCTCTCTCTCATTTTCCTCCCTCAAGATGGTGAGCACAGGCTCTGCTGAGCTGTTCCTCTTCTTGAAACTTTCCTGTAGTTAACCAGGGCCTAGGCACTTATGTACATATACTTTAATGTGCCTTTAAATATAATTAGGAAAGTTGTTAGCTATGAAACTTGCATACAGCCTGTTTGCCTTACTTTCCTAAAAGCAGTCTCAGAGAGACCCAAGAAATTCAAACACCTTCACTTGTGAGTTGTACTAAAAGTAACTGAGGTCATTTCCACACTACACTGCTATAGTGCTATTGTTCCACTTTCAACATTCTGTGGAATTCTCGGGTTTGTAGTTTACTGAGGCCCAAGAGCTCTCTGGCTTAGAATTCTAAATGCCGCTCCCTAAACTGCAAACCCCAGGATCCCACAGGATGTTGAAAGTAGAATAATATCGTTGTTAAGAGTGTAGTGTGGAAATGGCCACACTCTTAATTGAACTAGCCTCCATCTTTCCCAGAAAAGAGACTAATACCTCAGAAATCTACTTCTGGTCCAAGAATGAAGGATAGTACCTTAAGTAACAATACTAACATAATAACAACAAAACACTAACAAGAAAACCTATGTTGATGGTGTATCTATGCCTTCTAGAGGTTTATAAGAAGATTCAGCCCACCATTGAATTATCTTTATGGAAAGGTTTTGTAAGCAATATTGAAACTTTCAGAAGATTACCAGCTTTATGTAGCCACAACAGGGGACTCATAAATAAGAGGGAGCAAAAGGACCGGGGATGCTCCTTTTGAAATTTTTGCCTTCAACAAAGATTGAACAATCTAATTTTGTTCATCATTTGCACATTTTACCTATCTTATCCACTAAAGATATTTCCCAACATGACAGTGCAGAGGCTTCTTTGGAGACTCATTATTTGCTGCCTATAGAGTAGCCTGTAGCCTACTACAGGACAAGCCACATTCTAAATCTCAATGTTATTGCTGTTTCTTCTATTGACTGGTTTTTACTGCTTTTGTCCTCAATGTCCTAATGGCCAAGAAAGGATGCCTACAACAAGTCTCCCTCAAGACCAAACTGAACAAAATTTAAGCAAAAATCTCAGAGAAAATGCAGGCACATCATGAATTCAATCATGCCATCCCAAAAGTATTTGTGTATTTTGGTTATTTTTGTGTTTGCTTCTTGTGATGCAGCAATGTATTCTGCACTTTTTGGTTAGTATAATAATGGTATTGGTGTGGGTGTTTATTTTGCTTATTTTTGTATTTGTTACATCACAAGCACATCTGAATATATTTATTTGATATGGAAAACTGTAATTTGATCACATATTTCCCTTCTTAATCAGAAGATAAACCACATCCTTGCTCATTTATTGTTAAACTCTTGAGGGCTACAGACAACGATGATTTGCTAAATCATACTCAGGAGCTGGGCAAGAGCAGATGAGGACCCGACAATTCCTAATAAGAATCCAATCTGTGCTGGATAGGGCTACCTTTCCCCTGAAATCACAACTTTATAGATTTGAAATTACTTCTGGACTCAACCCTATGCCTGGATGTCCAGGTTTCAGCCATGTTTCAGCCAGCTGTACCCGTTCCTTGAGACAGCATATCTAACCACATTGACACACACCTTGAATACATCCCACTTGGATAACTATAATGCAGTTTCCATGAAGTCATCTTTGGCAACTGTTCAGAAAAAAAATTACCAAGTCCAAAATGCTGCAGCCAGACTGGTCACTGGAGCTTGATACAAGGAATACATAGGTCATGTGTCACAAAAGCTTCAGTGGCTACTGGTCTGTTTCTAGACATACTTCAAATGGCTAGTTATGATCTATAAAGCCCTATGTAGTCTGTGTTCATACTATCTGAAAGACTATCTTCCTATATGGGCCAGTCCAAGTATTATGGTCCTTGGGGATAGGCTTTCTCTGACTTCCATCACTATCACAAGCATGTTGGGTTAGGACAATTAGAAGAGTCTTCCTAGTGGGGGCTCCAGGGCTGTGGAAATCCCTCTAGAGTAAGCCAAGTTGACCCCATTCTCTGTTAGTGGTCGCGGGGGGATTATTTAGTCAGATCTTCAGACTGGCTGTTGCACAGCAGTCTTTTAACTGAGATCCTTCACATTTGTTATATTATGATCTGTTTCTGATCTGTTTGAATTAGTGTTTTTAATAGGACTGCTTCTTTTTCAAACTTTGGTACTATATATTGTTTTACCTGTATTTTGTTTTAAGCTATCCTTAAGCTGCCTTGGGTCCAATAGTAGGACAAAAGTTGGATAGAAATCAAAATTATTCTCATTCTTCATTCATTCATTCTTCATTCTCATCATTGTCGTCATCGTCATCATCATCATCATCATCCAAGTTTCCCAAAGAGATTCGTCATAAGTCACAGGGTTTCTGCAAACCAATAAACTGAAGGAGAGAAGGCTAGAGAAGGCATCCATTACTGTGCCGCTTTCTGCTTCTGGCAGAAGGAGATATGACTGTCTTCGTGTATTTAACAAACTGTCTGCTACAGAATTTTAGATCTCTGGTGTGATTTCACTGGCTAGTTAACATAATACAAAAGAATAGCAGCACTCCAAGCCTATCATTAAGCAGTTTTTGTTTGGGGGTTGTTGGCCTAGCTTTTTAATTTGTTCCTTTCTCTGAGCAAAGATTGTCCTTGCTTTTGGAAAGTTGGCAGAAATGTTGTTAATGTTATGAATGTTGTTGAAACACTGCTATAGTTGCTGCCTCTGAATCCAGATCAAATGGTACTGCACTATATAACTGACTTAATTGCTTGATCATGTTTACTTTTCTAATTGCAACTTGCTGTTTTCTTATTTATCTTTCATTTGCATGCAAACAGCTCTGTTTATGGAAATACTGATGTGCAAGCTGTACTGGTTAAAATATGCATGGGCAGGCTCCCTCTTTTCTTATATCTTATACCATAAACCTTACTTAGAAGCTTATGGACCTCCAACAGGAGAAAGCAAATTCTTCCCAAGTTAAAGGAACTGAAAACAGATTTGTCTATTTATTTATTTATGCAGGAGACTCACTCTTTGATGTCTGATGAAGAAGAATATTATAAAAATTGAGGTTAGAAAGGATTACATAAATTGCAGTTCTGTGAAATCCTAAGATGTTGATAAGAAGGCTCTGCTTCCAATGATTCAAGCCACTATAGATACACATGAGGACTTTCGCATATTACTTGTGAAAATTTCAATATCAATTACCCTGATGAATATATATGGCCCAAATTTGCATTGTGCAAGCCAGTTACATGAATTTTAAGTGATTTAGCCACCATCACTTATTATTATGCAATAATTGTGAGAGGGAGCTCTAATTATATTATTGACTAGGATCATTGACTTGGACTATTTCATCCTTATATTTGAACATGAACAATCCCTATAGGTTTCTCCCTGTTGTGAAATAAAATAGATATTACTATGCTGTTTAAATCTAGTGTTCACATATTCTTAAGTGTTTTGGGAAATTATTCTACACAGAAATACAAGTGGGGTTTTTCAATAAGATCACTTCTGGGTTTTTTCCTGCAAAGAATTTACTATTGCAGAAACATCTCTTTTTTGTGCAAACAAATGACTTTTTACATGCAAAATAGACCATTTCCAAAACCTCATTATTTGTGAAAAATTGGTGGGTTTTGCACAAAAGACATTTTTGAACAAAAAACATCCCATGCTTTTTTGGAAACAGTTTTCTGTGTGTGAGAGAGAATTTTACACAAGAAACCCATTGTTTTGCACAAAACCTTAAGTAGGTGTTTGTGCAAAATTGAGACATTTCTTTATTTGTTACAAATAAATAAATAAATAAATAAATAAATTCTGCACAGAATAAATTACCAAAACATTTCAGGATGCATTAGTTAGCGCTTATATTATTTTCTTATTCACTAGTCATATTACAGTTGCTTAAGTTGCTACTCTGTGACCATTTTTATTACTACCATTATATCATATTTTATATTACTCATTGTTTTATATTTATGTATTGCTTTTAACCACCTTTTTTATCATTTCAATAAATTTTAAATTTGCTTTATTTTTCCATGTGCTGCTGGTTCAAAGAAAATTGCGTGGCCAAGGGCAACAGCCTTGCAAGAAAACAACAACTTTCAATTGGAGAAAGAAAGGCCACAACTTTATTGGCTACAAGCATGAACAAGGTTGGCATAAGCATGGGCATGGATCCGGGCATCGATCAACCTGCCTGTTAACTGATGAATCCGACTGTCCGGCCCATAACTGGATGTCATGTAGCCGACCACAGTCCAACTGCCATCAAGGGCTGCCCACTGCATGCCCACCCGAGCTGGGCAGCTCATCGCACCCCCTGACCCCAACGGGGACCCGACCATCTCCTAGCATGTGGCAAAGGTACTTGCTATCCTGAATCCACTGACCATGCGACCGCCAAAGAGGCAGGCATGCCACCCTGCCTGCCTTCCACTAACTTTATCCCTGCTGCCAATAAAGTTGGGATACCCATGTCTTCCCCTGCCCCAACAGGGATGGGAGTGCCTGGCCCCATTCACTGCCCAGCACTCTCCTGGTTGCAGTGCATGGGCCCAACAAGCCCCAATTCAGGCCATACGTAGCTTGCATACGCTCCTGATTTTCACCTCCCGATCCTCTTTATGACCGTGGGGGGGGCACAGGCAGCCACCTCTGTGGCTGCTCTAATGTGGAAGGAGTGGCTCCCAAACTCAGAGAACAAGAGTCCTGCACGACGTAGAGCCGCTCACAGAACTGCGACAAACTGAAACCTGGACAGCAAGGAGCAATTGTGGTGAATGAGGGCGCCCTTGGTTTGCTGGTCCGACTTGGACCGCCTGACCCATAATATCACCTTGTCTCCCAGAGAGGAGATGTCATCCCACCTGCAACGCCCTCTCAGACATGTCCCTTCTGGATCCAGCCACCAGCTCCCCAATGTGCAAGGCCCCGAAGACGGCCACCACAAAGGCCGTCTTGAATAGTCTGGCCTCGAATTGCAAAAGTCAGATGGCTAGAAGTTGCTGGGTTATCCTCTTTAGTAGATGGAAGAACAAAGGCCTCCTGCTGTCCTTCACCTGTGGCTGCATCCAGCTTCAACCCTCGACTGTCTTCCTAATAATGAACCCAGCACACGGGTCAGGAAGTCTGTTGGCCTTGCTGAAGAAGGAGGTCCCTGCCAACTGGACAGTCATGGAGCATGGTGCCATGCCACTATCCTTCAGATGAGCCAGGAAATGCAGCGCCTGCATCTCAGAAACTAGCCATTCATCAGCTTAGTCTGCCAAGGCCCAGAAGCTCTGAAACTTATGAAATGCCCTGTGGTAGGCCCTGCACATTGCTGGAGCTATGGAGTGCATAACTCCTAGGATTATGAAGTGTTCCCAAGCTGCCACAGATCCTCCAGGAACGGTGCAGGCATGGGATCTGCTGCTGGCGCCAGCAATCAAAACCTGTCCTCTTGGAAGCGAGGCAGAGAGTCTGCGTTCCTGTTATCTAAGCCTGGAACACAACGAGCTGAGAACGATAGGTTATACAGCTAAACACTCTAGTACTAAGCTCCTGACCAGACCCATGACCTGACTAGACTTGGAAGACTGCCTGTTGATGACTGCCACCACTGCCTAGTTGTCGCACCAGAAACAAACTGTCTTGTTGTGAAAATGGTCTGCCCAAATGCAAACAGCAACCAGGATAGAGAAAAATTCCAAGAAGGTAAGATCCCTGAGTATCTCTTCCTGCTCCCAGTGGGACGGCCACTTTGCCGCACACCAATGGCCCTGAAAATAGACCCCAAAACATAAGCTCCCTGCCACACCAGACTGGACCTGAAGCCCAGCACCCGGCTCCATAGCTTCCTGCCACACCGATAAAGCCATTAAAGTTGTCTAAAAAGCTAAGCCACACCTTTAGGTCCTCCTTGATGCCGCACGTGATGCAGATGCAGTGATGAGGGGCCTGGACCCCTGCCGTAATTCTGGCTAAGTGCACACAAAAGGTTCTACCTGGTGCTACCACCTTGCACACAAAGTTGAGGTGCCCCAGCAAGGACTGCACCTCCTTGAGGGTGGCCTTCTTGCAACCCACCGTCCTGCCTAACCACTGCCGCAGGGCCTGGAGCTTGTCCTGGGGCAAACAGGATACTCTCCTAATGATGTCGAGCAGAATACCAAGGTAAACCAGTAAAGTGGTAGGCCCTTCAGTCTTCTCCTGTGCCAATGGGATGCCCAGGTCAGCCGCTACTGCCTGAAACGTACCCAACAGCCTGGTGCAATCATCCCTGCGAGCCCTACCTATCATTAGGAAATTGTCAAGGTAGTGAGTGATGAAGGGTGACCCGGACGTGGAACAGACTACCCACTCGATAAATGTGCTGAAAGCCTCGAAGGCTGCACAGCTGACTGAGCATCCCATTGGCATGGCTTTGTTGTAATACCATGTGCCAGCAAACTTGAATCCCAGTAAGCACTGGTCCTCCGAATGAACTGGGAGGAGCCAAAAGGCTGATTGGATGTCACACTTTGCCAGAAGAGCTCCGGGACTGCATGCTCTGATCAGCCGGACCATTTGATCAAAAGAAGCATACTGCACTAAAGAAAACTCTGGAGGAATGGCATCGTTAATCAACAACCCTTTTGGGTAGGACAAGTGATGGATGAGTCAAAACTCATCGGGTGCCTTCCTGGGGACCACTCCTAGTGGGGAGACCCTGAGGTTGGGAAAAGGAGGTTCAGGAAAGGGCCCAGCTACCCTCTCAGCCCAGCACCCCTTCTCAACTTTGGCTGTGACCACATGGGGGAGCTCCTGGGCTGACTTAAGGTTGCTGGCATCAAATACTAAGCACAGACTGGATGCCAGGATCCTGAAGCCATGGGAGAAGCCCTCTCATAGGAACTTGGCAGCTTGCTGGTTGGAGTACGTGTCCAATGGGGGAAGGAGTGCTGCGATATGCACGGGGTGTGACCCATAGACACTCTACTGCTTAGGGGTCCAGAGCCCCTGGCATTGCCCCCATTCCACTTGCCTCTGGAAGGCAAGGGAGTATGGCCTGCCCAGGGACCCAGCTGGCCTCCCCTTGGCCAGGGACAAGAGGACCTGGGGTGTGGTCCAAGGCAGGATTTGCAGAGGTGGTGGTACCTGCAGCAAACCTTGTTGCACTTCCCTTAATTGAATTCCCAACAGACCAGCTTTCTGGCATCCTTTTTCCCAGACCAATGAAAAAGTCTGGGGCCCTCAGCTCTGCCTTTGGTGTGAGGACCTACAATGACCAACCAGAGTTTGTCATTTTTAAGGTCCCACCAAGAATGTTCGTTCTGGGATGCCCTTTTTCTGAAGGGAGCATCGTATTTGACAGCCACTGAGTCGCCCACAAGAGCGCACGCCTTCAGGACATTTCCCAGGTGAACGCCTTCAGGACATTTCCCAGGTGTATGGACGACCTCCATACAAACCATGTAGCTCACCAGCCAGTTGTCAAAAGGCCGCTCAACCGAGGTCGAGTTGTCTTCCCTATTGCAATGTCTGTGAGACTTGGGAGTGTGTCCTTCCTCACACTCCGCTTAAGGAGCGAGAAAACATCAACGAAATAACTATCAAAGATGCGCCCCCTGGTCTTCTTGCTCAAATGGATCCCTGGGGGGGTCCTCGTGGTCCCTAAAAATGGTCTGAGCTGGCAACCCCCTCACTGCTGTCCTGAACCCGCTCATGTGGAACTGGGGCCAAGGGGGCGAGCCCCTTCCCTTTGACACTGCGAATAGCCCACCCAGAAAGCCCAGGCACAGAGGCCGCGGCATTCCAGTAATCTTTGAGATGAGCTGCTCCCCTTCCTGACTCACCCCCAGATGTCACGCTGTCAGCATCGTTCCTGCTGCACCTCCTGTGTCTTTTGCTCTTGCCTTTACAGCTTCTACACCTGCTGAAGCTCACCACGCTGGCATCTGAACTGGTAGCACTGTCTGTGCTGCTGCTGGAAGAAGAAGACCGCCTCCTCCTAACCCCGGAGCCACCCTCCTGTTGCTGCTGGGGAGGCCCAGATGCCAGCTCAGAGAGAGCTACCACCCGTCTGGATTCGGCCAGCTTCTCCAGAGACTGGGTGATGCCTTCCAGGACTGACTTGCCAGGAGACGAGGTCGGCTGGAGAGAAGGAGCTGTCCCAGCACTGGGGGTTGCCTTGCGGCTGCCCACAAACCCCAACTCAACCCAGGATTTCCGGGCACGGCCTGCCTGGCCCCAGGTTCTGGGGAGGGAAGTGAGGTTTGGCGTAGCAGCTTTTTTGGGAGGAATAGAGTCAGTGGAGAAAAAAGGCAGCCTGAACAAGGGGAGACCAGAAGTGAGAGGCTGAGGGCAAAGCGCTTGGCCAGACCAGTGAGGGCCAAGGCCCTGTAGCCCCAGATCTAAAAAGGTGGCCCAGGAAGGGCTGTAGCGTGATTTCAGCAAAACAGACCTGGCCCTGCCGACCACATGGCCCGCCTCGCCTCTCTGCCTTCCAGCTGTGGCCCTCACTGCCGCCTCTCAGCCACCACCATTGCTGCCACTTACTCCTTCTTCGGTTGTCGTCGTCGCCACTGCTTCTGTGTTGTTCCCGCAACTCATTGCCACTGCCACCAAACACCAACTGCCAATAGTCCAGAGACCTGCCAGGTAAGTACCCCATGAGCGGACCTGAGTGAAGCCAGGATGCCCTCACACAGGCCTGCTCTCCCAGCCAATGAGCTCGAGGCAGGTCACTTTGAACTCATTGGCCGTTGGAGCAAACGTTCGTGCATATGCAATTGCGCATGCGCAAACATGGCTGCCGCCATCTCCGGGCAGCCCAGGAGGGACACCAAAGTGGAGGACGCTGTGCCCCAGCCCGCAAAAGCACCAAACAGTGAGTCATTCGTTGCTATTCTCTCTGCTAATTGAGCTAAACAGTATTTTCATGTGTGTTAGAAATACTAATTGTGTCATCAGAAAAAAATTGAAATCTACAAGTGTACTTGTCAAAAGTCTGTTGGAAGACACTATTTATGGTGCCAATGAAGTTAGAAGTGAGTGGAATCATAAATTAGATTATCCTGTGCAAATCAACCCAAATTCCCCTGGCTTCAATATCTACATTCCGTTTAGACTTAAAACTATGCTTGGTTCAGCAAATATTGATATAATGGGTACACTGGACACTACTGCATCTATTTAAAAAGAAATTGGCACTTCAGGTAAATGCTGATTGGTGGCAGCTAGTGGCTCCAATGTTAGTGCAGCAGCAAATCCATGCAAACTTTGGGCCAATGTTAAAGAAGCTATCCAAGGTACTTAACTTATCACTAAATAGGTCAGCAGCTAGCAGATCCCTTTAAAAGCTGGATTTACCACCACGTGGGCATGGAAGACACCAGCCACCACTCCTGGTGATGTAATACAGACATTGCTTCAATGTGACCTATGCTATGGGTATGTCCTGAAGTCACTCCATTATGAGTACATGTACTGCAACATCATTTTGTATTTTTAACCTTGATATTTTTAGATGCATATGTACTTTTAATTTGCATTAGCCTCTTCCTTGGAAAGAATGAAGACCCCCCCCCCCAAAAAAAGTCCAAGTGGCCACATTCAGAAAGATAAAACAATCCAATTAGCTCAATTCAGAAATAATAAAATAACATAGTGGCAACTTTAATAGTGGTTGAAAAAAACAGATCTACTGTATAAAAGTCAAAGTTTGTCTGTGAGTTTGTCTGTTTGTCTGCGTCAGGCAGGCAAAGACCTCATACAATTGGCTGAATGAGGCAAGAAAACCTCATATGATTGGCTGGCTGTGAAGATTCTATGGAATCCTGGGGTTGGCAGTTTAGGGGGGGCCTTTAGAATTCTCAGCCAAGAGCTCTTGGGCCTCAGGCCAGTTGCCATGGAGATGAGGCCTACCAGCTATAAGGATCCTAGAAAATATTTGGGAGGCATATGTGGGAAAAAATAAAGTGACATACACAACTTAGTTACAATGTCTTCTCACCTCACACAGTAGATTGTATGGGTTCCATATGTGACGAATCTTAAAATTGAAATTCAAAACAAAAAATACTTCCAGAAAAACGTAAAGCCATTGCACAAATTCAACAGAAAGGGGGGGAGCCAGTACATCAATGTCACCAGACAACACAGATTGGATTGAGGATTATGGGGAAAAATACAGGTACTGGAATAGGCCAGTTGCTTTGGAGATGATGCCTAGCAGCAAGGAGGAGGACAGTGTATTCCTGCAGGAACCCAACCTCTGTATGTTAACAACTCTGAATACAGATTGGATTGGGGAATATGGGGAAAAGTTACAGGTACTAGAATAGGCTGGTTGCTATGGAGACAATGCCTAGCAGCAAGGAGGAGGATGGTGTATTCCCTCAGGAACCCAACCTCTGTATGTTAACAACTCTGAATACAGATTGGATTGGGGAATATGGGGAAAAGTTTCAGGTACTGGAAAAGGCCAGTCGCTATGGAGACAGGGCCTAGCAGTAAGGATGAGGACAGTGTATTCCCTCAGAAACTCAAACTGTGTATGTAAATAACTTTGAATACAGATTGCACTGGAAAATATGGGGAAAAGTTAACAGGTACTGGAGAAGATTGTTTGGTGAGTTCTTCAGAGGAAAATAAAATTCCGAGCAATGCCAGGTAAATAAGCTAGTCTATTATATAAAAGTCTACGTTTGTCTTTGCGTTTGTCTGTTTGACTGCGTCAGCATATGATTGGCTGTGTGAAGTGAGAAGATCTCATATGATTGGCTGGCTCTGAAAATTCCATGGAATCCTGGGGTTGCTGGTTAAGGGAGAGGCCTTTAGAATTCTCAGCCAGAGAGCTCTTGGGCCTTAGGCCCTTTCCACACCAGGCAATTCGAACGGG
This sequence comes from Iguana delicatissima, assembly GCA_948472985.1. NCBI lineage: Eukaryota > Metazoa > Chordata > Lepidosauria > Squamata > Iguanidae > Iguana > Iguana delicatissima. Next base: position 294,589 of record CAOKZL010000303.1, on the reverse strand, counting down.
GCAGTGCGTCCTTGCAGGGAGGTCGTCTGCACCTTCGAGCGGACTAGAAGCGGACTACTTACCAGAGATCCGCACCTCAGTCCGCTCCAAGACGACCCCAAGTGGTCCCCCAGAGTGTTTTTGCAAGACTAGAAAAAACAGGTCTTTATTTTCCTGGAACGCACCATCGCGTTCCTGCTCCCTTGTGCAGATTCGCAGGCTTGCACCAATGTGAGCCTCCGATCTGCGGAGGGTGGGCTTTAGGCATGGTGAGCTTCAGCGGTTGGTTGGGACTCACAACCAACCGGAAGCCACCATTTTGGAAGCTGAAAGCCACCATTTTGGAAGCCAGAGCAGTGCGGATCTACAGACCTCGCACTGCTTCGATTTGCCCTGGACCAAGGAGGAGCCCTGCGGAAGGGCTTCAGGGACAGTCCACAATGCTTCGGACCCCAGAAGAAGCGGTAGGTAACAGCACGGAGTGATTCCCTCGCCTCGTGCAGAAAGGGCCTTAGGCTGGTTGCTATGGAGATGAGGCTTACCATCAATAAGGATGCCAGAAAACTTTTGGGAGGCATATGTGACAAAAATTAAATTGGCATACACAACATAGCCTATTTCCACACTATACGGTCATAGTGCTATTATTCCACTTTCAACATCCTATGGCATCCTGGTATTTGTAGTTTAAGGAGGGGCATTTAAGAATTCTCAGCCAGAGAGATCTTTGGCCTCAGTGAACTACAAACGTCAGAATTCCACAGGATGTTGAAAGTGGAATAATAGCACTATAATAGCATAGTACAGAAATGGCCATAGTTACAAGGCTTCTCGCCTCACACAGTAGATTGTATGGGTTCCATATGTGAGGAATCTTAAAATTGAAGTTCAAAACAAAAAATGCTTCCAGAAAAACGTGAAGCCATTGCACAAATTCAACAGAAAGGGGAAAAAAAGCCAGTACATCAACATCACCAGACAACACAGATTGGATTTGAGGACTATGGGGAAAAGTTACAGGTACTGGAATAGGCCAGTTGCTTTGGAGATGATGCCTAGCAGCAAGGAGGAGGACAGTGTAAGCTCTGTATGTTAACAACTATGAATACAGATTGGATTGGGGAATATGGGGAAAATTTACAGGTACAGAAATAGGCCAGTTCCTACGGACATGAGGCCTAGCAGCAAGGAGGAGGACAGTATACTCCGTCATGAACCCAAACTGTGTGTGTAAATAATTCTGAATATAGATTGCATTGGGAAGTATGGAGCAAAGTTACAGGGAATAGAGATGACAGTTTGGTGAGTTCTTAAGAGGAAGATAAAAACCCTGGGCAATGCCAGGTAAATATGCTAGTTAACTATAAAATAAAATGGAAAACCACACATATCCCCATTGGCCCACTATGAATAGGAAAGTGAAATGATCCTAAACCAGTTCTAAGAACCCTGTCCAAAATTCCTGCTTCCCACAAACATAGTGAATGGATGAACCTACGCTGAAACTTAAATGGGTGGAATGATGGGTGCTATACACTGAAAGAACACACAAGGATATGGACACTTATTGCAAAGGTCACCCAACATGTGACAATTTCCTTAATTCCTGACTTCTCCAAGGGAGAAAAATAAGCCTATTATCTTCATTCCCTTCCCGTAAGTGGGGCTTAGGTAGCAAAAGAACCTTCCTTTGTCCATTTAGAGGGTAGGGACAGCATTCCTGTGACTTGGCTTTTAACAGATGATCAGTGTGGTTGGAACCTTACCATAGGTTTTAAAAAGTTGTAAAGAAAAACATTCACCATCAATGGTCAGAAGATCAATGCTTTACCAACGCAGAAACAAGTATTCTGTGGATGCAAACTCTAAAGATCCTTTTGGACATGCAGCCAGCGTATATTAATGTTTTATTAATGCTTAGTTCAATTCTATTCTCTGTATTTATTTACCACAGTTTTAACCCTTCTTCTTTTTCCTTTTTCAATTCCTTTGCATTCACATTTTAAAAATCCAATTTGAAAAAGCTCTTTGCCATATAGGCCAAGGGTAAATTGTGCTTCAGAGTAATCTCTCTTTCCTCTCAAGATCTGATACAACCCCATTCTTTATTTTTCAGTTCTCCTCCTTGAAAAAAATAAATCTATCTGAAAGATACAGGATATATAGGACCATAATATCCTTTCAGAACAAAGCAGAAATGCCCTTATTTAAACAGAACAAGAAAATGTGGAAAACAAGTACAGTACAAGACTTCCCAAGAAAGAAAAGAAACAATGATTTAAAAAGGGCAAATAGAAGATCAACAACCTGGACTAAAACTGACCCAGTTTGGCAAGTGTTCTCTCACTCTTTTTCTGAGCTTGCATGAAACACTAAGTGGACAACTCTGCAAAGTTCTCAATAATTTTTGTCTCTGACAAGCATGTCTAACTCTACGAGTTAGCACAACCACAATACAACACAATCACCATTCCATCTGTAGGCTTCTATTGTCATATTCTGCAAAATGTTTTGAGTAGCCTAAGAAATGAGCCAAACATATGGAATGAACTAGTTTTACAAAGCCAGTGAGCAGAGCTTGGCATAGTGACATGTACCAGTGTCATGGGTTTTTCATGATCTAAAAAAATGAAAAGTTTACATCCTAAGTTCTGAATGAAGTGTGGTCAAAATATGCATGATTGTGTTTCTTTTTCTCTTTTTTTTTTTTTGTTCTGCCACATCAGCATAGCAGAATTACATTTATACAGTGTTTTGCCTCATATATACATTTAATGGCTGTCACACAGGTTTCCTTATTGGTCTCTTTGTTGTGTGCCTTCAAGTCATTTCCAACCTATGGTGACCCTAAGCTGAATCTATCATGGGGTTTTCTGGGGCTGAAAGTGTGTGACACACCTTCAGTCACTCAGTGGGTTTCCATGGCTGAGCAGGGAATCAAACTATGGTCCCCAGGGTCATAGTCCAATGCCCAAGCCACTATATTATGCTGGCTTTTCCTAGTCTCTACCACAGTCAGTTTTCCCCTATTCAAACAACAGTAGTTTCTGTTGAGAAAGGAGAACACAGAAATAATTACAACCATCTCTCTGGCTAGTTCTCTGAGATATTAAAGACATCTATCCCTTGAACAGCCCAGAGACAATTAATGCAATAGATCATGTGTGACCTAAACTGACAAGGCACACCATCCAAAGGCTCAGTGAAACATCTTTAGAGCAGAAACCGCCTCCTTGAAATTTTGAATATGAGTTTTTTAAAAAAGCATTCAGGTTACAATATATCATAATCATATTACCTTTTTAAAATTCATTTCTTGTCCTTCTTTTAGGAAGATTGAATAAAGTGAGAAGAAGGGGAAGGATGATATATTGAAATTCACATGTGATTTTTTAGTTAGTGCTAACAAATTTATGGAAATAATTCCCAAACCTGAAGTCAGGGAGAAACACTGTATGGAAGATTATTTATCTAGTTCAACATTAAAACCAGGGAACTGTGCAGTTCTGGGAATTAAAATACATAATACTTATATTGCCATTAATTTAATATATGGATTTCAGTCTGTATTCAATCACCCTCTAACTCAGTTTATTCATTTACCGACTGCCAAAAATGTCATCCTAGCCCAGAATGGTGCATTTAGGTATCCTAACTAATAAAAAAAAATGTTGAAATCCCAGAGAAAACTGTATCATTTGTGTAAAGTCAGGACAATCATTACCATGAGTTATTCAAGGGGTTAAATGTCTATGAAAAGAATTCCTCAGAACATTTTTTCTATATGAATATTCAATTTTTTAGATCTGTTGCTTATTTGCTTGTCATATATTGTGAATATGTTGTTGAATGGAGAGATGTGGAGACAACACAAAACTCTTTCCTTGACATTTGTGCATTAACTTAAGATCTCACATATATCTGTGGCTGAGATAAATTTCCATTAACTCAGTCTGACTTACCTGAGGTAAGTTTCAATTAAGTACTTCAGACAGGATCATACAATAAATAGGGCTTACATGTCACCAGCAAAAAAGGTGAGACTGCACAGGGTACATCTTTGCTCTACCGCCTTTTTCTTCTAAGGAATCCCACTCTCACAAATCCTGGTTGACCAAAACTTGTGAAAAATATGTGGCAGCAATTTAGAGATCAGATCAATGAAGCTGCCATAGTACCATGTCCACCAGATAGCTCCCTACATTCCCAAGGAAGACTGCAGTCTTAAATTCACCATTATGAACCCATACGCAAAGAAAAACAAGGAAGTGTTTACTATATGTATGTATGTATGTATGTATGTATATATCTCTCTCTCACATACACATCAGTATGGGCAAAATCAACTTCCTTATTTTTCTAGATTTATATTTGCATAATATTTCTACAATTGTAAAAAAAAAAATCCAGCAATAAAGTCATTTAAGAATATGAATAGATATGCCATCAGCTTATAGAGCAGAACAAATATTCATCTTCCCAAACAATTTATGTCAGTTGAGGGGAGAAAAGAAATTAGATACAAAAAAAATGAAATCTGTTTTTATAATAGGGAAATATATTCGTGTTAATCTGCACAAAAATAGTTTTTAAAAGAGAAAACAAATGAACATTACCAAGAATGGCATGACAAGAATTTCTCACAAAACAAATTGGATTTAGGGAATTTTTGAGCCATGCCTTTTGTTTCTTGCTGTTCCATTTAGTCTATCAATTCTTTTTCTTATGATTGCCCTTCTGTGTGGAAGTACCACTCAGCCTCACATGCACAGAACTGTATTTTGTTCCAGGGAAAGGAAGCAGCTTCTTTTAAAGAGATTTCAGACAGAAGGTTCCTATGAGCCTTCCCTCTTGAAAAAAGAGGGTAAGTATCATTGGGCCTGCACATGCTGCTTGCCACCTTTCCCTCTCCACATATTGCTGGACCGAACCACTACAGTGCTTGGGCACCGTGCTTATTTGCAGGAAAGACGCTTTTCACATATTTTTGTGTTGTTGTGTGACTTCAACTTGTTTACCACTTGTGGCAACCCTAAGGTGACCTATCCTAAGATAAATCTCCAAACAGGAAGGGGGTGTTAATATGAAATAGCTAATGCCATTGACAAAGTTCACTCCAAAGAAAGGAAGTCTGTCAGCATTGTTCCCACCCCAATGCTGTTTCCTGGTGTCACCATTACCGATATACCATCAACCTGAATTAGGACAGGTATCTCTAACCAAACAGTTTTTATTTTTTTTATACTTTATTTTTACATATACAAATATATAATAAAACCATAGCGTACACATTATTCTGTCAAAGTTATATTACAAATATCATTATTTATCTATTTACATTTCCATGGAAATGTATTTTAAGTAATTTATACTACATTAATATCATTATTATCAAGTTATCTTCACACATTTCCTGACTTCCATGTCTACTCGACCGGAATCAATCACTGACTAGAATATCTTCTTGAAGCTCCCTAAATACCTATTACTATTGTCCAAGAACTTAACTTGACGATCTCAAATTCTAACAACGTTTTGACTTCACCTTTCTCTCTAGTCTTCTCTCCTTTATACATTTACAATATACACAACTTCATGCAGTACCCATTACTTCCTCTATTCTTTAACTAACTTCGGTCTAAATAACATTTTTATATTAATTCCTTCAGGCCCAATACCCTTTATCCAACATGTACTGTACCACGTGTTGCCACCCATTTCCCTTTGTACCAGTTGTACCACTCACTTTTCCTTTTAAATATAACGAGAAAGTATCAAATTGTTTTAACTCAGCTACTTTCTGGGCCCAATGTGTTATTTCAGGGACAGTCGCTAACTTCCATGCTCTAGCAAACACAAGTCTTGCTGCCGTCACTAAGTAAAGTATAATTCTCTTATTTCTCGATTGGAAATTCTTATTAAACATAAATGTCATGTTTAACAAATATAATTCGGGCATCATAGGAAAAGCTATGTTAAAAATTTCCTTTATCACCTCGTGTATTTTAACCCAGTACTTTTTAGTAATGGAACACGTCCACCAGGCATGGAAAAACGTACCCGTGTTCTCTTTACATTTCCAGCATTTGTTGTTTCCAGTATTGTATATTTTACTTATCTTTTCTGGTGTTAAGACGATACATCATCTTTATAAAGTTCTCTTTTAAATCTTGTGAGCTGGTAAATTTCAATGTATCCTTCCACACCAATTCCCAATTTTCTAAAGAAATTTCATGCTGAAAATTTTTAGCCCATGTTATCATAATGTCTTTTACTTTTTCATCCTCCATATTTCTGGCCAAAAAATATTTATAAAAAAGAGAAATCTTCTGTCTCTAACCAAACAGTTTTTAAAAAGGAAGTGAATTTGCAAGTAACAGCGACTTCCCTGCAAGAATCCCCACATGCCAAGCCTACTTCATTTTGTTCTGTTTCATCTCATTTGTAGTTCTGAAGGATGTCATGCACAATTTTATCTCATATGTCATTTTGAAGGATATTGCACACAGTTCTTACTTCCATGTTTAAACATACATATGATTGGCTTTTACTACTTTAAGCACCACCACAAGCAGAGTTCTAGGTGCAGAACACTAACCCAATACACTCCATAAATAAATGGGTGCTTTAGAAAAGGAGACTGATAGCTTGCCTAATTGTCTCTATGATCTAAACAAAACCTCAGTGTTAATAGAAGTTATGCTTTTGAATACTGAGACACAGGGGAGAAGCAAAAGGATGCCTGATTGCCAGATTAGTTGTGATGGGAAGTGCTTGGGTGAGAGGAATCCACATAACACAACACATGAAGCTTGATGGAGTCAAAATGTTCACAATACTATTGATTAGAAGTGATACAGCAGGACTGAACTATAGGGATGGGGAGACCTATTTTTTCCCCTTCTCTCTTACTGCATCACTTCTAGTTATATTGGCTGGTTTGAAAATCAGTGTTGAAGGCCTTAGTGGGGTCCGACTGGTTGTAAGAGGAAACAGGAGTCCAATCACTGTGTTTGGCATGTTTTCAGTGATTTTTTCAGGTGAAAAATTAGCACAAAGTAGGATTCAGGGGCTGTGTGTTAGAACCTTAGTATGTTGTATGATTACCTAATCAAAACTGGTGGTCAGTACAGCCAAGAAGTGCTTATATGCTCCCTAAGCAGACCAAAGTGGTCCACATCCACTGTGGAGAATGCCACTGATTGGATGAATATTCTTCCTAGGTAGAAGGAGCCCATTCAGGGCACAGGGTTCCTTGAGAAGAAGCTATCCACCAGAAGCCAATGGTGATGACCTCCACCCTCCCAACTGCCAGTAGATATGGTGTCCCAAAAAGTCTGGAGCCTTGAATTCTTTTATAACCTCTTTGTGGAAGTTCCCATAGGGCGCTCGCAGAGTACCATCAGAAACAGGATGCAGGACTAGGTTAACTTTAGAGCTGATCCAGGAGAGCTCTTCCATCTCACAAGCATAGCACTAAAAAGCTATCTCTTTTACACCAACAGTATATAATACTCAGACTTGACAGATTTTGGAATATTGCATAAAGGCTGTAATGCAGCTAAGGAATAGTTTTGATGAAGATGCAAAAAGAGACCTGAGAGTTAAGCAGAACTTGGGAAAGCTAATTTGAGGTGTTCTGAGAACTGTAATACAAACAAACAAACATTCCTAAACTCTAGATATAACAATGATTCAAGAATATAAGGTGATGGATTCTAGGTTTTATATTTGAAAATACAGAAATGTCTTATTTTGGGTTTTCCACAGAATTGACAAGTATGCATTTAAGCCAGTACAGAACTAATAAAAATGTAAAATTGCTTCTCCAGCCCATTTTTTTTAAAATATATGTGTAAATTTAATTAGAAGCAGGTCATTTCCTCCCATACCTTTCTAACGACATTCTGTGAATATTGAGCTCTGTTTGTGTATTCACCCACTGCACCCCATCGCAAAGATTACTTAGTTTGCAGTTGCAGGGATTATTCTACAGTGCTGTCAATGCTCTTTTTCCTCTCAACCTCTTAATCTCTAGGTTTGCAGGACCAGTTTCTCTGCAATTTGTGAAGCAAAGTAATGTAATTTGCAGATTCAGAGCTGCCCTGGAAGTTAAGGAGCTTTCAAAAGTATGTTTTGGATAAGAAATCTATAAGACATGATTCATGCCCTCTTTTTTTAAAGCTTGACCTGTGAGTCCTCTACTGTCAGCACTATAAAAAAAAGTCTAATTGAACTCTTTTTGTGTCAATTTAAACAGTTGTAGAAATAAGCTCTTCTATCTTACATACAAACAAAATCAGATTCACAGATTATTAAAACATATAATTGATTCAAGTGATCCTTGTTCATCTCTCTAAAATAGAGAAGGGGAACAACTTTCCATCCCATTATGAGCAATTCTATTCGTTAAAGGATAAGGGCAGGCTGAGGGTCAAACTGAGGACCTAGTTAACCCACTACTCTGTTCCCATATAGCCCAGAAAAGAAAACTGGGAAAAAATGTGAAAAAAAGTTTTCTTCCAGTTTTTTAAGCCTCCCCGCTGCCCCGCCAAAAATTTTTTTAAATCATTTTATTCAATTTCACATATAAAACAAACAATTGTTACTGTACTAGTACATGACATATTTTTGATCTTCCACACTGATCTAGAATTTATTTTCAATACCTCTTAATACTTCTATCTCTATTTGTACCGCATTTTAATGACGTTGCTGCATGTCAGTTCTTGCATTTCAATCTCTTCATTACAGTTCCATGACTTACTACAGTAGTTTCCTCATTTCAAATCCTGGTCATGAATTACTCATTTTCATTCAACATTACCCAGCTATTTTCCATTACTATCTGCCATTCCTTTTTAATCTCCTTTTCTGATTTCCCTTTTAATCTCTGTGACAAAATATCTGCATTTCTGTTTTCTATAAATGTTCCCCACCATTGTTCTATAGTTGGTATCTGTTGAGTTTTCCAGAGCTTTGCATACTCTATCCTAGCTGTCGTTATCATATACAGAATTATTCTCCAATATTTCTTAGTATGAGTACCATCAAATACATTTGTCATATTTAACAAGTAAAGTTCCGGTATTTTAACAAATTGTATTTTCAGTAAATCACAAATTTTATTATGTACATCAGTCCAATATTTCTTAGCTCTGGGACATGCCCACCACATATGATATATTGTACCGACCTCTTTCTGACATTGCCAACAGAGTCCTGTACCAGTATTATAAATCTTTTTCAATTTATTTGGTGTTATGTACCATCTATGGAACAGCTTGTAGTAGTTCTCTTTCAAATTCTGGGGAACCGTAAATTTTTGTGTCTTTTTCCAGCTTTCTTCCCAGAATTCTATTTGAATTGAATGTCCTAAAGGGATTGTGGCACAGTTTCTTTCAGAAAGATGAATAACATGTTCAAGACAAGATATTCATATAGTTACTTCCCAAAAACATATCCAAAAAAAACTGCATAAGAAGACTTTTAAATAAGGCTGTACCCAAGAGCCAGAATATTGTAGTGGTTTGAGTGTTGGGCTACAACCCTGGAGAGCAGGATTCGATTCCTTGCTCAGGCATGGAAACCCACTTGGGCACATCACACACTCTCATCCCAGAAAACCTCATAATAGGCTTGCCTTAGGGTTGCCATAAGTCAGAAATGACATAAAGGCATATAATAACAATAGTATTAGACCACTACACATCCTGGTCTTGGTTTCCTTTCTCATTTGTTTTTACTGGAATTAATGCTTTAGGTGTGCTTGATACAATGGCGAACCAGAGGAGATAAATAATTTTCTTTGTTTTATGAATGTTGATCAGTTCTTCTGATTTTATTTTTATTTATCTATATATTTTTAATCTGAACCCACTAAACTGGCAAAATTGAAAGGGTTCCTACAGCTCAGAAAAATGTAGCTCAATTGATAATAAATAAAGGAAAATTTAAAAAATAATTTCAATCTGTAATAATTGTCTGAAGAAACTGTATTTCTAGTATACCAAACATCATAATTTTATTGCTAAATTTTACATGTTACATTTATGTAAAGTAACAAACGATACAAAGAAGGCCAATATCACCTTTTAAAAATCTGTAAGGGATGGTGTTATCTTATTTTTTAAAATCTCTCCCCCCACAAAAAAAAAAAAAAAAGGAAATGAGTTTTCCCCTATGGTTTCAAAAAATCTGCAGATTTTATATCTCACAGTGGCTAACAAAGGTGACTGAGAAACTCACAACATGACAAAATCCCAAGAATACCAACTTTGCTTCCTCATCTAATTACATTGAGAAGCACACTGGCTCTTGATATTGAAAATAATATCTTGTCATCATTAGCGGTTGATAGCTAGGAAAGGTTGTTTGGAATTTTGGAGATTGGTCTCACTACTATTCTGATGACACCTAAGGAAGCCATACCTCCTGTCAATAATGGACTGGATAAAGGTGAACAGGTTGAAGTTTACTCCAGAAAAGACATAGGTGCTTCTGATCAGTTGAGAGGCAGATCAGAGAAGAGCAATTCATCCTGCTCAGATGGGGTTACATTCTGTCTAAAATCTCATGTTCACCTCTTGAATGTTTTCCTGGATGCTGTCTTGACCCAGGTTTCAATGATGGTGTTACCACTGAAAACTAGGTCAAGCAGGACCTCAAGACGTAGCCAGGATATAGTTAGGAAATCTTCAGGGAACTCTAATGACAATGGACTTGCAAATGTCCATCAGTGACTCAACCTCTGGAGACAATGGAACCTGAAACGAAACTAATGATATTCAGTCCTCTTCCCGTTCCCCAGCAAAGTCTTCCTTTATTGCCTTTCGTGCCCAGCAATCAAGGAGCTATTATGATTGCCACTAGTCCTTCATCACCTAATGCAAAGACAATTAGCTCATTCTGGACTCCACTGGCCACTCTCCAGACCCCATTGTGTACTCTGCCAAAGAGCCATTAATACCTTTTCCCTCCAGGCAAAAATTTAAACCTGACTCTGACCTAGCCCACTTGCAGTACACTGGTTGCTGGTTATCACACTGCCACTTTGAGTCCCATCTGCGTATTGTCCTTGGAGTCCAAGTCTATGGCCCTTTCCATACAGGAGGGGGGACACACAGGGAAAGAGGGCCGCGCATACGGGGATGGAGCTTACCTGGAAGCAGGAGGCTCCTTCCCCATGGGGAGCAGCGCAATTTCGCCGCTCCACATGTTCGGCAGCGTCTGCGGCGCTCGGCGGTGGCCGGTGGCACCCAAAATGGTGGCCAGCGGCTTCCGGCGGCACTCTGCCAATCAGGGCAGCACGCCAGCTGGAAGCCCGCCCCCGGGCAGCTCTGCAGGGACGCACTAGCGCGTCCATGCAGTTCCTCACCGGGCACTGCAATGGAGTAGCGCGGGCAAGTTTTAAAAAAACCACTTGGAAAGGTGGTTTTTATAAAACTCGAAGCGCCACCCCCGCAGCCGCGTGCAGGCGGTTGGAGGTGTGGAACCTCCCCTTTTTTACCCACTCTAGTGCACGCAGCGGTGTGGGCGACCTCCGTGTGTGGTCATCCCAGCGCGGGGATTTACCCCCTTGTGGAAATGGCCTAAGCCATGATTGCTTCTTCATTTCTTGTCTGCTGGTTTGGTAAATATCACTCACTTTACTCTAAACTCTCATTATTCAAACTCTTCCTCCTTTTCCCTCAGCTAGCCTTGTGTAATGGTGAGACTGCTTCGATCTTGTGTGTGTGCAATTGATAATTCCCTTAATAAAACAAATAAGCTTACTTTTTGAATTTCAGGGTAGCTTTTCGCTGCGTTAGTATCGGTACACACAGGTATAAAAGATCTTGTAAGATTACTCCCTTCTTGCAAGCCTCCTCTTTGAGCTAATATTCCACCCTTTCATGGAGGCACTAGCATCACTGGTAGATCCCTGAGTCACCCACGTTTTGGGGTACAAATGGCCAGGACTATATTTGCATCATTAAAGTCAGCTACATCTGTTCCTGGAGATACCAGATCTAGCAACAATGACACAAGACTTGAAAACATTCCATTTGTAACTTGGGATACATTCTACCCCTGAATAGTTTACTGTAACATGCTCTACACGGGAGCTGCCTTTGGAAACTATTCAGAAACTTCTGTGTGTCAAAAAATGTTGTGCTTAGACTGCTAAACAGGACTGGTTAGAGGGAAAACATAATTCCCCTCTCACAACAGCTTCTCTGTTCATTTCTGGGAATAATTCAAAGTACTGGGCATGACCTATATAGCCCTTTATAGCTTGGGTTCAGGCTATCTGAAAGCCATATGTTGCTATATGAGTCTGCCTGAGTTTTACAATGCTTGAAGGAAGTGCTTTTCTAAGTCCCATCACTTTTCAGCTTGTTTGGTGAGTACAGGTAAGAGGGTAATCTCAACAGCTGTTCCATCATAGAGCTCCCTCCCATGGAAGGCTAGACTGATCTCTCTCTGCTCTGGCAGGTAACGGCCTTTTTATTTAGATAAGCTCTGGGCATGTTACTTTTCTAATTTTTTGTCAACTGTTATGTTTTAAACTAGCACTGTTTTTAATAGGATAGTTTATAGGATAGTTTATAATTTATTTAATGTTTTTCATATTTTTTGACAATTATGATTTGGCTTAGCTGTCATTTGCTTTTAATCTATGTTGTGACTTGCTTTGGATCTCATATTGGAAGAAAGGTGAAATATTAAGCAAGCAAGCAATCTTCCATGAACTGATGTGATCCCCTTTAAAATCTTCCATGTTGCCAGTCGTCACTACACCTTGTGGTAGCAAAATCCATTGTTTAACTTGCTAATATTGTATTTTGCAATCATTTTGGAAAAATTTAAAATAATGGTCCAAAAGAATTCCTTGAGAGACCCCATTCTTTACATCCTTCTCTTACAAGAACTGCTACTTATTCTTTCCCTTTGCTTCCTGCTCTTTAATAAGCTAACAAACTATAGGAAGAGACTGGAAGTTCAAGTAAATAGTTCTACTGGGTCACCCTGATCTTCATCATCCCTCAGTATTGGCTATAGAGGTTGACCTTCAGTCCAACAACCGCAGAAAGGTTACATATTTACCACTACTACTGTAAAGGAATAAAATAAAGAGAAGAAAGGCATATAATTTGCTCTGTATTTAATATTTTATATTACTTTATGATCTCTTTGTGCACCAATGGACATGCATTTTTTTCTCCGTATAGGAAAACAGTAGAACAAAGAGCACAATGCTTTGCATATTAATTGTATACAGGACTGCAGATATGAAATATTTAATTCTCACACATCTCTTTTTGCATTTCATAGAACAAAGCTTGCAGTATCAATACACATGATCTGTCATACTACTGTACTAAACACCATTTCCCAATTGTGAATCTTGGTGCTTAATCTTTAACAATTAATTCATCAAGCTAAATAGAAAGGGAAAAGACTGGAATTATTTTCCGCTGTATATACATTTCTAATACCTATAATACATGAACAAACATTCCTCTGCAATTGCCTCCTGAATATACCACCCTGGTGAATTTCCTCTCCCAGAGAGGCCTTCCATTATATCTTCTGGAAATAGCAATAAAACAGCAATCCATCAAAACCACTGAGCTCCCATAAAATAAATTATCCGAACACTTACTTCAGAAGAGAAATTACTGATGGCAACCATCTTAATGCAGGAAAGGATGGACATTTACTTGCACAGAGAAAAGTTTTTATTGTGCTTTCTTTGTTGCCCATAAACTGACAGGAAACAATATTTACTTTCTGCAGCAATCTGCATTAAAGCCATTACTTTTAAAAACAGGCTCATTAGAAAGAAATACAAGGCCTTTAACTACACTTAAATCTTTTCTTGAAGCTGAACTTCCACTTCCCCGCATTCCAAGACAAATTTTCTCCTAATTAATGGCCACATGGACAGCTTTGGATAAGAAAAATATCGAGTTCCCATCAACATAGAACATATTAATATTTTATCAGCCACATGTGGCCACATCAGCTCTTTTTCATGATCAGTCATGGAAAACACGGACATAAGGAAGTGAACAACTAGCTTAACAACCAAGAGAGCTTCCAGAATGTATTTATCCGATAGCAGCTATCCATATTCTGCTACTATTAGCAAAAGAGACCGTGAGGTTGATTACAGCAAAACAACTGTGTTGTGTAGCATCTTTGTAGCAAACAGATTTATTATTTGGTTGGTCCTGAAGATACAGACAACTCTTTTTTCTTTTGTTGTTGTTCCCACTGTGTATGTTGTTAAAGGCTGGCTAACCGTGTCAAATGACACGATATCTTTGAAAAAGAGGTCTGCAAATATAAATTTGAATATGACATGAGGATCTCATGTTGAAGGACACTCCAACATGAGCTTCTTCCTTTACCTAGATAGACAATGTGAAAAGCTAACAAAGTTCATTACACAATATTGATTAGTAAAAATAGAGTTTAAAAACTTCATTTTGTCCTGCTTGAAGCATAACAATATCCTCATAAATAGTACATAACTGTACCAATGTATCCCTCCTGCCAAACATTGCCCATTCTTCATAAATACTACCCCAGTGTTACACCACTTGATGATAAGTGCTTGAAAAAGTCTTTTTTAATTGCATTTTGAGGGTGGGCAGAGATGGGAAATTTTCCTGAACTTTGGAGTTATATCTCACAGTGTCTTCTCTCTCTCTTTCTCTGTGTACATACACACACACACACACACACACATACACACACACATGTATATAAAAAAAATCTGTACATACTTGAGGCTACCAGATTTCCCAAGTGACAAGGTGGAGCATTTAAAAGATACCAAAATGCTCTGCAAGTTGACTATTGTGGCACAGGTCCATGATATTTGTTTGTAGGAGCTTGGGGAAATGTTAAGATAATTGTTATGGTACAGAAGTCCATCCTGACTCATGTAGGGAAATCCTCCCTTTGTGGCCAGCATGGAAAGTTCCTGACGTCGAGCTTGAGCAAAGGTATCACAGATTTGATGTTCTTTGTTTTGTACTGTTCCAAGGTGATAGAAGTTCAAGTGTTATGGCAAAGTTCTTTAGCTAGAGGATGGTTGAGGGTGGTTCCGGGTCCTTTGGTGTCTTATACTCAGGTTTGCAGGTCAAGGCATCAGCCAGCTGGTTGTGGAAGCTAGAGATATAAGTAACTTTGAAATTAAACCAGATGAAGGACTGTGACTGTTATATTTGTCTCTGATTAAGTTGGCGAGATACCCCAGGTTGCAGTGATCAGTGCAAACTTCATGCCTTCCAACAAATGCCTCCATGTTTCAAATACTGCCTTAATGGTTAACAGCTCCTTGTCCCATTTACCTATTTTTAAATTTTACCGTTCGAAAATGTAAGCCACTTTGAGGCCCAATTTTGGAAAAAAAGAGGGAAACAAATAATTAATAATAATTACAGATGGTATAATTCCATTTAGCTGGGTTCAGTTTGCAGGAGCTATATGGATGCGGTAGTAGCTGTCTATCTTGTTGACATGGTTGTAATAACACTGCTTCAACAGCCACATTTGAAGCATCTGTTTGTAATGAAAGGAGTCTGGGATCTGGATGCTGGAAGATCAGAATGAACCACTTCAGGTGTTGGAATTACTCTTGAGCTTTGGGATTCTACTGGTAACATCCACAGAATCAGAGTAACTCTGTCTGGGGTGCTGTGATCTGGGAAAAGTCTGTGACAGTAGTTGTTGAAAGAAAGTCCTCAGACAACTAGAGTTTCATGCAAAGCTCACATTGGGTCCAATTTCTCTGGGGCATCATCTAATTTTTCAGGTAGGACAATAAAGCTATTTTTCATGAATGGGGGCAAACCTATTGACAAGCAGCACCATGTATGTGTGCATGTAGTCACCTGTTGACCTATGGCAACTTCATTAATTTCACAGGGTTTTCTTACACAAGGAATATACAGAGTTGATTTTGCCAGTTCCTTCCTTTGAACTGTAGCCTACAGCACATAGGACCTCCAAAGTGGACCATGATAATTTTTGTTCCAATATATCACACTGCCTGGGGGGGGGGGAACCCTCTTGTGGCAAAATGCAGCAATTTGTCCCAGACTTACGTCTGTAAAAAAAAAACAGTTGTACATGGTGAGTAACTGAAACTTGAGGACATTGTTTACAACTCTTCATATGACATCATAAAATGCCAACCTCATAAAAAGTAGTGTGAATTCTGTAACAAAACATGACTGTTGGGAACTAAAATACCTTCTCCAGCTGGATTAGGGTTAATGGACCTTCTTCCACAGCTAAAATACCACTGTAGTTCTTCTAATAAAATACTCAAAGCTTATATCTCAGCTCACATCCAGCATACTAACTTAAAACCAACAGAAAAGCATTGTTCTTAATATATCATGTCAAGCAAGTATCTAGAAAATACCTGTGATTAATCTAATTTGTAGCCATTTTACCTTTCAATGTTCTAATACTTGTGGCCTCTAAATGAGGTTATTAACATCAAGTTCGTATGCAAATCTACAGCAATCATACTTTTAAAAATGTGTAGTGTGACAAATAGGAAACATCCAGTTTTTAAGACGAAAGTGACATATTGTCAGGAACCAAATTCACACACACAAATGTAACAGTGCTACTACACTATTTATTAGGAGTGTGATACATAGTACAGGACTTCAGTGAGCGAACTGGAGGCAATTAGCAAAATCCAAACATTAAAAGCAAATAGTTTCCCATCCTGCTTGCAAGAGACCTTGGAGCTCAGGTTTCAGCCTAGCAACGCTTATCACTACATTCCTAGCTTTGTTTATCTAACAATCTCTGGTTCTCATACCTTGTTACAAGCAAGCAGTTAATTAACTCCTACTACATGTCCCATAATTGAAATATGGAGGGCTACCCGACATCCTGCCTGTCCTGAAAAAAAATATATATACATGAATAGATGGCATAGCAGTGAACAATAGGGAAGAGGGGATTGGAAAAGAAAGGGGAAAATGAGAACACAACAAACAAGCGAAAATGCAAATTGCAGTAGTTAAACATGGATTGTTGAAGTTCGGGAAGCAGGAACAGTAGGTCAAGTAGGTTGGTTACTCTGGGAAGACGAATTTGAAGGAGCTGGTTTCAGTAAGCTGGAATGACAAACAGGGTGTATAAGTTTGTAAGTATCAGGTAAAGAGAGTTCAAAGGTGACATCATTAATGGTACATTTGATTGGAAAAGGACCAAGGTACTTGGAAGAAAGTTTTTTGGAGGGGCTATTGGAGGAAATGTTTTTGGAGGAAAGGTAAACAAGCTCCCCAGGTTTGTATGTAAGATTGGGTTGCCGTTTTCGGTCGGCAGAGTGTTTTTGAGAAGCTTTTAAAACTTTGAGGGAGTCACGTACAGAGGTCCAAGTAGAAGAAATTTTTGTAATCCAAGAGTGGAGTGAGGCAGGTTGCACTGTAGAGAAGATGGTAGGTAGTGAAGGAAAAGGTTTTGGGGTGGCACCTAGGACAACTTCAAATGGAGTTTTGCCAGTAGAGGAGTGCAATGCAGAGTTGTAAGCAAATTCAGCAAAGGGGAGGAGGAGAGCCCGATTATTTTGGTTGGAGTTGATGAAGCAGCGTAAATACTGTTTTAGGGTTTGGTTGGTGCATTCGGTTTGGCCATCCGTTTGTGGATGATAGGAGCTGCTGAGTTTTTGGGAAATGGCCAGAGTTTTTAGTAGTGAAGTCCAGAATTTGGATGTGAAGATAGGTTCTCTGTCAGAAATTACTGTGGAGGGTAGTCCATGGAGTCTCCAGATGTTGCTGATGAAGAGGTCAGCTAATTTTTCAGCAGTCGGTATTTCATAGAATCAAAGAATCATAGAAATGTAGAGTTGGAAGAGACCACAAGGGCCATCCAGCCCAACCCCCTGCCATGCAGGAAAACCCTCAAAGCACTCCCGACAAGTGGCCATCCAGCCTCCACTTAAAAACCTCCAACAAAGGAGACACCACCACACTCCGTGGCAGTACATTCCACTGCCGGACAGCCCTGACCGTCAGGAAATTCCTCCTGAGGTTCAGGCGGAATCTCCCCTCCTGCAGCTTGCATCCATTGCTCCTTGTCCTGGTCTGAAGAGCAGGAGCAAACAAGCCCACTCCCTCCTCGACATGACATCCCTTCAAATATTTAAACATGGCTATCATGTCCCCTCTTAACCTTCTCTTCTGCAGACTAAACATACCCAGCTCTCTAAGTCTGTCCTCATAGGGCATGGCTTCCAGGCCCCTTACCATTTTGGTTGCCCTCCTCTGGACCTGCTTCAGCTTATCCATATCCTTCTTGAATTGGGGTGCCCAGAATTGGACACAGTATTCAAGATGAGGTCTAACCAATGCAGAATAAAGTGGTACCAATACCTCCCTCGATCTAGACACCATACTCCTATTGATGCAACCAAGAATTGCGTTGGCTTTCTTGGCTGCCACATCACACTGCTGACTCATGTTCAGCTTGTAGTCTATTAAGACTCCTAGATCCCTTTCACACGTACTGTTAGCCAGCCACGTGTCCCCATCCTATATTTCTGCATACCATTTTTTCTGCCTAAGTGTAAGACCTTACATTTCTCTCTGTTGAAATTCATTTTGTTAGCCTTGGCCCAGCTCTCCAATCTGTCCAGGTCCTTTTGAATTTTGATCCTGTCATCAGGCATATTAGCAACCCCTCCCAATTTGGTGTCATCTGCAAATTTGATCAGCGTGCCCTCTATTCCTTCATCCAAGTCATTAATGAAGATATTGAACAGCACCGGGCCCAGGACAGAACCTTGTGGCACCCCGCTAGTTACTTCTCTCCAGGATGAGAATCTGCCATTGGTGACCACCCTTTGGGTACGGTCAGTCAACCAGTTACAAATCCACCTGACAGTAGCCCTGTCCAGTCCAGATCTTACTAGCTTCTTTGCAAGAATGTCATGGGGAACTTTGTCAAAGGCCTTACTGAAATCAAGATATACTATGTCCACAGCATTCCCTTCATCTATCAAGCAAGTAACTCTATCATAAAAAGAGATAAGATTAGTCTGGCATGACTTATTTTTGAGAAATCCATGTTGACTTTTCGTAATTACGGCATTGTTTTCTAAGTAATTAGAAACTGACTGTTTGATGATCTGCTCCAGGATCTTTCCAGGTACTGATGTCAGGCTGACTGGGCAATAATTATTTGGGTCCTCTTTTTTCCCTTCTTGAAGATGGGGACAACATTTGCCCTCCTCCAGTCTGCCAGAACTTTTAGCGGAATGAAGCGAGATTGTTTGGGAAAATGATTGGTGACAACCCAAATGGTATGGTAACTGCATGAGTTCAGTAGACCTACAATAAAGTGCCATGAAATAACATCCCAAGGAGAGGACGGAATAGGAAGTGGTTGTAGAAGTCAATGCGGTTTAGAAGAAAAGGATTTGCAGGTACTGCAAATCGTGCAGTTTTTTATATATTCCTGGACTTGTTTTGTAAGGCCAGGCCAGTGAAAAAGTTTTCTGATGGAATGCAGGGTTTTCAGAAAACCAAAGTGTCCAGCAGGTCTGGAATCATGGTGCCTTTTTAAAATTTCGATGCAGCAAGATGTTGGTACATAGATTTTAGTTCCAATGAAAGCCAAATCATCAAACCAGGTGATTGAGTCTTTGTGTGATTTCAGCCAAGTGTCAGTTTGGTAGGCAGATTTAAGAGAATGTTGGAAGGCAGAATCAAGTAGTGTTGAGGCTGTTTCACGTGCCTTTTGTTGTGCACGAGTAGTTACTTGTAATCCAAAATTGCCTGGAGGGAACAGAGGTTTTTCTGTTGATGTAGAAGAAAAGGAGGGAGGTTCGTGGCAGGGTAGTCTTGACAGAGGGTCTGCCATAGTGTTACTTTTACCAGGCTCAAATACAAGTTTGAACCTAAAGCGCTGGAAAAAATCAGCCCAGCTTGCTTGTTTAGGGGTTAGTTTTTTGGCTGTTTTTAGTGTTTCAAGATTTCAATGGTCAGTCCAGACCTGAAATGGAATGTTAGAGCCATCAAGGAGGTGTGAGAGTGCAAAATGAATGGCCATGGCTTCCTTTTCCCAAATCGGCCAGTTGCCTTGTGTGGTGGAGAATTTTTTGGAGATAAATGCGCATGGTTTTAGGTGGTTGTCTGTGTCGTGTTGCAGGAGGACAGCTCCCATGGCAAAGTCAGAGGCATTGGTTTGAATTATGAATTCTTTTGCAGAATCAGGGAACAAGAGAAGAAGTTCAGTGGTAAATTTTTGTTTGAGGTTGTCGAATGCCGTTTGGCATTTTTCAGTCCATACGATGTGATTGCATCAGTTAGACTTGGTGTCAGTTGCTTTTTTCAACAGGTCGGTGAGAGGGAGAGCAATAGTTGCAAATCTTTCTGTGAAATTGAAATAGAAGTTTGCAAAACCAAGGAATTGCTGGGGCTGTTTTCTAGTTTTGGGGGCTGGCCAGTTTAGTATGGTTTCAATTTTGGTGGGATCCATGTTTAGAGTGTTCTGGCAAATGCAGTACCCTAAAAAATCAAAAGTGTGAGTGTTAAACTCGCACTTTGAGAGTATAACAACAAGTTCATTGTCTATGAGTCTTTGCAGCACAGTGCATACGAGTTTGTGTTGTTCAAGAGTTTCTGAATAGATTAAAATGTCATCCAGGTAAACAACAACACCTTCATAGAGGAGATCTTGTAATACAGAATTGAGAAACATTTGGAAAGCAGCGGGACCAGCTTGTAATCCAAAAGGATGAACTGTCCATTGGTAGTTTCCCAGTGGGGTTGAAAAGGTAGTCAACCACTCAGTTTTGGGATCCATGCGCATTCTGTGGAAGGCCTCCTTGAGGTCTAATTTTGTAAAGAACTTGCCTTTTATCAATTGATTTAAGACATCCTTAGTTAAAGGAATCGAATAAATATTAGGCAATACTGCCTGATTAATTAAATTGTAGTTTACAATAAGCCTTGGTTCTCCTCCGTCCTTTTTATTGCAGAAAAATATTGAACTGGCAATAGGAGCACATGAGGGTTTTATAAATCCACATTGTAAGTTCTTGTTCAGGAATCTTTCTAGAGCATCAAGTTCTTGGTTGTTCATTGGACATATTTTTGGTTTGGGAATTTTAGCCCCTTCTATTAATCTGAGTTTGCAATCAAAGTCTCTATGAGCGGGCAGTTTGTCTGCTTCATGGTCCTCAAAAGCTTTTTGCAAGTCATGGTACTCTAATGGAATTTTCTGCAGCTCCTTGGGGCTCAAAGCGAGTGCCAACATAGGGGGGGTTTGTTCAGGCATTTGGTTTACATCATGGGTATGCTTGAGTAAGCCTTGTATCCAGTCAATTTGGGAATTGTGATGTTTTAGCCAGCCATACCCAAGGACTACTTGAAACCCGATTTTGCTGGGCACTAAGAAACGTAATTTCCCCTGATAGTTTCCCACTTGAACAGGGATAGGTTTGGTGCTTTCCCGTACAGGGCCTCCTGCCATAGGTCCATTTGAGATAACTTGACAGCCTTTTTCAGGGGTTCAAACTTTACGGCAAGTTCTTTTGCCACAGCAAGATTTAATAGACTGGTAGTACAGCGTGAGTCAACTAAGGCCCTGTACATTCATAATTTCCCATAATTTCCTTGTAAGGCTACTGTTACATATACATGGAGAGGTTTGGTGGTACTTACATTAGCGAACTCTTCAGGGTCCCAACCATCGCTGTCTGAGTCAGATGTGGGCGGTGGGCTGTCCTCACCGTCGCAAGTTCCAGCAGCAGTTCCACCGGCTGGGCTTTTGGTTGTCTGCTTCGTGGTGTCGGCCTTACAGGACACAGATCGCGTGGTGGGGGTGCCTGACTTTTCTTTAGTAGGTTTCTTCGATCCCTGGCATTCACTGGTGATGTGGCTTTTCTTCCCACATTGGAAACAGGTGCCTTCTTTGAGTTGCCTTTTCTTTTCCTCGCTGCTCAGGAATGTGGTTTTTCACAGTCCCGGGATATGGGACCGATTTCTTACACTTGCCTTTGCTGGGTAAGCTAGACACTCCCCATTATGCTTTCCACTTCTCCGGCTAGTTTCATCTATCCAAGGATGCTGACAGGATCCCCTTGGGTCAGGCACCGATCCAAGATGATGGGATTCAATCTATCTCAAAAAAATTGCTTGAGAATGTCATCTTTGCATTCCAGAACCTTAGTGGCTAACTTCCTGAATTCTCGCGAATACTCGCTGACGGCTTCTTTTCCCTGGCGCAGTTTCTTCAGCTGGTATCTGGCTTGTTCTTAAAAGAATGGATCCTCAAATCTTTTTCTGAGTCGATGCATGAACAGCTGCAGGTCAGCTATTTCCTCAGGTCGTGAGTCGAACAAGCCGGCAACCCACTCCGCTGCTTCTCCTTTGAGGTGTTGGCATAGGTATCTAATTCTAGCTGCATCACCAGGGAAACTGTTCCCATTGTCGATCATGTAGTGGAGGCCATGTTGAGAAAGTATGACAGTTTGGCTCCATCGCCATTGTATGTGGTCTTCAACTCTCAGAAGGGTTGGGGCCCTACTTGCGGTGCCGGTATCCTGGGAGGTGCCGGTACCACCGCCACTGGAGCAGCTGCCGCTGCTGGAGCCTGGAGTGGCACTCATCCAACCTGACGCACCAGGAGTCTCCAGTTTTGCAGCTGAGCTCACAATTTGGAAATTTCTTCTCTCTGCTTTTCCATTTCTTCTTCTCTGGCTAGAAGTTGTTCCATTATATTGGTCTCGACAATACATGCATCCCATTTGGTAGCCCGGTGTCGGTGGCGCTGAACAGTTTCTGGTCTCTTACCCCAAGCCCAGGTTTGTCTTCTGGTCGGGGTTGCTGGAGGGATCGAAAGTCGTGTCTTGGGTTTTGCATCAGGTGCCAGGCTTGGGACCATCTCGTCTCTTTCGGCAATTTCCTCATCTGGAGCTTCAGTGGCTCCCCTGGATACTCCCTTGTCTTCAGGGTCTTCTTCACTTATTTGATACATGTTGTTATTTTTGCAGCAGTTTGCTCACTCTGTCAGGAACTGAATTCACACACACAAATGTAACAGTGCTACTACACTATTTATTAGGACTGTGATACATAGTACAGGACTTCAGTGAGCGAACTGAAGGCAATTAGCAAAATCCAAACATTAAAAGCAAATAGTTTCCCATCCTGCTTGCAAGAAACCTTGGAGCTCAGGTTTCAGCCTAGCAATGCTTACCACTACGTTCCCAGCTTTGTTTATCTAACGCTCTCTGGTTCCCATACCTTGTTACAAGCAAGCAGCTAATTAACTCCTACTACATGTCCCCTAACTGAAATATGGAGGGATACCCGACATATATGGACTGCAGATGCTAAACTAGGTCACTTTTTACCTCCCTGCAGCCTCAGCAACATACGTGTTTTTATGTGAGCTAAAGTGAACATCCGGTTTGCGATGATACAGAAACAGCACCAAACAAGAACTCAAAGAATCTTTGGGATAACGTATGTATCTTGAAAGGAAGGAAAGATTGAAGAAGAGGTTAATGAGTGGGTGAATGGGTGAACTAAGGAGGTTATTTAAAGAGAAGATAGCCAAAAAAAAAAAGGAAGGAAGGAAGGAAGGAAGGAAGGAAAGTTTAATCATTATGAAATAAAACTCAAAGAACAAGTTTCACCTCATCACACGGTCAGGTGATCAGCTATGTTTCTCCAAGCATGCAAACCTATAGAACAGATAAGAGAATGTTTATACTGAGAACCAGTCTGGATAGACAGAACACTCTCAGAAAAAGGGAAAATACCATATTCTAATTAGTGCCTTAAAATTCAGACATCTGTGCTTTTCCATTTAAGATTTTATTAATTTTTATTCAAAGGTCCCAATTTCTCTCTAGAAATAGAAAAATGATTTTAAACACAAATGATCTCATGATCTACAATAATAAGAAAAAATCTAAAGTGAGAGCATGACATTTCCTCCATACCCACTCTTGAAGGAAAATGCAGATTTGTGTACCCATTTAAAAAACAGACAAGTTTTTTTTCCTTGTTTGTGGAAAGATTGTTTTGTGTATAGCAATAACAGAAAGAATTTGATTAGATATGCAGTTGTGAAAGAAATGAGAGAGCAAATCCAGAGTGCATCCCTGTTTGTCACTAGAGTAAGATGGAGTCTCTTCTTTTCTTAACTAGATACAGTTGAAGCTGGCTCTCATTTCAAAGACTTCAAAACACTAGATGTCACATCCCAGACTACAGCTGCACCTGAGAGTGCCAGCTTCAGCAGGAACTACAGACTTCAATTCTGTAGGCCTGTCATGCTTCTTAACACTAATTAAAGTTAAGTGCAAAAAGCTCAAATGAACAGCAGTCTGCCTGCATACATCTGTGGTTTTAAAACTGTCCAGAAATAGAAAGTTAAATAGCATACTACTTAACTAGTCAGACTAATTGCAAAGCTTACACAAATTCAATAAAATAAATTATAGGTAAATTGTTGCCATGCAACAGATCATAACCAGCACATGAGTCTCCTTGTTTCTCATGACACATGCAAAATTGTAATGTCATTTCCCAAAGATAGTTCCAAGCAGAGGGATCATTGTTTTTATTTCCTTATTTATTTATATTAAAATATATCTATCCTGCCCGGTATCCAAAAGATTTCACTGTGGGTTACAGACAGCAGAATAATTTAAAGCAATTAAAAAACTTTAGTATAATCTAAAAACAGTTTTAAACAATCTAAAATGATACCGATAGCTTAAAACAGTGCATACAGGAAACACTACATCATGGCATTAAAACCTAGCAGGCCACAATCCCTAGTAACTTATACTTTGACAGAAAGGCAAGCTGTAACCTGACATCAGAATGATGCCAGTGTTAGTTCCAGGCTAGGGTGCCACAGTAGAGAAGGCACTTGCTTGCAACTCTACATAATATATTTCCCCTACCACTGGAACACAAAGGAAGGCCTCCCCAGCAGATCTCTGTACTAGAACAGGAATAGAGAGAAAGGCTCCTTCAGGTATGACAGTCCAAGACATTTTTGACTTTAAACATACTCAGCAACCTTTTGAATTCAGGTCAGATGTGTACTAGCAGCCAATACAACCCCTTCAGAGCCAGTGCCACTGAGTTTGTCTTAGACATTTTTGCCAGCAATCTTTGTTGCTGTTGTCATGTGCCTTCAAGTCACAGTATCTTCTACTGCCGTCCTGCAGAGCTGGTCCAATAGGATATCACAGTCAAAAGTATCAAAAGCCACTGAGAGATCCAGAAAGATAATAGGACAGGACTAACTTGTCTTTCCTCCAGAGTAAGTTATCAGAGAAAGTCCTTTCTTTCAAAGCAGCAGGCAGTATTGCCCGACACAGTGAAGCATTTACCACCCTCTTGACTCACCCAAAAAATTCACCTTGCTAGAATAGACCAAGGGACACATAGCAGGACAAACCAATTCAAGCTTCTTGTCCTTGTCATCCAACCACAACTGAAACTAATTCCAAGAAGACTGACTAGATGGTGTGCCGTGCACCTCCCTAGACACTATCATTAAGTTTTGTGTCATCGTGATCTTCACCCCCAAAGTGATTAGTTAATTTGCCACACCGGAAAACTGATGGTTCCATTCCTGGAATTTCTCAGACTGAGTTCAACAAGCTCTTACCACTAAAAGAACTCTACCAAATGACAAGTCAAAGATGAAACAATTGAAATAAAATAAGGATGGTTTGGTCTTCTCACCATCACATGACAAAAACAATGAAGACATCATGTTTATTTTCAATCATATTCAATCTGTAACCTGTGCTTTAGCCACTGTCCTGTCTGTGTCATTGCCCATAGTAATTCCATAAAGCAAGAGACATTAGCAGCTCCACAATGCTGGAGTCAGCAATTGTGTTAATAGCACTTTCTATCTCACCATTTTCAGTGAGACCAAGGCCTTGGTTGAATCACCCATCATGTCAGCCAGAAAGTCCCCATTCAGAACTAATTGCGTCATGACCCAGAAGGGAGGGTTAGCTACAAACAATCCAAACTTCATAAGAAAATGAAGGGTCAACAAGCTGTTACCCTACCCACACAAACCCAGATTGTCCTCTGTGCACCCATACAATAAAAACCAGCTGTATCCCTGTGCAGCCAACAGCAAAATCAAGATAGGATCTGCTACATATATTGGGCCAATGATGTACCAAAACAGCCTCATGGTTGTCATGGAAGATAGAAAGACTGATTTCATCAGAATGGCTTTGATGTTCATATGGAAGTCCTTCAGAACTGCATCTTGGAGTATCCAACCCTTTTTCTGAGACTACCTTGGTGAGCTCACATGGAAAATTGTTGGACAGTAAGGTGTGAGATGTACAAGCAACATACCTGTTCTGTCTCACTCACCCAGAATAAAGTACAAACCCTCAAAACTGGTGCCAACAGATAGATCTCCTAGTAAAGGGGATAGAATCCTTCATGATGATTGTAATTCCTTCCCCAAATTCCTCCAATCTAGATTAATGTACTGTGCACTCATGTAGACAAAGCTGGGACAGATCTCCACCCAGAAAATCCTTCTAGTGCCATGTCAAAGTGTATATACCATTGAATATTTGTTATCTCATTATAATAAAAGAGAAAAAGGAAGGAAAGAAATACATATGATACAAACAAGGACTAGGCATATACACTGATATAAAGTAAGTATGTCCCCAATAAAGCAACAAGATCTTCTAATACTGAATGTTAAACATTTATTTTTCCAGCTTATGAGTAAGAGTTTTTGCAACAGTTAAAGCATGCAGGATTGAACACTGACTCTTAGTTAAATTCCACATCACAGGAATGTAATTTAAAACAACATATGCATCTACAGAAACAAAAGATTTTCCTAATACAAAAGTAATACATTGCAACACATCCAAACAAAAAGGACTAGTGATTGAATATGCCTCTTCCATATGCCACAAGGAAACATTACATTCCAACATTCATTTGAAGCAGTTTGTTTTTTAAAAGGCATAATGATGTTCAGTACACTGCTTTTTGCTGACAAATATTATTTTAGGTCTAACAAGGTTTTAGATCTTGAAGCTTGGACAGTTTTCCATCAGTTAATTAATACAGGACCATCTATCTCTTTGTTCTACTCTAACCTTATTAACATCAAATTTAGAAATTTCCAACAAACACTATTCCTTTCTGTTTTCTTTGTAATCATACTTTTAAAATACAATAAAAACCATATTTTTATATTAAAAAGCACATGGAATTATTTTTATTTAAAAAAACTTAGAGATTTATCATCTCACAGTAACTAGGCAACCACCTAATACTAATTGTTAACAAGAACACACAGAATTTAAAAAAAAAGTTTGAAAAGCAACCACCTCAGGTAGACTTTGACACACTTTGCTTGGAACAGTAGTACTCTATGTCTTCTGATAAGAGTACAAAGGATATGCTGAGAAACTACATTACTATTGCAAAACATGGATAATCAAATGAAATTAGCAAAAGAATACAGGCTTCCCCCACTTTTCTGACGGGTTAGGTACTGAAGCACTGTCAGAAGGCAGAACTTGTTGAAAAGTAGAACCCGTAGGGAACATGAGGTAATTTCAGAAGCTCACTTCAGACCAAGCAGGTGCCCACTGCTTGCAAAGTCTCTCAGTCAGATTGATACCTTCCCCCCACACTCAGCTCACTTTGCAAGCAACACACATGTGCAAACAATCCCAAATGAGCTTCTGTAGCCAAGAAGAACTGAGAAATATCTGCTGTTTCAGTACTTGCAAATTACAGACAAGTTCCATTAATTTGATGAGGGATCAACAATTTCTGAAGGAAAGACTAGGGTGAGCGGTCCCAAGCAAGCTTCTATAGTCAAGAAGAACTGAAGAAAGAGTGGCCTCCGCGTTGAATTAATGGCACTTGTCTGTAATTTGAAAGCATCAAAACAGTGGAATGTTTCAAAACAAGTTGATGAAAAGCAGGGGATGCCCGTAGTCTATTCCCCTGCACAGACAAAACCAGGAATGGGTGGATCAACCTTTTTCCAGCCCCCCATCCCTTTTTTACCAGTTTTTCCACAAATTCATTAAGTCTATTCAATCCTATTTCTAAATCAGTTTGATTTTTAAAAAGTCCAAAAATGTGCATACATGTTTTCTCACATACACATGGTGTGTGCAATTTTTCCAAATCCATACATTTATACCCCACTTTTAGACTATAATAATCAAGGCAGGCATTTTAAGGTAACCATTTTCAGCATGTTTGGTTTATTCTTGCTTGGCTTGCATGGTTCTAAAATGGTAGTTCGAAGCTGAGATCCCTGTATCATGTGGTGCAGATCAAAATTTTCTAGTCCCCCCTTTTTTTTCTTCAGCAGAAGTTCATTGTGTCAAATTTTCAGCATCTGAATTAAAATAAATCAAAAGATATTTTAACATGTGGATGCCTCAGTCTCATTAGATTACTTGCACAGGCACAGCAATGTCACAGCTGACACCGGAGCTCAGATCTAATAAGGACTATCACCACAAAGCTTTTGGCAGAAGTTGCAGACTGATGAGCTCAGAGACAGACGAGGCCTTTCTGCTGTTTACAGCCACAGAGAGATACAAACAGAAATGATCCCGATTTTTTTTTCTTAATCCTCTTGGTACCTCTGTTAATATAGCATACTGTTCCAAATGACATAACACTGAGGAGTTAGAATTCTCATGAACTGCAAGCACACTTTCAGCATGATGAATATCATCCACTTGTACAAAATTGATTCAAAACTATTATTAAAAAAAAAAAGAAATTACCCTGGTAATATGGCACATGAATAATTAATACTTTCGCTGCACTCTCCAAACATCTTTCTTGTTACGCCTTTCTTTTTCCAAATGTCATTTAGTTATAAAAAGAGAATATAATGAAGGGTATGACCCCATTAGCATGTTGCAAGGCCAGGAACTAACCAAAGTGGCAGTGAACATTAAAGTAAGATGCATCTTGGCCACTGACAAATAAAAAAGTGGAGCTGGTGGCAAAGCCAATGCTAAGGAAGAGCCAAAGCCACTGGTGGACGAAGATGGAATTATCATGATAGCATTCCAACAATAAATTCTCCTTTTACACATTATCCCACTCAATTAAGTCACAAGTCTCCAGGTTTTTCAGGCCTATGCTCACATCAGGAAATTTGAGAAAATGGTATATGACCTGCTGAAGAAAGCACTGTTTGAGAAAGTAGTCACCACCATTAAAATATCTATATTGAAGATGGGAACATCTCAAAATTATGTAGGCCATATAAGCAACTGGAGCTATCCTAGCCTCCCTTTTGCAGCCTGCCTGCTTTTTCATAACTTAGACAGATCCTACACATATTTGTTTAGAATAAGTCTCGTTGAATTCAGAGGTGGCACTAACTCTCAAGAAAATGAGCTTAGATTGCAGCCTACAAACCTTAAGGACCACACATGATCTAATTTATATGAAAAACTTGATACAAGTTATAGAAGATTGTGGTGATTTAGAACACAACTGCTAATGGGAATAATTTTGATATACTTCCATGCATTCTGGGTTTCCCTTGTGTGTTTAACCAGGCAAAATCTCAAATAAGGAGAAAAATGAAAGGAAGCAAACTGCATTGAAGAGCACAACCATGCATACTGTGCTCAGTGGGATTTGTTCCCAGGAAAAAGTGCATAAACTTAACCCTAGTTCTCTAACAAAAGATCAATATGGCCTCAAATGGGATAAACATTAAAGAATATTGTGTACCAAGTTACCAACGAAAACTCTTTTCCCATGACAGCCTTATTGTTCTTACTTTCTGCAGCTGTGTTCAAAACCCTCATAAACACACTCTGCAAATTTTCCAGCAGCAATTTAGCTCCCTTTTTAACACTCTGCTGGATCACAGCACCTCTCTTTTCATGCAATAAAAGCAGTTGTTTCCAGACGAGGAGAAAGAAGTGTTAGAAATAAACACATCAGTGTGCTTGTTTGGAGGTTCTAGCAGGAGAGCACAGCTATCGTGCACCCTTGACCAAAGCACAGTATAATCCTTCTACCTTGGGATAGTCATTCCCTTCCGGTGAGCACATTCTCTTGAGCCCCTTGGAAAAGCAAAGTGCACTGTTACAGTGGCACAGCATCTGATAAACACTGCCCTACATTCAGGACATTTGAGTTGACTACTATTTACTTCAAGGTACATTTTACCTCTCTTTCCTCTTGTCCAAATGTATCCATGGTGTACTGGAATACTTGTCATGACCTTTACTAGGTTTCCAGTAATGGAACTAATTTGTTTCATAAGTAGTGCACAGGTATAGACGATAAAAAGGATGGCAGGAACTATTTTGGGGAGAAGATCAGGTGATCTTGAGTTGTGCGTTGATCACCAGATCTGACTGTGAAGCAAGCAGTTAACTCTTCCTTAATATGCACATCATAGGTGTGCTTGTTGAAACACTACTAATTCTACATGCTCTAGTGTCAATGGTGCTTATGAAAATATTGGATCAGCTTCATCTTGTATACCAGCTGTTCCCTCTCATGGGAAGGAGACATCTGGCTATAGACATTTATGACATAGTAACCTCTAGCCCAGACTGAGATATCCCTCTCTATATGGATCCAAGGTGGCTAGTGGCTTGCATGTCAGTGCAGCAATAAATCCTCTCCAGGTTTTACTTCTAACTTTAACAGAACTATCCAAGGTCCTGACACTTTGCAGCACCAGTCTTCAGCACCTAAGAAAGCTCCTTGGAAGCTACCAGCTGCTACTGCCCTTGAAAAATATTTGGAAATTTTTCTGGGTCGAAAATCCTGGTGCCAGGCTCTTATCTGGTATGAACCAGATGCAGGATATAACTACTCTCCTCTCTGAACTGCAGTGTTAACCTCCCCATATTCAGAAACAAATCATGGTGCTGGTTCTTATCTTTAAAGGATCAAAAACTGCTTGAGATATTTTCATTCTCTTTACTATCTGGAGTCCACTGATCAAAGCTTGACAGGGTGGCTCATCAAAAAGGGCCTTTTGCAGATGTTCTGGAATACTCTTCCTAAGCAGTTCCATGTGACTGCCTTACTATATGCCATCTACCACTAGAAAATTGAAAGACTGGCGAAGACAGAACTAACTGCTTTCTAAAAACAAACAAACAAGGCTGATACATTGGATTTTCTTACTATTCTATAGATTTGATGGTACGAATTATTATTGCAGTGCTTTGCTATTAATCAGTTTATGTTGTCCTGGTGATAAAAAAGACTTTGGACCTAATGGACTGAATATCCTCTGTACCACTGGTTTCTTATGACCATACATAAAACCACTATGCCTTCTCTGTTCAGCTCATCTCCTGAGAAATGTCTTTGCTTTCACTGTGCTACCAGATAATGATTGTGGTCATGGAACCACACCATGAATGCTTTCTGATTTAACTTTTTTGAAAACATGTCTTGTTTCATTGTATTGAACTCTGTGATGATCCGTCTTTCACCAATTCAATCATTGACTGTAAAACAAGGATGGGTAAAATGTAGCCTATGGCCACATGCAGTCCCCAAGGCCCCGCCAATGCCTCACAATGCTTTTGGGTGAGAGTGGGAGTATATTGTCATAGGAACAGGAAGTTGCTTCCAGTTCACTTCCTGTTGTAAATAAAGCTTCTCCTGGACACAAAACTGCTTGGGGATGCAAAATATGGCAAAAATGCCCCCTGTGTCCCCTAGGGGGCATTTTGGAGCAAATTATTTTTCTGAATTTTTTGCAGGGGGATGTAGAAACATGTGCAGCCTTCCAAGGACTCTGGGGCAGTCAGTATGGGCCTCTAGCTGTAGAGAAGAGCCTGCCACCCAAACATAGTGCAGACAAACTTCTAAAAGACTGATCTGAGGCTGTAGGATTCAATGAGATGGCCCTTGGAAAAATAGCTGCCTCTTACACTGGTGGCTATGTTGAAGCTTAACTGGCAATGGAGGAACCAGCAGACCACAATACCCTAATGGGTGATCTTGGGCTGTCATTTATATTTCCCACAAATCTTGGTGGGATTTGGTCTTGGTTTTTCTACCTTTGGGATATCATGAGAAAGTGAAAGGGCTGTTTCCAACCTGCTAACAGGGGTTGGGGGCACAATTTATATTTCTCACAGTGATCCAGAACAATATATTTGAGCACTACAAGAACAGAAAAGTGGTGACTTTGAGATCTCCTCCTCATTGTCAGACCATCTGGTGTCCACTGTTCAATGGGGCGGTTGGGACAGATAACAGTGGTGGAACTTGACAGTTCAGCAAAAATGTGATGTACCAACAGTGGTGCAGAAAGTGTGATTTTTCTTAGGACTATGTCTTTTGCTGCTTGTGTCAGCTGCTTATGTCTGTTGGGCAAGCCAATGACACAAGGTTATCTATGGCATATTTATTTTTCCACATGTTTATTTCTAATCATATGCAAGAGATTTCAAGGACAATGTTGCATGCCAAGTAACAGAGATTGTCTGGGCCTCTTTAAAATAATTACTCTGCTTTTAATTTTCCTTAAGAAACAAACTGTATTTACTATAGTATTGCTGAATATATAATACCTAGTATTGCTGAATACTGAGTACAGCCAGCGTGAGGTACATGGAATTCATGCTTCACGTGTCACTAAGTACACGTAAGTAAAATTCATGCTTCACATTTTCCTTCATGCTTCTCCAGAGTTTTAAAAAGTTTTGTTTTGTGTTTTTAACTATAACTTCCACAGTCTTCCAGCCAGCATGAGCACTCAAAGTTGCATTTGTCCAAAAAATTAATTATTCTAAGCTCTGGGCATCTCCAGACCTTCATTCTATTTACATTGTCATAGATCTAGTTTGTGTGGATAGTCTCTAACCAGTTTGTCTAACCCAATTACAAAAACTAAACAATTAAAATCAAATAAATTATCAATCATTATACATTTTCTAAGGGAAAAAAGCAACTGCATCTATTTTTAAACTAAAGTGAACTAAAGTTATTTGATGAGCTTTATTCCAGAATTAATTATTTATTTATTAAGTTATTATTTAATTATCATAGGTAAGAGATAGTGCTAAACAGTCAACAAAATTTTACATTTACCAGCTAGTTTTTTAATCAAAGCACAGTTCTCTTTGATGTTTTCAGAACTACTACTTGTTTCTGCTAACTCCTCAAGGCTGAGGAATTACCATGCTAGTTCTCAGGATTTAAACCACTATTCAAGACTAGTTACACTGGGATGAATTATATTAAGGGCTTCGGAAGTTAGCAGTCTCAGTTAACTGATCCTCTGCCACCATATTTCTCTAAGTGACAAAGAAATCATATTACTGAAATTAGGCCTTTTTTCTGCTTCTACAACTTTCTGAAGACCTCCAAATTTACAGATATAATACACAGAACTTCAGAAAGTTGTAGAAGCAGTTGAAATCCTTGAGATGAAAAGGCAACAAATTTAAAAAAAATTGAAGAACACAATTTTAAACCACTTTCATTTGCTGTTTAATAATAATAATAATAATAATAATAATAATAATAATAATAATAATAATAATAAATTATTTTTATCCCGCCTCTCCCAAATGGATCGAGGCGGCATTACAGAACATATAAATATATTAAAACATCAAAATGTAGCCCACCCTCCCCACCCACCAACCCTACCATCCCCCTAACACACTAACTATTAAAACATTAAAAAAAATTAAAAACTAAAATTAAAAACAAAAACAATTAAAAACAATTAAAAACAAAGGGACAATTGATGAGAGGCAGTGGAACACTAGTCTGGGAAGGCCTGTCGGAAGAGAACAGTCTTGACTGCTTTTTTAAAGCAGTCAAGACTGGTAATGTGCCGGGTCTCCTCCGGCAGGTCATTCCATAACTTGGGAGCGACCGAAGAAAAGGTCCTCTGGGTAACCGCAGCCAACCTAGTTCTGATTGGCTGCAGTAGATTCTTCCCAGAGGACCTTAATGTGCGGGGCGGATTATATGGGAGAAGGCGATCCCGCAAGTAGGCTGGCCCCAAGCCATGAAGGGCTTTAAAGGTAAAAACCAACACCTTGTACTGTGCCCGGAAACTAATAGGCAGCCAGTGTAAAGACTTCAAAATAGGTGTTATGTGGTCAGTTTTAGATCTTCCGGTGACCAACCTGGCTGCCATATTCTGAATTAATTGAAGTTTCCGCACTAAGCACATGGGTAGCCCTATGTAGAGCGCATTGCAGAAGTCAAGCCGTGAAGTTACCAGCGCATGTACCACTGTTTTTAGGTGTTCCAAGTCCAGGAAGGGCGCAGCTGGCGTATCAGCCGAAGCTGATAGCAGGCGCTCCTGGCTGCTGCATCAATTTGAGCTGTCATCTGAAGCGGTGAGTCCAGGAGCACCCCCAAGCTGCAGACACAGTCTTTCAGGGGAAGTGTGACCCCGTCTAGAACTGGTTGACAAACCTCCATACCTGGGCTAGGGCCCTTAACAGCAAGTACCTCCGTCTTATCTGGATTCAGCTTCAGTCTGTTTTTCCTCATCCAGTCCATTACTGCTTCAAGGCATTCATTTAGAGGCGAGATGCCACCCTTAGTCAATGCTATTATCCAAGGCATGGAGAGATATATCTGGGTGTCATCAGCGTACTGATAGCACCTTGCTCCATGCCTCCTGATGATCTCTCCCAGCGGTCTCATGTAGATGTTAAATAGCATTGGGGACAGGACGGCGCCCTGAGGGACGCCAGACTTAAGCTCCTTTTCGAGGAGCAGCTGTCCCCAAGCATCACCATCTGGTATCTACCCGAGAGATAGGACCGGAACCACTGAAGTGCAGTGCCCCCGATCCCCAGCCCTCTCAGGCGTTCCAGAAGGATACCATGGTCTATGGTATTGAAAGCCGCTGAGAGGTCCAAGAGTACCAGCAGGGTCACACTTCCCCTGTCGATACCCAGGCATAGATCATCCACTAAGGCGACCATAGCAGTCTCAACTCCATATCCTGCTCTGAAGCCAGTTTGAAATGGATCTAGATAATCTGTTTCATCCGAGACAGCTTGGAGTTGAAGGGCAACAGCCCTCTCGATCATCTTGCTTAAAAATGGAAGATGGGAAACTGGCCTGTAATTATTCATATCCAGGGGATCTAGGGAGGGCTTTTTTAGAAGCGGACGTATAATTGCTTCTTTTAAACAAGCTGGAAAATTGCCCTCCCTGAAGGATGCATTAATAACATGTCTTAAGTGCGTCTTAATCGCAACTCCTCCCTGGACAACCAGCCATGAAGGGCAGGGATCAAGAGGGCAAGTTGTCCTCCTTACCTTTCCAAGGAGCTTGTCTACGTCCTCGGTACTCACTGACTGAAACTGATCCAGTATAATCCTATTCACGGGGTTGCCGGACACTTCATTTGTAACCTCTGCTATAACACCGGCATCCAAATCGGCTCTTATCTGAGAGATTTTATCTGCGAAATGATTATTCAAAGCATCACAGCAAGCTACATTAGGTTCTAACAATGAGTTCAGGGGAGTGGGTAACTGAGTCAAATCCCTTACCACCCTGAACAGCTCTGCTGGATGAGAAATCGCAGACGCAATACGTGCAAAGAAGAAAGTCTTCTTCGCTGCATCTATTGCCACTCCATAGGAATAAAGGAATTCTCTATAGCGTGTCCTGTCAGATAAGAGTCGAGATTTCCGCCAGTTGTGCTCTAGTCGTTGTCCAGCCTGTTTCATATTCCTAAGTTCTACTGTATACCAGGGATTGCGGTTTACAGCAGGCTGGAAAGGACGCTTGGGAGCAATCGTGTCGATAGCCCTGGTAAGATCACAATTCCAGGTATTAACCAGGGCTTCGACAGGATCACCGGCGATACCAACCATAAAACCCTCGAGGGCTTTCTGGAATCCAATAGGTTCCATTAACCCTCGAGGGCGGACCATTCTAATAGGTCCACCACCCCTGCAGGGCCGGATAGCAGCCATTAGTCTAACCCTGACCAGGAAATGATCTGTCCATGACAAGGTGGTAGCATTTATTATCTCCACCCACGGCTGTACCTGTTCCATACTAAAGACCGCATCAAGGGTATGACCGGCACAATGTGTTGGCCCAGAGGCTAATTGGGATAGGCCCATGTTTGTCATGAATGCCATGAACTCCCGAGCTGCACCTGTCAAACTGGTCTCAAATGGGATGTTGAAGTCGCCCAGAACCAGAAGTCTGGGCGACTCCAACACCAACTCCGACACCAGCTCTGTCAGCTCGGCTAGGGAGTCTGATAGGTAGCGGGGTGATCGGTACACTAACAGAATCCCCAGACTATCCCTTGCCTTCAGGCTCAGGTATATACACTCAAAGTGGTCTGTTTTCCGGACAGGAATCCTGGTCAGTATAAGATTGTCTTTGTAAACCAAGGCTACTCCGCCCCCCTGCCCACTTCCCCTTACCTGCTCACTGACAGAGTATCCAGTTGGCAAGGCCTGGACCCAGGTTGTAGCACTATCGTCTTCCAGCCAGGTCTCTGTAAAGCATGCCAGGTCATGCTACATCCTCTGCTAGACCCAACTAGAGTATTAATTAACTCATTCATTCATTCATTCAATCAATCAATCATATCCTGCCTTCCTCTCAACAATAGGACCCAAAGCAGCTAACAACATATTTTAAAACAGTACAGATTAAAAACTGTTTAAAAAGTATAAATATAAAAGTTGTTTTAAAAGAAGAATTCATAAAGTTAAAACATTAAACACATTAACTTTCATTAAAAGACAATACAAACCATGAAACAGCACAACACATCATTCAAAACCCATCCCATTTACTTTTTAAAAGCCTGGTGACACAAGATAAGAAGAAGCCATTCTATCCTCCCTAAAGAGGGAGTTCCAAAGACTGGGGTCAGCCGTAAAGAAGGCCCTCTCTTTTGCTCCTGCCAAACAAGCCTAAGAAGGTGATGGGACAGAGAGAAGGGCTTCTCCAGAAGGGCTTCTCCAGAAGATCTTAAAGCTCTATTTGGCTCATAGAGAGAGATACAGTCCCTGGACCTAAGCCAGCTCTCTGAATTGAATTGTGCCCAGAAATGGACCAGCAGGCAATGGAGCTGTTGCAACATTCCTTTTCACCAATCCCAGTTAGCAATCTGGCTGCAGCTCTTTGGACCAACTGAAGTTTCTGAGCACTTTTCAAAGGCAGCCTCACATAGAGTACATTATAATCATCCAAATGGGATGTAACCAAGCATGTGTGGGCAGCTCTGATTTCTTCAGGAACAGGTACTGTTGGCACACTGACTTCAACTGTGCAAATGCACTCCTGGTGACCACTGAAACCTGGGCCTCCAGCTTCAGAGCTGAATCCAGGAGTACCTCCAAACTACAAACTTATGTTCTCAGGGGGAGTGCAACATCTAATACAGACTAAATCTCTATTCCCAGATCTATTTTTCAACTGACCAGGAGCACCTCCACCTTGCCTGTGTTAATCTTCAATTTATTCTCCATTTTCCAGACCATTGTAGCTGCCAAGCACTGATGTAGCACAGAAACTGCAACCTTGAAATTGGGTGGAAAGGAGTAATAGTATCATCAGCATCCTAGTGATTCATGACCCCAAAACTCTAGACAATCACTCCCAAGAGTTTTGTATAGATGTTAAACAGCACAAGGAACAAGACAGAATCCTGAAGGACTCCATAGGCCAATGGCCAAGCATTTGAACAGGAATGCCTCAGCATCACACTCTAAGAGCACCCCTTAAAGAAAGAACAGAACCACTGTTAAACAGTATCTCCAAGTTCTATCCCAGTGAGGCGACCTAGAAGGATACCATCATCAATGGTATCAAAAGCCTTTGTGAGACCCAAAGAGAACCATCCATGGCATATCCTGCCTGTAGTTCCCAGTGTAGATCATTCACTAAGGTAACCAAAGTCATCTCCATCCTATAACAAGGCCTGAAACCAGACTGAAATGGATCTAGATAATTCACTCAGGAAGCCCTGGAGTTGTCAAGCCATCAAATGCTCCAGTACCTTGCCAAAAAAATGGGATGTTGGAGACTGGCATGTAGTTAACCAGTATAGTAGGATCCAGATAAGATTTTTTTTCAAAAGAGGTCTTACAACAGTTTCCTCCAAGTGTGTTGGGATCCTACCCAACAGATCCAGAAGTGACGTTACTCCTGGTTTTGATTTTGGCCAATATTTGGCCAGTGTTTTCAGTTTTTCAGGATGTATGAAAGGGTAAGGGGGGATGTCTACGGAGGCTGTTCACGCCAAACCACTGCATTTTGCAGCAGTTTTAAGTATCATCAGCATACTTGTGATGTTTAGGGAATTTGAAGATAAAAATAGTCCAATTTTTTAAAAAAATAATTCTGGGAATTCAGGGGCTTTGGGGGGGTTTGGGGTGCTGCAAAATTGGGGTCCTGCCGGCTGTTTTCCCACCCCAGCTTAGGCTATAGTCCTTTTTAAATAATCTGTACAAATTCCTGATGTACTAAAATTCAGTTCCATGGACATGGGGAAGTTTTGGGTTTAATCAAAATTAATATTTATATATAAAATACAGGCATACTTCAGTTAACAAAGGCTTCAACAATGAGGGTCCTTTTTACAAAGGATTTTTATGCCTATCTATCCCTTTCTTCCCCATCATCTGTCTAGCCAGAAGAGTGTTTTAGCAGCAGCAATATTGGGGGGATAGAAAAGGAGGAGTGAAGAAACAGACTCTCCGTGCTGAGCTTCAGCAGCATGTCTGCAATTAAAACTGCAATTATCAAAATAGAGCAAGGAATGGGTGGGTTTCTAGTCTAGCCATGTTTGCCTGTCTACAACAGGAAAAGTAAACAGCAGCTGCCTCCATCCATGAAAAAACTAAGAGAAACAGAAAGAGTAGAGAATCCTGCCTCACTCACTACCCCAGCATGTTAAAAAGGATAGATCTATAAGTTTTGTCACCAAAATTGAAAGCATATGAAAAGTGGAGGCCGCCAAAAGAAAATGTCACCCTAGATGCATTTTGGAAGAAGCCTTCACATAGTCCCTAAAAGTTTAGAGTGATTTTGTTTGCTTATGCAAGGCCTACCTGACATAGTCATTTAATTTCACCTATGCATATTGTTACCTTTTGTATAAAAAGTTTGTCAAAACATGTTCAACTGGTCTTCTTTCTTGCACTTTAGAAACCTATTCCTATTCTTTCCATATTATTTCTTCATTTGGTACCAAATTTTTGTAAACAACAACAACAACAATAATAATGATGATGATGATGATGATGATGATGATGTTGTTGTACAGGACACATCTACACTAACTTAGGTATTCATTGAAATCTGTTGGCAGGGATCTATCAGTCTCTTTACTTTTAACCTGCAAAATTGGAATGAAAAAGGAAGAATCACTACAGACCTGATTAAACCATAAAACAGATAGTTATGAATCTGACTCTGAATTGTGTTTATTTAATATAAACTAAAAATGTGACTAGAATATTGAATTGGGATTTGGGAGATCTAGGTTCAAGTATCAACAGAATCATGAAACTTATATGGAACTTGAGTCACTCTTCATCACTGAGCTTCTTGTAGGATAAAAGGAGAAGAAAAACTATGCAGGTCACTTTTAACATCATTGGGGGAATGACAGGATAAAAATGTAATTTTTTTAAAAAAAACCACATTAATAAACGATCATTTCCCAAAGTAGGAGTTTTATCCCACAAACCAGCGAGATTATGTTACTGCAATAATAATTGTAAATAGAGCCCACACCATCACAAATGAGGATTAAAATTACCACACATCCAGTTAAACAATCATATATGCATGTATGCCTGTCTATTAATTTCACTATCAAGTAATTTAATAAATGCAAATATCTATAGGTATATGTGTTTATTTTAGTTTGTGAGTGCAGCACAATAAGGTAATTAATTCAAAGGTGAAAAGAGTTTAAACCAACAAATACTGAGGGCAGCTTGGAAGTAGGTGCTGTTCTTCTTTACATCTTGGAGGTCTTCCTGTGTCCAGCACTGAACACTGGAGAGAAGCTTCCACATCTGTCCCACATAAGTCAGTTCTGAAGCAATTATCTCTGGAGCTTTACTATAGAAAGGTAATTTACAGCTATTTAAAGGGAAAGGTTATAGCTATCGCTATGGACATGTAAGGAGAAGAGATATTAAAGGAAAGCAAGAAAGCAAGAGAGACGTTTTTGATGGGATGAATAAAAAATTGGGTTTTCTAAAACTAATAAAAATGTTTCCTTCTGTGGCAAGTCAAACAAGGGATGAGGGAAATGAAAAAGTAAACTTCATTGTGAAATTACAGGGTAGATTAAATGGTAGTTTAATAGTTACATTTTTCTACTTCCAAAGTAAAATGCATTAACCTTTTTCTACTAACTTTCCTATCAATGATCTAACCATTCTAGTGGCAATGCTTATCTTTTATCTCTGGAAGCATAGAAGCATCTCTTTCATCAGTATGCTCCCAAACAACACCACAGTTCTCAGTGATCCAAGGCAATTTTTCCTCTCTTAATCTTCCATGCTCTTTTCCAGGTGGTTTCACTAGGCGCAGACCTATACACAATTAAAGAGACTCACACAAGGACACAAAAACCCTAAGGCGCCTAACAAAAAATAATTAGAACTTCACAGTTCCAGAAGGTCTTGCACACTCCATTGCAAGCAGTCTTTCTTCTAAGAATATTCTCTTCTTCTGGGACAAGAGATCAAAGCTGATAGTAACCCTGTCTGCTGACTAAGATTAAATGTTCAGCTTCCTAAAATATCATGGTAATGGTATGAAATATTAAGAATTGCTCTCAAAATGATTCTCCCTCATATTTATCAGGTTGAAAATACTGTTTTATTTTAATTAAAATGAGCTGTCTTCTCTTCCCTTTTCAAACAAGTTCTTCACTTTTAGTATGTGTGTGTGTTTATGTGCTATGTGTAAATAACTGCATGGTTGAAATCCCAGCTATGTATTAAATCTCCTGTAACTTTATTTATATCACATAAATTCTGATGAGACAACTAGGCTACTTCAATGAAATGCCTTCTTGTCAGGTTGTGTCTCATCTCCCAGGTTCTCCTAGTGTCGGAACAAATAGAAGTAGCATTATTTTGCAAGCCCTTAAGGAGCTCCATTCCAGCAAAAGAAATAACAGAAAAATACTGCATATTTGTTTGGATTTCAGCACAAGGAGAAAATAAATTATTCATGTATTAATTACTGAAACCGCATATACTCAACCTTTCCTATTAAAAACCAAAAAGCTCCAGGCAACCAAAAATCAGTTAATTAAAATAAATATAACATAAAAATACTAAGAGCATCTGATCACAAACACACCCAAAACACAAAATAGCTATTTAAAGAATCGAGCATTTTCCAGCAGTAAAAACAATTAAATGGAAAAATTAAATAAATAGTATAGGAGCAATAAAACCATTCATGGCCCTAAAAGTTGAAAGGAGGAAGATTCTAGCAGAATGAGTGCCATTTCTTTTCTGAAGGATTTCTATTCTATCAATTTGGTTGGGCCTCCATATCTGCAGATTCTGTATCCATGGATTCAATCAACCAGGGCTTGAAAATATTCAAAAGAGAACAAATCCAAAAAGCAAACTTTGATTTTGCCATTTTATATAAGAGATACCATTTTACTACACCATTGTAGATGATGGGACTTGAGCATCCATGGATTTGGGTATCCACAGGGGGGTCCTGGAACCAAACCCTAGCGGATACCGAGGACCACTGTACCAAAGCACATTCAAGATGGAGGAGAACATGAAGGAACATATTTACTTGGATCCAGTAACCCTTCTGATAGTGAATGGAAGAAATTCTGTGCATATGATATGAGCAGTCCAAATACTGCTTCCAGAAGAGCTTTTTCATAGAATCCTGACCCTTTGGAAAAGGGATGAAAGGAGACCGAAGGGGCTGGTTGTTTCTAGAAGAGGAAGAAAACCTCCTTGTACATTATTTCTCCGTGTATTAGAAACTTGAATTATTTTTTATTCAAATAAATGTTTTTTTATTTTATTTTTTTTAATTTTATTTTTATTAAAGTTATAACAAACAATATTTACAAATAATCATTCTTTCTTTTTATAAATATATAAGAACCAGAAAGCAAAGAAATATATACAATCAAATTTATATACCTATATACCTATTTATACCTATATAAATGTTTTTTTACCAATATATCACACAGATACTTTATATATGTAGCATGTTATATAGTATCATGCACATCAGTTCAAATACTTGATCATATTTTATTTTCTCTGCACTTGCTACACACAAGCATATATAAACAGAATTATATAAATCAGTAACACTTTACTGTGACCCATGGTTATTATGATGATCATATAGACTCTGTCTTTGCAGTTTTGCAGTTTGTTATTACTGAATCAAAAGAGGCCGGACAGAACTTGCAAAGTTACTTTTGGAAAGTAATTGGTTCCTTTACTCTTTACAGTGTTTAAAAAATAGCATCTTCCTGTTACTTAAAAAAGTTAATCTGCATTGCTTGTCGCACAGCTTTTTACTTTTTCATTACTTTCTGTTACTCTTTTAAAGACAGAAAAAAAAGTTAAGAGTTGAAAAGAAAATGATATAATTTCCTATCAAATTGCCTTTAAAAGTTTTGAAGGTAACTAAAAATTGTTATTCAGTAAAATAATTTCATTCTAAGTCATAACACTGTTCCATACTCAATCTGGCGACGACTGTCCTAATGCATTTCCCCTTTTTCAGCTGTTTTTAAAATGTCTCCGCTTTTCTTTCCTCCTGCCACTTTTTCCTATTGTCCTCAGCTTACTTCAGTCACTGAGGACTGAATTCAAAGTGCAAAAATAATTTGGACTCAATTAACTCAGAGGGGAGAGAAGAAGAGGGGCTGGGATCATACATTTCTCAGTAGGCCCAGGCAAAAACAAACCACTGCAACCTCTCCTAGCCTGGGCTTGCTTCTTCATCAATAACTTTTGCCATGGTGACCATACTTTGATATTGCATGGCCCCATGTGTCTCAGTTTCCAGTTGTGAAATGCTGGAAATAGGTTGTTATTAAATCTAACTTTGTCACATTTATATTACCCTGAAAAGTAACTATAGTTAACAATGTTACTTCTAACTTGTTACTTTGAAGTTCTGGGATTCAGTTTTTGAAGTTCTAAAATTCAAATGTACTCTAGACATATTTTTGGCAGGGTCAGAGGCAAATTACTATGGAAAGAACTGCTATATGCAAAAACATTAAAATGTTTCCAAAAATGTCAGGGCTTTGTGATTGAGAACCAGAGAACGTGGCTGCCAAATTACTATATGTTTAGAAGTGGAAATATCCCACAATTCCATCTCAAGAAGATCAGCTGATTAATTTGTTAGACATGGTGAAGATGGCTAAGTTAATAACTTTACTGAGAGAAGACTAAGTTTAAGAAACAGTGGAAGAGGGTTATAATATATTTAAAGACAATTGAAGAGAAACAAGCAGTAAGAGGTTCTGATGAATTGATAATGGTTTCTTATTTTATTGTACAATGTTATTAGAATTAAGACATTAAGATACTAATTAATAGATATATGGTTGTGTTAGGATTAATTTTATTAACAGTAGATTTTTTTTTAATCTGTACATATATAGATAAGGAACGTGGAGGAAATATGCTTAAGAAGGAATAATAACGATTCTATGGGGGAGTGGGAGATCAGATGCACATTCCCCCCTTTGTGTTTGTTAAATATTAATGTTAATTTTAGATTACGTGTATTAGGTTAGTTTGTTTGTGTTTGTAAGTTGATATATGTGTGTTTGTAAGTTTATATATGTGTGTTTGTTTTCTCTTTATATACTGTTTTGCATTTTTTTTAAAAAATGTTTTAATAAAAAATAATAAGAGAATTAGAGAACATGTGCCTGGACATTAAGATGACTTTTCCAAACGCCCATTAATAGAACTCATCATCCAAAACTCCTGGTCAATCGAAAGACCAATCTGGAAATAGGGATTCATCCTATATTAGGTGGGGTTACACTCTGCCTGAAGATGCAAGTTCATAGCTTGGGGGCACTCTGAACCTGGAAGCCCTGGCTTCAGCAGTAGCCAGGAGTGCATTTACACAGTTAAGCCTTGTGC
This sequence comes from Iguana delicatissima, assembly GCA_948472985.1. Taxonomy (NCBI): domain Eukaryota; kingdom Metazoa; phylum Chordata; class Lepidosauria; order Squamata; family Iguanidae; genus Iguana; species Iguana delicatissima. The sequence continues at coordinate 250,428 of CAOKZL010000303.1, read as the reverse complement.
ACTAGCTGTGCCCATTCCTTTCGGTATCAGATGTGGCCACCATGACACATGTCTTGGTTACATGCTGGCTGGATTACTGTAACGTGCTCTATGTGGGGCTGCTTTTGAAGAATGTTTGGAAACTTCAGCTGGTCCAAAGAGCTGCAGCCAGACTGTTAACTGGGCCGGGCTACAGGGATCGCACAACTTTCCTGTTGCAACAGCTCCACTGGCTGCTGATCCATTTCCGGGTACAATTTCAGGTGCTGGTAATGACCTTTAAAGCCTTACATAGCTGAAGTCCAGGTTATTTAGAGGACCATATCCTCCCTTATGAACCAGCCCAGGCTTTGAGGGGTCCTTCTCTCAGTTTCATCACCTTCACAGGGGCATCTCATGGGAACATGGGAGAGGGCCTTCTCAGTGGCTGCTCCCAGGCTCTGGAACTCACTCCCCAGAGAAATCAGACTAGCACCCCCTCTATTATCTTTCCACAATCAGGTAAGGGCATTTTTAATCAGACAGGCATGTATGATTATGTGCAGCCTGTCTGATAGAATGTGCTGGATACTGCATTGCTGGTGAATGTTTGAGTTTTTCATTTCATTTTAACATTGTTTAATTCTTTTTTATTGTTTAATATTGTTTTAATTTTTGTATTCTATGGGTTTTAACTATGTCTTTTTAATTGTTATAAGCTGCTTTGAGTCCCAACCTGGGGGAAAAAGCAGTGTATAAATAAAGATAAGAAGGAGGAAGAAGAGGGCTGGCACACAAGTTATTTCAGATGTGGGATGATTCTCATATAGCCTCTTTCACTGTCAGCTGGCAGTGGCTGTATATGGCTGAATTTGTAAGAGAAAGAAGCTTATTTCCTTCTGTGGAAATGTCCTTTAAAATAAGCTATGCCTTCTGAATTGCTTTCTTGGTAGCCATAATTCTCTCAGGCAAGAAAATAATGGAAGGTCTGACTGCAGAAATGTGTAGTCATGCTTATTCTTTCAACAAGCAAACAATTACACACCAGAGGGATTACAGAGAAATCACTAGCGAAATAGCATGATTGGTTTCTTATGACTAGGACCATTATGGAAAAGAGATGCAAGCTGGAAACTCTAATTTAGGAAAAGGAATGGTACTGAAAGTACAGGTACAGAAATAAAATATGATGTAAAGATCTGCCTAGGAGAGATATGGGTTCTCTATTAAACATGGAACTCTGCCTAGAAAAATAGTAACAATGCCTGATTAAGCTGCCCACAGCTTTCCAGATCCTGAGGTTCATCCACATTCATATTGTTATGTTAATTCTCTCTGTCTAATAAACAAACACACACACTCATTGGCCTAAACCCAACACTGTGATGGCACTATAATGCCAGTGTGAAAGAACTTTCTCTACTCCCTTCTTCAGCTCTTCATGCAACCTGAAAACTGGTTTCAGAGGGCTTCTCAGTCCCCAGAGTTTGTTTTTGGGAATAATGGGAGTAGGATTCCAATAGGGAGAGAGGAGATTACCTCCAATTTCACTCAAAGAAGCAGTGTATCAGTGAACCTACACACTAGATTTAGGCCTTCTTTTCTTTTCTTTTCTTTTCTTTTCTTTTCTTTTCTTTTCTTTTCTTTTAATTCCAAGTCTTGTTCTTGTTCTTCTCCCTAGATATCTGAAGAATGCTATGTTGAGATGTGAGCAATTGCTAGCCAGGTGGGTGCATGTAGAAAGATCCATTAGAAACAATGCATTTTTAATACAGTATCTAGGATGTAAAAATGATGAACTGTGGTTTACCACGCTCCCAGAAGTATTTCCATATGGTCAAACACAGATGAAAACATTTTGTGGGCTCTTTCATAAGAGAAAAAAATGTGTGTTTTCAAACAGACATTGTTCAAAACCTGGGCTGCAGCTTCTAGGGAATGAAATTACATGGACAAGCTTCTTTATACAGGTTACATACAAGACTGGATTTACTGAAATATTTTCTCCAACTAAGCAAACTTAGAAGGAGGTTTAATCAAAAATGACATTGAATAGAACAGACTGTTTCCCAAATCAAAATCCATTGAAGCTGTTTTTAACCTGGTGGGACGGTAAATGTAAGAAGAATGTTCTGTTTGCCTGGAAACAATACTGAACAACATAAATACTGTGTTACAGTATTCTTAATGTAAGGAAACACTAATAGCTGCATCTTTCTTTATCAAAATGCTTCTGAGGAAGAAGAGCAAGACAGTGCTTAACTCATCATTCCAGTTACTCCTGCATTCCTATTCTGTTTCTTTTAAACCCCCTGCCCCAAGTTATCCCACTGTTGTTGTTGCTGTGTGCTTCAAGTCATTTAGGACTCATGGTGACCCTAAGGTGAAACTATCATGGGATTTTCTGGGGCTGACAGTGCATAATGGACCCAAAGTCACCCAATTGACTGAGCGGGGAATGAGACCCTAGTCTATAGGGTCATAGTCCAACATTCAAACCACTGCACATTAACCCATACCAGTGTTTATTTTGAAAATACATGCCTAGAAACCTTTCCGTAAACCATTCTAGGGTTCATCCCCTAAAAACATGATAATGAATTGAAGAAAAGATTTAAAAATGGAGTTGGGGAGAGATTATAGGAATTTGTTCCCTAGAAGCATCACCTGAAATAAATGACATAAGACTGCTTTCATGTGGCATGATGCTGTGGCTGGCTTTCCAAGGTCATGTTTAATAATATCAGGTAATGGAATTGGATAGCCAAGTATAACAGTAATGATTTAAGCATCACAGCCATTGAAATGGAATAGCTACACAAGAAGTAAGATTAACTATGAAACATATAGCAGAAGCTACTAATTACAGAGGGGGAGGATGGAGAGATCAACTGTATTTGAGTTCAGTGGAATCAGAAACACTTTTCTATTGGATTATTTGACCTTTGCAATGCTCTCAACTAGCCTTTCAAGACAGTTAGCTTTGTAGGTCCATGTATCAGTACAACAAAGCAATGCATACATCAGCATACAGTTGTAAGGACATCAGCAAATTATAATTGCCCTATATATATTTCCTGCTCCTTTCCCTGACCTATATGGTTGATCTTGAGGCCAGAAGAGGGAACTGGTTCACTACGTCCAGGCCCAGTTCCAGATGAGAACCCCTATTCCATCTAGCTAGCAACTGTGACCAGTCTGAGCATCATAGAGAGGAAAGCTGCAACATGAATACTTCCATCATACCTGTTCCATCTCACCAGCTTCAGATGAGAATTCTTCTCATCATAATCACCACCGAACAGCACTGTGTATTGTTTTATGTTATCTGAGAACTAGGAAAGATTATGTGTGAATAGGAAGGATGGGAAGACATGGCAAGGAGGTAGGGAAGTGCTGTCCTACCACCAGAGAATTTGGGGAAGCAGTAGTAAAATATCCACTAGCACATAGTTCTCCCTTAAAACAAAACAAACATGACTCATTTTATTTATTATTCATGACTCATTTTAAACTGAAACTTTTTCTTCCCACCATGCCCCCAGATACAGCCCTAGCAGATTCCCAAAGTGAAGCTGATCCCTGGATCCACTGGAGTTGCCTATGCTTGATCTATGGAGGGGTGCTCATACATTTACATGGGATGTAATTATGGAGTGACTTTGTAATTTTCATTGTCAACTTATCTTTTTTAAGGTACTCTGACGTAATAGATAGGTGGCCTGCTTGTAGGAGAGATGGAAAGAAATTTTATTTGAATGGACAGTGTTGACAAAAGTTAAATTTGGGGACTTTCTGAGATGTGTTGAAAGAATACAGATATCTTGCCACAAGAATGTACACATTGCTGCACATCTTCAAAAATGTTAGTATCTGAATTGTGCATATACAGAAACAAACTTTAGTCAACATGAAAAGTGGAATATTTTAGGGAAATTCCATAAATAAATGTGCAAATCAGCAAAAAAATGCACATAGTTATTTTTGTGAAGTTCTATGCAAGAAGGAAACAAAAGCCTCATAACCTGACACAAATGAAGGGTAGGGGGAAATGCCAGTGTGCTCAGGAAAAATTCAAGAAAATTGACATGGTGAGACATTCACATTCTACTTTAGAGGTCTTGGTTTGGCTTAATGCAAATTCCAAGACCCTGAACTCCCTGTACAAGCTTATCATTCAGCTGTTAGGCAGGGAGAAGCAGGTAAATGAGCATGGTGTATGGGGAAGACCATCTCTCTGCACCTTTATTCATTTATTCATTGCGTTTATATCTCACTTTTCTCCCAAATGGGAAGCTCAGCATCAGTTATGATTTTCACACTTCTGTTGCATTTTTCTGCGTGAACCACTGAATAAGTCTCATATAGTTTAATATCACTGAGGATTGTGGTATTAGATAAGTAATTGTAAGCAGCCAGCAAAAGTAATCAAAACACATAAGTTTCCAGCATAGCTAAAGAATCAGAAAAAGACAACCATGAAGAAAAGCTATATATATGAATTATGAACTATGGCCAGAAGCCAGATAGGTGTACCACAGGTATAGAAGTTGTGCCCTGATACAATGAAAGGATCTACTGGAATACAGCTGATAAAAAAATAAAAGAATATAAAAAGCCAGAAGTTTAGATAAAATGGGCCACTTCTTTAGAAAGTGTGGTAGTGCAAACAGTGGCTGGGTATAAATATTATTGCTCAACGAACAGGGAACAGATATTGTATCTTAGGCTGATATGTTACTATATACTGATACATTAATATACTGAATTGTGTCTTTTAAGAATATATTGTAACTCCAGTTGGAATACAAGCAATGTGGGTTGCCATATCTCATCTTTTGAATGCAGTTGCTGTTTTCTCCTGTAGTTTAGCACTCCACCCCAATCTTATAAGAGGATTTGAAATGAATGTGGGCTCCAAAGATTTTCCAGATGCTCCAACAATACAATCTTCCCTCTGGGTATCACACTGGATTTTGAGACAGGCACAGCAATACTTAAAGCAACATGCCCTAAATGTTGAATAACAATCCAATCTTGACCAAATTAACAATTCCACACTAATTGACAGAACACTGTGTGTTTATAAACAAACTATATTTTGACACTTTCAGTTCACAACTACCAAAGAGACTTCACACTAGCATGATTCGATTCTCTCCCTTCAGCTGTGACAGAGAGATTTTTTGGGGGGAAATCCCTTTCTTTGATTGCATGCACCCTTGTGGTTCAGGAGAAGTCAGATTGGTGACTCAGAGGCAGACTGTAAGGATTTCTAGGTAGACAGATATTAAGATCATGCAGTTGGTTTCCATGCATGGGCAGAGATTTGACCTAAAGATTTAGCGCACCACTCAAATCACTACACTATGTTGGTTCTCAATTCAGCCTGGCTCACTTGGAAAAGTGCCAACCAACTGGACAGTGGGGTATGGAAATATATGAGGGGATTTCAGCACATGAGGTGGCAGACTGAACATGAATGGATCAACCAAACTGTATTCTATATTTGACTTAAAGAATCTTAAAGCACTTCCTGAATCAAGAGCTGAGAATCACTTTGCTACATCCATTCCATCAGCACAGAATATCACATTGTATAAAATGACTCTGCGTATAATCAGTACAAAAAACTGGGTTAGTTTAAAACAGAAATAAAAATATCTAATTATTCCCTAAGTCACAAAATAAGAAGATTAAAGACACCATTCATTTTTTCTCTAACATATTTGAAAGACAACAGCTCTTTCTTAAAAAATGGCAGATACGATGGTCTTATTTTTGAATTCTGCATCAATCAAATTTCATTAGATTTGCTACTGGGGTAGATAAAAAAATATTCAGGTTTAATAGTCTTGCCATTGGCCTCTCGAGGTTAAGTTACTCAGAAATACATAGTCTATGAATATGTATTTCACCCTTTGGAAATACATACACAACTCTCAGAAGAGTCATCTTCTTGAAAATCAAAATATTTGGAGCTCTCACCACAAGATTAGGAACTGAAATGCCTGAAGGGTGTTTATGTTTATTCAGAGAGGAAATGCATATAGGACATTCCACCTAAATTGGCTTTAAAATTTAAATATATATTTCTGCATTAGATACATGGAGCAATTACATTGCTTTGTCTTGCTCAATCTTTGCAGCAGTGTACTCAGGGAGGGGAATACAAACATAAGCTCTGGTCTCTTCTTCTCCACCAAAACTTCCTGGATTGAACCAGAATATCTGAAACAGAACTGTAACTGTGTTCATCTGAATATGGCTACAGTGCTTTACACAACTGGGAGCCCTTATCACACAGGACTTCTGATCACTCAAAATGCTCTAAATGTACTCAACCAAAGATGCTTGCATTTCTGCTTCAGACTTTCCCCCACATTTCAAGGATCATATTTCATTATCACTTTTTGAGAGGTGTAGATGAGAACAGAAACTTTCAGACATCAGGAGAAAGGCCAGTAGAAGAGAACCTTTACATTTACCTCTTATAGAATCCTATTGACAAGTGATACCTTGTTTGCCAGTGGAATCCTATTTATCTGACTTAACTGGGACTAAACCCACTGAATATAATAATATCTCCTTCTTCCAAATACAGTAGGAGCCCCATATCCGCGGATTCATTATCTACTGACTCAGTTATCTGCGGTTGGCTCCCTGCCACCACCACGATAGCGGTGGTGGCAGGTGGGAGAGAAGCAATGAGTGAGGGCTTACGCTCATTACTGCCTCCTGCCCCTCACCCTAGGCCCGATCTCAGCGGTGGCAGCAAAGAGTGTGGGATCGCACTAATCGCCACCTCCTGCCCTGTGCCCTAGGCCCAATTGCAGTGGCAGACAGCGAGAAAACAGTGGGTATCGCAGGATCGCACCCCTCGCTGTTTTCCTACAGCAATGCTACTTGAAGTGGTGGTGCTTGGATGAGTGCCAGTATACAAACCATTTGCTGCCAGTCCCCAGAGAGGTTTCAGGGAAGAAAGAAACAATTGAGCCCAATGGGCACAAATACAGTACTGGTCCCTGACACAGTGGAGAAAAAATGGAATCTAACACATCAGATAGCTGGGAAAATATTGTCCTATATTGTCCAAGAAGCTAGAGGTGGTGCAAAATTCTATTTCATCCCTTGATAGAAGCTGGTTCACATTTGCCCATTGTAGTTCCTAAATAGGCAGCACGCTTATTTGTATGCTTCTAAGACTGTGATTCCATGTTCAAGGTGCTCATTTTGACTTTTAATGTCCTTCACAGCCATAAGAATGCATGTTTCTGTATATCAACTCAAGACCCAAGTGCAGCTGGGATTCAGGACTTGCTCCTCATGCCTTCCATAGTAATAGTGCATTTATCAGCATTCTAGGTTTTCAAATGCTTGTCTTATTGTGAGTCTGAGTTCATCTTTTTCCAAATTTTACCAAACTTGTAAAACCCTCCTGTTCCAGTATTCACTTGTCTGATATTTGAGGAGCTGATACATTTTTGTGTGTTTGATTATATTCCAAGCTCTATTTGTATTTTTAAAAATGATATGTAAACTGTTGAGAACATTTTGTAAAGGAGGTAATGAAACATTTTAAATAAATTCACATATTCCCAATCTATCAGTGATAAGTATGCAGAAGCCTGTATATGCATACAAATTTTCTTACCTGATCAGGATAGCAATGTATAGAAACAAAACATTCAAAAGGCTGGATGACAAGAACAGTTATATCATTTATATCATCTGGATACAGTAATAATTTTAACTAAATAAAAAGAAAAGCTTTTATTACTTGCTGTTGTTCACTAACTTAGAACAAGGCAGCAGTAAATGGTCTTCTGGTGAAGAAGAGAAAGTACCAAATTACCCTCAGATGATGTACTTCACAGTGCTATGCATGCCTTCTCAGAATTAAGTTTAATTACATGACAGTAGGCATGGGAGTGGAGGTTCTGTTTTCTGAATCTGCAATCATTTGAAAGCAAAAGGCAAACTCTCTGGAATTTAAGTATAGCATAAACTCCATCTATTGTTGCCCAATTGTCCAAATAAATCTGTGAATGTTTTCTTGCTGTTACACAATTCTCTAAAGATATTTCATTATCTAAACATTTCCATGGTCATTCTGATAAAATTGCACTATATTGGGTTCTGCTAAAAGGGGACAAAGGAGGGGAGAATATTTGTTGCTAGTTGCCTTGAGAGTATTTTTATCCTTAAAAGTAGCCTTCAAATATTCCAAAGTATATAAATAAAATGCACCAGTCCTAACATGAATCAATTAATCTATCCTTGGAGATTAAGTTACAGCTAGGGATGGGCCAACCGAATCCTCAAATCCTGGGCAAAGATTCAAGATTTGGGGATCCAAATCCCCCTGCCAAAATAGTTGAACTGAATCTTTTGAATCCTGCTGGTGGTGGGCAGGAGAAGGTAGCGGGGAGCATGATCCCACACTCCCCATCCTTTTCCTGCCTGCCTCCAGCCAGATCCTGCCCCGAGCGGGAGGCAGAAGCTTGCAGGGAGTGCGATCCCGTGCTCCTTGCTCTTTTCCTGTCCGCCGCAGGCCCGATCCTGCCCAACCCTGGCGTGAGAAACTTGCAGAGTGCATGATCTTGCACTCCCCACTCTTCTCCCACTGGTGCCAGAGCAATCCTGGGATCCTGAAAGTTTTCCTGAAAGTGAAAACTATTATTTAATTTTTTTTCATTAAACAAAGATGTCAAATTCTGCTTCAAAAACACTTTTAACTAGAGGTGCTTTCTTTCCCTTGCCTTTTAAACACTTTTTTAAAAATGGTTTCGAAAGAGTCGAGATTTGTGAGATTCATGGATTTCCAGAACCTTCCAGGGATTTGGATTCAGAAAATTCTGGATACATCCCATCCCTAGTTACAGCATAAAACTAAAGGATGGAAAATGTAGCCTTAAATCCAGTTCCTAATACACATCACCTTTAGTGTGGGACATCACCAACAGTTTCAGGGTTTCTTTTAAAACAAATCCATGGGTAACATTATTTTCCTAAAATTATAACTACTCTAATATCTCTGAGGCCTGTGGAAAAAAAATTGAACTACAAAACACTTTAAATATGAGTCTGAAAGTACTTGCACAAAATAATTTGAAGACAGCATGGTAGCATTTCTGCTAGAATGATTTTGCCACCTGTGATCTAGTTCCAGCCAACAGGCAATTGGATGACAGCTGTTGTGTTGTTGTTTTTCTAAAGACACAGCTTAAAATATTATTTAAGCATTTATACCTTCCCACCAATATTGGGTCCAAAATTAACTTCCAAAGAATCATTCAAAATTACAACTTTAAAAGACAAAGAGAACAAATATAGCAACTAATAAAAAAGTAAAACAAAAACAAAAAGGTAAATGCTACAAAAATCTGATACAATTTAAAACAGTTTAAAACTATCTTTAAAAAATATAGGTATTTGACCCATGTGAATGGGAGGGTGATTCACTTAGATTCAATCTCTGTGCCAGAAAAACCCAATCCCCATTGTAGCCACTCATCTTATTTTGGAAACCAGCAGTACAGTTCTTCGCATAATTTTGGAAAAAAAAAAAAACAGTATCTGGAAATCATAGGGACTGCAGATTTTAAAGCATGATTGAACAAGTAGTTCTATATTTCCCAGTCAGTAATCTGTCCAGTTCATAATTTTGCACCATTTGATTGTTCTGTTCAGGCTTGAGAAGAAGGCTCCCATGCAGCATCTCATAACAGTCTAAGCTAGATTTTACCACAGCATGAATGAATACAAGAAAATCCAGCTTTCTCAGAAAGCTGGTGTACCTCAAAATAAAGTATATTGCAGTGTTCCTCCACACTGATGGCTTTGGCCTTTGTGAATTTGATGATTTGCAAGATGCCCACTCGCCTCCTCCCTAGTCTCCCCCTCCCATTCCCTGGCCTTTTGCCCAGGTGCACTTCCTTCCTTCTTTGTACATTTGCAAGCCAAATGCGAACTGGTTTATCCTCTCTACTAGATACAATTTGTTTCTTAGAATTTTTATCCTTTTTCCTATGGGTGGAATGCAAAATGCCTGAAGGTTTGCCTTTAACAGAAGTCTTCCCCTGCCAGGAAAGTAAGAGGAAAACAGTAAGGGGCTAGTCTTCATCAAAAGGGAATTCCTCAGTCTGTGAGCAGCCCTGGAAAAGATCTCTTCTTGCACATTCACCAAGTATGACCCTGCAGATGCCAGGACTGAGAGAAGGGCCTCTTCTGCAGAACCCAATGTTCAGAGATGCTTGAGATGGAAGAATACAGTGTTCCAAAATCATATAGGACTTTATAAACAGCTCTTTGAATTCTGTTTGGAAATGGACCAGCAGACAATCAAAATGTTCTTCCTGCAACCACCCCCAGTCAATGGTCTGGTGAGAGTCCTTCAGACCAATTGAAGTTTCCAAATATTCTTCAAAGTAGCCTCATATAGAGTGTGCTATCATAATCCAAATAGGCTAAAACTAAGGAACGAACCACTGTGGCAAGGATGTTAGCACATACTGTATATGGCTGTATTTAAGAGCCTTTCCACACTACACTGTTACAGTCCTATTATTCCACTTTCAACTTCCCTTGGAATTCTGGGGCTTGCAGATTAGGGAGGAATATTTAGAATTTTCAGCCAGACAGCTTTTTGGCCTCAGTAAACTGCAAACCCCAGAATTCCACAGGATTTTGAAAGTGACATAATAGCACTATATTGCAGAAAGGCCCTAAGCCACTCTTTCCCTCATTGTCTTTCTGCTTGCTTCCTCTATTCAGTCACACCTTGATAAGGAGGGGAAAAAACTTGCAAAAAATAAAAATAAGAATGAGCAAAAGGGGTTCTTTCAGATTCCCATTTGTAACATGCACCAATTGTTTAATTGCTTTACAATTCTATCTTTACAAGGCATCATCAACAAAATCTGCTTCTCAATAGAAGCACAAGTGATTTGAAGACACAGGGCCTTTTTGGACATTACTCTCCTACCATACAGAGAGATCAGGAGCCAATTGGCATTATCCATTTCCTCCCTGTTCCTTTTTTTAGCCCTCTCCAATCCTATCCTTTCTAGTGAGTGAGACATATGTATGATTTACTTCGTGCTTTTTTAAATTGTATACTTTTTTTTCTTCCTCTTTTTCTGGACAAATAATCAGGTACCAAAAATAGTAAAAGTATTTCATGATATGTATATGGGGTAGTGGGAGAGGGAGTGTGTAATAGCCTGTCTAGGACAGCAGCCTATTGTAAGCCGCTTGTAACCATGACAACAAATTATGAACATCCTTTTTCATATAAGAAAAACCTTAACTATCTTTTCCCCTACAACCACTATACATGGCTGCAATTTCATCTAGTCTATGAAAGGCAGACTGCATCTTCTCTCTTGGGCATCTGTGTGAAAAGGTCCATACTGGAAGCTACCATGACTAGGACACAGAATTGAGAAAGTTTACCTTGACTACAGTGCCCAAAATCCCCCAGCCAGCCATCATGGCTTCCTTTTTGAAGGATCTGGGAATTTGTAGTCGACAAAAGTAACATTTCCAAGTTCTGACAAGACTTTATAAAGTTCTTCCATAGTGGTGTAGTGGATTATGGTAACAGTGCAGATTTATCCATGTGAAACAGTGTTAAAAGTGAAATCGGTCAAAATAAGTACAAGAACACATAAAGATGCATCAGGAAATCAGGGACAAATAAATCCACACTAGCTTCACTGTTCTTATATATCTCTTTGAATCGTGCAAAGCTAGGCAGACACTGCCAACTTAACTGCAAGTGTTGCTTTACAATATTTTTATCTTTATCACTGCACCACTTTGGTTAACCCCAGGGGTTCAGCTTGCAGCTGTGCAGGAGCCAGTTGTAAGAGACCTCATTTCACCTTTGATATGGGAAGCTCTGCAACTTCCACTTATAATTCGCACAACTTTCTTCTGGTTTTCCTGTCCTGTGTTCCAAAGGATAATTTTTTATTGCTGATTTTAGAGCCAGGCAGTTGAATAGGTTCCCTTGAAATTGCTGCCTCTAAGCAGTTTAGTTTTTAATTACTATGCAGGCATTTGTGGCATAGGATTCAAGACAGCCAACTGTAGACTCTGCAAGCGGCCTCTGAATGGAGACTAATTACTGAAATGTAAGTTTTAACCAAATGTTTCAGGTCTACATCTATACATGTTCGGTAAAAGGAAGATATTTTGATCCGATGGAAAGATTTTTAAAAAGTGTTTAAAAAAGCACTACAATCTTAGTCATGTATGTACAGCAACTGCCCAAAGGGAGATGTTCACTTAAGAGAAGCAGTTACAGGGGTGTCAATCCAGTCCAAGTGATGCATGGGATATCCAAGAAGATGGAGAGTCACAGGGGTAAGGTCTCAGCTAGTCCGGAGACTGTCACACAGACCACTAGTCCAGATATCCAAAGCCAAAAAGGGATGAGACTTGGGTCATTTCCCCACTACACTGTTATAGTGCTATTATTCCACTTTCAACATTCTATGGAATTCTGGGGTTTGTAGTTCACTGAGGCTAAAGAGCTCTCTGGCTGAGAATTCTAAATGCCCCTCTCTAAACTGCAAACCCCAGGATTCCATAGGATGTTGAAAGTGGATTATAACAGTGCAGTGTGGAAATGGCCAGAGAGTCATTAAATGTAGCTAGTCCAGTCAAGAATGCCAGGAAACAGGAAGACCAAAAGCACATCCAGTGAAAGAGGTTGAACTGCTGTGAACAACAAGTATTCCCTGAAGGTGGTAATTTTATAGGTGGGTGCCAGATTGATTAGTCAGCATTTTCTATTTATCTGACAGTTCCTGTGTAGTTTTTTCTTGTCTCTTTCCCAAGCATCTAAGGGCGGGGATAGGGGGAATGTCCTGTGCCAGAAGCCAGCCAAGATTCACAGCTCTCCAATAGTCTGTTGCAGCAGCCATGGACACAGTTTGAACAGTTCATCAGCCAGTTACTGTTTATTGTTTCTGCAGTCTGCGTCAGTAGTAAATTCTGAGTGACAGTCCAAAGAGATATCCAGCAGCAAAATTAGCACATGGGGAGAGAGTCAAGGTTTCCAGGAACATGAGTCAGGAATCCAAATGTAGAATGATATCAGGAAAAATACTTACACAGTTGACCCTACACATTCACTAGGGTTAGGGACTCTGTGGAAAAAACACAACTATCACAATGTGTGTGTGTGCATGGGGAGAGTGGGCACCCAGGGTCCAAACCAAATTAGGGAAAAAATGGGACAAAGGGATGGGTCAGCAGTGTGGCCTTATACTATCTCTTTCTCACTCATCTCCTTCCTTGAGTGGCAGGGGCATCAGGAGAAGGTTCATGAAACTGAGAAGTTAGAGTGCAAGCTCTCCTTAGTGGCCAAGAAGTGGCTGGTGGAGAAGAAGGACCAGAGGTGGGTTTTTAAAGGGGTGCACAGTCTGATCACAGCTACCAAGAGAAAAAATACTTCCAGAAAAGAGGCCCCTGAGTTGGGGGTGAGGGTGGAGGTTGGAGAAACTTGCAAATAATCAAATCCATGAATCTTAAGCATGCAAATGTGGAGGGACAACTGTACAACATAAGTACGTAAGCATTTCTTTTTCATTTTCTTACACATAAATTACTGACTCAACACCATGTTGAGTCAGACCAAAACTCTGTCATGAACTGCTCAACATGTTGCCTATGGGAGGTCCATTAGCAAGACATGAGTGCAATGGCAACATTGTACTCCAAGCCAGAATCAGACAGTGAGAGGTATACAGCACATGGCACGAGAGGAAGCATACAGCAATCATGACTAGCAGACATGAATATCCATGTATTTGTCTCATCTCCTTGTAAATGCTTTCATGTTGTCAGCCATCAGTACATCCTCTGGTAGTAAATTCCACAGTTTAACTATGTGCTCTAACTAAAGCTCAAAAACTGTAGTTTTCTAGAAAGCTTGCATTTTCCACATCGTTCCAAAGATTTCCCCAACCTTTTGGATCAGACTGGAAGGAAGGAGCAGTTTTTATCCATCCTCTTACCCTCCAAAGCCTTTTGTTAGGGTTAAAGACCTCACAAAATGTGGCAGAATGATGTCACAATCTGCAGTTGTTCGAAAGGATTAACAAAAATCCAATGCCCTGCTTTGAAGAAGTAAAAGTAACTTTCTTGTGTCCAAAGTTATTAAAGGACATGAGCCTAGACCTTTAACTTTGGGGACTTTGTGTCATGGGTATATGGCCTTCTGCCATACATTCACCCACAAGTTAGGACACAGATATTGGCTGACTAAACAGAAATATTATCAGTTACTAAATAATAAATTAAGCCTATAACATGACCATTTGGAAACTGCCAAACATGTCTAAACATGTAAAATGTCAAACATGTTATCATGGTCCGTTTTGGAGTAATGATGGAAATGTGGTAGTGCACAATTCAACTTATAACATGTCTATATAATTCTAAACTGTCTGTGCTTCATTTTAGAACAGGAGAAAGATTATATAATCTTCGTGTAAAATGTGAAAGAAAGGATCCAGGCCTAGTATCACTACTAATTCTGGAGACAAAACTCTTCTTCTGAATAAATATCAGAAATTTCAGAAAAGGAAATGTAATGACCACCACCACCACAACAAAAAGGAACTTAAACAAATGATGTAATTTTAAGATTATTGGCTATAATTAGTGTTTATGTTTCCATAAAATAAGTTAGGAAATGGGGCAGACTCAGAGCCAAACTAGGCATTTCTTTGTTGGATTTCTTTGACAGGCATGTAACTGTGGATCTTTGCACTAATTGGTGGATATCACTTGGATGGGAGGGGAAATTTATCTCTTTCCAGTATAGTTGGAACAATACTGTCTTGCCAAATGCCTAGAACACATAAATGAAAAAAAAAATCCCTACAGGAAACCAATAGTTTTGTTTTTGTTTTTGTTTACATCCAAGCACTCTAGCCATATAAGATGTGCGTGTTTCAGTTGCCAGATATGCCATGGAGGAAAGCCTCTCCTTCCTGGATACTGCGTTCCAAGCAAGATCCCCCACCTGTAATTACTAAAGAAAATAGAATACATATCTGCATGTTACATATTAGAGAAAAATCCAGTTTGGCCGTAAGTTCTGGAAATATTACATACTTGTCATGCAATAGTAGCCTTTAATTCCTCTTACTAATTCACTAAGAGTAGTTCCCCATGTGTCATGAGTATTTGAGTGGATATAGGCATAGCTGTTTGGTACACTGTAGAAAATATCTGTCTATATATGATCTCTTGCAGTCATGGGAATGTTCATGAGTACTAGAGGGGTTTGGGGACCACAGATAATGAAAATGTATCTTCAGGTTTTTTTCATCTGCTTGAGGCAAAGAAAACAGCAGTCAAGGGCACTTCAGTTGTTTCAATAGCTGATTGCCTGGACAAGTCAATTTCATATTCATCTGGATTTGTGCCATGTGAGTATGGATTTTAAGCTATGATGACAGAATTAAGATGTCGTATTCAAGCAAGGCATCCTTTGGTTGTAAACTCCACTGTAAACCTGAGAGCCTAAATGCATTGCAGTACTTGGCTGGGAGACCACCAATGAATACTAGATGCTGTTCCACTGCTGAGTATTCCTTGCCTAAGAAAACCCTATGAAATTCATGGATCACCATAAGTCAATAGGCAAGACACACACACATATACACAGACACACTATCTAGGACAAGTAAACTAGAAAGATGCAACTCAACTTGCATAACATACTTCAATACTTCAGGAATTTTCTGGTAGAAAGGATAGTGTGGATTCTGATGAGACTTCTACTGAAAAGCAATATTTTTCAGGGCAATTCAGGATCATGGGGACATCATTCTCCAAATATCCCTTATGGCTGTGGCCAGTGGCAAAAGCCAGTAAGTCCCTCCCTTTAGCTATGCAATCTCGAGGTCATTTCCAACACAAAAGGCACAAGGTAGGAAAAAGATCATCGAAATTTCTGTTCAAATGGTTTTGTCGCCATCGTTCTCCATCAAACAACGCACTCACTTATGGCTAATGGTGCAGATGAAACTAATAGCAGCTTCCCTCTGCTCCATGACAGACTAACAATGTGCTCCACCTATAAATGCCTTGCATATTTCCTCCTTCAAATGCTTTTTGGTTTAATAAAAGCCATAAGTTAAAGGAGGGCAAAAGAGTTGGACAGCCCTCTCTGTAGAGATAGGGTATAGGTGATCTCCCATAACCACAAATTGAACTCAGCACATGAAAGCTGACAGAACTGTCTGGGAGTAAGGAGTTAAAATAATACTCACAAGTTCATCCATTAATTCCAAAAGAAATGACCAGATTTCTCATTCCTAGTATGATATCATGCATTTGCCACAGGTATGGACAGCTGTTACACTTAATCATTTAAAGATACAGTTCTTGAAAATTTCAAGTATTTTTTTGTTTTTGTTTTGTTATAACACACACATTTTATAAGACTTTAAAATTATGTCACCTTTTATTTATTTATTTCATTTGTGTGTGTATGTGAACTTGACAAGACTTTCTCCAGGGCTTTAAGCAATGGATGACATTTTAAGCATTGACAGCTGAGTTCATTATGATTTTAGAAACCTGGAGTTTCAGAAAAATGCTCAGATGTATTAGACTAGTAATGAAGTCATGAGAGCTGGCAGCTCTGACAAGATCTCCAAGATGGCACATCAGTCAGTTTAAAAAGAGGCTGGATAGTGCTGAATACACAGTTACATCAGGCCAAGAAAGTAATTGCACCTAAGCCGATGCCCTACAATGCCCCCCTACCAGCACACTTTATTTCAGCAACACAAAGCTGTGCACTGTGAAACTGGTCCCATATACATCCTGGGGGAAAAATAAATATATCTCTTGATTTTTCTTTTTCCCATGAGATCTACTTTCACATGTCATGTTATGAGATAATAATATAGTGGCTTGCCCAAACGAGGACTGTGCCCGGTAAAGAATCTTCAGGAGTTCTCTGAAAGTAGTGTAAGCTCTATAGCTCTGTTCCTAGTAAATTAATGAATTTTCTTAATCTGTTTAATAGATTAAAACTATAGTCAATATCTAATGTTAAACTATTCACCTTTTTCTCTAGCAGAGGCAAATAGGAAATTCAAGGCCAATAGAAGCTTAGATCTTTTTTGGATTTCAAGAACATATTGTGAGTATCAGCCCAATACTCTCTTCAAATAGTTTCTTCCCTTTGGTACTTTAAAATTTGGACTTCTGGTGGCTATTGGCATTTTTGTCTTCTAATTTTTTGGTGTCCTTTTGATTCCTTCTTCATTTCCTGATTTGCATATTGCGCTATCTAATATAGCTTGCCAAACAATACAAACAGTTGGGAACTCTTCTTACTCACAAAAACATAATGAATTCATATAATATTACAAAATATTTCTTAATTCACAGAGAAACCTTGGACTAAATTCAATAGTTTTTTTAAAAAAAATTCCACAATGTTATAATTTTATACAATTTTTTAAAAGTTGTTGTTTTTATCATATAATGTCAAAGATATCTATGATTAGTATCAAAGATGTAATATCAAAGATGTTTATGAAGTAGACAAGATGTTCATCTGATGAAATAAACAGAAATTTATCCTAGGAACTTCTCAGAGGTGCTAACAAGATCCCTTTGCATAGTGATAGCGCTAACACAGCTATGTCTTAGAATACTAAAGGTAAACACCCTTAGCATTCTAAGACACAGCTGAGTTAAGTAGTATCAGTATGCAAAGAGATAAATCATAATTGTTCAGTGTTTGCCATTAGTTTAATTCATTACCTGGGGAATAATTGAAGGGATTCCCATTTTGAGTCATTTTGGGGTAACTTTTATTGCTTTTAATATTTAGGAATAACGTCTCAGTAAAAATGACAATTAATACAATGAATTAATTTTATATTTACTGACACAAAATCAGTAATT
Organism: Iguana delicatissima; assembly: GCA_948472985.1. Taxonomy (NCBI): domain Eukaryota; kingdom Metazoa; phylum Chordata; class Lepidosauria; order Squamata; family Iguanidae; genus Iguana; species Iguana delicatissima. Next base: position 232,518 of record CAOKZL010000303.1, on the reverse strand, counting down.
TCTCAAATAATGTTAACAGCATTGTATTAAGTAACATATCCAAGCTTTCTCCAGAGCACTGATACTGTATCAATGAAACAGAAATGCAACAGTTGAAAAATTACACATTATTTGTTATCTAATGCTTACAGGCAAAAGAGAAAGATCTGGTCATTATGGGGGCATATCTTTGGAGTATCCAACTATGGATGTACAGGTGGCACATTATGACTTTGCTATGGGCTTTGTTTATCAAGCTTTAGCCAATTTTATATTATTTTAACCGGTATTTTTTTACATTTTGAGGACATACAGAAAAAAAATAATAATAATAATAATAATAATAATAATAATAATAGACATACAGAAATAATAATTATGCTTAATCCAAATGGCTTGTCTCTTTCCTTATACACACACACACACACAAACTATGTTATAAATAAGCAAATTCCAGTAGTGTCTTATGATGTTATAGTATGATTAAATATCAAGGACAAATTCATATTCAGGACACAGTTATTGTGGATGAAAGTTGTTCTATTATAATATTGGTATACAGGTAGCAGACATGTGGTGAAATAAACCAAATATTTTATTATCTTTTATACTGTGTGAATTCATAATTTGATATGGATGCAAGTAGGTGAAACAGAGAGCAGTTAGCACCAGAAGAAACCTTTCATAGCAGCAGAAACAAAGCTCATAGTTTTGTTTTGAAATTCAGTTTTGAAATAGCATTGTAGGCATTCCAGTAACGTGCTCTACCTTCCACAAAGCAAGCTTGGTAGCTGACATAAGGCCAAAAATACGGGAGGGGTGTGTAGTGTATGAAGATATGACTATCTCTAGTACACTCCCAAACATTGTCTGTTACCTCCATATAAATATGGATATACTTCTGTATACACAACAGTCTAAGTAGCATCACTACCTCCATGCATTTTAAGAAAGAAAAACATGAATTTCTGTGCAATGAAATGTTCAGATGTTGTACAGGAGTCCTTTGTGGAATGTTTATGGAAACACAAAATATCCATCTTGTTAACTGACAAGACCACAGCTGCTGCAGTCATTTAAATACTCTCCTTTGTCATTTCAGGGCAACCTTTCTACAACAATGAACTATCTGAGTAGTTTCTTTCAAACAAATTATTTAAGCTGACCTCTCATAAAAACAACCTGCATTAATTGAAGACTTTCAGAATTATTTTCAGCCACAAACACACACCCCCGCACTGTTTTATGCTTGTTCACCATAAACACCACAGTGTCTTTTTTTATCATAATATTTATCTGGAAATCAAAACCAAAGAATCTCGTACAGTTCTCCTTTTGCATTCCATAACCATTGCTATGGAAGCAGAAGCATAACAAAGGCAACCAGTCTTCTATAATCTCAAGTCAAATCCAAATCATAGAGGCCAGTTACATCAAAATCTCAGAAATATGTATACAGAAATGTACCTGCATACTCAGAGTGATCAAATAACCAAAGCTACCAAGAGCATTAGTCTATATAGAAGCTGATTTTGAAGATTCATTTATAAACCTACGTACGTAGGCACCTTCACACATGCTTTGTAACAGCTTTGCTGCTTTAACAATTTTCTGCATTTTCAACAGGCAAAGATGAAATGGAAAAAGTTAAATTCAAAAGGTGCAACACCAGCAAACCAATATCAGACACTTTATTGATCAATGACACTGATTCACATGCTTTTTTTTTTCCTGATAGGTTAGTGGTGTTGAGATTTTCCAGTACTAAACTCTGAATGTTATATCAGAACTTAAGACATTTCTTGCAATATGGAAAAGGTAAGAGACTAACAACATTTTATTGATTTCATCTTAATAGATGAAACTAGGCATTTAGTTTCAGTATCATTACTGTCAAAAAGGACCTCCAATTAACTGTAAAAAGATCCTTCCACAACAGAACCTGTTATCTATTTTTCTTCTGGAATACTACCACCAACCATGCAAGAGCCCCTAATGACTGATTACTAAGGGTCGTTTCATATTTCACAATTATAGTGCTATGAGTCCCTTTAACCAACATGAAACATCCTATGGAATATTGTGATTTATGGCTTAGGCAGACATATTAAGAACTCTCAGCCAGAGAGCTCTACTGTTTCATTAAAGCGCAATCTCTAGGATTCCATAGGATGTTGCCATGGCAGTTTAAGTGGAAGCATAGTGCTATAACTATATGGTATGAAATGGCCCTAAAATTTTAGAAAACTGCCTTCTCTGAGCTAGGCCATGTGGATCAGCTCAGGACAATCTCAAAATCTGGAGGCAATTTCTGAACAATTGAGCCAAAGTACAGTTACAATGAGAATATGTATGACAATCCAGTGTATGGCTGCAGTGAAATTGGAAGACTACACGTAGAAGTTAGAAAATAATCAGACTTGTGTACAGACTTATATACAGGCAGTATAGTTGTAGATTTGAAGGGGATATAAGTGACTCGTGTACAGAACAGCAGCCTCAGTCCCTTGTGATGAATAGTCACACTTCTGAGGAACACAGTGTTGCACTATCAAAAAGATAAGGAAACTTCAGCTTATGAATTCCCTAAGAATCATAAAAGTAGACCTATATTATTTTTGGTTTGTTTGTTTCAAGTATCTTTGTATTGCAACTCTGTACTAAATAAATTAGTAGACAGCATATCCAATACAGTCAATTCCTTCTGACAAAATAAAAAGAGTTCTCAAAAAGTAAATTCAACAATATTTGATCATCTCACACACAATGTTAACAACAATAATTACACAGTAAAACACTTTCAACATTTGCTATCAAATGCTGTGGGAAGTTCAAAGGTCATTCTGATAGCAAGGGATGAAGTACTCCAACAAGGTCAATACAAAGTTAACAGCATTGCTTACTACAAGAGATTTTTTGGCACAGATACAGAAACAGCAGGAAACTGAATGCTTTGACATCCAATTTGCTAGATAATTCCAAGACTCAGATTATCAGGTAGCAATGAAACTTAGTTGCACAGAAACAGACTACACTGGAACAATAATCATATGCTTAATGGCATATTTATACCCCATTTTGTAAAGCATTATGTATTTTCTAAAATAAAACAAAACTAATGTAAAAAGAATATAAGGAGCAAAAATAGGTGGGGGTGTTTACCTTCTTTTGATCTTCTAGCTTGTGACTGAGTGGATTTCTTCCATGCCTGCTCATTTCTGAAGGTAAATCCATCACATCTGTTCCTTGTCTCTCAAAATGGAATTAGTACTCCACAACAGCAAACTAATCCACAATGTACTATCGACAGATACAGAGACACACTGCTATTTCCATCACACACCTTCGTGGAAATTCACCGACTCCAAAGAATGATTTAAAAAGCCATGGATTGAGTAGATGAAACAAATTTCATGATTCTCTCTCGGGACCTTCTGATTCAACATATCGTTCTTAAAAGCCGATACATCCAAAGAGAAATGATCACTCACTCCTTCAGCGCCAACTGCTATCTGTTCCTTTCTATACAAGTTTCCATTTTTGAATGTTACATCCTGTCTGTGAATCTGTTGGGAAAGAAACATGAATTATCACTGACAGTTCGTATTTTGAACTTTCAGTCTTCCAATTGTTTCCCCATTACGGATAGAAATGGCTTATTATTTGGTCTGAGAGGTAAATTATCAATAAAAAAAACCATACACTTGTCAGTCTTCACCCATAATCAGCTACAGCTGACTCCATTTTGTGCAATATTAATATTTTTACCCAACACGGCAAATGTACATTTGGACTTTTACTAATGGCATTCAAAAGAATAATACCTAGAGTAGAAGTAACTGCACACAACCATCTGGTTAGATATATGGCACAAATCCAGGTAGTAAGCAGCCACAGTATGCCTGATAGTCATGAGAATCAAGTGTCTTTTCAATTACTAGAAGGAAGAGTATATGCCTTGTGAGTCTGAGTATATATATGCCACAACTGAGGAAGATACACAGAGAAAATGTGTGGACTAAGGACCAAACAATACACGATGGCAGTAGTTCTGTATTAAACCCAGACTTGCTCTCATCTATGAATAAAGATGATGCTTGATCATGACAATGGCCTATAAAAATTAAGTTTCTGACTGTTTTTTTTTATTGAACCACATGGAAATAGTTGGATAGATTTTCACCAAATGTAAAAGGAATGTTTCGCATGGCTTTCTATGAATTGTACGTATAGGCCCTGTGAGGCCACCCCAATTAGTTTTCATTCATACAGAACAGCATGGAACAGTATTTGAAGTATTTTGACAAGTTCACTTCTAAGTGCTTTTAAGTTTAACTATAATTATATAAATAATGTAAGTTTCTATTTGTGAGCTGGTTACCATATTGCGTGTGAACTGCTGGTTGTTGCTTTTTTTCCCCAAGTGTGGAAGGGATGTTTCAGATGGTTTGGCTGAACATACACAAAAGTAACTTTGAGGTGCCCAAATAGATAGTCACTGGTCCTCCAGAGCAGGTGATGATTAATAATGTGCAGTGATTCTCAATCACTGGGCACTACAAACTAGTCAAATATAAATCAGGTGATCAAAAGGAAGAGCTAATTACTCCTCCATATCTTTTAGATGCCTCCCTTTACAGTCCCTTGATGATTAACCGAATTCTAGTGCTAAAACTGGGATCAATTCAGAGACCTATGATTTGGAAAGAGAAGCTATGAGAAAGTAAAGCAGCAGGTATGAGAAAGATTCATCCTTCAAGGGATTTCAAACACTGATGTTTAACTCGTCTCTAAACAAACATGATAGAATTATCAAATCCCAGATTAGAACAGAACTCCCAAATTTACTTTACTATAGTAAGCGATGATAAATAAGGCAATAAGGGATGACAAAAAGAGGCAATAAAATAGGTAATAGTACTAAAAACAACAAAGCCACATGAGGGTTATTTTAAAGTATTACAATAATGCATTGATTAGTGCAATGAAAAGTCAGTTTTATCTGTGCAAAACTAAGAATAATGGGGGTAACAAAATTAGCCTTAATGCTAACTTTCAAAATATGTTATTTTCTCATGGAAAAGCATGGGAATACAGAGCTAAATCTAATAATTAGTCCCACACAGAGTAGACATCTTGAATCAATGGAATTTATGTGGTGTAACATACAAACTCCAATTCATTCAAAGCATCTACTGTCTATGACAGCAAATGGATTTATCCCAAACTTTATTCATTCACATTTGGATCACTCTTTTCTACTAATATGAGACGTTGTGGTTCTTTAAATTCACACAGATCTGTAAGTATCACCCAAGCACACTCATGATGAAATTCTCCCATATTTTTTCTTGTAGAATTAAGGGAGGTTCAGCAAGGTTGATAAGACTTTGTATTTTCTGGTAACAATTCATCAATACCTATGGCACTCCGGCATCACATGTAGATTATATTTTTAATGAACATATATCTGTAATCACTACCTTCTGCAAACAAACTTACAGAATAGTTCTATGTTAGGACAGTCCTGCTTTAGGAGATATATTTTGTGGGAGGAGCCACACTATTTTTTACAGGGAAGGCCATTACCATTTATCCTCTACCAAGAGCTGGATGCTCTACTGATTCATAGACTCTCAAGAGCCATTTATCATTGGCACACCAGTTTGTTATTTCCACACAAAGCATTCTTAAAAATTTATCCCTGGCTAGAATTGGCTTGGATTCTGGCTCTAGCCCTGTCAGAAAGTCAAATGAATACACCTTATATCTTCTCCCTGTCTCATTTTCAAGTTAATAGCAACTTCTGTATACAGATTGAGACGCCATACACAGAAGCCCAACCTTCAGTTATTTATCATTGTATTTCAATCTTGGAAAGGCTGCCAGACAAGTATGCCCTTTCTTTTATCTCTTCCATCATTCAATTTGTTGGTCACTGAGCAGAAGAGAAAGAAAATATATCCAGAGTGTACTCAAGACAGGTAGTCAATAACAATGTACACTATTCTTGCTTTTCATCGCAACTTTCCTAAGGTTTTAATGTGCAGAAGGGTGCATCTGAAGCATGAAGTGTACCCCATGGTTTAATTCTGAGTGCCAGTATTTAAAACTAACTAGGCTGTACACCAAGGTTAAATTTCCAGAGTGTATATTTTGGATCACATCCTCCTCCTGCTGCAATCCATGAGTAATATTTAAGAAAAATAATAGCAATAATAGTAACAGTAAAAATAACAGAGGCCATTATGGAAACTAGTTGCTTTACAATACAGTCCATTCCCACAGTGGCATATGGGGAAAAAAAGAGAAAGAAACATAAGAGTGACATGCATAGATGCCTGCATAGGTTGTATTGAAGTCAGAAGCACCCATGAACATATGAAAATTAACCTAAAACAGCATGAGACTGCTGGACTTAAGCCATTTCCGTACAACACTGTTACAGTGCTATTGTTCCACTTTCAACATCCTATGAAATTGTGGGGTTTGCAGTTTGGGGGGGGGCATTTAGAATTCTCAGCCAGAGAGCTCTTTGGCCTCAGCAAACTACAAACCCCAGAATTCCACAGGATGTAGAGAGTAGAATAATAGTGCTATAACAGTGTAGTGCAGAAAGGGCCTCAGTCTTTCAAATACTTGATCAATCAGTGGCATGACTATTTGCTTAATTGCCAGCTACAATAGTGCCTGGCCTAGTAATCAAGATTCAGCCAAATCACCACATGGTGATAAAAAAAATAAAGGCAAACTACTCATACCAAGCAGAGTAACATTTTAATAATGATCTGCTTCCAATGAAACCAACAAACCCCCTTTTTCATACATTCACATTACTGTTCGTGTGTGTGCGTGCACGTCGTGTGTGTGCTAGTCAATAATATAATAATTATTTTGCAATACTATGCAAACATACAATAAGTTCATCAATATACAAACATGCTGCATTTTTTCTCCCTTGCATTAGAGGATTTAGATTGCACACAAACGGGTCTTTCACAGAAAACATTGAAAACCAATTCATCTAAGAAAAACAGCCCAGACAAGGGTAAGAAGAATGGCTGCATTAATCCAGCAGTTCTTTTACTTTGGATCTAGCTGAAGCAATCTTTTCTCCATTGCCACTAAACTCATTAGCCAGTGTGATTTACTTACCTTTCAGGGCAGATACACTCTATTTTCCTGATCGCTAACCTTTGGCTGATTTACAGTACTCTAATGTTGCTTTACATCTCAATTAGCTGACTATACTGTATTCCCTTATGTCTTGCTGGCCATCTTGGTACTTTAAGAAATAAAAATTAACATCTGACTTGAAAGGAACTATCATTAATGGGTTTTTCCCTAAATTCAAAATATAAATAATGATAAACCATATAAACCTAGCTATAACCAAACACTCCAGAGCCTTATTTTTGATAAATATAATAACTTAGATGTCAATATTCTTTGAAAACACATAAACACATGTGCTTTCTAGTAGAGTATTTACAAAACAGCTTTCTGAATGTATATTTCAAATACATCAATCAAGTGATAGTTCTCTATTCTAAAAAATAAAGATAGTAGTTATTTGGTATTCATCATTAGTTATTTGTTTTACAATTAACAACTGAAAAAGAAACACAATAAGTAGACCTACAGTGTTTTATTTTTCTGAAATTTGTGTCCGGTCTGTTCACCAATAGGATGGAGAATGTCTTTTACAAATGCATCGCTATATTCTAACTATGCTACATGATGCTCCAATGGAGCCTATAGCAGAAAGCTTGTCAAATTATAGAGAGATTAGAAGCTGTCAACAATATTATTAAAGCCTCAGAAGTTGTTTTATGGATGTCTTACAAATTGACAGCTAATGGACTGCATTCTTTAATAGCTCTTTAATAGTTAGAGGTCTGTTTTTCTGTGGCTGACCAGTTGATTTCCCATTGCTGTTGATTTTGCTTAGATTTCTCTGGATACCATAGTTACAAGCTTAATTTGTCTTCCTAACTTTGCACAGCTCAATATAATTGATGCACTTAGGATCCAGACATCGAAATTCTTTTCAAAAATAGCTGAAATAAATATTTAAAAATAGAAAAATACATTTTCCATCTAAGTCCATCAGTCCAAACAGGAACATGATTTAGCCAATATACCACACAATTGTTATGACTCACCAGTTATAATAGCAATGGTGCTCTCACGCGAATGCAGAGTTCATCCGCATGTCAGAGCTTCCCAAGGTAGTATGCAAAAATGTCGTGCTCAAATCAACTCCCTCCATTGAAGGCAAGGCTTATCTACAAAGATGCTTCAGTATGAACTTCTGACTTGACAGCTAGGTAAACCAGGTGCAGCTGTTTCTGGGTAACCTTTATTGCACAGTTCTCACAGTGACTACAAATTTCTATTGATGAAAGCCACTGTTGAGTTCAGCATTAAGTCTATTGTCTCAAAACCAACAAAGTGTTTTGTAGTGCGCTAAAGACTAGCAGGTTTATTACAGCATAAAATTTTGTGAAATACCATTTGTTTTAAGAAATGTATGTGATGAAATTAAGTGTAGCCTACAAAAATATATGCTATAATAAATTTGCTATTCTTCAGGATTCTTAAAGAGTTTTTGTTGCTGTTGTTGCAAAAAAAAAAAAAAAACTAGGGCTAGCTCTCTGAAAATCTGCTCTCTATATACTTCATGCTTTCTGTATGCCAAGGACAGAATTGAAAGTCTTGACCATACCTTTCAGGGTTTGCAATCACAGGATTACAGAAACTATTTGATGTAGTATAATCAGCAAGGGAATGAAAAGTCTTCGACTTACATTGCTGGAAGCCCTCCCTCCTGTTAGAAGTCTGACCTAAGTAGTGGTGCTTTAACTTTAAATTCTACATTATTCCTTGGCCATAGAAAGAAATAGCAGCTCGGGAAAGATCCTTTCATCTACTGCTGCTGCTGTAAAATGCTGCCCCAAGCACCTGTTTAAAGCCACCTAATGGTAGGCTGAATCCTACAGCCACCTTGGAAAACCCATTTCCAAAGCATAGTATGTAAATAAATGGTTTTGCACTCTCGCTGTTCGTCTCAGGAGAAGGTGCTACATATTCCTAATGGTGCTACAAAATAAAAATAAGATTGAATTCAACTGTCTCTTGGAAAAGCACAGAGAAACTTGATCCTTCACCACATTTAACATTCTTAGAATATATTTATGAGACAAAAATGTGAATATACTTCATTAAAATTATTGAATTTATTAAAATTAAAATTATTCTTAGCCAAAAGGAAATGGTCAACCACTGAAATATTGAAGTGGCCAAGTGAAAGTGGCAAAAATATCTAATAGTTAATTTTCATGGACCACAATCAATAGCATTCTTGAGGAGAAACCATGACATCTGATGACTACGAAAAGCACACAAATGATGGAGGAGTTAAACTGAATTTCTGTGAAAGGTTTTTTTAAAAAAAATCTTGAGAGACTGGTGTAGTCATTACAGCTGGGTGTGGCTAGTGTGCTACAGGTTGGGGCTATCTCCTGCACACCATTAGTGGGCTACACAGCTGCTGAGCAAAACTGAAACTGAAGGTGACATCATGTCACCTCCAGTTTCCTTTTTGGCTGATCTTCAACTGATTTAGGGGCTTTTTCAATGGGTTAGGTGGGGGAGCAAAGCTACTATACTTTTTATAGGTGCCTGTTTCAGAGGATTGCGAAGATACACAGTGGCAATGGCCATGCATAGGGGTTTCAGTGGTTATGTCTTTACTCAGAAGGGAAAAACAGAATATGGCCAACTCTTACAGTTGCATGACTTTGTCTGAAAGCTTCACTGTATCTCACTAAATGCTACTCCAACAACTGTGCATAATTTATATTCAAAAATTACAAGCAGAAGCATTGGTATTTTCTTCAGCAAATTAAAGGTTTCACAATTTCCCAGCACCATATTTAGCGTTTGTTCAAAATTTAAATGGTGGAGAAAAGAAATGTTAAATAGCTTTTTGAGGGGTGCTCTGCACATATTTCACAGAGAGAAGTCCCAATATTAAAATCTAATAAAAATCAAGCACTTATCAATCATAAATAACTTCTTTATACATGTTGGTTTTTGAGGTCTCCTTACATTCTCTGTCAAGCACAATGTTGCAGAGTCAGCCTAGACTTGAAAGGAAGGGATGTACACAAACCATAGAGGCAAGTGATGAGGAGGAGTTTAATAAATCTTGCATTAGAAATAAAGCAAAAACCTTCCTTGATTCATAATATCAACTCTCTCTTTGCTGTGAATAAAAAGTCAAAACCTAAAGGAGAAGATTTCCAGACATTGTGGTGGCATGTGTCAACTTCATTTATTATCACAATGATGGGGGGGCGGCGGCTGGGCTAGGTTTGTCACCAATACAAGAACATGGAGTGGCACCTAATTAAAGAGGAAGTGCTATGCTGTATGGCTAAGACTAGTAAAATGGATATGCTTGAGGGGTGAGAAGACGGTGCCACTAAGAGTACTAATCCCAGCTTCACAGTTTCTTTATGGTACCACTGCACACTAGCTGGTTCCCTAAGCAATGAGAAATAGCCCTGGCAGGTTTATTTCCCTGTTAATAAAAGATTGCCGGACACTTATGGTATGTTTGTAAAAAATGTTTTCTTTACAAGAGCAGCATAAGTGGAGGCAATGGGGTATTTCTGAGAGGCAGCCAATTCCCCCAGAAGCCTGGCTGCCCACACTGCTTGAACTGAGTACCACCAGTTCTTCTGTCTGCCTTTGTCTCTTCAAAACTCCCATGTACTGTTCCACACACCATCTGCCACAACACTCCAATCAGAACCCACCCTGCATTCGAATTGTCCATTCAGAGAACTTCTGTAGTCATTTAAAGAACATTTAAGGTTATTTTGTGTCAAGTTTTCAATTCCCATGCAGAATCGTTTTAGGCAAAACCATAGTGACAGATCCATTGTGAGTAATCAGACAGCAAACTCCAAGTAATACTTCTACTGAAAAGGGTGAGCAACTGATCATAATAAAGTGTTTTTCATTTTCTACTGTAACCTCTCAGATGAATTGTTTCTACACCGTAAATTTGCTTTTATAAGCACTTCAGAAACTTTTGAACTTGGCCACTTCAGCAAAAAAAAAATCATCTTCTGCCTCAAGCAATTTATCAGAAGATGCCATGTTGCCTTTGCGGCTGTGTGCGCCTGTGTGCATGCATGCGTGTGTGTGTTTGTGTAGTGAGAAAGAGAGAGAGAGAGAGAGCACATGCTTTCTTAAAACTAGACTTCACTCTTATAGTCTAAAAGAGTACTTCTTAAGTTATTTAATGTAAGGAACGAGCAATTTTTTTCCTAATCTACCAGAGATAGATAACATATTTGTGCCCATTGGCTACAACTGTTTCTTTCTTTCTTCTCTGGGTGCCAGCAGCAAATGGCTCAGAGATCAGCACTACTCCACAGATCCCTGCTTTGAATAGCACTGATTTAGAGAATCTCTCTCTCCTTCTCTCCCCCCCCGCATCTTTTCAAAAAGTTGATGTGCTACATGAGCTACCATTCCAAGAAGCCCAAGCAAAAACATACACAATGCACTTTATCATGGGTATTTAGTACATGCCTATTTTTCTTTTCAACATCAACTATTCATGTGTCCTGTTGTGAAGCTCGTCAAGACCCACCAGTCTTCAGGAGAGGTTTCTCCCACTGCACCGAGGGTGGAGGCTACATTTGATTGGGAAAAAGGATAAGGTTTTATGCATGCAGGGATCACTTATGGCCGTTTCCAGCCGCTCCCTAAACAGCAAACCCCAGGATTCCATAGTTGAAAGTGGAATAATCGTGCTGTAACAGTCTGGTGCAGAAATGGCCTATGTGTGATATTTTGAATCTCTATCAATGTCCATGATAGTGTTGGACTTGACAGTGTGGGAGATGCCCCTATTCATACTCAGTCATGAAGCTGACTGGGCAGCTTTGGGAAACTGCATCTCTTTCTCCCTCTCTCTCTAATCAAAGTTAATCTAATCAAAGTACAGTTAAATTCCATGCCTAATGTTAGATTTGTATGCTCTGAGAATATTTTTGATGATTGATCTCATTATGAGAGATCCACATCATTTACTCTGTCAGTAATATGCATATGTGATCAAAAGATAATAAATGCATTTTCCTAGATAGGAATGTGACAGAGAATCAGGTCAACAGAATTTACCATTTTTCTTTGAGAATTTCTAGACAAAGAAATGTGATGGACAAGAGGCCAAGTTCTACAACATCATTTTGAGAAAAGAATGAAGATAAATGGAATTTTGATTATAATTTTTTTAAAAAAATTCCCATGAGGTTCTTTACAAGGGAAGAAAATACAATTTTTTAACTAAGAAAATGAGGAGGAATGGGATTTCATTTAGATTGGAGAAACTGGAAGGATTCTCATTTGAATTTAAGCAAAGGTGCTTTGTAGTGAATACAATGCAGAAAGCTAAAGATTTTATGCAACAGTTTAAAAAAGATTTGGAATAAATGAGTGATGAGGAAGAAAGAAAGAAGGATAAAGAGGAGGAAGAAACTCAAGACAAAAACGGTGAGGATAAACACAAGCTATCTATAGCAAACTTGATAACTAAAATGGACCAGGGTTGTTCAACTCTGAAGTCTGAAGATCCAAAAGGCAGATATGTCAGAGTGAAAATCATGGAATTAAAATCTTCTTTGTAGGAGTTTATGCCTCAATGGAAAATAAGGCTTTTTTAAATAGTTGCTAGAGAAAATATTGGACTATCCCTATAAGAGCTTAATATGCTTGGGAGACTGGAATGCAGCTATTAAATATACAGATATTCAGAGAAAGAGATTTAAGATTTGTCAACAGAAATGTCCCACAATCTTTTTTGAAATGTTAGATAATTTAGAATTAGTTAACGCATGGAGATTCAAGTATGGTAGCAACAAGGGTAATGTCAAAGATGCAGCTATTTGTGCCAGACAACAGAGTACAGGGTGAGCAGGAGGCCACACACAGTCAAACAGGGATACTATCAGTCAATATAGCTTCTCTGTTCACTGTGGGAAGAAACATCCACAAACAATCCAAAGGTCCAGGAATCCAGCAAGCAACACAATCATACAGTCCAGCATCAGAAAATCCAGGCAGGGAATCCAAGACAAGGACAAACACACAAGTTTGTTTCTAACATCAAGTTATTGCACTGTGCCTTCCTTAAGAAGGCTGGAGCCAGCTGGCTCTCATCCCAGTACTACTAGCTCCTGGTGTGCTTGATTCTGCATGTCTTACTTAAAGGCTGCTATTCACCTGGGGAAGCTAAGTCCTTGCCTATGATGGATTAGATCTTTTTTTCAGATAGATACAATCTTTTTCAAGAATTGACATAATTTTGATTTCAAAATCACTGGCTATGGACATAAAGAAAGTCAACACTTTACCTAGAGTTTTCTCACATCATAATCAAGTAACTTTAATACTGAAAGAAAAATACCCAAGAGGTTGTTGGAGACTTAACAACTCTATTTCAAAATGATAAGGTAGTAAAAGACTGTTTAAAAAAAAAAACCCTGAGCATTTGGCAAGAAAAGAAACTTAGAATTAAATATAAAACTTTAAGATACCAAACAGAGAGGAGTTTGGCTACCAGATTTGAAACTCTATTTTTTTGCATGTAGTTTGGTGTGGATTAAAGATTGGATTATGTTGATGGAATATCAAATAAAGTACTGTATATACAGTCAGCTCTCCACATTTGTGGGTTTCTCTTTTGTGGATTTGATTATTCATGAATTATTTACTGTCACCTCTGTTACCTCCCTATGCAATTTTTAATAGGGACTACAAGCCTCATGAGACTGAGAAACTGGAAACAAGACTTGTAAATCCCTATTAAAAGTGGTGCAGAGCAGCAATGGAGGTGGCAGTAAGCCCCACCAGCCAGCCACTTCTGCCTTGTGAAGGAACCCCGATTCCTCAAAGGAATCCATCATGTGTTTTTGTGTGTTAGATATGGTTTGGGAGGGCCTAGAGTTATTCACAGTTTTTTCACTTTCACAGAGGTCCTGTGCCTCTAACCCTTGCAAATATGGAGGAATGACTGTACAACTAATTGTGAGTGGAAGTATTTTGTGCATATTTGTCTAACCAGGCCAACCAGGGAAGAAAGCACACTTAATTGCACAGAATCTAGTGAACTGTAAAGTACTGGGTGTAAACTTCAAAGAATATATGCAAAGAGATGGTTCAAACTGTTACATTAATTAATAATTAAATTAATTAAATTAATTAAAATATTAATAATTATATATTAATGTACATTTGCTTCTTAAATTCAGAATGCTATCCATCTCAGAAGCAAGTTGTAATTTTCTGAAAATGGTAACAGCAGTTATAGCCAAGCAAACAAAAATGGTAATAGTCTACAAGTAAACATCAATACATAAAACATGACTGAAAGAAATTTTGCTTCATGAACAGCATTCCTGGTACGTTGCTGGATTTACAGTTAAATTGGTCAATTATTAACCTAAATTCCAAGGAGGTTTGAGACACAGACAAAAAAATTACAAGGCACTATTTGTAACCTGCTTTTCTCAGACCCAGTATTTCTATATAGAAGTAAAACAGGATTGTGCTATCTCACTGAGAGGTGTTTAATGTGGTGTCAGTTGAGTGGATTTATTCATTACATTACTGCTGTCAAAAAAAGATATGTCAGTGGGGTGTAGAGTTTCGAATAAACCAGCTCTCAAGCTGTCAATATGACATATTGCACATTAGTAATAGATATCAATTTTCTCATCATTAGAGAAACAACTACAAGAGGTAGCCTCTATTGTTACATGCCACTGATCTCCCACACACAGAAAGCCTGATTGAAACAGACAAAGAGTTGCTACATAAGCAATCCAGCTCCTGAACAAAGAAATAGGAAGACTTGCATTAGAAATCAGTGTTTCCCATCATACACTATCATTTCACATTTTTCCAATTAGCAGTTATGGCTGTTGAAATTATATTTGGAAGCATACTTATTGCAGATTTTAGTCATAATCCAACAATATTGGCATAGGTTAAACCCATGGCAAGGAATGTGCATAAATGTGTCTCATTCTGTGCTGAATTGTTGTCTATATACTTTCCACATGCTGACAGAACATAAACCAGTCAGAATTGCTTATTACTGGTCCATGGCTTTCATTCTAAGTGTGGACTTCTTTCATTACAGCAAATTCCAGACTCTCAGGATCATTTATGCTGAAAAAATGCATGCAAGTTTCTAATGGGAAATGACGCAATACTGAAACACCCCAATGGAGATCACAGCTACATGTTGAAAACGGCATGGATCTGTTCCAAAAATGACTCGGTACCTCAAATCCTTCAGGTTCTTTCCTTCAACATATTCTATGAAATATAAGCATGCTTGGTGAGATTCCATGGATTTATATCCCACCTTTCCATACTGCAGTTTAAGGCATTTGATAACAATTCTAAAACACAAACATTCCATAAAATAATAATATGACAGAGACAGGGTTGGTGGATAGAACAAAGAAAACAAACAGAGGTTTATAGTGGGTCCTCAACTCTCATGGGGGCCAAGGGGCACAAGATTTATGCAAAAGTGGAAAAAATGTGAATATCTCTAGGCTTCCCTAACATGCACACTACGGACTCACCCGCTCCAAAAATCTCCTTCAGTGTCATCCTTATCAAAGAGAAGGAAGATGCCATTGAAGGAGATTTTTGCAGCAGCCACTGCTTACTAACTTTGCCACTTTGGCACCACAATGCCTCCACCTCCCTCAGAGGCTGCTTCTGGGGGACTCCCATGGTCTCTTCTTATCTCCAAGCCTTCCTCTAGGAGAGGGCCTAGGTCCCCACAGGACCTCTGTGTGTGCACAAGTCCCTTTTTGGACAGTCCTTCTTGATCCTCCCTGCTTCTCAGGGGCAGAGTTATTGACTTCCATATTCACCTGTCGCTTTTTGGACAGTCCTTTGTGATCCACTCCCTTCCAGAAAGCAGAATTATTGACTTCCGTGTGCACAAGTCCCTTTTTGGACAGTCCTTCAGAATCCTCCACTTCTGGTGGGGGTAGGTGAGGAAGGCCACTTACAGTACAATACAGTACACCATGTACCCTATAGCTACTTTGCTAGTTAAGCAGCTACAAATTCACAAATAATCAAATTTGTGGAAGTTAAACCCATGAAAATTAAGGGCTGATTATATATGTTATGGGAACGGAGAAATTCACAACCTGTTACTTCAAAATGTGGGTGACTCAGGGATCCACCTGTGATGCCAGTACCTCCATGTGACAGAGGGGAATTAATAAGCCTGCTGAGGGAAGGAGGTAACTTAACGAGACCTTTCCATCAGTGTTTACAGGGTCATGCAGCAAAGAACCAGTCAAAGATTCAAAAATGTAAACTAAAAATGTGTTTTATTGAAAGATTCATACATACATGCAAAAAACCCAAACACTCACAGAAGGGCTAACTGAAAGTAAAGGGAAGAAAGTTGTGGATATAGGAGTTTTAGAGTTTGGGTGATAATTACTGGTCTGGAGAGGAGCAAAGAAGTGTCGATGTGGCTTAGGTGGACACCTAAGGACAGTTCTTGTTTGTGAATCAAATGGCCAGCATGTCATTCACTGCTCAAAACTGAGGGTTTTTATACCCAGAGTCTACCCTACAAGTATGGGTGTGAATCACTCTCCCAGCCAAGTGGACAATAGGAGTTGCAACACAAACAATGAAGTCCAGATGGAGTTAGTGGTCTTAGTGTTTAGGTGACAAAGGGGTAATGGCTGTCATAATAGCTCTCCTTGTGGAAAGGTTGGGAAGATAAAGCAAGGAAACATCGGATGTGAGGGAACAGGATTAGAACAATCACAGTTTGGTGAGAACTTCCCTTTTCTGCTCTGAGATGTCCAGTTTTTAGCATAAGACTATTGTGTCTAGAGTTTCTTTGCAATCTGCCTGACAATTACTTTGGTTTCACCTAAGAGGAGGTGTGGCTGTCCTGCCTTGTAATCTCACATTTGCAGTCAGTAAATTTTCCTCTTTCCAGTTTGACCTTCCAGTCATCTCAGGTTCCATTTTATTTCAATGCCGATTAATGTAGTGCCAATTAAATAACATTGTCAATTAAACCATATCAGTCTTTGGGATGCATAAGGTCATAACAAACCAGTTTTGGAAAGAATCTTCACACAACAGGGACTTAGGACACATGCTCTTTTTGTTTCCAAAGCTGAACATGAAATATAAAACCATGTATCTTGTTCCCTCTTCAGAAGTGAGTATACAATAATTTGCTTTTCTAGTTTAAAAAGCTATGCTGTATCATTTCTACACAGAATGAACTTTTTTTAAGCTTTGTATGAAACCTGCAAAGTGGATTGATGCAACATGTCATCACATGACACCACATTAGTTCTGGACTACCTGATAGAGGAAGTTTCTGCCATAAAAGAAAGCTACATGGTTGAATACTGCTGGTCAAATATAAATTTTTGTACTTCTAGATACATATACATGAACTTTTATTTTACTAAATTTCTCTTTAGAAAGATTAAGAATATGTAATTGAATGCCAAATATTACACATTCCAGTATATCTCAACTCCAAAGTCAACACTATGAGATCTGCATTACTCAGTATAGCTCTAGACTTGTGGTCATTTGGTCTGTGAACTTTAGCAGATGTGTTTCAAAGAAGAATGCATGTAAATTACACTATTACCATGACTAATTACACACAAAGTCTTGAATATACATGAATAAATATCCCCATATTCACTATTTAGCAGCATAACTCCTATGGCAACTCTATACTCATTGTCCAATTCACCACTTTGAAAACTGGGGTCAGCATGGGTATGTGATAACATTCAGCAGAAAGGCATGGAAATCTCTTGAAAAATAGTACACTTTCATTCTGATCCAAGTGTTCAGGACCACAGTAATTTTTTTTTTTTAGAAGTGCTCCAATCATAGAACCAGACATTTGAATTCCCTTTATATAGCATACACTGTAACACTGCTAGATAAAGAGCAGTTAAAAATAAGCTACCTTTCATTGTGTGCCAAAAAAATATTTTAGTAGAGACATTTGAAGCAAAGTTAAGATTTATCCTTTGTGTAAATATTCTTTACTTAAGAAAATTTACACCAAGAATATTTATACTTAAGATCTTAAGTGTAAAAGAAACAACTTTACTATTCAGTATCTCTAAAAGGAAAAAAAAAGTAGATAAAGAAGCATGAAGTGTATAGAACTTCAAAGTCCCTTTTATACTTATTGCCAAAATTTTACTGGAAATCTGTGGTCCATAGTGATTGCCTATGCTGAGAATCCCCATTAAAATAATTTCCGTCACTCTGGCTAAGTCATTTCTACTTTTCCAGAAAAGCAAGACGAACAATGTACAGATTATTTTGGAATACTTTTGTTCTTTGATTTATTTCAAATTTCATCTTATTTATGTTAGACAATGTTAACACTTCTGATGTTTTTCTATGCCATGGTCGCCTTAGTGGATGATCTTCGTCTAGGTATCGACAGGGGAAGTGTGACCCTGCTGGTATTCTTGGACCTCTTGGCGGCTTTCAATACCATAGACCATGGTATCCTTCTGGAATGCCTGAGAAGGCTGGGGATCAGGGGCACTGCGCTTAAGTGGTTCCGGTCCTATCTCTCAGGTAGATACCAGATGGTGATGCTTGGGGACAGCTGCTCCTCGAAAAAGGAGCTTAAATCTGGCATCCCTCAGGGTGCTGTCCTGTCCCTAATGCTATTTAACATCTACATGAAACTGCTGGGAGAGATCATCAGGAGGCATGGAGCAAGGTGCTATCAGTATGCTGATGACACCCAGATATATCACTCTATGACTCAAATAATAGCATCAACTAAGGGTGGCATCTCGCCTCTGAACAAATGTCTTGAAGCAGTAATGGACTGGATGAGGAAAAACAGACTGAAGCTGAATCCAGATAAGATGAAGGTACTCACTGTTAAGGGCCCTAGCCCAGGTATGGAGGTTTGTCAACTAGTTCTAGACGGGTTCACACTTCCCTTGAAAGACTGTGTTCGCAGCTTGGGGGTGCTCCTGGACTCACCGCTTCAGATGACAGCTTAAATAGATGCAGCGGCCAGGAGTGCCTGTTATCAGCTTCGGCTGATATGCCAGCTGCGCCCCTTCCTGGAGTTGGAACACCTAAAAACAGTGGTGCATGTGCTGGTAACTTCATGGCTTGACTTCTGCAATGCGCTCTACATAGGGCTACCCATGTGCTTAGTCCGGAAACTTCAATTAGTTCAGAATATGGCAGCCAGGTTGGTCACTGGTAGACCTAAAACTGACCACATAACACCAATTCTGAAGTCTTCACATTGGCTGCCTATTAGTTTACGAGCACAGTACAAGGTGTTGGTTATTACCTTTAAAGACCTTCATGGCTTGGGCCCAGCCTACCTACGGGATCGCCTTCTCCCTTATAATCCGCCCTGCACACTAAGGTCCTCTGGGAGGAATTTACTGCAGCCAGTCAGAACTAGGTTGGCTGCGGTTACCCAGAAGACCTTCTCTTCTGTTGCTCCCAAGTTATGGAATGGCCTGCCGGAGGAGACCTGGCATATTACCAGTCTTGATTGCTTTAAAAAAGCAGTCAAGACTGCTCTCTTCCGACAGGCCTTTCCAGACTAGTACCTCCACCGCCGCCCACCAACTGTCTTGCTGTTCTTTTAATGACCAGTTGATTGTTGTTAATTGTTAATTTTTGTGTGTTTTAGGGGGATGGTTTTAGGTGGGTTGGTGGGTGGGCAGGATTGGGTATGTTTTTTAATGTTTTTAATGTAATTAATGTATTATTGTTGTTCGCCGCCTCGATCCATGGGGAGAGGGGAGATAGAAATAAATATTATTGTTATTGTTATTGTTATGTAGCTCAGTCATCACTGGGATCTCTTATTGTATTAAACTATCTAGCAGACCTTTACTTAGCTACTGCTCATCCTGCCCCCAAGTAGGGATATTACTGTCTCCTAATATGTCAGTTTTCCCTCTCATATACTTTCTGCCATCAGCCTTTTTCTAGTCTACACCTTGAGTACTAGTACAGCCAGAAAACAGGAGTTCAGAAGACTCCCCCATTTCTCCAGGAAATGTGTGTGTGAGGGTCACAAAGCTCTGTGGACTAGGGTCCCCATGTCAACATGCCTAACATCCATGCTTCTGAACCTATATGTTCAGCACGTGTTCCAAGGGTGACAGCGGACACATTTCTGCTTCTCACTCTGGGCCCACCAGCCCTTCAGGTCTTCCATGCACTGCCTCCTTAAAAGAAAGGCAAGGCTAGTATATTCTTAGGTTATTTTTCCCTGGCCTCATGTTCTCCTATGAGCAACCATTTACTGGATCTATGCAAGGGCCTGGGCAATGTACACAATGTTTAAACCACTGTCTGTGGACCAATTATTTTCACATTCAGAACTGCCCACAAGCTGCAATGTGCCAGAGAATTTGAATTCTTTTCTTCAAAAAATCAACCTGGAAATTAAATGAGGTCCACTTCTAACTTTTCTTTTCTTTCTCTTTCTTTCCTTTTTTGCCTTCTGGGTGGGATGGTTTGACCCATTTTACAACTAGGAACAGAAAAATTACGGTTTTTGTAAAAAGAAATTGCTGCCAGCAAACCATCCCTGGGTGGCCTTGTAGTCTGCAAAAACAGCCTTAAGGGATACATGCAGCCCACAGGCTGCATTTTGTTCACTCCTGATCTAGCCAATATCATCTTGAACTTGGCTTAAATTGATTATTTGATTGTACAGTATAAAATGATTATTCATTGTGTTCCTCTTAAAACAGGAAGGTGAGATATAAAGTAATGCAACTCTATTTTCTTAAGAGTCTTATTCTTAATTAAATCAAAAGGGATTCTAAAACTCATTCTGGTTTAAATAGTGCCATCCCATCTAGACGTCCCCACACCATATAACTGGCAGTCAAAATGGCCCAAGAAACCTTGCACATCACTTTGATACACCTTCACATACCACTCAAGATA
Source organism: Iguana delicatissima (assembly GCA_948472985.1). NCBI lineage: Eukaryota > Metazoa > Chordata > Lepidosauria > Squamata > Iguanidae > Iguana > Iguana delicatissima. The sequence goes on along the minus strand of CAOKZL010000303.1, from coordinate 211,461 downwards.
ATAATTTGTTTTATATGGGACTTCAGAAAGAAGAGCCAGTGTATACTGGAAGATTGCTGGCCTCAGTGTTTCATATTATGCACTCAAGTGTCACTTGATTTCTAGGAAACAATAGATCTGCTTAGCTTTACCCAGGTCGCTGCCCATAGATCTGTAAGATCACCAGCTTACTGTTGATGTAAGCAGTGCAAGATAACATTCATCAATGAGTTCAATTTGCCTAAAGAGATTAAAATAGTGTCTCACATAATGATAACAGATCTATGATTTTCAGCAAATAGATTCCTGCTTTAAGAGAGTCATGTTATAAAAATGTTAGCCATTTTCTTTAATCCTTGTGAGTTGCCCAAGCAATTTAATGAATCCCTGAAAGGGGTAAAAGAAATACATCAATCATTACTGGTGGGGATAAAGTGTGGAGAGAGGCAAGGCTTCCAATAACCTTGCTTTCATTGCAGAGGCCGTTTTTCACAAGCTATGAGCCTGACAGTTTTCTACAGTTAAAAGAAAATCATCTTTCAATGCTGATGTTTGAAACATTAATATCTCATTACAACCAGCTGGGATCATCTTGTAGAGTAGTGGGGGAAGGGGCAATCTGAATTAAGGTAAAAATAATGTTCCCTTTTATAAAATCTGCTACAAACTACACTTTAAAATTCCCAATTTCACAACTGTACATATACAGTGTTATATTAATTTTGTGCAATGCAGTACAGTAGAAACATAGAAGCAAACCTTTTCATATCACACAAGTACAGTGCTGTATTCCACTTGAAATACCATGGCAAAATCCAGTGGAATCCTGGGATTGAAAGTTATTTAGCTGAGAATTCTAAATACACCCTCCTAAGCTGCAGATCCCAGGATTGCATGGGATGCTGCCATGACAGTTCCAGTCTGAATATACCACTATAGTTGTGTAATGTAAAAAAAGGCTTCAAGATGCCACTAGATATTGGGGCAAAATCTATGCCTCTGATCCCAGCTTGCCCACCATCTACAGTACTATATCAATGATGATGTATGGATTTATTCAAAGACAATTGAGAATGTATTTGAAATGTATTTTACATGAGACCTGAAGGCACATACGCGCACACATGACACAGATACACATCCATCCTGTGCTTTTCCCAGCTCAAGTCTTATTAAATAATAATAAATAGTAAATAGTTAAAATACAATAGACAAAAAGTGATTAAATGATCAAAAACTTTAATCCAGTTAAAAAAATAAGCCATTAAAAAAACACAAAGAACAGCACAGCAAAGATAACAAATAGAAAGAAAAACCACTTTAAGTGGGATAGCCTTGTGTAACCAGTCCTCAAAGGCCTGTTAAAACAGAAAGGTGTTCGCCTATCTACAGAAAGAGAATAGGAAAGGTTCCAATCTAACCTCTCCGGAAAGTGAGTACCAGAGCCCAGGGACAGCCACTGAGAAGGTCCTCTCTCATATTCCCACCAGATGTATCCATGAGGGTGATGGGAGAGTGAAAAGGATCTCCTCAGCAGATCTCAAAAGATAGAGTTGAAAGGAATGGTATGGTCCTTCACATAACTTGGCCCCAAGCCATAGAAGACTTTATAGATCAAAACCAACATTTTCAATTGTGCCCAGAAATGGCCTGGCAGTCTGTGGAGCTGTGGAGCATAGAGTTGTGTGCTTCCTTGTAATCAGCCCCCGTTAACCCCTGGCTGTAGCTCTTTGGACCAGCTGAAGTTTCTGAACATTCTTCAAAGGTGGTCCTGTGTAGGGCACATTACAGTAATCCAATAAATGCAACCAAATTGTTTTCTTAACTTTGCAGTACATTTAAGACAGATACCTTCATTAAAAAAAATCCATGTGTTGATGGATGTATCATGTTGCTAATAGATCCATATTTCTTCAACACATATGTGATTTTTAAATGTTTGTGTTACATAGAAATTGGGGATAATGCTATACAGATGTTAATTTCTCTCTTTTATCTCATTTCAAAGATTTGATATAGCAAAATAAAAGTGTGACCATTATTGAAGAACACTCTAGAAATACATACATACCTACACACACACATATATGTATATATATAAAGAGAGAGAGAGAGAAACAGACAGACATATATATGAGATATTTCCAGGAAGGGCTTTCCGTAGGCTGAAAATAAATCCCTTACGTGTATTCTTCTATTTTCCTCATATACTCAAGGCCACAGTGTCACATCTAATCCTATCTTACATTTCTTGATGCAGTTTATTACCTTCCCAATTCTTTGTTTTCAGCTGACAAGTGGATACCACGCCACTTCAGCTGCTCGCATTTGATTTCAAGTCTTTAGCCCAACGTGTAACATTCTTTTTAGATTCATTTTTCAGATCTGCAGCCCTCTTTCATTTCAACCATCAGTAGTATTTTCACAGCCTATAAGCACTTCTCTGCTAGAATATATTCCATTTTTTCAATGGCCGAAAGAAATATTACATATTCCTGCCCAGTGGAATTACAGAAGAATTAATTTAGTCTACCATCTCTGTTCTTAATTTTTCCCCCTCTGTGGGTGAGATCATAGAAAGTTCCTAGGTTCCCATGACATGAAGGGATGATAACAGTAATGAAATGTCAGTCTCTGATTAAACGAGTATGCCTGGGGAACAGAAGATTGTGTTATCATTACCACCATAACTTGATGGTCCCAACTTTCAAATAAGCAGTCTCTATGTACAAATGCAGGAGCATATCGTCAAGTATGCATTTAGAAACTGCATGAATATTTTGAATATCTTATCATATAGTTTTATATTCCCATTCTTCTTAGGAACTCTAAATATGCCTAATGTCACAAAACTGCTTCTTCCTGGAAAGTGCTTTCCGAGAACATGGTACAATTCAGGCAGGTTTATATGGGGTTGTGACTCTTCAGATGTCCAAGTTTGAAGCCACATGTGGTTTTCCAAGGTAAGCACGCCAACACTTTGAATTGTGCTTAGAAATAGGTCTAAAATGGAACTGAACTTTATTCTGTATAGAATATTCTGAGTACTTCATCATAGCTTCTTTGTTTGCTAGAATTTGAGCCATTCCACAACTAGATAAAGAAAAGCTGGAGCTTTCTAAAAGATATGTTTATATTCAAGTTGTAAGGAGCATTATCTGATTCGTGTGAGAAACTGAATACACGTTCATGGACCAATTACAGTCAAACTTTATACTCAAGCTAACATCCTGAACATTTTTGTACAAGTTTGGACACAATTGACAAATTTCAGCATTTTCAGAAAATAACTGGTTTTAGTCCACTATGCATTGAAGGGTTTGAAACAAATGTTAGGGTTTTTTTTTCCCCCCCAGTCATATTACTATCAACATCAACTCAGATAATGCCAGTTAACTTCCCTATGAAAAAATGAATGGGACTTGATGAGAGCACAGTTATATGTGCTTTTGAAAAAGGTTCTATACTTTGCTTTTTCCATTTTAAGGAAAATCAGCTCCCTTCATTCATTTCTTTCCTTTGTCTTTTTCTCTCCCATTCCACATTAAGTCAATTCACCTTTACCACCAGATTTTCCTTAGGACAGACCTCCACTAACCTTTAACTGGCAAGATACAACTGTAGCTTTGGGAAATATATGGAGTTATTTTTGGAGAATTTTTTTTCTCATATGCACATTTCTCCAAGCTCATATCCTATTATTTGCTAAGTTTTCCAGGACTTTGATGAAAACTTCAGAAGCAGAAAAAATCCACTGATATCTATTTAACTAGTTATTTATTTAAATTAAATTAAATTAAATTAATAATCTCTCTTCTCCCTCAATTTAATAAGCTCTGCTGTTTAGTGAAGGTAGAAGAGTGAAGGTTTAGTGCCTTCACTCTTCTAATTCTCACTTTTCTCGTTTGCAGAGAAAAATTCTGAAGAGATGGCTGATACCAGTTCACTGTAAAGACAAAACTATACATTTAAGTAACATTAGCCTATGAGCATATTTATGTTTATGAAGAATGTATGCATGTAGGAGCATGGCAGATTTGTGTTGAGAAGTTCACACAAAGAGGGCTTTTTAGACTTAAATCTTATATCCTTTGTAGGAGGGTTCTTGTAATTCTTGTAAGAATTCCTATATTTTTTTCTAAAACACTACGAATAGTTTTCAGGTAACTATGCAAGACACATGAGACTGAGGATTATGTACAACCCTTGGGTTTAGGTAGAGTGTTGTGACTTATCTTTTGCTTTTTTGCTATTATTAATTGTTGTGGTTATTATTATTGGTGAATTTTATTTTATGATATGTTAATTGTATTTTATACTACCTTGTCCTATGTACCTTGTGGTAAAAATTGTCTTCTTTTTTATGCTAGTCTATGATCATAACAAATTAGTGACTGATGTTTGTTGTTTCTTTCAGTTTAGATGAGGTCTAGTGGATTAGATGAGATAAAAAATTCTCAACAGACTGGAGGATACAGATCACATAGTGTCAACCATTTTTTTTAGTAGATAAAGAATTTTTTAAAAAAAGAACTTTCCTAATTTTTTTTCACTTGCAACAGAATCTTTGTGCTAATGAAAATGTAATGAAAGTGCTTGTGAAGATTTTTTTATCCACTAAACCACTTTCTCTTGCAATATAATTTTTTTTAAAAAAGGTGTAAAGATCCCTATAATCAGTAGTCTGTCTCTAGAGTAAATAACCTCTCTAGAAATTAGTTTAGAGACACTCTAAACAGAGACACTTGAGAGTGGAAATACACAGGAATGATTTTTAGAAATTGGGAAAGCCAAGTTCTCCAGAAGCCTAAAAGCCTTCTGGACCCATTTTCTCGTCAAGACGCGTAAACATCTTTTCATTAAAAACTGTGGCGAACACGGCCCCTTACAATGGAAACAAATATCAAGCCTTGTACGATTCTCCGCCAACTGGTACTTTAACATTTTCACCCCCAGAGCATACCTGGCAAAATCAAAGGAATGTTGTGCACGTATTCCAAATCCATTTCACACACAAACACCACCATGACTTCCTCTTATGTCCTCCAGGAAAGATTTTGAGACATTGCATGTAAAGGGGAGGAGGGGAGCCCTAAAACCAAAAATGGATTATTCATGTGTGTTATCTCTTCATGGATTAAATGAGTGGAATTTAAATAGCATAGATTCTGTTTCATTAAATCCTGTTTTTGCTTAATTTTAACATTTTTTTATCCTTTTTCAGCTGAAAGCCCTTTCTGTCTTCCCTCCAACCTCAATTATTACTTGTCAGTGTTAATCCTCACTCAAGTGGCACAGATTTTTTTTTATCCTTTTGTCTTAACATCATATTCTTTATGACTTGATGCACCACTTCATTCTTCCACCCAATAATCCCTATTTGCCACTGCATATGACCCCAACCTTTTAACTAGATAATCATTCCATTCTTTTTCACTTTTATCCTTTATGTTATTCTTCTCAGCTCTACTTGGAAGCAAAAGTCTTCCCTTTCTTTTACAAGTCCAATTCTTTGGTGTCTTTATTCCAGGCTTAATGTCACCCGTAATTTTGTTTTCATAGAATCATAGAGTTGGAAGAGACCACAGGGGCCAAGGTCATTTTGAAATTTGATCCTGTCCTCTGGGGTATCAGCAACTCCTCCCAATTTGGTGTCATCTCCAAATTTGATCAGCATGCCCTCTACCTCTTCATCCAAGTCATTGATGAAGATGTTGAATAGCACTGGGCCCAGGATGGAACCATGTGGCACCCCACTAATCACTTCTCTCCAGGATGAAAAGCAGCCATTGGTGAGCACCCTTTGGGTTCAGTTGGTCAACCAATTCCAAATCCACCTGACAGTAGCCCTGTTCAGCCTGCATTTCACTAGCTTCTTTGCAAGAATGGCATGAGGAACTTTGTCAAAAGCCTTACTGAAATCAAGATATGCTACGTCTACAGCATTCCCTTCCTCTATTAAGCTTGTAACCCTATCATAAAAAGAGATAAGATTAGTCTGGCATGACTTATTTCTGAGAAATCCATGTTGAGTTTTAGTGATTACGGCATTGCTTTCTAAGTAATTACAAACTGACTGTTTAATGATCTGCCCTAGGATCCTTCCTGGTATTGATGTCAGGCTGACCGGCCAATAATTTGGGTCCTCTTTTTTCCCCTTCTTGAAGAAGACGATGACAGTTGTCCTCCTCCAGTCTGCTGGGACTTCTCCTGTTCTCCAAGATTTCTCAAAGATTATTGCAAGTGGTTCAGAAATGACTTCTGCCAGTTCTTTTAATATTGTTGCATGTAATTCATCTGGCCCTGGAGACTTGAATTTATCTAGTGTAGCCAGATATTCCTGTACTACTTCTCTGCTTATTCTGTGATGCATTTCCCTCGCTTTCTCACCTGCTCCCCCACCCCCCAGGTTTGATACTTCTATCCTTGTGGGAAAAAACTGAGGCAAAGAAGATGTTGAGTAGTTCTGCCTTCTCTCCCCCTCCCGCCGTTATTAATTGGCCATCTTCTCCATGCAGTGACCCTATCATGTCCTTCTTTTTCCTTTTGCTGCAGACATACCTAAAAAAGTCCTTTTTATTGTTTTTGATGTCTCTGGCAAGCCTGAGTTCATTCTGCACTTTAGCTTTTCTGACCTTCTCCCTACATATCCTGGCTATTTGCTTGAATTCCTCTTTGGTGGTTTCACCATTCTTCCATTTCCTGTACATGTTTCTTTTAACACTTAGCTCAGCTGAGAGTTCTTTCATCAACCAGTCTGGTTTCTTTAGAGACCTGCCATCTTTCCTCCTTATTGGCACAGTTTTCAATTGTGCCTTCAGTATCTCACTTTTAAGAAACTCCCATCCATCATGAACTCTTCTCTTTTAGTATTCTTGACCACAGGATTTCAGCAAGTAACTCCCTGAGTTTGGAGAAATCAGCTTTCTTCAGGTTTAGGATGCGTATCTGGCTACACTCGGCTTCTCCTTTCTACTGAATGACAAACTCCAAAAGAGCATGGTCACTCCCTCCTAAGGATCTTACCACCTCCACCTCATCATTCCTGTTGGTCAGGATCAGATCTAAAATAGCCGATCCCCTTGTCCTCTCTTCCACCTTCTGGACCATGAAATTGTCTGCAAGGCAAATGAGGAACCTGTTGGACCTTGTGGTCTTTGCAGAATTTGACTGCCAACAAATATCAGGGTAATTGAAATCTCCCATTAACACGGCATCTCTCCTTTTTGAATGTGTGGTCATCTGCTCCAGGAAAGCCTCCTCCATGTCCTCAGGCTGGCCCAGAGGCCTGTAGCAAACCCCCACAATGCTGGTCTCTAGTTTTACTTGGCCTGCTCTATCTATATCATTTGGGCTATTTTTCACAACACTCACTGAATACTTGCCCAGAATAATACTGTCTCCCTCCCCAGTCAACCTCAGTTTAAAGACCTCCTGATCCATTGTGCGAGACTGTTAGCAAAAACATTCCGGCTGATGGTTGTAAGGTGCAGGCCATCCCTTGCCAGAAGACCATTTTTGTGGAAATGGAGGCTGTGATCCAACAACCCAAATCGCTCCTGGCGGCACCATCTTTGGACCCAGTTGTTCATCTCCACTATTCTCCTTTCCTTCATGGGCCATGTCCTTCCACAGGGATGAGAGACAAAATGACAACCTGTGCACGAAGGTCCTTCAGCTTCCTTCCCATAAGCTCACAATTCTTCATGATGCGGTGAAAGCTGTGCCTCGCAGTGTCACTGGTTCTGACATGAATCAAAAGGAGGGGGTTATGGTCAGTGGGCTTGACCAGTCTTGTTAGCCTCTCTGTTATGTCATTGATTTTGGCCCCAGGGAGACAGCACATCTCACAATTGATTTTACTTTCTCAAAATGTACCTAAGGTAATGATGAGAACTGAGCACTTCAACTGTTGGACTACAGCTCTCAGCAGACCTCACCACTCATTATGCTGGCTAGTTCTGCCATAATTTGTAGTTTTACATCTGGAAGGCAACAAAATTCCCATTCAGGATAGACAACTGCATGGGAACCATAGCCCAATTCCCCCAAATCTCCCTCATGGGTTGTACCTATCCACAGCAAGCCCAAATACCTTAGTTTTCTCTGCAGTTCTTCACAAAATGGGACATCACTTCCTGTTGCTATTTTGAGAAGAACTGCAGAGGAAAACTGAGGGGCAGTCTGGGGTTCTGATGATGATGATGTGTCTGCATATTTTCACATATTTGGGGGCATTCTGCATAGTTAAAAGAGAAAACTTGCCAAAAAATTGTCCTGAAAACTTTTTTAAAAAAAACTTGGGGGGTTGGGGGATTGGTAGAGATCTTTCAAGGGCAACAAAATGGAGTCTAGTGGCTGCCTGTGGTCCACAGGCCACAGTTTGCCCACCCAAGTCTAAAGGCTTCTGTTTTGTCTAGTGTTTGTGTGGCTATTTGGAGATTATATAATGCAAAATAATTGTACGATGCTCTTTAAAGTCTCCAATAATAACTACAACATTGACAATTTAGACAAACAGAGAGATTTAACGTATTTATTTCCTATGCCATTTTATATAAGATACCATTTTACTCCACCATTGTACATAGCGGCTCTTGAGCATCCATAAATTTTGGTATTCATGGGGATACCAAACCCTAGCAGATACCAAGGGTCCACTGTATAATCCTAAGCATTAACATGATGAGGATTTGGCAGTTAGGTTGCTTATAACAAAGTCTAAAACCGCTGAAGAATATATAATGTTCATACTCTACACGCAACTGAATAATATACAGTGCTCATGTATAATTACCCCATATGCAGCAGTTCAGTTCCAGGAACTTCCATGCAAAACAAAAAATGCAAGTGTTGCACCACACTGTAGTCAATTGATGCAACATGCACTTCCAAGCATCCGCTGACTATAATGCGACCAACCCTTTCCGTGGCCTTGCACTCACATGTGTGGAGTTTTCCACCAAAGAGGCACACTCTAATCCTAATTTTGTGGTCAGCTGCTGTCTCACTTTCTAAGCACAATCAGAATTAATGTGAACAGATGTTCATAATGTCTTCTTAAAAACAACTAAAGTGAAGGTTCCTGAACCAATGTGTGAGAGAGAAAGAAGGATCATATGTCTCTCTTCCCCAGACATCCCAAGATACATTGCTGAGGAGCTACTCTAGTGTTCCTTCCACATTTTGTTTTAATCCCAAATGGCACAGCTGATTTATATACCCAATCCCAACATATCTGTCTAACTATCCTTTATTTTTATAGTTGTTTTATACTGTCTGACTGTAATCATAAATCCATTTTTTAAACTAAAGCATTAGCTGGAATTTTATGAACGCTTAGGCTCAGTAGTACCTATCAGAATTTTACTTGTTCAGAAGCATGGGAATAAGAATGACCAAAAGAACCAAGGAGAACATGCCTGAGAAATTGTTTGCCAAGGCTGCATGTGTTTCAAAAGTACTGAAAGCTTGCATTCTGAGAAATATAAGTAATAATCCAAGATGCCCGGAGGGCAAACAGCAATGACTGCATGTAATGTAGTCTTATCTGAAAATCTTTAATATGCAATATCGCTGGAAATACGTAATTAAGTACAGCTCTATAGTTCTTCCCAATGTTCATTCATTATGCACTAATTTGCAAATTTTATAAATGTTAATTAAAAATATGAAAGATTGAACAGTTGCATGTCATATCTTTGTCAAAATGAGTAGCATATTAAATAGTCACAAAGCACTGAGAATATCTTATTGTGGAGCTCAATTTAACAGACTTATCTCTTATTTACATTGATATTTTAGGAACAGTTTGTCCAAAGCTCACAAATGACTGCAGATAATACAGGTGGATGGAATAACCTTCCTGGTGAGCTGTGGCCCATCAAAACACTGCCAAGTTTTTGAATGGTGCTGCTACTCTATATTATGCAGAATTGTTGTTTCTGTTTTACATTTTAAACTCAAAAATGCAGGTCCCTAACACAGACACATTTATGACTTGCAAATCAATCCATTGTAAATATTTAGGAGGGCAACTTAGAGGGTATGGCTAATTATAAATATTTTAATCAGTTATGTTACTTTTCATTGATGCTCTATGAAAGTAAACATGAATGGATTTCATTCTTTATAAAATGTGTCACCCATCTTCCATTGTCCAGCTGGCATGCCCAGAAATTTGTAGTGAATTGGAACAATTGAATCCTAATCTATTTGACATATCCCCAGCTATTGGCTGAAAAACCTCTGGATTCATTCCGTTTAATAAAGAAACAAAAAAAAAAGCATACATTTCTACAGAGACCATCTAAACCTTTGGGATTTGCTGGACTGTTAATATCATTCTGATTGTGCAGAAGTCAAAATTCCCAGCCTGCAAAGCCAAATAAGAATACTGTTAGATAGAAGGGATATAGATTCCTGAATTACAGCTACAGGAATGATGCATAGGCCAAAAAAGGAGTTATCTAGTGTTTTTCATTCCACTCCTAGTACTTCAATCGTTGACAATGCTTGGAGTTCAACACTTAAAACCAGATCCCAGATCCCCACTGTCTCACCCAGATCACCACAGGGGTGGTCAGCTGCAGAAAAGGCGAGGGTCATTCCTTATCACAGGACACAAGGCTACTCCCAATTTGACCAAAAATGACATAAGATCATTTGTGGGAAGTGGATGAAATACAGCTGACTCCCACGGTTTTTCAATTTTGGAGGCTGGTAGAGTCTACCCCACCATGCTTTTATGGCAGTTTGCCTGCTTTTTGCCCAAGCTTTTTTGAAACTGAAGGTGTCGGGGACGTTTTAAGTATTGCCAGAGGCCACTGAAGTCTGCAGGCTGCACATTCCCCATCCCTGTTCTAGAGATGTAAAATTCCCAGTTATTTTTAAGCCATGGAAAAAACATTTTTCAGATTTTTTTTTTCAGAAGAAGAAATGTTTGGAAAAAATTAAAAATTAAATATTAACACCTTTTAAAAACTAAAAGTAATTTTTTTTAACTTTAGGAACTTAATATTCATAACATCACCATGTCTGATACAGTAGAGGCATAGGTTATTCATAACACAAGTACAAATTGAACTCATGCATGAACACCATCAAGACTATAGGAATAAAAAGGAAGCTTACTTTTGCTCTCCTGATAATAGTCATTTAGAAATAAGGAGCCTTTTGTTGTAGAAAAGCATAATAAAATGTAACAATAAATATAATAAAATGATAATCTATAAACATGGCCATCCAATCCATCTATTGTTGTTGGTCCTGTGTGCCTTCAAGTCATTTCTGACATACGGTGATCCTAAGGCAAAACTGTCATGGGGTTTTCTTGACAAGATTTGTTCAGAGGGGCGTTGCCTTTGACTTCATCTGAGGCTGAGAGAGTGTGATTTGCCCAAGGTCACCCGGTGGGTTTCCATGGCTAAGTGGGGAACTGAACCCTGATTGCCAGAGTTGCAGTCCACCACAAAGCACTACACCATGCTGATTCTCCAGTGCATCTATACTGTAAACCAATATAGAATGAGTTTTGTGAGCCAAGCCAGTATAGAAGCAGGTGCTAAGTCTATGTGCTGCAGTGCCTCTCATTTAACCACTTCTGGGTGCTCATTTGTGACCCCAAACTAGAGAGCCATGGACTTCAGTCCCAAAATCCAGTCATATTATTTTACTGAACGTGGGCTTTCCTGCTTCTGCTTATTTCATTTTTATCACAAGTGACCTTCCCTCACTTTTTTTTAATTTGGCACTTAACAGTTTTCTTCAAGGGATAATAAATCAGGGATCTTATTTCAAAGGGTTAACCTAACAAACAGTCAGTTGAAGTTTTCTGCACAACTTCCTGCTGTAGAAGAAACTGTGACCAGAGGGTATAATTTTTTTCTCCAAAGAAGTGTTTGTATAGTTCCAAGTTGCACGTAAAAAAACCCTGTTCTGGGAACCAAATATATCATATCAAAGAGACTTCATCTAAAATGATTTTGTGCCTCTATTTCAGAAAAGACATCTTAGGCATGAATTTATTTGAATGGGGGGGGGAACCTGTGTAACACCTGTATGAAATGAATAGGACTTTGAATATAGGGTGGGTATTGAATGCAGTGCATGGACAGTTCTCTCAATTTTTTTAATGGACACTTGAGTAAAGCTATGTAAAGAGGTGATATTGGAAAGCTAATAAAATAATATTGAACCTGAAAATGCATAAAAAGGATGAAAGGCAACAAGGTCTTCAGAAGAAATCTATCTGAAATATGGAAAAGACAACAGGGAAGAGGAAGGGAAGGAATTATTGCAGTCTAGCAACGTCAGGCCTGTTTAAAAATAGAAACAGAATTCTCTGAAGTAGTAAAGATACACTACTGAATACATTGCAAGGTATGTGCTTGGAATACTCCTTTTCAAGCATAAACAAAGCTGCTGATAAACTGGACAAACAACTGTTTCTTGAATCAAGGGAATAATAATTATTTAATGGTTAATATCTTATAAAGCTATGAAATCAAGTCAACTGGCTAAAACTGTCAAAACAAGAAAAGCTTTGGGCTTATACCCTTCTTCTTCTTCTTCTTCTTCTTCTTCTTCACTTTTTTTCTTTTGAAAGCACCCAAGTACAAATTATGGAACAGAAAATAGATGACAGCATTAGTGGAGTCTCCCTATAGTAAAACAGATAGCTGGAGTTAGTTTGTGTGCAGAACAGAAAAGAAGCACCAGAAACTTTAAACAGAAAATAGATTTTGTTCAGTTGTCAATATCCTACAATCCCACTCACACAACTGGTTACTTCTTTTCTTTATTCAATCCTACCCATTTATAGGGCACTCAGCTATATCCAGATACAGCCTGCCATTGCCTAAATCTGTTTCTGTGATTGCAGAATAATTAATTTAAAGTTGGACGAGCAGAAAGAAAGAGCCACTAAAGTGGTCCTAAGAATGAAGGATCTGTTTTTTGAGCAGTCATCAAGAGCCTGACAAAAGGAGCCCAAGAATATCAGCTAAAGGAAGCAAAGAACATAACTGCCTTGAAAATAAGATTGGATGCATTTTTAAAAATAATTTTGTAACTTTTATTTTGATGCCTGTCTTCACTGTTAGACACCTAGATCGCCCCTCATCTCACCAGCATCTCATCCCCCCTTGTTAAGGAAAATTCTCTAGGTTTTGGAAAATTTGTTTGAAAAGTACATAGAAAATTTGTTTGAAAAGTTCAAATTTGTTTGAAAAGGGCAAGGAGATCAGCTGCTGAAATCCCATCTTCTCCTAGCATTGGGTTGGATAGTCTCCATTATAGGCACTGAATGAAGACACCAAAAAGCTGAGAAAAGTTGTTTTTGGACTACAGATCCCAGAATCCCTCAGCACTTGCCATAATGGGTTGAGGATTCCACAAAAGTAGCTCTTCTGAATTGTGTGGTATTACCATTGTTGTTTGAAGTCCACTTATTTATTGACTGCTGCAAAATAAACAAGAAACCATCCATGTCTCATTTTTGTTTCTTTACTTTGCTTCCAACTTTAAAAACAAGGTAGTGACAGGGATTTCCACCACCACCACCACAGAGCGTTGTTATTTAACAGCTATTAAGATCCTGCTTTTTCCTTGCACTCATTCAACTGTCATGATAAAAGCCATTCAACGCCTATGTTCAGGGTTTATATAATCAACATACTGAAAAGCATTAATTTTAAAAGTATTTCACAATGGCATTGACAATGGCATATCCAAATCAATCTAACAGTGAAAGCAGTAATAAGGAGCACAATGTGCAACTATTAGTTGTGAAGAGAAGGTTTTTATTTTACCAGCACCCACAGCCTATTAAGTCTGTATTATCTATTACATTGTTACTATAAAATTGTAGGTGCAATAAAATGGAGCCATCAAATTCAACACGTCTGGATGCAAAAGAAACAAAAGATTCTTAAAATGTCAAAAAAAGTATTTTTCAGACTGCAGTAGTGGCCTCAACATCTTTCTAAAGGAACTTTCAAAAGTACAGTTTCTGTCACAAAAACTCAAATTACCTCATCATGAAGAAAGAGCTCCTCCACAGTGGCGGACCTTGGAGCATGTGGAGGGCGGGCGGGTGGGAGGCGGGACTACAGCATAGGAGGTGTGGGGCATGGCGATGGTGTGTGGAGGCATGGCCACAGTGTGAGGGGTGGGGCTACGGTATGCAAGGGATGCTCCCCCAAAAAATTGCTGCCTGGGGTGAACCACTCCCATTGCCCCCCCGTCCCTACATGACTGCTTCTTCATACTATAATCCATATGGAAGAGAAGGACACTCATAAAGTACTAGTTACCCAGAGTGTGGGGAGCAATGAATAAGTAATATCATATCCCATGGGTTTCTTTGCATTTACTTAGGTTGCATGCCATAAGGCAATCAGGGAATCTTGTACAACCAAATAACTGTTCTTACCATGGTTAAAAGAGTACATAAAATGGTCCTTACAGAAACTGATTTCACATGACTGTGTCATTTCCATTTCATACCATCTTGGCTTCTGTTCCTTCTCTGCTTCCACTGAGATATGAGGATCTACTATAATTGAAGAAAGGATGAATCTTGGATAGTACAGATGATGCTCAGTAACAATTAGCTGAGATGATGTGATAGCTGGGTTTAGCTTACTTTCAGGGTCTGCCATTATTTATGGATTGGAAAGGAATTGTCCTGGCAATGTTTAGTATCTTAACTGTTTCCATCATAGAAGAAGTATTCCTTTTAGAAAAAAAAAACCTTTATGCATCTTTTAATTCTTTGTATGCTGCTACATTCGCAGTGGTAGTCAATAGCTACTTCATTGCTGGAAATATAAGTATAGCAAAGAACTGGCATGTAATTAATAATATGTTAGTGTTAATTTGCTACTGCAAAAGCATGTAATAATTTCCTTGGATGTTTGAAGCAGAGAGAAACCATTTGGGACTATTCAGTTAGGTTTCCTGGGGGATCTTAAAACATCCAGCATTCATATGCTTCCTAATCATGGAACATACCACTGAAACAACAAAGTCCAAGCTAGAGAAAAGTTGTTTTCATGCTGAGAAGAAGAATTAACTAAACCTAACATGTGACTTCATCCTCATCAAGCAATGTGATCTTCATAAAGTTTGCATTCTTTCTTGTTCAGAAATTCATTACAGAAGGCTTTAGCAGACTGTGTCTTGACAACAAACATCCCAGGAAAACTCTTTTTTTGTTGTTGTTGTTCATTATGTTAATCTCAGATTATCTTCTTGCAATATCATCACTCTTCCTTTTACTTTTTCCTTTACCAGATTTACTTTCTACAGCTCACAGTATCTTCTGCATAGGAGTTTGTAGTTTACTGAAGCCAAAGTTTCTCTGGCTGAGAATTCTACATGCCCCTCCCAAAACTTCAAACCCCAGGATTCTATAGGATATTGAAAGTGGAATAATAGCGCTATAACAGTGTAGTGCAGAAAGGCCCTTTGTCTCTTCTCTATATTCCTTCAATTCAGTGTTACCAGTCCTCATTGTTTTCTGAAGCAGATTGTCTATCTCTATAGTTACAGCAAAAGAACTACCGTATTTTCCGGCGTATAAGACGACTGGGCATATAAGACGACCCCCAACTTTTCCAGTTAAAATATAGAGTTTGGGATATACTCACCGTATAAGACTACCCCTCTTCCAAAGCACACCAAATAAAAAATAAAAAAAACATCAGATTTGATTTCAATATGGTAATTTTAATTCAAATGCTTATGACATGCAGGTACTTAGCAGGAAAACTGTCACTTATAAACATAAGGCTGTTTGTCATCAAACATGTAAACATAAAATAGTGCAAGTGGATTAAACTTTTCCTAATTCACTCTAAAGCTGAAAGGAAGGATAAGACAATAAACCCATGGGAGCTGCCATGCTGTTTGTTTTCTAAGCTGTCAACCAAACTGGAACTGATGATGATAGGAGGAAGATAACAAACTATAGAGAGAGAGCAAGTGCTGGGCAAGTCCCTGGCCAGTTAGCAAGCTACAGTATTTTTACAGGTTTTGCTGGCACGACAGCTTCCCTTTAAAAGCCTTCAAAATCCTCCTGTTCGTCATCTGATGTCATAAGTACATCAATGACATCTTGTGATACATTTGTAAGGCAGTCATCGTATGGATCAAATTCCGTATCAGATGGTGTGGTCTCAGCTTCGGCTTCCTCTTCATCTTGCCACAAGTAGTCGTCCTCCATACCATCTAATGAATTTGATATGCCACACTTCTTGAAAGACTTGATTACTTTTTCTGCATCAATATCATTCCAGGCTTTTATGACAAACTTGCACAAAACATCCAACTGTGGAGCACGCATGTTTCCTCCCTTTGTGAATGACTTTTCACCGCTAACCATCCATTCATTCCACTGTTCTCGAATGCGATCTTTAAATGGCTTGTTTAGGCACACATCCAGTGGCTGTACCAACGATGTCAATCCTGCAGGAATAACTGCCGCATCTGTGTTTAGTCTTGCAAGCCTTTGCTTGGTGCTGGGAGTTAAATGAGCCCTGAACATATCCCACACCAGTAGACTGCGTTTTTGAATAAGTCCACCTGGTCGCCTGCTCCATACATTATCAAGCCATAGCTTTACCCCTTCTTCATCCATCCAGCCTTTTGCATTCATATGTACAAAACAACCAACAGGAAACTTGAGTTTTGGCATTGTTTTTCTTTTAAAAATAATCATTGGTCTCAGTTTGGCACCATCAGCTGTGCAGCCTAGTACCACTGTAAAACTGGACTTCTCATGTCCTGTTGTTTTAAGTAAAATTGTTTTTTCACCTTTTTGATGGACAGTTTTATTTCCAACCATGTCAAAATTCATTGGAGTTTCATCCATATTTCCGATACTACTTAACGCATAGCCATGTTTAGTGCGCTGTTTTATTACGTATCGATGGAAACTATTTAGTTTGTTATCAAGATCTGCAGGTAATTTTTGGGCAATTTTTGTCTTTTGCCTCAGTACCATATTATGCCTTGCCGTGAATCTAGTACACCAGGATACAGTGGCCTTAAATTTGTTGCTGTGATCTGGGTTAGATTTGGCCCACTGAAGTGCAAACAAACGTATTTGATTTCGTGTCACTACATAACCATTTTGGCGATGCTCATTCACCATGTCTGCCACATGTTTTTCGAGTTCTGGCCAATGTGGGGTGCCTCTTCTTAATGCACACTTACCCCTTGGCATACTCTTTAATGCTTTTTCATTTGCTTTCCAGTACCGAACCATCTTTTCTGTTACTCCATATTGTCTTGCAGCAGCGCAGTTATTATGTTCCATGGCAAAGCTTACAACTTTAAGTTTGAAACTGGCTTCATATTTCTTTCTTCTTGCTGGTGGAGCCATGATGGGGTTTTGACTGTTGGACATTTGTATACTGTACTGTATGTACTGGTGCTACATTGTATGAACAGGTGATGATACTGGTGCTGTAGTGTATGTGGTACCCAGTATACAACAACCAGCCCGATGTACCTTACTGGCAATTGGCTGGTTGTTGTATCAAAGCCTGCTTGGACTGGTCAGCCCTCCCTGC
This sequence comes from Iguana delicatissima, assembly GCA_948472985.1. Taxonomy (NCBI): domain Eukaryota; kingdom Metazoa; phylum Chordata; class Lepidosauria; order Squamata; family Iguanidae; genus Iguana; species Iguana delicatissima. Next base: position 193,903 of record CAOKZL010000303.1, on the reverse strand, counting down.
CTGCCCAGCCCTCTCTGTCTCCAAGACTATCAAAGTGATAGATCTCCCTCTTGAGGACTGCAGTGAATCTGAGAGGCAGAGAAGGAGGTACGGTAATAGGATATAAGGGCGGGCCAGGTGGGTGAAAGAGGCATGTTTTTCTGGGCACAGCGCTGCTCTATGGCCCTTTTCGCAGCGCTGGCTCCACCCCCCGTCGTCCTCTCCTCCTCCTCCTTCCCGGCGGTCCTCTGCCTAGCAACAGGAGCAACTCTGGCCAGCCTCCCTCCCTCCGCGGCTGCTGATAGGCTCGCCCGATCCAGGAAACTCGGATGCCCCAGTCACTGCGAATGAGTTGTCCAGAGGGAGGGAAAGTGGAGCCGGCGCCCTGGAATGCCTCTTGGTGGGATTTAAAATATATGTGTGTGTATATATATATATATATTATTGCGCATCTTTCATTAGGAATTCCTAAAATGAGCACATGGCAGCACAAGCCACTACTCTATGCCTGTCTCTGGGTGGTAGACCCCCAAGGGTCTGGGGAAAAACAAGCAGATCTTACAAAGCCTGACGTCTCTCCATCTGCTTTAGGCAATGTTAATCAACAATCATTACCCTTCGGCTACAGAGAGAGGTATTAAGTAAATGCAAATGGCTAGAAAGGTCAGACTTTCCAAACCAGCCGTGTTCCAGCTGAAACTCTACATGTTTATCTTACAAGAGCCTGGCGAACGAGGAAGCGGTGGAGGAACCAGAAAGGCTGCCCGGCTCTCATTCTCGGGGGGGGGGCGTGCCGCTGAGAGCCTCTCCTCTCCTCCTCCCTCGCCGTCGCTCCGGAGGAGCCAGCAGCCAAGCACCGGGCTCACATCCTTGCAAAAAGGGGTAGCCTCGCCAGCCCCAGGCGCTTCCTGCCAGCTCCGCTGGACTTTTGAGCAAACTTGAGCTGCTCCCTCCCTCCCTCCCTCCCTCCCTCCCTCCCCCTCTTTTAATATCCCTCCTCCTCCTTTCCTGGGAGGATGTCCTCTGGGCAGTGCTGGGAGGCAGCAGCAGCTGCAGCACACTAGCCGAGCGAGCGAGCGAGCGAGCGAGCGAAGTTTCAGCGACACCCGGTGTATAAGACGACCCCCGACTTTTGAGAAGATTTTCTTGGGTTAAAAAGTCGTCTTATACGCCGGAAAATACGGTATATCTTATTGGGATGGATCAGTGTCAGGTAGTATCACCAGAAAAAGTTTCTTCAGCTTCTAAGATTTAAGTTATATGTGCAGATACTGGAACTTCAGTGCAAGAGATTTATTTAACCCTTAAATAATACCTCCTTCAGACTGATAAATATCTAGTCTCCAAGACTTACTGGTTCCCAGTATCACTAGCTCAGAAAGTTAAACTTCTCTCAAATTCTGCCCCGTGTGACATGCTATTAGGTCTAGGCTGTGATTTGTAAAACTATTTTCACATTCTGTTCTCCTTTCCTTTTCTGCTTCAAATTGTCAAAAACCATAAGTGAGGATAGGTTAATTTATACCCAAGGTGGAGCTGTGTGATAACGACTCATCCCAATATCCATGGATGAATTGCTTCAGCAGCTACAGCTCAGTATTTGCCATTTGCCATTACTGAAATTGTTGTGGTCTGTTATTTTCCTCAACTTGGCCTTCCCAGATATTCAGGTGGTATGTCCACATTCTTCTGAAAGATATCAAAGAATCCATCACTATCTCTTTCAGGGTTGATATATATTCAATACACAGGAACTTTATCATAAACTGTAGAAGTGATTTAAAGTGCCTGCATAGTGATTAACTTACAGAGTTTTGCTATATGCATAGCATGTCTTGCTGTGCCTATAGCAAGCACCATGTACACACACGGACAACTCAACAGCACAATAATCAGTAAGATGGTAGTGAACATTGGATGTTTGCTTTTGCTTTCTTTTAGTTATGGGGGGGGGGATCCTCTTCCATTCACTTGGCATTTGGATCAGCAAACAAATCAGCACTGTCCTAGCTAAACACCAAGTTGGAGCTCACCAGTTTCTTTCTACTGCTAGTTAGGCTGAGCTGACCCAATTTTTAAATCATCAAATATGCTGCTTTAAATGTACACTTCTTTTTAGATATATAGCAAAAAAAACCCCAAAAAATAGCTATACAGCTATACTTTAAAAATATGGACTTACACTCTAGCCCAGTGGTGTCTAACCTTTGGTCCTCCAGGTGTTTGGAACTTCAACTCCCAGAAATCCTTGCTGCTTGGTTAACAGTCAGGAATTCTGGGAGCTGAACTCCAAAACATGTGGAGGACCGAAGGTTGGACACCACTGCTCTAGCTAAAACAAGGACAAGGTAATGCAGTACACATTCACTCTTCAGCACAAGCACCTGAAATCTTCTAACCCATTAAAACAGAAGTAACTGTGAAATTCTAACTTGGTTCTTCCTTTAGGGCTCAACAGACAGCTGTAAACAATTCAGCAATGGTCCAATTAATGCATTATTGACTGAAGACCTCAATACCTGCTGGGAAGCTTGTCCTCCTTGCAGTGCTGCTGGCTAGACTAACATACAACTATGCTCTTTCGTGTGTAACAGAAATTTACATTCCCTGAACTTTAGTAGCACAAATACCCCTTTAAACTAAGCAGTATTGTCTTTTTAAAGGGTGCATGGGCTGATTAACGCTCTTGAAAACTCTCAGAAGTTTAACCTTAATAAGCTTCAAAACAAGGCACACATCTTCATGTACCTTGTTTTAAAGCAAAAATGCTTGTTTTAAAGGATCACTTTTGTGGGCAGAGCAACAGGATACCCAGTGGATTCTGGTACAATGAGGCCCAACACCCAGAGTTTACATGTTCTTGTCTTAAAGACTGTATATGAAGTAGTTCAAAGAAAGAGAAAAGTTAACAGCCCCTATAAACCAGAGATAATCACAAATGAAAGCCTCATGGGGGAACAGGAATGTTATAGTGGCAATATACAGTTGGCAGGAGAATCAAGAAGACGGCAGGAGAAACAGCACTAACAAGATTAGGCCAAATAAATTAAGACAGTGGACAATGATCTGGAGTAGCAAAGTCTTAAGGCAACCACATCTGAATGGAAAGCCCTTCCCTAGACTAAAGCTAACAGGGGATTACCTTGAGATAAAATTCCATTCCATTTCATTTCACTATTCTAAGCATAAAATGCACTTCCATTTTTCAAGATATTATGCTACTCCATAAACACTTCTGCAGTGTTCATTCTGAGGAACAGAAGTACTTTTATGACCTCTCTTTCAAAGAGTTAAACAGAATAATTAAATGCATTATATTATAATTGAAACCTACGGTGTCATTATTGGCAGCTCAGCTCCAGAGATTTTACCTTTAATCTACATCTCACATCTCTCGATAATGAATAGTACTATAATTAAATGCATCAGCAATGATAATAAGAAGGGCTGCTTAAGTCCAGTAATATTATTCACTGCTAACAGAATCATAAACAGAAGGAACAAGAAAATAATTTGATTACAACCCATTCATGACTAGAATACATGTTTTTTAACTTACTTTCAATTAACATTTTTGTGAAGAACTGACTAGATTACCAATGTTTTAATTTAAACATCAGCAGGCAAAAGGGACAAGGAAAATATGTGAAATGAATTTAATTTGATTGAACATCATACAATGGAAGTTAATACAAAGCAGCAGAAGTTAGAAAATTATCTGTGCACCTGTTTTCTTATTCTATGCATGCATACTGATAAACAGGAGAAGTTGACCATGACTACTTGTATTATCTTCTGATTTTTTTCCCCCATTTATTGAAGAATTCTACTTTTCCCTCATGAGAACGTTTCTGTCTCTGCTGAGAAATATTATTTCTGTGAACAAATTATTTGTTATTTACCTATGTGCATGTCAACTATGGCCATATATAAAGCCACCTTTCTTATTTCCTAGGGCCTACTTCCAAGTATTATTTATCTAGCATATCAGTGTCAGTTGTCAAAATACTGAAATGCTAACCTATTTAAAGCAGACCTAACTGTGTCTAGGCTAACTATCTCATTTCATTCCCCCCCTTCCACTTTAGTCACTTATTGTGATAATTATCACAACTGTAAACTCATAATGATGAGGTGTAACTCCAGCATTCTGACTAGGAGACGATCATGGTGCACCAAGTACAAATGGGCCAGGGTGGGAGAAGAATCGATGTGATCTGTGGTCTGTATAACCCAACAATCTTCCCCATAACATTCCTTTGTAATGGAGCAGAAGATGAATTTTCATCTGAATGGAAATATTTGATTGATTATCTAAAAAAAAAAATGAGGGTGAATTGATGACAATAGGTTTTTGAAGTTGCATGTATTTTTAAGCTCTGACTACTACTACTCTACTACTACTACTCTTACTACTTCATGAGAATTGCTTTATGAAAATAGAAGATGATGATTTTAGTTTTTGGCTATTTTAGATTTTTATTATTTACAATAAAGGTTTCAGTAACAATGTTTCAGATTTATCAATGACTTATAAGATTAACTATTATTAATCATTGTTTCTCATTGGTACTTTTGGTTTCAACATGATGATGTTTATATTTAGGTTATAAAGGAATGATACCAATGTCTACAATCAGTTGAATTCAAACTAATAGAACTATGGTAGTGATCATGTAGGACTGATAAACAGTATTTTTTTATTAACTTTTTTATTAACTAGGTAAATTTATCTTCAGGGTATAGAGATAAGGCTACAAGGACTATTAGCAACAAAATTAATTTAGATTTTTAGTAATGCCTTAATAGCTAAGTACAAGTATTTACTAAGAGCTGTATTCAACAAGAGTGGGAACCAATTTTTAGTTCTTTGTTAGCTTCTTTTGTCTGTTGTAGTTTTGTTAGGTATTTTTTGTCATCTTATTTGCACTATATTATTATTATGTGTTGTAATTTCATCTGTTACGTAGTTTTGTTTGTTCTTTTTTTCTTTTTTCTCCTGTTTAATAAAAATATTTTTAATTTAAAAAAAGCTTCCTTTGTAATAATGCTACCAGGAATCAAGATCCTCAATCTCATGCTTCACATTAATTAGCATTCAGATAATTTCTTCTGAAATCAAGCTAACATAAAACCTTCACTTTGAGGTAAGCACACCATGGCATGCTTCTGAAATTTAGGATACTACTTAATTCAAAAGTATGGAGATTAAGAGGGAAACTACAGGACAGTACTCTGTGGGGGGAAAAAGGCTCCTAAACCCATGTGGAGTCCAAAACTTGTCTAAATAAAAAGGTCTTGTTGTGCCAGTGGAAGTTCAACAGAGAGCCTGCACCAATATGAAATTTTCCTGAGTCCTCAAGAAAAGTTCCATTGATGTTGAGGTCCTGAGAAAAGCTTTCTCCCAAAAAATCTAACAAACTCATCTAAGGAGATAAACTGTTTCAGACAGTCTGGGCCCAGTTTGTCTAAGGCTTTATAGGTCATAATCAGCTTGTGAACAGTAGTCAAAAATGGACTGGCAACCAGTGATGCTTTCGCAGCTAGGCATTCCCCTGTAACTGGCCCTGGTCAATAGTCTGGACATAGCATTTTGGACCCGCTGAACACTTTTCAAAGGCAGCTGCCCATAGAGTATGCAATTGTAATTGTTGCTTAGGAGGAAGTTCAGGAAATCCTCATGAGCAGTGCCCGCCCTGTGACATCACAAAGACTCCCATACTTATGTCTCACATTTTTTGCCCTGAAATCTCAGAAAATGAGAGACTGCTGAGCTGGCGATCCCATATCCTCCAACATTTCACAGATGAAAACAAAGACACATTTGGCCAAGCAACGTTAAAGTGGGATTAAGATGGAAAAAGTTATTAACGAGGAAGAATAGACAAGCTAGGCGATGGTACAGCAGTATGCTTTTGCCTGAGCCTACCAGGAAGGGCAAGATGCAGTCATCTCCTCTCCTCTCCCTCTACTAGGTTATTTTGATTGCAAAGTACTTTGCACATTGAATTCAGTTTATAACAACTGAAGTACACTGGGGACAAAGGGGGAAATTGGACGAGGTAAGACATTTTAAAAACAGCTGGAAAAGTGGGAGGACAGATGAGTTGTGCAGTATTAACTGTTGCACAAGTATCAGTTATCATTGTTTTCTATGTGTCCACTTTCATCAAAGTTCATTTTCATTACTTTTCATTCTTGTCACCTGCAATTCACATGGATTTACACATACCCTCCACTTGTTCCCTGTTCTTCATGCATGTGACTCAGATTTATGGATGGACAAGCACAAAAGATTAGTTAGTCTTAAAGTGATATAGCATGCTTCCCAGCTATATTGTTCCAGGTTTATTTATTTGTTAAAAATGTGTACTATAAAGTAAGAGTTTACTTGCATCTTATTTTTTAAATCTGCCTTTCTTCCAGGTTTTTTTTTGGGGGGGGGGTACATAAAAGCTTGATCTTCAGCTATGAAATCCTTGTAAAACTGATTTTTAAAGCAAATAAAACCAAAGCATACAGTATTTCAGATCACAAAGTTTTAAGCTAAGACTGTTCAGTACAGACGAGAAGCAGAATATTGATCATTATACTAGCACTGCAACTTCATTTAAAAAACAGGTGTTACATATTTTTCTGATTTGTGGATCAATATACAAATTGGAAATCCATGAAATGTATAAGGCACGTTGTCTATATTGCAGTTTAATTTGGATAGCAATGTATTATTAATGTAATCATTAGAATAATGCACATACTAAGGATAAGGAATATTTGGAAGAATACAGGAATTAGCAATTCAATAAAGGACAGCACTTATTATTGCATAAGTTAATTCAGTAAAACAAATTAGGTGATTGTAACTATTAAACTACAATAAAAATCTTTTCAAATGAAACAGAAAAAGTCATTTAATACAGACAGAGTGAAACCTTAATCATCATCTATATTCTTTCTAGAAATGTTTTTAGCTTGTCATATGTTGTAGATCTTTCATTATAACCACTCCATTCTCAGCCCCCTTTTGCTTTAGTTCTATAATAAAGTTTTTTGCCCCCATAATTTTGTAAAAAGGTAATTGTATTTGCAGGAACCAAGGTTCCATTAAGATAACCTTAGCATGCATATTTCTAAAACCAAGGGTAAATGTACTGTAGTAATTGGAGAGTTTAAAAAAATAGCAGGGGAAAGAACTTCTACTACATTTATCAGCTCATACAGTGACTGTGGCTTTCAGAAACATCACGGAAAACCTTACATCTATTTCTACTTAAACTCATACCACAGTCTCCTGAGCACTTCTCAGTCACACAAAAAGTATATGGGGATGCAAATATCCCATCATATTATTTGAGGTCCTTGTAAATGGCCCACATACATACAGATGTGTTTATTTTATTTTTTCCCTGTTTTTACCACAATATGGGGCCTAAGCTACACAGATTAAAACAAAATTCATTAAAAAAAATTGTTATAATAAAAAATGAAGCTATTAAATAAGCTATCCTATTAAAAGCAGCACTAATTTAAAAGAGTTTAAAATGTTTAAAACATAATGATGAAAATGGAAGTATAGCACCTGCCTAGCCTCATTAAAAAACACCCAAAGACATAGGGTTGCCAGATCTCTGGGCTTGGCCCTAAGTCTCCAGTTTGCATGGAACATCTGCAGACAGGAGACAAAATCACCCAAACTAACAGCAAGCTAATGCTATTAGTACTAGTCAAGAAGTTACAAAATTGTGAGCCAACTTTCTTCAGGCTAGATATTATGTTTAATAAAAACAGAAGAAAGGGTAGCGTCTGAAGCCAAAGCAGAAAAACCCTGTGTGGACTGTCCATATAATTTCATAAACAAGGAAACCTAATTTCAGCATTAGGAAAAACCTTTTATCTCATGGCTCATGAGACTGTACATGATGCAACTATGGAACAGGTATAAGAAGGAGTTGTATTACAAGTTTGTAATGGAGTCTCTAAAATTATATTTAGGTCTTGGCCCACACATCCTTATACCAACTGAAATTCTATACCCACAAGCAACAGTGAAATGAATGGAAGCTATGCAAATACCTTACTATGTTCTTTTACGCCCGCCATTCATTCCAGTGGGGCTTCAGCAACAGAAATGCATGGAGTGGGCCCTTTGTGGATTCCATAATAAATGAATCACAGAGCCTTTAATTTCACACTTCAAAACAATTTCCCTCCTTTTTTCAAGTTTGTTAAACTCAAAACTATAATTTTCAGTTAACTAAAAAGATGTGATCATATGACTTTACTCTATTTAGCCCCTTAATGAAGTCACAATTCTTAACATGGGCTCAGTCACCTCCCAGTAGCATTTATTTAATAAGTGCGACAATCCCATCATATGTCTTATTTTAAATAACTAATTATCTTATTTAAAATCCCCATAGCCTAAAATTATAATTATATTGTACTACTTAAATGTTTTCATTCATTTTCATAATTTGGATTTCCACAGACAATAATATAACCAGCTCTGTTTTTTGTTAACTAAGGTCTATTCCAGAGCTCTGCTGTTGTTTATCATTACATTAGTGAGAGTAATATTAGAAAGTACTTTGCCTGATACTTGCAACAGTAAAAGTAACACTTGAGTCATAAATCAGAGCATCAGCCAATATTTTTAGGCCTAGCCTCTATGGGAAATAAGTGGTACATTAAAAGGATCATTTCCCCCTGACTTGTAAGAAAGGCATCCTTCAACAGTGAAAACAGAATGCAACCACTATAATAAATAGAAATAACAACAGGGAAAAATGGAGAAAAACAACATTATCCTTTCTCTCAACTATGATTGAGAATCATTATTGTTGTGAGTGGTGTACTATGAATCGTCAGGGTTTCAACAATCTGCATGTTTCTTTAACAACTGTAGATGGACAAATCATAGGCCATTTCCACATAGGTTAAATGAAATAGTGCAGTGCGTCCTCCACGGAGGACGTCCGCACCTTGGAGCGGACTGGGTCTGGACTACTTAATGTAGATCCGCACCTCAGTCCACTCCAGAGCAACCTCAAGTGGTCCTCCAGTGTGTTTTTGAAAAACCTGATTTTTCAGGTTTTTCAAAAAGCCAGCGCGTGCCATTGCGTGCCTGCTCTCCCATGCAGATTTGCAGGCTCGCACCAATGCGAGCCTGCAATCTGCAGAGGGTGGGCTTTAGGTTAGCGAGCTTCAGCGGTTGGTTGAGACCCATGACCGACCGGATGTCGCCATTTTGGATGCCGAAGCAGTGTGGAGCGGTGGCCACACACTGCTCCGGAGCAGCCTGGACCAGACTGGGGAGCCAGCAGATCCGGAAAGTAGCGGCACTGGGCGATTCCCTCGCCCTGTGCCAAAATGGCCATAGCTGAAATGAAGCCAAAAACTAGAACTGGGAAATGAGGCTGAACGAAATGGCAATTCCAGAGTGAAATAACCAGAGTGAAATTCTAGAACTGGAAATATTTTTGTCATTTTTCAGAAGCTACACAAATTTCTATTAGAGCCATCTTCCTTGTAGATGTGTTTATTTTCCCTTGTTTGTTAAAAATAAATAAATAAACGGTACTCTCTCCCCCCAAAAAAAAATCCACATACAACTAAGCTCCCCAGCATTGTAATCTAAAACCAATATCCCTGGGAGTGAACACCACTGAATCAACAGAACTTACGTCCAAGTAGGCATGTTAATGTTGTCATGTGATTTCTGAAACTTGCCACCATTTCATAGGATAGGGTCTTTTGGGGTGATCTTGTATTTGCAGCTTAATGTCTGTATCCAAGGGATTTGTGTGTCATGGGAATTGTGAAATCAACACTTCCTTCACTACATTTTTCAAAATAGTATGTTTCACACTGTCTGGAATTGTCTCCAATTGTAGGAGTCTGAGTTTTCCAATACCTGCTTAAGGGCAGTTAGGTACCATTCCATTTCATTAAGACATAAATTATTTTCAGATTAGGCTATATTTCAGAAGAAGGAACTGAGAAAACAACCTGTCAGTATTCCTTGCCTAAGAAAACCCTATGAAATTCATGGGGTCACCACAAATTGACTGGCAAGTTGGAGGCACATATACAAACACACACACAAACTTGTACTAGCCCAAGCCTGACCATCACCTGGATAGCCTATCCTCCAAGCAACTTAAGGTGTACAACAAGAGTGACCACTTCAGCAGGTTGAGAGGGTAATTTGTTGCCTCTAGAAGGTTACAAAATGAGGTGAGGGAATCCACAATTTACCAAAAATTCACTCCTGATTTTGAGCAACAGAGGCTTTAAAAAAAATTAATATCGGCCCAGTGACCTATTTAAATGGTGATTCACCAGTCCTTGAGATTTTCAGAAGAGACAAGCCTTTTCTTTTCTAAAAGGCAGTCCAGGGAAAGTTGGAGGGATCAGCTAAAAAATGGTTGGGAGTTGCATGAAAATCCAAAGTAATACTTTGCCTACCTCTGCTGCACAAGCTAAAATCTATTCACATGATATGATCAGAGACTATTCTAGCTGCATCCATCTATGTCTGTGTACCAATTACATTGTTCACATTGCAAGAATGTCAGTCAATTTTTCCCTAATGTTATCACTGCAGTCCTTTGAGGATCTCCTCATAAACAGTTTTCTTAAAACGCTCCAGCACCACCAACATTGCTCAGATGTAATCAGGTCAGAAAACTAAACTTTCTTAGCACAATCACAATACTATAGGTCCCAAAATAGGACCCAGCCTATGGGAAGTTGTTTTTACAGCAAACTTTAATGCCTTTTTTGCCAAATAATGACTTGATTGATAGGCCTTCAATATTTAACCAAGGAACCAATATTATTTTGATTTGCCAAATAAGAAGAAATATGTAAGACTCCTTCATAGAATCATAGAATCACAGAATCATAGAAATGTAGAGTTGGAAGAGGCCACACAGGCCATCCAGTCCAACCCCCTGCTATGCAGGAACACCCTCAAAGCACTCCCGACAGATGGCCATCTAGCCTCTGCTTAAAAACCTCCAAGGAAGGAGACTCCACTACACTCCAAGGCAGCAGATTCCACTGCCGGACAGCCCTGACTGTCAGGAAGTTCTTCCTGAGGTTCAGGTGGAATCTGCTTTCCTGCAGCTTGAACCCATTGCTCCTTGTCCTGGTCTCTGGAGAAGCAGAAAACAAGGCCTCTCCTTCCTCTACATTGCATCCCTTCAAATATTTAAACATAGCTATCATGTCCCCTCTTAACCTTCTCTTCTGCAGACTAAACATCCCCAGCTCTCTAAGTCTGTCCTCATAGGGCATGGCTTCCAGGCCTCTCACCATTTTGGTCGCCCTTCTCTGGACTTGCTCCAGCTTGACCATGTCCTTCTTGAATTGGGGTGCCCAGAACTGGACACAGTATTCAAGATGAGGTCTAACCAAAGCAGAGTAGAGTGGTACCAGTACCTCCCTCGATCTAGACACCATACTCCAGTTGATGCAGCCGAGAATTGCATTGGCTTTCTTGGCTGCCACATCACACTGCTGACTCATGTTCAGCTTGTGGTCTACCAAGACTCCTAGATCCCTTTCACACATACTGCTATCCAGCCACGTGTCCCCCATCCTATATTTCTGTATTTCATTTTTTCTACCTAAGTGTAAGACCTTACACTTCTCTCTGTTGAATTTCATTTTGTTAGCCTTGGCCCAGCTCTCCAATCTATCCAGGTCATTTTGAATTTTGATCCTGTCCTCTGGCGTATTAGCAACCCCTCCCAATTTGGTGTCATCTGCAAATTTGATGAGCATGCCCTCTATTCCTTCATCCAAGTTGTTGATAAAAATATTGAACAGCACTGGGCCCAGGACAGAACCCTGTGGCACCCCGCTAGTCACTTCTCTCCAGGATGAAAAGCAGCCATTTGTGATCAATCTTTGGGTTCGGTCGGTCAACCAATTACAGATCCACCCAACAGTAGCCCTGTCCAGCCCACATTTTACCATCTTCATTGCGAGAATGTCATGGGGAACTTTGTCAAAGGCCTTACTGAAATTGAGATATGCTACATCCACAGCATTCCCTTCATCTATCAGGCTAGTAACTCTATCATAAAAAGAGATAAGATTAGTCTGGCATGACTTATTTTTGAGAAATCCATGTTGACATCTCGTGATTACCGCCTTGCTTTCTAAGTGATTCATGAACTCTCTGATACCAGTTTTTCTGAGGGAGTACCTATGCTCCAGAGCCCTTGTGCTGTAATGCTTTGAACGTGGTCCAGTGCTTTGAGCACTGGATTATGACTCTGGAGAGCAGGGTTCAAAACCTCATTCAACCATGGAAAACCACTGGGTGACCTTGAGAAATCACATTCTCTCAGTGTCAGTGGTAGGCAAAGGCAAACCTCCTCTGAACAAACCTTGCCAAAACAAAAAAGAAGAAGGAGGAGAAGGAGGTGATAGGGTTACCTTAGGATCACCTGGAAATGACCTGATGGCACACAGCAGCCCTTTCCGCACGTGGAGGGGGAAACAGGGGAAAACGTCCTAAAACAGAGCTTAACGGCAGCTGGGTAAGTCCGTTGCCATGCGGAGAAGCGTGATCTTGCTGTTCCGCACTCCTCCGGTGTCCAAAATGGCGGCCTCAGCATCCAAAATGGCAGCTTCCAGCTGGCAGAGGCTCTCCACCAACTGGAGAAGCTCACCAGCCTAAAGCCTGCCCCGGCAGATTTGCAGGCACACACTAGTGCGCGCCTGCAAATCTGCACTGGAGCACAGCGACAGAGCTGCATGGGGCTACGTGCTACGTGCTTTTTAAAAACCTCTGAAAAGAGATTTTAAAAAAACACGCTGTGCCACCAGTTCTGGTTGCTTCAGAGTGGACTGAGGTGTGGAACTATGGAAAATAGTCTGCCCCAGTCCACTCCACGGTGCAGAAGACCTCCGTCAGAGGTTGCTCTGCACCGTTTTAATACCCCTGTGCGGAAAGGGCCAGCAACATCAACAATAGGTGCAAATATCACTATTTACCAGGGACAGTTCCTATTTTCTAGAGGAGTTTCTCCCTCTGCTAACTTGCTTGCTTTTTTTGTTATGAACGGTTTGGCTATATCTCCAGAGTTCTTAGAAATTCCAATTTAACTGAGATGGTGAATGCATCTTGCTTCTTAGTACACACGATTGTAAACACACAAAGAGACAGAGAATATTCAGCTGCAATGCTTCTGTCACTTCACATGTTGGTGAACCTTACTTTGAAGGACTGATAAGAAATAAGCTTCTGATCTCCTTCTCACAGCCTTGCTGGAAGAGAAGAGATGAGAGGGAGTTTCGCAGCCTGAGGCTCTCTGTGGCTTCCTGCTACATTAAACTATGGATTAACAGTACATCTGAATTCAGCCACTGAGGAGAAGGGTAAGCAGTCAATCAATATTCCCTAGATTAATGGGAAACAGACTTCTAATATAGGAATAAAATGGTTCATAACTGTTATTCTTAATTCATAGGAAGAAAAAGAAAGCCTTGCATAATTTGCTAAGGCAAAGATGATTCCTTCTAGATGTGAGTATCCTTTCACACACATACACACATTGAAATAGATGCATATATAGTCTAAGGTAAAGCTGAGGCATATAAAGTTGTACCTTTTGAACAGTGATGCCTCTCCTGTTGCTCCATGAAAACATCTGTGCCTTGACACACTTGAAGTGCAAAATAAATAGACCATAGCAAATACTGGGCAAAATTCAATTGCTAGTCACAACCAGAGTAGACCACCGGAATGAAAATTACTTAAAAATCAATTTGGCAATTGATTCAATGAGTCTACTCTCATCGGGACTAGCAACTGAAAGTTAAGCCAATGCCTTTAATTTTGATGCATGAAGAATTTTGACATACCTTACACATATAAATACATAACTTTTTGCCTGTCTAAATAAATATTCCAGTAACTTGTGAAAGTAAACAATGCAAGAATACCATCAAGAATTTTTGGTATTTCCCCAGAAGTTGTGAAACATTTAATAACTACTCAGAAAGCTGTTGCTTGAATCCATTCCTTATTTAGCAATTTATTACAAATGTAGAGTTCCCATGGCAAGCTCCACATAAAGAATCAAAAGAGAATGAAGAGTCCAGTCTTAAGATGTTAGTGTAACCTTCAAAGAACAGAATTTTCTACTTTCCTGTCAAGTGCATAGACCAGAAAGTGTATGGGAGTAAAACACTGATGTTGGTACATGAAAGAGGTTGCCACATTGTAAGAACATGTGGGAGAGTAACAATAGGCTTGATGGCAGTGGGTAGCAAATGAGTTCTGAGGTAGAGTACAAGACAAAGAAGAATGAGCTTAGAAGAAACTCATTATGAATGAAGAATCACAAAGGAACTTCTTTTTAAAAAGCCTGGCCTTGTGCCACACAAGCAACAAGAAATGGTAACTACGGAGACTAAAAGAGAAAGGAAGCCGACAGTTAAAGACAGGATTGATTATCCAAGACAAAGAACAGAATGAGATGTGTGTAATGAAGGAGAAAAAGGTCAAAGACACATAATTTTCCTTCCTTGCTCTATCAACATTTATGTACAATAGAAATCAGTAAAAACCAGTTTTTACCCCATCCAGCAGAGAACATCCAGCAGAGAACAGTAGTAATAGTAGATGTTATTGATGAAATCTGTGAGTAGTATCAATAGCGTCCCAATAGTCAGTACACAGATGTGTGGATTTTAAACTAATCCATCTGTACTAGGTATTGTGGTCATAAAAAACTGACCTTAACAATATTCCTTTTAAAACATTATGCACCGTTGCTTAATTTACATAATGGTAGCTGCTGAAGTCGTATTACTTTGGTTTGCAGTTTGAAATTTAGTCCACTCAAAGCAAATATGAAAGTCTAACTGCAGGCTTAATTACATTCCTTCCAGAGATGTCAGCTTTGAAAGGGGATAGGAAAGGAGTCAAGTTGAAAAGAGAAAAGGATTAAACCAAGGCTAAAAGGACAAAGAAGAAGTGTCATCAGTACAATCACTACAAGTGTCAAGTAGAATTTCTACAAAAAGGATAGAGAGCCAAGCTGAAGCACAGCACGACTAGGATATTGCACCATTTTTTTCCTCTAACCCCACTTCTAGTTGCTTCATTTCTGTGAGAGAACTTTTGGTCCTGAAAACAGAGCAGAATAACTAGATGAAATCAAACTAAGGAAGAGAACATTCTGGGGGAAGTTTTGAGCATCCTTTTATACTTGTCCAGCCTATCCACTGAATCCCATCCAATGCTTTACAAGAATGTGGCACAATCCATATGGTAACAGAGCTGTCATGGCTACCTTGCTCTCCAGTGTGAATGATCCCATATACCAATTGACCAGCAGCTCTGGATATGTATTCTACTCAATTTTTAGAATGTTTCCCTTTTTGGATGCTATATCAAGCCATTAAATAAAACTACCACATTCTTCAAGTTAAACATTTCCACTCACTTTTATCTAACAATGATTTTGGATCCCTGCACATTTTGAGCCTTTTACTTGACATTTAAGTAACCATCAAATTAATGCTTCCAGCTATCTATATTCACTCATTATTTCAGTCGTGCACATTGGCCAGGGGCTTGTCCCATTTAAAATCTCTTTCACATTTGCTTACACCAGCTTTTTATTTTTCAGACGTTTGGTCCTTTTTATGTTTCCTCTCATTAACACAGAGTTTCACAAGTCCTTGGTGAATAATTAGCTGTAGTAAGATCCTTAATTTTCATATATACATTTTTATTAAAACGATCAGCAAATTACGGGTGTATCATGAAGTGTGGTGTATAACTCTAGTTGCAAATAACAAAGTTATTAAGGATAGGGTAAGTCACTTTTTAGGTTAACCACACAAAACTAGCTAAGGGAATTAGGCACTCTGGTATGGATCAAGAAATATAACCAAAAGGTCCTTAGACATAAATTATTTTAATACTCAGGTGTTAGTGTATTATTTTAGAACATAGATACATTTGTTTAAAAGATAAGTTTAGCCTTTCTAACAAAAACATTACACATTTATAATGGTGGGGTTCCCATTGATCTCCTGTTTACATTCTGATCAAATGCATACCTGCCTAGCTTCAGCAGTGCTGCAGTATT
Organism: Iguana delicatissima; assembly: GCA_948472985.1. Classification (NCBI taxonomy): domain Eukaryota; kingdom Metazoa; phylum Chordata; class Lepidosauria; order Squamata; family Iguanidae; genus Iguana; species Iguana delicatissima. The sequence goes on along the minus strand of CAOKZL010000303.1, from coordinate 177,803 downwards.
TAGTACTCTTAAAACTTTCATTAAGACCCATCTTTTTAACCTTAAAACATTCCTGTACTTACTCCCAAGTGCTAAGTGCCTTTTGAAATTACAATTTTTATCTCAATTCTAGGAGGTGAAAAACGTACAATTCTGTCTTAAGATATTGTTTTCTCCACTATCTTGGCAGGTTGCAGATTGTACTGCCTAAACACTGGAAGAATAAGGTTTTTGGAAGAACATCTATAGGGTGACAGGATTGAAAGAAACAGGTAACTTTAAAGCTTCTTAAAGGAACATTTTAAGAGAGATAATAGCTAGAAATGAGTGGGCAGTGATTTCAAATGGAGGTGGGGAAGAATAAGAGACTAAGGCCATTGCTGTACAGATACTTGAAAAATTCACTCCCTATGTCTTCCAATACAAATTGAACAGATCTGCCCTTCCCAGACCAATGCAGATTAATAATAGAAATAGCACAAGACAGACTTATGGGTGACAATATTCAAAAGAGACATAGCCTGGCAATAATAAATGTCTATTACCTTGACAACTCCAGTATTTTTAGAATTATTTTTAAATTCTTTAAATTTTTTTAAGTAACATTTTTAAGTATTACATATATAGTATTAATTGTTTTCATGCCAATAGAAGATTTTTCCCAATATTAAACATATCTATCCAAAGATATGTGAACTAACATAAGGCAAGCCTTGAATTACTATGTATACTTTGAACTAGTAAATAACATTGCAATGAAAACTGAGTTGTGAGCAATTAATTTGAGGGGGAGCAGTTTACAAGATCACAAGATGTGATTCTTTAACAAAATAGACTTCTTAAAAATCTTGTTGCATTTACAGAATCTATGTTGCCATGGTGATGTTTGCATCCAGACAGAACTTTCGTTTAGTGATGCATGTGCACAAATGAGTGAGTTGCTTCTTTGCATTTCAATCCCAGTTCTGCAATCACTTGACTCAACTACTTCTTGTGAAGATTCTGGTGTAGGACTGGAGTGTCAGTATATGCAAGGCACCATAGTATTTGAGAAAAACTACTCTTGTATCATTGAATGAACAACTTCAGATATGGGAAAAACAATTAAGAGCCTTGAGGCACATTGAAGCCAGAGGATTGGGTTTGGGCAAATACAAGTGGTGAGCAGATGATGACTTTTCTACCTTGTGTTCACTATAGGTGATTCCCCCCCCCAAAAAAAAACTTCCACCAAAACCTCAAAGTTAACAATGATTGCTTAATGGAATGGGTTATGACACAGCAAGAAAAAAAATGGGGTCAAAAGAAATCAGACAGATTTTCAATTACTTCCTTTTTCTTCAGCTCCCAACAATGCAATGCATACCTTCAACAAAGGCCATTTCTGCATGACGACACTCTCCCATTTCATCCCTTTGCAATCCCTGCTGGGATGGGAGCGTGTCCTCAATGCTCCCCTCCACACTCAACCTGCTGTCTGTAGAAGGGAGCATGAGGGACATGATCTTTCCTTCTGCACTGCAACTGGCCTTCTTCCCATGCTACAATGAGGAAGGAGCATGCAATCTGCATGGCCAGTGGTGATGGAAGCCTCATGTGATTGAGGGCCATTGACAGAGTTTTTCCACCAATGATATACCCCCAGTCGTACCAGCTGGCAATGAGAGAATGTTGGACCATGATGCAAGACTGTGACCCAGGCTACAGCCAGGATTCCACAGTACTCCCTTATCTCCATCCCCCTAACTCTAACTTCAGGGATGGCTAGATCTCAACAGCATTAGCCAGGGCCATAACTCACTTGCAAGTCAAAGAAATAACCAATCAAAGTCAAGTATGTATTTTCCAAATTTGCTGTCTTTGGAGAACAACCGTAAAACATGAAGGAGACAAAACTAGCAACCAGTTTTTACTGACTGTTAGTTTTTACATTCCAAAATTGTAGTGTACCAGTGACAGCCTTGGTTACAAAATGTGGCCATTCTGAACTTTGGCCACAGGCAATTGTGCAGCTATTTTCCCATGCAGTGTAATTGTATTCAAAATACTTCCATTATTCAAGTTGGGCTTACTTACCAGTAATACACATGGTTCTCTATGAGCAGCTTGCAGGACAATCCTATCCATAACATATTTGCTCATCATGGCATCATCACTAGATTCTTACATAACTTACTATTGTTGGGTAGTTTTTATTATTTTTTGAAGTGACATTTGTTTCTGCAATTTTGATTTGGTTTCCCCCATCAGACTGAAGGTCAGAAAAAGGACAGACATCAAACAAATAGCCAGATTATGAGTTACAGAGGATCTCCACAGAATTCTGGCACCTATAAGTGTAACTCTCAATATTTAAAACAATGTTCTGGCACCCATGGTTTTGGAGACATTTCTGGAATACTTAAGACTAGAAATAAGTACAACAGATGCACAGAAGCATCTGCCAGACTTAGACACACTTTACATTAACAACCAACCAGAGAGGTTATTTGCAAAATGTGAGTCTACTGTGGACCACTCTAGCTCTGTTAACTAGAACATTCTCTCTTACCCTTTTCATTTCCTTTCCTCTATGGTAACTTTCACATTTCATTTCTGCTTAAGTGCATAGAATTCAGTGCAAATGATTATATCAGTAGAGACAAAAATATTCATGGGAATTCAAGAAATGCAAAGTTGTAGGGAGAAAGGTCATACAGACAATATTAAAGCATTAAAATTAATAGTACAGATAGTTGATAAAGTATATCACACAAAACACAAAGAATATGGATCTGATGATGTTTAGACAAATTGCTTTGAGCATCTTGGACTTTTATTGCTAGAATGCTAATGCATACCTTTAGTTCATTCTATGCTGATTCTCAGTACAATTTAAATAAGATATAATTTCTAAGCTATTATACTCTGACATTGAGAATGTTCTCATTTTAGATGTATTTGAGCACACTCAAAAAGATTGAAGCAATTTTTCTTGAACTAGCACTAGGCTGTAGCTGAACAGAATGCAAAGTTGAATGCTGAGCTTGTGATCAGACCAATCAGATGAAACCATAAATAAAGAACAGCAATGATTTCAGAGCTGCTTTAACATCTTCTTGCTATGAGCTTCATATATCAAAGGCAAGCAGTATATTGTGACAATGCTCAAGATGCTGGCTTCCGATAACCTCTAATGTCAATCTGAATACCAATGTTTACTGTCACTGCAGTTAACTTTACAGCCAAGCTTACAAACCATGATTATACATACACATTGTTAATGTTAATGAAAACAGAGTCCACCTCCATGAAACTGCAGACCTTTCTCTTCCACATGCAGTGCATACATTTTCTGGTAACAGAATAAGTCTGCTGGAAATGCATGCAAATGTAATAAACTTCCATTTTAAAAACAACCATGTATATTTTAAGAAACTTTGATTAAATTTGAGAAATCTCAGCACCAATGCTGCTGTACAAATTAAGTATCATTTCTATGAACAATGAAGTAAGATAGGAAAAGAAAATGAAATTCTCCAGGTTTAAAGGCTGCTGCTTTTCACACATTATTCTAAATGACACACACACACACACCCCCCAGAGAATACAAAACAAAACAGTTCCATGCTTCATTATCCATTCTGGAATATGCCTCCTTAGAAAAAGCACGACTCGATTTTCAATTGCTATAACACATATGGAAGTAAAATAATTTGAAACAGATGAAAACTTACCTCTACACAGTAGCTAAAATCAAACTGTGTAGATAGCTATTGGTTATAGTAGAATGCCATGGGTCATGATCTTGTAAGCCATGAAAAAGTATCTTGGTATGTTTTATCAGGCTTCAGTGCTTGAAAAGCCAAGTAAGAATACATTATTATTATTATTATTATTATCATCATCATCATCATCATCTTCATCATCATCATCATTATCATCAGAGTCCCACCTCAGTCCAAGAGCTAGATGTTTAAATCTCTTTATTAGGCAAGATGTTACAAAATCCTGTCTTTATGCTGAAGCCATTGTGTTCGCACATTTCAGTCTTAAGCTGATATGGGGGGAAGAGGGAAGGAGAGGTCTATCTCTGTCTACCTTCCATTTCACTTTGTACTAATGAGCAGTCATATTGCTTAATCTTTACCTACTCTGCAGTAGCTGCTCCCTCTGCAAGTCTCCCAGATTTCCACCATAGCCCATATTTCTTCCCATAATTTCAGTTCATCCCTGTTTTGTCTGTTACTGAACATAGCTTTTAATGTGCCGTCTTCAACCCATTTCTCATTTAAACACCATGGTCATTTCTGCACTATAGTGTTATTATTCCACTTTCAACATTCTATGGAATCCTGGAGTTTGCAGTTTAGAGAGGGGCATTTAGAATTGTCAGAGAGAGAGTTCTTTGGCCTCAGTAAACTACAAACCCCAGAATTCCACAGGATGATGAAAGTGGAATAATAGCACTTTCACAGTGTAATGCAGAAATGGCCTTTGTTTTAAAGAGTGGATGATATACTGCAAAGAGCAAGAGTCAAGCATTGTGTGTAATTTTCCAGATGTTAAAAGCCCAGATCTGTCTCAGGTGCAGTGTTAGTTCTAGATAAAAAAAGAGACAGATGTACAAAGGATCTGGCATGCTACAAAACATGAGGAGCAACAGTGGTACAAAAGTGGACATACTGAAGTGATATCAAAAAGATGAGCACATACATATACGCTGCAAAGCCTTCTCTGAGCTTTAGGCTAGGTTGATCTATTAGGTATAAAACAAGGAAGTTTAATTTCTTTTCTATTAGCCTTAGCCTTTGAATGCAAGACATGGTCTTTTGAGGGTGACAGAAAAACCTTGGCTACAGGAAAATATACATTGTGATAGCCTTATAGAATTTTAAAAGAGAGAGAGAGAATGCTTTCATTCTTGCAATAGACATTTCCTATCCTGGATTAAATGTCATTTAAAGTTCATTTGTGAATAAGCATTGCTTTGCTTCAATCAAATTTAACACGTAGTGGTAGCAACCAATTTTATCAGTCTAAGTCAAGTTAACTAACGCTTCCTTCCTGTGCATACATACTATAGAGCAAGCATCACTGAACATAGGAGCCATCATTGAACATAAGGGCCATTTCTGCACTAGACTGTTATAGTGCTATTATTCTACTTTCAACATCCTATGGAATCCTGGGGTTTGCAGGTTTGCAACTATAATAGCGCTATAACCGTCTAGTGCAGAAATGGCCAGGGTGTTTTGCTATCAAAGATCCATACACTGAGCTATAAAGATTCAGCCTATACCATACTTCTTCAAAAGTAAGTCCCATGAAAATCAATGAGACTTGCACTTAAGATTTATTCAGAATGGGGACAGAAGTACTGTATAAATTTATACAACATTTTCATACTAGAGATAAAGTTTTGTTTAAAAAAGAGGTGAGCAACTTGGGGGGCTCTAGGAGAATGCTTTGTGCTCTGGAATCTTCTAGTGATCTGGGCTGACTGACAAAAATGTACAAAAAATGAAAAAAAAATAATGGAAGTGGCCAAAGTACACTTCTGATTTTCAAAATATGGATATTTCTTTTATGATGAAGAGTGGAGAGGTCACTGGTCCTGGAGGCTCCTATGACAGCTAACTCAACCTGTTATTTAGCAGAAAATAGTGGTCTAAAGGAGTCCAGGAGGGCAATAAAAACAGTCTTTGTGGTCTATGTGCAGCCCAAGAACTATATATTACCACTCAAAAAGGGTAAGTCTGAATTGTCATAATTCACCATGTGGATTGTGTGAGCCATTAAAACACAGGCATTGAAACTGTATCATTAAATTATACACATGAAAGCTAAAACCGACTGAATATCAGCAGGCTGGATCTAGATTTGCTTTTCTGTGACCTAGAGATTTCCCTCCATTTGTAGCAATGAGATGCATCCAGTGGAGGCTCCCATTCTGCTAATGAAATACTTCTATGAGTGGGAGTGTATGTGTGGTATTTTCAAACATTTCCGAATGTCTTTTCACGTTGCCCACCAAAGTGTGCAATTCACAGAGTTTATCTACTCTAGAACCAAACCTATATAAGCTGTAATTTACACTGTAAAAAAAAAATTTGTCAAGGACAACCAGAAGTTTATTCTTTGTTGCCACCACTCTATTACCGAACGGGGTATCTGTTACCAAGATTGAGAGATTCCTAACCTTGTCTCTGTTCCCAAATGTAAAAATTTAAGAATGATGAAACACAATACCACTACAAATGTCATGCATGCTTATTAACAAGAAATTTTTCCCTTCTTTAATTTTATCAGGATCAATGTTTTTATATTGTTTTAATCCTGTTTTTAATTGTGCTGTTATTTGATCTTTTTTTAACTTTTGTGTAAAATGTATTTTAATTGTATCCTGTTTTTTAAATGCTACAGGCCATCTTGGTCCCTACATAAGGAGAAAAGTGGGTTATAAATTGAATAAATAAAAGTAAATAAATAACATATTGTAAACAAACTGCTTCTTTAATATTTTGAATAAACTATGTTTACCTATTAGGAGATTTTACTGATTTCACTTAATTTACACCCAAGTAGATATTGGTCACCTGATGGCTTGGACTATTTAGCTGAACAAATACACAAAATACAGTTTTTCTACTCCTTCCCCCACCCCACGTGCATCCACATGAGTAGGTAATTCATTCAAGAATTTGATTCAACAGGGTTTTCTTTCACATGTATTATCTTCCAAATTGCTAAATTTTGTTCATAATGGGGGAAAAAAACAGGAGGCAAAAGGTCTGTTAACTGCCAGCATATCTTTGAGCGACTGTTAACATGAAATATTTTGGACTCAAATCCTTTACCTGCTGCTGCTTTTTCAGTTCCAGGGAAAAAGAGCCATTCACCTGTGTCCAATTACGGTACCAAGTTACCAATTAAGAGTTACATTACAGCTGGTTCAAAACAGCCCTGAAATTGCCACAAATTTCTTCCTTCCTAAGCATTTGCAAATGTTTACTCATTGCTGTGAAGTTTAGATTTAAACCAGTTTTATAGTTGCAATACAAGCCTCCTGCCCTCTAACTCAAAGATATCCAGCTGTGAGTGATCAATGAAAGAAATATTGATTTTAATGTTCTTACCACCAAAGAAGCATGGAAGACATAAGAGAATTTCATATGAGGAGCTACTTACGTCATCTAGGTCACAGAACGTCAGTATCTATTATTTGTCAAGGATGGACATGTAGCAGTAAGCACATTACTGCAACTTCTAGAAGCAGCATCCTGACAGCTATTACTAATAAGATGCAAGTATACCACAAACCATACTGGCAAGCCAGTACTGAATGCATTTGATAAGGAACCAAGTCTGCTCTGAGATTTTAAGGCTATTCTGTGAGAATAATCTGTGAAATCAAAAGTTAATGAGGCTTAGCTTTTACTAGGGAAACTTTATCACTATTTTATTTTCCATAGTGGGATTTCTGACATTGCCATTCAGAAACCCATCAACCCATCACTCCAGGGAAAAATAATTGTAATGCTAGTCTCTTATAGCACACTAGCTTGATCATCTGACAGTCCACAAGAAGGAAAGAAGTTGCTAGATAGGGATTTTTCTCATTGTCAGCAATTCTGAATAGCTGGGATTTCTCTCTGACACATCGTCCTGTGTATTATTATAGTCCAGTCCAGTTCAGTGTATTCCTATAGTCCAGTTATTTTAGTGACCAAATTGCCAAAGGCTCAAGCATGGTTACATTCTGCGTTTTTCCCCAAGATGATGTAATATAGTGTGGTAAACTAGGCAAAGAGATACAGCATGGCTTGAACATTGGACTATGACCTTGGAGAGCACGATTCAGTTCCCCGCTTGGCCATGGAAACCTACTCAGTGACCTTGGGCACATCACACACTCTCAGAAAACCCTGTAACTGGTTCACTTGAGGAACACCATGAGTCAGAAAGGACTTGAAGGCACACAACAACAATGAAGTGGGCAAAGCAGGACTTCACAGTTTGTTGCCCATTGATCCAAATGCAGACCACTGGACATATATGAACTTTCAAGCACTTGACAGTGCTCCTGTTTTCTAAAAGCTTACATAGCATATAAGATTTCCTGGCATTTGAAACAACAGTGTGAAGGCAGCCACTAGACCAAAATGATGCTACTGACTGGGAGAGTGACAGGTAAACATGACACTGTTTCTGAAAAGTCTGCAATGACTGTCAGGTAACTACTGGGTCCAATTGAAGGTATGAATACTAATATACAAAGCTTTCCTTATATAGCTCAAGCCCCAAGCACTTGAAGGACTGCCTTATCCAGTCTAATCCAACCAAGCTTTAAGATCAGAAAGGAAAGCTCAGCTTGTGAAGCCCTTGCTGAGTATCTCCTATAAGGCAGCCACATGTAACACAGCATTCTTGGTGGTTTCATCCCACCTTTAAAACTTCCTCTAGGAAATTCTCTCCTTCCAATATGGTTACCTCATATTGTTATTTACAGGCCAGGGGCTCTTTCATACTACACAGTTATAATGCTCCCCCCCTTAACTTTCATGGCAACACCCTATGGAATCCTGGAATTTGGACTTTAGGGAGGGGTATTTAGAATTCTTAGACAGAGAGCTCCATTAGTTCACCAAACTACAAACCCCCAGATTCCGTAGGCTGCAAGCATGGGAGTGGAATACAAAGTTATATTTATGTAGGGTGAAATGGCCTCAGGTGAAAACACATTTGTTTGTGTAAATTTTCAGGGGTAGGCAAGTACTTTATTAGTTTTATTATATCTAACTACTTATCAGTAGTTCTAGAACGACACTTATATCATGCTTGTGTTAGACTGTTTTTCTATAAGTTGTTAACACTCTTCTGGGACTTTGTCATGAAGAGTAGAATAGAAACAAAATGAATAAGTCAAGAGCTAACAGCCCCAGTCCCATTCAGAGCACCACTGTTCTGAAGTGTTATGTTTGATCATGAAATATAACGCTGTGAATGGTAATATTGGACTGAAGGGGGGGGGGTTTCCCCCTTCATATCAGTTTGTTGTGCCATCATCTGTCCTTTCAACCTTGCCTAAAGCCTAGGAGAAGCAAGGTATAAGAGTTATTGAGTACCTTCTTCCTTTAGTTCCAAATAATACTTTACTTTTCACTCATGCTTCTATTTATGCATCTATTCAGCAATTTTAAATACCTCTGCAGAAGGAATTTTTACCAGCTACTCCAATATCAGTGAAAATTTCAAATGTCATGAATCCACAAATTTTTAGTTTTATGTCACATGTTTTAACTATTTTGCTTCCCTAAAATCAGTTCTCTGATCTTCAGTTTTTCACTTCACTTCAATTACTCAGTAACAACAGAATTAGGAATCTTATTTCACCTATATGTTTAGCAACCAAAAAGCATAAGTATGTTGTAGTTTGGAGTGGGATGGAGATATTGAACTTCATAGGTTGGTAGCAAAAGCTAATCTTCACAATATTCATCAGAAGAGATGGGGAAGATGAAAGATAATTACTATTGTACAAAACAAAAGTCTTTTCACCATGAAAACATACCAAGACTGCTTGGCTATAGTAGCCTATGTTACTTTCATTTCCTCTGACCAGCAAATCTGAAAGCCAGTTTAATGAAGGCTAATCTTCCATTAATCATATTTATGAGTCCCAAGTAACAATGTGAAAATCCACATTTCATCTGCACAGATGTAATTTTTCAGAGTTAAATTTGTCATTTACGATGATAGGAAATGCTGTATCAGTGCTGGGGAAAACAATAAGTGCTGCAAGAGGCATTTTAAAAAGAATTTCTTTAATTCTGAATGAAATTCAGTCTTAAAGACACAGACAAATCCAGCCAATGAAAATCCTGTGAATAATTTAAAAATATATTAGCTTTAATAATAAATTATGTAGCTATTTCATGAAAAATGTTCATTTTATAACCACCGTGACTAATGATGTCTGAACTTAGAGTGCTTTGTAATAACAGTATTTTCCATTTAGAACTGTCTTACTGGGATTCCTCTGAAAAATAAAATATAATCTAAATCTATTTAAGTTAACAAAATTGCGAGAGCAAAAGTAATATTGATTAGCAAGAAACATCCTCTAGCTATTGATCACACTTCCCATTGTGAAATTCACTTTTCCAAATAAATGCAGTTTCAAAACAGTATTGCTTTGCAACCCTTTTTGAAACAATGTCATTTATGTAAAAGTGGGACACTAGATCAAGGTGCTAGTGGTGAACGTCCACATGTTCTCCTATTATGCGGCAATTTTCCCAAGGCAATAGCCATAATTCAGTACAGAGCTATACACATTTATCCTGTGCTTTATGCATATTTACTCTGGAAACACTGGGGCATTAACATACATGGCTTTACGCTCAGTTGTGATTGTTGAACAGAATGCACACTTCTGCCAGACTCTCATGAAAAAAGATAGCTTTTCTTGAGAATGACTACCTTGTTCACAACAGTGTCAGAGGTGAAGACTGGGCCTTTCTGCACTGCACTGTTATAGTGCTATTATGCCACTTTCAACATCCTGTGAAATTCTGGGGTTTGTAGTTTACTGAGGCCAAAGAGCTCTTTGGCTGAGAATTCTAAATGCCCCTCCATAAACTGCAATTTCCAGGCTTCCACAGGATGTTTAAAGTGGAATAATAGCACTATAGCTGTGTAGTGCGGAAAGGCCCTTTGTGAGTTCTGTAAAACCTGGGCTACCAACGTGTCTTGTCTCGCTCACCTGGCCTGAAAAGATTAGGCCCCGATAGCCCCTAGTGACAAAACATAGCTGCTGAAGTGCCTAGATACCATGAAGGTGGAATATTCTTTAAACTGGAGGCAGATTTAGCTGGCGGAGGAAATAATTCAATCATTCATTATTATTTTTTATCTTACCCCTTAAATCATGGGACCTCATGGTGGCAAACATATACGATAAAAACTATTTAGACAATTCCAATTAAAATCAATAAATAATTTAAATACGATAAAATCTGAACAATCTGAACAGGTTCAAACAGCTTTAAAAGTCTAGCAGAGTTTTTAAAAACCATATTACATGCTTAAAATTAAATAAGGCCCTACAGGCTTTAATAAAAAGCTATGTCTTGACATGATGCTCAAAAGTTGTCATGGGATAGGATGCCCAAAGAACTAAGCAGATTCTAGGAAGCTTTGTTTTAAGCAAAGAATATATGCTGACTAATTTAAATGTAGCATTCCAAAAAGAAAAGCTATAGATCAAGGCGTAGGAATACAGATGAACAGCAAAGTGGGAGCCTAAATTTGGGTGCCTGTAAATTAAGACTGAAACCAGAAGCTTCATATTGAGGTGTTCATTCATCATGGCAGAGATCTATTCACTCCTTTTTCATTCTGATTATTCCAATGGGACATTATCCGGAGCCTGATCAACTGAATCAGTCCATGCTTTTAGACAACTTCTTATTTACTGGAGGTTAAACTCAAACTTTAACAATTCTGCTCACCATGGTGAGTATGGTACTATCTCCTGGTAAGCATGATAAGCAACCTGCCAAACTCTGAGGTCTGAAGCCTCAGGAGTATACTAGAATTATGCCAACAGTTGCACTGCTGTGTCTCTAAAGTTGGGGCCTTCCAGTCAAAGCAGGAAAGACAAGGTGAGGGAGTGAATGATAATGTGGCACAAAGATGTCCTCTATGCTTTTTCCCAGAAATATTATTCCTGATGGATCAGTGATCTTTCTATAATGCAATCATGCAGCTGGAAAGGCTAAGATGACTTTCTGAGAGAGAGGCAAGTGACTACAATTTCTACCATGTCCAGAAAAGCTACTTTAAAATTATAGACACCTAATCAAACTAGATGTGACATTTTAATTTCATGATAGGAATTCCCTAACAAATTATTTTACAAAATGTAGTGGATATGGGCTTTGATCTAGATCACTTTGATGAAGGTTACTATCTTTTCTTTCATATAACCCTCCATCCAATCACTCCACTTAACATTATATGCTTCTATTGATAAAAGAAACAAATGAGAACTTGGCAGCATATGCTATTTTCAGGCAAATGCTGGAGCCCTGAAAGTACTAGGAACAAACAAGCAGGACATAGCTACGTAAAAGAGCTGATTGAACAATAGCCTGCTCAGGTGAACTGGAGGAGAATATCCCAGCTCCCAACCTTCTAAGGCTTTGTAGGTCAAAACAGCACTTTGAATTGAGCTCGAAAGCAAACTGAAAACCAGAGCATTTCTTGCAAGACCAGTACAGTCCTTCCTCCACATTTGTGGGTTTGATCTTTGCAAATTTGATTATTCATGAGGCACGTGCCTGCTTCACACACCCCATTTCCTCCTCCCATCCCTTGCATTCCTCACTCCAGACTTGTGAGGCTTTTTTTTTCTTTTGAGTGAGCAAAGCCCCCTCCCATTGCTAAGGGCATGGCCTCTCTGCAATGTGGTTGCACATTCTGCTGTGTATTGGTTGCTGATTGGCCAGGTGCTCCTTTCTCAAGATGGGCACCGGAAGTGATTAGAACTCCAGAACTCCTTCCTTCTCTGTCTGAGGGGAAAGTACCGGTACGCCTTTTAAGTTGTCTTCTCCCCTGCAACATGGGGGCCAGAAGCAAAGGAATGGGAGGGGGGAGATCCAGAGGAGAACGGGAGGAGAATCATAGTCGGGGGGATTATTCATGTTTTTTCCACTTTCATGAGAGTTCTGTGCCCCTAACCCTCGCGAATGTGGAGGGGCTACTTTAATATACTATTTCCAAAACACATAAGTGACAACAGTCTGGCTGCTACTTTTTGCACAAGCTGTAGTTTCTGAACATTTTTCAGAGGCAGATCTCCACAAAAATGCATTACAACAACACAAGGGAGAATAAGTTGTGCCCACCAATTTTATCAAGAAACATTAAATTGTCCTTGATGAAGAGTTCTCTAGAAATGCATTGGAAACCAATCCTATATGAGCAGTGTTTCCCCCCTACCTTATTCTGGTGTTCTGATCCTTGCTATTTTATGCTCCTGAAGGGCCCAATGCTACTGACACTAGGCCAGGTCTAAGCCCCCTTTTGGTACTACTAATAGAAATAGTGGACCACTGTCTCCATTAATTTCCTATTAATTCAGTACCACTCATGCATTGTTTTTGTTATTTGTTGCCAAGTCAACTTCCATCTATGGCAACCCTACGAATGAGAATTGGAGCCAAGAGCTCCAGTTATTAGCTGCGCTGCTCAGGTCTGGCAAACTCAGGGTTGTGGCTTCCTGTATTGAATCAATCTGCCTGTAATGTAATCTTTCTCTTTTCCTTCTGCCTTCACTTTACTGAGCATTGTCTTTTCCAGTGAGTCACATCATCTTATGATGTATTCAAAGTACAAAAGCCTCTTCTTAGTCATCTTGACTTCTAGTGAGAATTCAGACTTGATGTGCTCGAGGACCCATTTATTTGCCTTTTTGGCAGTCTGTGGCATCCACAGAACTCTCAGTGAGCACCACATTTCAAATGTGTTGATTTTTTTTCTGTCAGCTTTCTTCCCTGTCCAGATTTCACAGCTATATACAGACATAATGGAAGAAGGAAAATGGTTTCGACAAGTTCATTGCTTGGGTTTCAGTGTTGCTTGAATGCTACCACACTGAATGGGGCAATAAGAAGTCATACCCTCAGGCCCTAACCCTGAACTTCTCCTGCCTATATAAGTATAAAAGAAGAGGTATAGGTACACCTCTGTTAACTATGTAGGTGTGCTCCTGGGCTTTACTTCTTTAACAGACCTTTTGGCACAAGAGGTAGAAATAACATGGAAAGAATAGGGATAGGTTCCTACACCACAAAAAAGAAGAGTAGTAGAACATGTTTCAGTAAACCTTTTTCAAAACTAACATTATGCACATGCGACATGAAACAACTAGGTCTGGTAACCTTTGCATAAATAAACAAATACATTCTGGATCTTTTTGAGACCATTTGAAAGCTTCCACTTTTCTCATGATTTCCATTTTGGTGGCAAAACTTAGAGATCTATGCTTTTTTCAACATGTCAGAGACACTCGTAAGGGAGGCTAATCTCCTTTGCCAGTTTCTTTCTTTTTGCTCGTCACATACACTCAGTCAGTGATTCTGGAGGTAGCTGTTTGCCTTGACTTTTGTAAATAAACACACAAAGGTACAGTATGATCATCTAGAGTAGAATCAGATCAAGTGTTACTGCACTGTTTAGAGCAGACACACAGCTGCAACCAACACTGAAAGCGGCTCTTTGGTCTTCACCATCTTTCCAATGCCAATGCCGCAAGAAGCCTTCTAGCTAGACAGGAGACAAAAAAAGGGGTTTGGGCTGGTATGGGTTCCCATAAAAAGATTTTGTAAAAAGGAGCTCCTTTGTCAGAGCCTTTGTTAACTGAGGTACGCTTCTATATGACATTCAAGTACTTTTAAAACATAAAGCACACTGGCAAAACAGCAGGTACATCTTTGGAATAATACAAATAAATTTGTATTAAAGACAGAGTCCTATACTTACAATGTCCAAGATTTTTTTCTTTTTGTGTAAATATGTCCAACAGCAGGGGACAAACTTTCTATTTTATTTCTCCCATCTGCCAAAGGAATGTATTATTATCATCTGAGCTAATTTCCCAATATTAAATTGCTACATTGTAAAGCAGAGGTAGGGAAATGTTAGCCCTCCTGATGTTTTTGCCTTCAACTCCCAGAAGCTCAACTTAGCCAATGGCAAGGGATCTGGGAGTCCCAAACATCTAGAGGATCACAGGTCCCCTCCTTCTGTGGTAAACAGTGGGAGGTCAGACATCTCCTCATCTCACTATTAGAAATATTTAGCTGTCATTAGCAATTTTTATGTAAGCTTCCTCTCCTTAGAGTGTACTTAGTCATTAGCATGTCCTAATAAAATTACTAATGGATGTAATAAAATTACCAGTGAATTATAATTGAAATTACATACATAATTTTCTTCCAGGAAATAACGATAGTTGGACATCATCAAGTGTGAATAAAATCAGCCTCCTTCTGTCTATACCTCCAATAGTTATCATAAATTTCAAGATGAATTCAGTTTGACCCATAGGGAGTCATATACCAAATATAAGATAGTTTCCAATAATGTTCTTTTATATTAATTTATAAGGAGGAGAAAGGGTGAGGGTATTGGAAGAGATGCTTTTTCCAAGAAATAATCCATACAACACAGAGAAAGTAATAATCCTCCCTCCCATTTAATGGTCCTAGTCTTTATTAGGTGATGGCTGGGTGTGGGGTAGTAGCTAATCTTTGCAAAACAAACAAACAGAAAGCATGATGTGAACTCAAAACACAGAATTCCCATGCCATGCCTAATTTGGTCCTAAACATTCCAACTTTGGGTCTTATATAGACTTTTGCAGTCCTAAAATACGCAACTTTTTAAATAACACACTATCTAAATAAAACAGAACCAAAACATGACATCCTTGTTTAATGGGGATGGCAGGCACTTGTATCCACATTGTATGTTTCAGTGTGACCAAAGCTATTATTGCCATCTGTCTCACAACACACTTGAGGCACATATTAATGGCCCAGGAAAACATGACCTATCAAGACTAATTGTTTAATAATCCTGTTGTGGAAGTTCTTGATGACTCATAAAGTGGCACTGCCAGCTTCTTTTTCAAGAATATTGTTCACAATAAAGCCATTTACATCTATGTGGAGCAGAAGTGCTTGGAGAATAATAAAAGCTGTTTGTGTCAATCCACCTACCCCATTACTTACTGCATGACAGAGAAAAGATTAAAATCAGCCCATTACAGCATTGTTTAAATTATTTTTTGGCACCAAATGAGAATTAATTTAGGCTTGCTTTTTTTATTTTCTAAAATTATTATTTGCCAGTACCTTCAACATAACTGGGGATAGACCAAGGACATACATACTATCTCAGCCAAAGGGCAAACTTAGTTTCAGAGAAGTACAGAGAAGTATAGCCTCAGAAGAAGGCAAAGCAAACTCCTCTGAACAAATTTTACTAAGAAGACTCTATGATAGGCTCGTCTTGGATAAACATAAGTCATAAATGACTTGGGGAAACACAACAGCAGCAGCAGCAGCAGCACAGAGGCTACATTCTAATATTGACCAGGGCCAAAAGTTAAGACCAAAAAATAACAGTGTGTCTTAATTTAAAGCTATTTGCACCCATAACTTAGCCTTTAGAAATGCACTGCATTCTTTCAAAGTGGGAGGGCACACAAAAGCTGAGGACTTGACTTGATGAAAGCTGAGAAATCAGTGGCAGAGCTTGGAGTGTGTGGAGGAGGAGCGGAAGGGGCGGGGCTATGGCACAAGGGGCGGGACACTGTGCACGGGATGTGGCTGCAGTATGTGGGGGTGTGGCCATGGCACATGAGTGGCGTGGCTATGGGCCAAGATGGCCCAGAAACATTGCCGCCTGGGATAAATCGCCCCTCTCACTCCCACATGACTGAGAACTTACAAAGGGAAAATACCAAGAGGAATGAGGCACTGCCATCTGAGGACTGAACTAGGACTCCGCAAAGGTCATATTTGTCCCTAGGTCCCGACATTCTCCAACCAGCTTAGAAGTACATCACATGACTCAAGGCAATCACAAGGTGGATTATCACACGTTCTCCCTAGATCAAAAGAAGTATATTCTACAATACTTGCCTGCCTGTGCTTTTTTGCAGTCGTCCTTCTCTCAGTCCTACCAACCTCAGACACATTATTGGTGAGGATGCCAAAAAGAACCTTCTCAGAGATTGTTTCTAGGCTGTGAAGCTCTCTTTCAAGGGGGTCTTTCCTTTTTCTGTTTTCCTTCCATCAGCAAAGACCTTTTTACTCAGGTGGGCATTAGGCAGTTGACTGATTATTAAGAAAGGGCTTTTAAAAGCTGATGGCCAGACTTCCTTTATTGATGTGTTTTCAAATTCCTTTTATTTGACAGTTTAATTGCTTAAACTGCTTTAATTGCTTAAATGCTTAAATATTATAATTTGTTTGACTGTGTTTAAACATTATAACTTTTTGGGTTGCTATCTAGACCTTTTTACATTCAATCTTTCCGTTTCACCCTGACTCCCAATTTTGGGAGAAAAGGAGATATCAAACAAATAAATACCACACTGAAAACCAGATGTCAAAAAGAAAGATTTTAATGTGATTTCTTTGACATTGTTTCAAAGAGTTCCACAGCTTCCCTGAGACAAGAAGTTTGACAAATTCATTTTCATATTCAAGAAACTGCACACCAGAGGAATGGGCTAGTTTCCAAGTGCTACTCTTTACAAGGGATTATTTAGGGTGTTAATCGTACTGAGTCTTGCCACGTTTTCCAAACAGCTATAACAGACAGCAGAAATTAATTTCAAATACCAAACTGAAGTATTGATTTCAGTTAGCCTTCCCAACTGAAAAATTAGCATATTGTCCATATTCATGTATTACATGATGCACTTATTTTTGTTCTCATGAAAGTCTTACATGCCAAAGTATGGGATTCTTTGGCATCTTGCTCAGTATATATTTTCATATATAGAAAAACTTTCAGTTTGTATTTTCATATATGAGAAAGCTTTCCAACCCTCATATAGGTGATATCCTATAAAATAAGGAACACCTAGCAACACTAATTGTGCTCCAAGAGGGTACAATAAACATCTGAAATAACAACTTTTAGCACTCAAAATTTAAATAGTGCCAAGTTAACAGTAAGCGTTTCAGAAGTTTAAGCCAAGGCAGTTCAAACAATGAATATCATGATGTTGTAAGAAAAGAAGAAATATCTGCAAATTTAAAAGCAAAATATTTGAATGATATGCTGCTATATATTTGAATTGGAATGATTTGCTGCTCTTTCTGTATGTCTATAAAGTACTGTGGGGAAATTCTGGACCTCCAGATTTTGTTGGATTGAGTTCCCATCAGTTCTAGCTAGCATAGCCAATGCTAATGGATGATGAGAACTGCAATCCAACAACATTTGGAGGCTTACCTTTTGTCTCCAATTTAAAGACAAGAAGTTGTAAAGACAGAAACTTTCAGGTGGCTAATAAAAAAAAAGGAACTTTCAGGTGGCATAGAATGGGGTCACCACAGACTGAACGTGAGGCAGTCAGACAATGTGACTCCTATTTTGAACCAACTACAGTAACTGTCTCCACAGTGCATTTCTGAAACCCATTTTAAAGTTTAGGTTTTAAGCTTTAAATACTTGCAGATGTGTATCTCTTCAAAATAAATGTGTGTTTCGACAATTACAGCTTATGCATATTTAATATGAATTATTACTGGGATAGAGATATTTTGAACTCTAGGGTTGCCCTCAAGATATATTCTTAGAAAATATAATGAGAAGCAGATGTTAAAGGTAACAAAGTGTGAAATACAGACACTTTCACTTATTTAATGAAAGTGCAAGGAGAAACCAGCACTGTTGGAATTAGTGGGACAGGAATCATGGTTGCATAGGAGTGTGTTAGCATCATCCACAAGATAAGAGATATTAGCCAATCAGGAACCCTTACGTATAAAAAAAACACACGAACTACATATCTGTGTGGATGTTGTTTCATAATCAACAGACATCTCTCACTCTCCCATCAAACACTTAATGACAGTGTAAAGGAGGTTGTACAGAAAGACTACAGAGTCAAGGTAGTGGTTTGAGTGTTGGACTCTAGTTGACCAGGGTTCCAGTTCCCAGCCAGCCACTGAAATCCACTCGGTTTCTGTAGCTAACCTTGGAACAAATCACACACTCTCATTTGAAGAGGGAGACAATGCTAAACCTATCCTAAATACATCTTGCCCAGAAACCTCCATGATAACCCCACGATGACACCATAAGTTCAAATGGACCTGAAGGCACATAAAAATAACAAAACAGACAACTCTATAGCTACAGACTGAGCTCCCCTTATCTGAAAATCCTAAATCTGAAATGTTCCAAAATCCATTTGATAACCAGCCATGGAATAATGAGACCAGACACAGAAATTAGGTTAAATAAGGGCTACTTTACTTGATATAACCTATTTAAAACTGTGTTGGCCTAGAAATGAAGCAAGGGAGGGGGAGCAACACGATGTGGGGCCAGCTGAGGCCAGGTGTCAACCCCTTGACAACCTCCTTAGCTTTCTCTTGGGTGAAACAGCTCAGCTGCGAGGACAAGTCAAATACTTGGATTGCTCCTCAGCCAGCCATAATTGGAAGGTAACCCAGGAAGCAATCACTGAAGCTGCAAAACTTTATAAATGAGAGCCCAGATCCCAAGTTAACCTCAGCAGTAGCCTCTTTCCCCAACCACCCAGGCCCCAGAACCCTATAAGGGGAAGTTTCAGAGTTCTACGATATACCAATGGTGATTACCAAAGACTTATATTCTCCTCTTGCTACCTGCCAAGTGAAACCCTACTTAATGATTTGATAAGACTATCCAAAGCCAATTGTCAACCCAAGATAAAAAAGGGAAAAATTCCTACCCTGCCCTGAGATGACCAGACAAGTCTAATACTGCAATACGGTGGGAGGATGAACCACACTGCTAAGATCCAAACAGGCATGTGAGGAGCGGTCAGCCTATGACTCCACCCCCCTCGCATGTAGAATTCTGGCACCTTGTGCCAGACGCAGAGTACTCTGATCTCTCCCATGGAGGATATCAAAGTCCTACCCTCCCCAACAGCACCATTCACCATGCAAATCCAGGTAGGTAAACCTTTGAAAAGCAGAACCCAGTCTTCTTCCTGTAGGGAATATGAAGGAATAATGGAGGTTTGATTGGGATCACACACATGCATGCTGCTTGCAAAGCCTCTCAGTAAGGTTGGCACCTTTTTTTCCCTTTAAATTCGCTTTGCAAGCAGTGAGCACACAGTCCCAAGCAACCATCATTAATTCCTTCATGTTTGCTATAGGAAGAAGGAAAGAGTAGAAAAACAGATGAAACAGCAGACCCTGCATCAAAAGAGCAGTATGTATCTCATTATGTATATGAAAATATTCCAAAATTTGAAAACATCCAAAATCTAAAACACCTCTGGTCTCAATAATTTTGGATAAGTGATACTCAACTTTTCCATGTATTCTGCGTATCTGGAAGATGGCACAGAATTTGGCAAATTAAAAAAAGTCATAAAGTAACATCCTGTCTTCCCTTTTGAGAAAGGTACAGTTATGAAAGTATATAGGAGAAACGAAACATGATGGAAGCAGTCTGGTTTTACAGAGATGGAGCTGAGGGTAATAGTGCATTGCACAGGTTCACCTAGTACATTCATGTCTCAGCTGATCTGAAAATTCAAGTTTCATAGATTTCAAAATCTACAAGTAACAAATTACAAACACAATTACCTGTAATTAGTTACTATGAGACAACAAAGAGCCAATGAAGTTACATTTCAAAAGTAATATACTGTTTAGGGAACAAAATTTCTTCTCTGGTATCATGAGTGACATTTTGGTTACTGTCGAAAGTTACTTTTAAATGCATTTTAGAGGCATTTTGACACAAATTTTTCCTCTTACACAATTTTTTTATTAATTATTTTTTAAAAGTAATGAAAGTAAAAAGAATTAAGCAGTCCAACAAACGATATATCAAAGTATTTTTTCTAACAATGTAACAAACTATAACAATGAGTTATTTTGCAAACATAGACAAGGTGTAATAGGAATAAATTACTTTTAAAAATAACTTTCCAAGCTTTGACAAATATTTTGTATAATATCTACTATATGGAGTTTAATGCATTTTCATTTTACAGGAAGCCCCTGCCTTTCAGTGTCCCATTTTCTGACAACTGGTATTCCAGTGCTTCCAAATTAAGGACAAATTCCATTAATTTTATGGGGTTCTGCTGTTTCATCAGTTCTTCTTGCCTATGGAGGCTCACTTGGGACTGCTCATCCATGCACACTGCTTGCAAAGCAAGCTGAGAGGAGGGAAAAGGCACCAAGCCAGCTGAGAGACTTTACAAGCAACGCACAAGAGTGAGCCTCCATTAAGTCCTTCATGCATGCTACAGTACAGTACATTGGTTCCAGTTTTCAGCCAATTCTGTTTTCTGACAATGCTCCAGTCCCTAATCTGTCAGATAAATGAAGGAACCCTGTACTTCCTTTGACCTGATTAACAGTTATCCTACCCATTCTCTTCCCAGCCTGAAGTGTGGGGAATCATGTAGTATACTGAATGCATTATAAGTTTGTTTGCCCTTGGATGAAGAACTTAGCTTGTAATTTAAATTCACAGGGTATAGAAAACTACTTTATTTAGATCTTAGCCTCACTCACCTCCATGAATTTGAAGTTGGTTACCGTACTTGGAGATACAGACATAAAATATAACTTAGGACCACACTAAATTTTAAAACGTAACGGCAAGCTACCTTGGATCCCATCCCGGTAGAAAGGCAGAGCATAAATTCAAAAAATAAATAAATAAACAAGTCACCAGAGTATGAAGTTCTGTAGTTAGAAAAATCAACTAAATATTTCCTTCCTTGTTATATAAACTCGATCATTGACTAGTACAATCAATGTGTTTGTGTTTGATCTTGTGGTTGTGGCTAAATGAGATTGTGGCTAGCCATAAGAAGAAACGCAATCATTTTAAAAAGATGGGTCCAAGCAGTTTAGGCTGGTAAAAATCAAAGCTAAGCACTTGTGCTTGACCTGAAAGTGTATAGAAAACCAATATAGAGCTGGAAGCACTACTTGAAGGTCTAAATCCTATGGCTGCTTACCTCAGGATGAGCTTCTCTTGAACATAATGGGGCTTCATTCTGTTAAAATAATAATTGGAGTACTACACAATCCCCATAGAGATCTATCTGCACTTGTGATAAGTAAATCCCACTGAACAACTGAAAGTGTTTTGAATACAATGCCAGAATTGATAGTGACTGAAGTCCTGAATAGCCATGGACTGTAACAAAAGTTAATACATATACCTAAATCTTACCACATTATGAATGCCTCACAAGATCCTGCAAAACATTTTCTTCCTGCAGTGTTAAACAGTGTCTTAGGAGTTTACACTTTCAGAGCTACTAATGGGTTACTGACAAAAGTTAACTAAAGATGTAGAGCTCCTTCTAGTTCAGTAAGGTCCTATTTTTCAAAAGGTTATTTAAGTTACAAAGTATTGTTTTAGCATTTCACAACTTCACTGGCAACTAGGCCTTGGTTTTGTCTGCAACCTATCACTGACATTGTGATAAGAGAATGAAACACAATATCATATCACCATAAAACATTTCATAAGGAGCTTAATATGCAATTTAATTTAGATAATTGATTTCTGATTATACCCTTACTGTCAACAGCAATGAGACTTAATGCATGAGAATTGGCTAACAAAGCTCCCTTTGCATAATGTTTCCTTTTTGCTATGGAAAATGTCATTTTATAACTGCAGGACTGCATTGGAGTGGTTAACTATTTAGAAAAGGAAATTCGACTAAATATCAGACAAATTTTTGAAGAAAACTTAGATAGTTACCACCAGTGTTTACACAGAGATCTACTAAGGTGGGCCCCAAAACTATACAGAATAATTTGTTCAATAATATTTTGAGGGACTAATAGGAGTACCAGTCTTCTTCAATAAAACTCACTTCATGCAGCTACCTTTTGGCTTCCATTGGGTTGATATTAGTACTTGCCTACTGAAAACAAGTGTGGTATAGTTGTTTTGACTACAACCCTGGAGACCAGGGTTCAGTTCCCCATTCACTCATGGAAACCTACTGGGTTATCTCGGGCATGTCACACACACACAGCCCAAGAAAATCCCATTCCTTATCCTGTGAGAATGTCCCTTGCAAATAAGCAGCCTGTGTCAAAACTGTAGAAGGAGCAGTCACCATTTGTAAGAAATATAACACTTCACAAGGAGTGAATGGCTGCCATTTTCTGGATGGACTAATATGCATAGTATTGATGCATTGTAAGATCAAACCTCTCTTCACAGCACAATCATAAGCGAAGGTGTTAATTGTGATATCCAGAGCCTACTGCTCTGTAATTGAATTATATCTACTTTCATAACAATAATGTCTAAAGGAGACATCCTAAAATATGTTGCCACTAATCTCACAAAGGGAGCAGGTCAAATGTCTCCACAGATGAAATGCAACATGTCCACCAGCTGTGGTCTGAATTTACAATGTCCTTGCAAATTTTATGCAAATTGTGTTAATTATGTGTAAATAAAACATGCAGAATTGCCACAGCCTTCCAGCTAATTGTGTGTTCCTAAAGTAGCCCTCTGTGCTAAACAATTCCCTTCCCTGTGGTACGCAATTGGGCACTGTCCAGTTTTGTCACCAGATGGTTACACCCTTCTTTTTGCTGCTCCAATTAGGGTGCCATTTTAAAATTATATTCATGGTAGAATTACTAAATGGGCATAATGCATCCACACCAGCTGCACATATATTATGCCTTCTTGATTTTGGTTGTGTGGATTGGTAGCTGAAACCACTGTTCTTAAAAGTCTATTATATATGTCTGCTATATATTACTCCAAATATATTCATGCTCTTCACCTATATGAAACTGAGTAAACTACCAAGTGCAACCATAAAATTATCCCTAACTGCTAGAACAGCTAGCAAACAGTAAAGCTTTGAGCTACTAGTGTAAATTAGAATGGCTTCAGGATACTCTAACATGTTGAAGCATTGCAGTTGCTGTCAAGACTTTAGGATCAAAAAGGTAACTAAACATTGTGTCTGTAGCTGCCAACAGTCCTGTTAAAATGCACACACACACACACACACACACACACACACATATACAGGCACCTTTCATGGCCACACCATAACTCATAGGACCTGACCTGACCAATTTCAGAAAGCCTTGGCCTAATAGGACTAAGGCATTCTTATAAATAGATTCCAATTAGAAAAATGTGGCAAGAGATACTACAGAGTAGATTGAGACCTGCAGAAATACCAGCTGAGCACAGAAGTATCACTTTCTTCCCAGAAATGCCAACAATGTAAGAACATGGACTGTAGCGACTGAAACACCAAGCAAAGGAATAAGTACGAAGCATTTTGCTTGTTACCTAAACCACTGTCTGCCCTCTTCCCATAAGCTAACAAGTATTATTGTGCGTATTCCCTTTTGTTAAAGCACTTCATCAAAGCTACCTATTTTAAGTCTCTTTAAGATTTCAAGTCATTTTAAATCTCTTTTAAGACTTGAAGGCTTTCGCTTTCTCTACAGAAAGGTATACTAAATGTGTTGATAGGTGTAAATGCTTATACACATACAAGCACAGGTACATATTAGGCTGCATCACATAAACACATCATTCGTTTCAAAATAAGGTTGCTTTCCCACTTACAAACTGGAGTCTCTGAAGGATCAAATTTGTTCAGCAGAATTCAATTCAAAGCCTCAGCCTGCTGATTTCAGAGACTTGCTGCTGGACCCTCAGGGTATTGCTCTGTAGCTTTCACCCTCATCTTTGCTCTGAGGCTGAAAAAAAAGCAGAACGTTGAAATGTAAAGGAGCCAACCTCCTTTCTTTGTCTCTAAACTCAGAGATCTTTTCCTTTTCTTTTCATGAAGAGGAAAAATATGTCAGAGGATTGCATAACATAGTTTTAAAATAACGTCTGGAAGAAATGGCCATTCTGAAGAGAAGCCCAGCAGGTTTTTTGTCCATTTGTCTAAGGCAGTGGTTCTCAACCTGTGGGTCCCCAGATGTTTGTGGACTTCAGCTCCCAGATGCCCTGAGCATTGGCCATAGTGGCTGGGGCTTCTGGGAGCTGAAGTCCATGAACATCAGGGGACCCACAGGTGGAGAACCACTGGTCTAAGGATTCAGATTCTGCTGTTAAGAAAAACTGGGTGTCATTTATTGGAAAACATCACAGTCTTTTGGACAGCAAATGCACAGTTGTTGTTTATTGACCTTTTTCAATAAACTTTACTGTGCTGCAACCGGTTATCAAATTTACATTTTAATGTTTTTCTATACATTATGCAGATACACAGTGCTCTGTACTATGCAGAGCTTCAGAAATATAGCCTTACATTAGGCCTTGAGGAAGGAAAGAAAATATCCACTGAAAACAGGAAAAAAGAACTTAAAAGGCAGACATACAAAATAAATTCCAAGCCTATTTCTGACAGCAGCCAATTAGGTTCACATACATTGTAGAATGGGGAAATTTTGATATCCATTAAACTGAAAAGCTTTGTGGTAAAATGATGAAAACATGTAGAAAAGGGATGGAAGGGCATGGAGGGGGGTAGTCTCTATGAAGAACTATGTTTATTTAGAGTTGGACAGCCTATGGCCCACCTCTTCCATCAGCATAGGAGCACTATGAATTTTGAACAAACATCTGCAAGTAAGGAACAGAAACAAGTGTTCTTATGCTATTACAAAAGGGATGGACGACTTAGAATCTTCCAGATAAGGTTGGATTGTCCCTCTCAGCAGCCCTAGCCACTAGACTTGCCAGTATTGTCCTAGACCCTGAGGTTTCCAGGCCAATACCTGAAATATAGCAATGGCCTCTGGTGATATCATTAAGTGTTGTGCATTAAGTGTCAACCATGGCATTCACAGCTTGTCATTCAAACACGCATACACCATATTTTCCTGTTTAGAAATTAAGACAGAAATTTAATCTAAAGGGGCTGTTCCCAGATCAATATTAAATGAGGGGATTGTTCCTTCTCAGTTGTAGAGGAATATAGATATGGAACATTTACTCTCTCTAGCCTGCTTCCTTCAAACCAGAAGGCAATGCAGAGCAGAGTGGGGGGTGAGCCCTGACATCACAGCTGGCGATGAGAAGGGAGAAAAGGAGAGGACTAACTGAGTAAACACATAGACTCCCTAGAGAGTCTTTGCAAGTTGCAGCAACACATTAAGCTTTGCACATTGTAGTAAGCTGATGCTCTATTAGCTTATCTGGAGATTTGCGCACAGACATTTCCTCTTGCCCAGAGCTGTGCCCCCTAAACCTGCAGAATTTGTACCCTAGCCTGTCACCTGGAGATGACCCATAAAAACTAGAGACTCAGGGACAAGCTATGAGATTTGACAACCCTACTGGCCAGCCCTAGCAAGCAGATGATGAAGAATGATAGGAGCTACAAGACCAGCAGCCTATGAAAGAACACAAGTTGCCCCACTTATTCTACACTGTCTCACCCACACTGACACCCTTTACAATATGTGAGTGGGAAAACAACATGACCTCCTCTCCGCCAAAAAAAAAATAGGCAAATAGTGCATACTACTAAACATGAATTTCACCTGCTGTGTTTGTTAGTATTTTTTGCCTTCATTGCTTTCATATTTTAGTTCCATCTTCTTTATTTTAAAAATATTCATCTACAGAGAACAGGTCCAGGAAGTGAGGTTGAAACACTGAAAAACCTAGTCAGCTAATGACTGCAGGAAAAAAAAAGAAATCAGGATCTTACCTCTGTACCTCACAACACGTACACACACACACACTGAAGCAGCAAGGTACTGTCAAGTTTGCAACGTAGATACAAACATAAAAGGAAGTCACTAGTTATTTACTTCTGTAAGTACTCTTCAGGGTAATGTACTTCAGGGTAATGTTCACCTGTGTTTTATATACAGAATGTTCAATGCGTATGGGTTTTTTTGTCATGTCCAGGGCAGAGAAGACAATTAATCAACAAGTGGCAGAGCAGGGCTTACTCAAAAGGCAAGAGTGGGAAAATGTCCAAACAGAGTTCAGGTTTCCGAGCAAACAAATCTAAAGAGCAAATCCAAGTTATTGTCAAACAGGCAGAGGTTCAAGGTAATCCGGATGCAAGAGAACACAGCACAGGGCTTCAACTGCTGGACAGATCAGTTGCTGACCCCGAAAGGAAAGGGCCAGTGGGCAGCCTTTTATCTTACTCATGCTATTGCCACAGGTATTCCATCCTTACGGCTCACTTGTTACTTAAACAGCAGCACAGCCCCTCTTTCTGGCGTTGTCTCTCTTGCATGGTAAGAGTTCGTATTGCCCCATCCTCTGATATTTGTTCCCCCTTCTCAGGTCCCTGCTGTTGTTTGTTATCTTCTCCTAAGCAAGCTTCTGGCAAAACTCCTGCCTCTGAAGAAGCCTCTGCCTCAGATTCCAAATCCTCCTCCTCACTGCCAGGGTCTCCAGGGCAGGGTATGACATTTTTTTTAACCTAGGAAACTTATTTTTAATGAAAATACATGCAAGTTCTTCTGTTTCTTAGAGTTCTTCTCTGTAGTGAGCACAGTGGCATATCTAGCCTAGAGAGTGCCAAGGGCAAGCATGGAAGATGTACTTTAACTTCTTAATCCTACTCCCACCCCCAACCCTACATGCATGGGTTTTTGCGCCCCCTCCGGCATTGGTGCTGGGGGCATGTACCCTACTTACCCCACCCTAGATATGCCTCTGAGTAGGCAGTGTGAGCTTGGGAGGACAACAAGGAATCACTATTCCTCTTAACAGTCACATTCCTGTGTTACTTCAATGCTAGAGGATAATGTCTTGACTCCATCGTCACTTTTCCATCAGTAAAGGAACATGAGGCTACTTACACACAATGGTCTCAATTCATTTAAGGTCATAATGTATGTGTAAGTGTGCCTTATGTGTGCAGATGTCCTTTTTCAAGCGTGTGGGGGGTGGCATTCATTTCCTCCCTCCAACCCCATCCCCTGAAGCCCTGAAGCTGCCACACACAGCCATCGTGAACTTCACAGCAGGCAGGCAAGACTGGAAAAGTGTCTGCCTGCCTTTCCCATATCCAGACACAAATTGATAACATCAGTGCTGAGATCTGCTGAAATCCCTGAAGGTGTCAGAGCTGCAGTGCTCACTGTGTATTTGGCTGCAGGAAGGTAGCCAGAAGCATCTCCAATACTGGCTGCTTGCCACCAAGTGCTTAATGGCTGTGTGTGGCAGCTTCAAGGGCTTTACAGTATATCAGAATAGTGCATATGGCTCAGTGTAACATAAGTTTGCAGGCAGATATTTATGCTACACTCAGGGGATGTTGGATTGAGGCCTCTGTTTGTCATTGGAGGCCTTGCTCTGTGTCCCTTTTTCTTCAGAGGCTTCCTTGAATGTAATAAGAAACATGGACTTTTTATTTGTGGCTCCCAGATCCAAATGCCCTTCCCTATAAGGACTGAATGGATCCTTTTCAACATATTTTACTCTGCCTTGGGTTTCTTTTTCCTTGCTGTGAAGGCTTTTATAAGGATTCTAATTCTAGCAATAATTTTATTTTTTATTGGCTGTTTTAACCAGTAAAACTGGAGTGAAATATTTAGATCAATACAAATAAAAATAACATTCGGTTTTCTTTCAAGGAGCCTAAGGGCAGGATACAGTATATTGAACTTCTATCCTCACACCAAACCTGTCTTGGTGGGGCTTTCTAGGTCATTCAACTACTGATCTTCACATTGATGGGGAACTTTTACCCCCACCTCTACACACAGGGTGGGCAAAGTTCAGGCTTTAGACCACGTGCAGTCCCTAGGAGTTTAAAAAAATGAGAAAAAATGGTTTAAAAGTATCCCCCAAATGGGAATGTGGTGGCACTTCCATCGTATGTGGGGGAGGAGACCACTTTAGGTCCCATTGAAGCTGTTTTTGAAACAGGAAGTGAACCGGAAATGACTTCCACACAATTCCTGTTATTAAAAAAGGCCAAGGAAGGTCCAAAAATATGGTGAAAATTCCATCCATGTTCCCTAGAGAGTGAGTGCATCTGGAGCAAAAATTGTGGATTTTTTGTCGGTATGGGTATAGCGGGGGGAGATGCAACCCTCCAAGGTCTCTTGGTAGATAATGAGACTCCTTAACCTCCCACGGCTGTCCACCCCTGCTCTATCTGCTATTACTACAACACTTCAGTTGTTTCACTAAATACACAGAGGCCTGTTATTTTTAGTGTGCTATTGCTTTCCTTCACATACCAGCAAGAGAATATTAAAAATGCATTTGGTCTGGGCAAGGGATCTCTAATTCAGTTCAATTTGGTGATTCCGATCTGAATCTCATTTGATCCAGAAAACATATCTGAAAACAGATTCATGAATCCAACTTATCAGTTCTCCCCCATTGAGTTGTGCAGGAAAACCAAAAATGTTTACAACTATTCATGCATGTGCATAAAAAATTAGACATAGTAGACCTGAAATTTCAGAAAAGTAAGTTGCAGTATGTTTAAAAAGAAACCAAAAGCTTTTTT
The DNA here is from genome assembly GCA_948472985.1 of Iguana delicatissima. Taxonomy (NCBI): domain Eukaryota; kingdom Metazoa; phylum Chordata; class Lepidosauria; order Squamata; family Iguanidae; genus Iguana; species Iguana delicatissima. Next base: position 148,558 of record CAOKZL010000303.1, on the reverse strand, counting down.
AAAAAGGTTATTGCCTTCTCAGACTTGGCAGTTCATTCTCCTTTTGTTTTGACACTGCCTCCCAAGAAAAGGGGGAGATTCATGGGTCCATCCATTTGTTGTTGAACCACAACTCCCAGCATTTCTTACCACTGATTATGCTGCCACAGTAGCAGCAAGCTGCAGTCCAACAATACCTGGAGAGGCACATAATTCCCACCCTGCCTTACAGCATCAGTCAGCTAAGTCTGTCAAAGCTGAACCAAGACCAGACATGATAGCAACAATGAAATGACAGCTTATTTGAGAAGAGGGTGTTTTTGTTTTATTCTACCAGTAATTCAGTTGATAACTTTCAATGAAGCAGTATAAGGAAGTGAGGGATGATGAGAAGGTACTTTACCAGCAGTCCAACTAGTGATGTCCTCTGGTGAATCCCCATTCCCTCTTTAGCCATCTAACAGTCTAAGCTGGCATTGGTAGAAACTTTCTTCTCATATCACCATACTCCACACGCTCATATTTTAAAAAGTTAGTTCACCTGAGCTTCTGGGATAGAGGGAACAGGTACAGAAACTTGAGCATGATCTCATGTTCAAAGTGAAAACAACTACTACCACCTCCAACCAGTCTGTACAAAAGATGGCATTATTAGTTTAGTGGGGGGGGTTTTAACCTACTACATATAAAGAGTTGTTTTTATGACTATCACACAAAATGCAGCCTGTGCTGACAATGCCTAGCAAAGGTTCTCCAGGAATTGGCTTTTCAAAGAAGTCCTTTTGGAGACTCAACTAAAGCCTTTATGGTCAAATGTACCATTCACACTGTCACAAATCAGTTGCTTATGTGAAGTTTCCAAGACTTCTGAATTTTCAAAGTCAGATGAAACTCTTGTTAAAAAAATATACAAACACAGAGCTGGTTGGGAGTTCCAAGCGTTTATAAAGAGGCTTTGGCTATTTTGAGCAAGTTCAAACTTCTTAGTAGCTTCAACGAGAAAACTAAATGAACCCTGGGACAAGTAAAACAAGTTTGTTTAAAGAAAACATATGGAATTGATGGAATCAGGATTTTTTTTAAAAAAATGTAGAAAATATGTTTGTGGTGTAGTGACTTGACCACTCCCGCTCAGCCATGGAAATCCACTGGGTGCCCTTGGGTAAATCACACATTCTCAGCCCCAGAAAACACTATGATAAGTTCGCCTTAAGGTTGCCATAAACTGGAAATGACTTGAAGGCACACAACAACAAAAGAGGTAACAATCAGAGCTTCATGTACACTTATGATGTTCCCAGTTAGGTAGCTGTCTGGTCTCTGGCTGCAGGAAAAAATAAAGCCTTTATCTCTCACCCATTTTAAAGATGAGCACAACACATACTTTGTTGTGATTGCATCTGTTACTGGTCAACCTGGTAATGACCAAATAATTCCTCTATCTCAGAAGATAAAGTAACAAAGTTAACGTTTACTAGCTGGGGAAAAAGTCCATACATAATGCATTGTGAAGGGAAATCGAGGAAAAGAATATTAGAATGGCTTGGACTAATGAGGCAACACACATGCTACTGAAAACTTAATAGGCAGTACTGACAAGGTTCAATTATAAAGAAGTATGCAGCCTCATTACTATTACTGGTTCTCATTTACCCATTGGTGCAAAGGATTAGCACAGCAGACAAAGGACAAAAGGTGGACATAACAAAGAACACCATTTCTCAGTCCATTAATATTAAAAGATTTGTCTCTCAAGGTTGAGAGTAGTCCAGATTTGTGAGAGTTGCAACAGTGGTCCAGATTTCCCCATGCATGTAGTGTGCTAACAGAATATGAACTTTTCACCATGAGTAGGGAGAATCAGGGCTCCCTTGTTAAAGGGAGACAAATCAGCACTAAAGCTGTTTTCTTTCTCTTTCTTTTTAATGTGATGCCCTGGTGCACTTGAGACCAGTTATACATGCCTTCCAGGAATTAACTATCTGGACTCAGACTATGTGCAAGAATTATTTCTCCCAGATTACCTCCCTAGGCCTTAATAGCGAGCAAGGCATTGTTTATTTTGGATAGTAAGATTTCACTACACTCAGAGTGAATCTTGCGGGGGGAAATTGATCTCAGATTTATATTTAACCTTCCCATTCATTCCTTGTAAACTCAAACACGCAATGTAAACAAAACTAATTTAAAATTAATAAAACTGCACAAAAATAGCAAGAACCATAAAAATAGGTTTCAAAGGTACAACACAACCATTTCAAATGAAACTCTGAACATTCAAAGGTGCACATAAAATTGTTTTATGCATGAACAAAGCAGATATTGAAAGGGCCAGATGCAATTCTCTGGGGAGGTTATTATATAAACTGATGAGAGTCCTGCAGATGGTCCCTGTTTTTTCCAACTGGTTGATTTCTACCTGGCCTAGTGTAGATGCTGCCCTCCTCCAGAAAATTCTTAAGAATGTACTACTCCAATAATTGTCAGTTAAGGGAAGACTCAGTGGTATATATTTGCAATTCCACCTGGAAAAGAGGTATGTGGGAACAGCCTCTGTGGCTCCAGAACATTTTGGGACTTGGCTCCAGATCATTTTGAGAATTTGGGGCAAGGGTTATACTGGTACAATGAACTGCTCACTCTAGCCGAGAATATAAATCATTGTGTTCCATCTAATTGACATGTGCTAAAAATGCACAAGTCTAGAATGGAAAAAGTTATAAAGAAATAGACACATGTAAATCTGCTTTAGAGCAGATCAGTCAAGCAATCAACACCAAAGGACACTGGCAAGGTAATTCACAAGTAAAGCATGCATAAGGTAAAGCACTGTACAGGGAAATGGATAAATCCAGCTATGGCTGGAGCAGAATGTTTGCTATGGATTTACAGCACATTAATAAGAGATGGCAAAAGCCAATATGCAAAAAATAAAATTCTTAGACAAATGTATCCTTAAGTAAGATATCTACACAATTCTGAAGAGTAATGTAACATGATCAACACACACCAAATTAAGATTAGGGAGAAAATCAACCAAAAGCAAAGGGACAAATGTAATACTATACTGTAATAAAAGCACTATGTGTCAAATAGCTGATTTCAAAACTGATTACATTGCAGTTATCTGGATTTTAAGTTCAAAAATGCGTAGCTGACAACCTGCTGATCACATGTAGCTGTCTTGTAGTATATGCCACTTTCTTAGCCAAAGTCAAACATTAGTAACTGACAAATAGTCACAAGCAAGCATAACCGTATAATTGGCAATGCTGACACGCTCCACTGACTGAGATGAAGCTCAAAACTGAGTTTACTTCACCTTGGCCAATACTTCAAAAGGCCTTCTTGTATCATTCAGACACCAGCTCCTGCATTTATTTGTCCCAGCGCCACAGTGGTGCCCCCTGAATCATGTCAGTTCAATCAGCTGCATGAGAGGCCCATCCCTGAATATTCTACAAGTCTTCAGTATATGATCCGATAGTTTGGAATTTTTCAAAGACCCTCTTTTAAAAACAGTCAGAACAATAACCTTGTGTACTGTACAGCACAAGTAAAAATTGCCGGTCTTCTGCTGTCCATTTAAATCAGTGGTTCTCAACCTCTGGGTCCCCAGATGTTCGTGGACTTCAGCTCCCAGAAGCCCCAGCCACTATGGTCAATGCTCAGGGCTTCTGGGAGCTGAAGTCCATGAACATCTGGGGACCCACAGGTTGAGAACCACTGATTTAAATTGTTAATGATCACATAGAGATGAGCAATCAATGGTAGGTCTCCATCAGAACTGCAAAATACTGGCCCTTTCCGCACCAGGAATTTAAAACAGGCCAAGGTGTCCTGTCACGGAGGTCGTCTGCACCTTGGATCGGACTAAGTTCGGAGTATTTACCTTAGTTCCGCACCTTAGTCCGATCCAAAATGCCCCCAATGGTCCTCCAGCACACTAAATGAAGACCGGAAAAATCTGGTCTTTCAATCTTCTGGAGCGCGCCATTGTGTTCCTCCTCACTTGTGCAGATGCACAGGCTCACACCAATGCGAGCCTGCGATCAGTGGAGGGCGGGCTGTGGGCATGGCCAGCATCAGCGGTTGGTCTAGACCCACGAAGAACAGGAAGCTGCCATTTTGTAAGTCTGACCAGTGCGGATCTACAGACCTCACCCTTGACCAAACAGAGGAGCCCTGCAGTAGGGCTTAAAGGAGAGTCCACGTTGCTTTGACCCAAGAACAACCGGTGAGTAACGGCACGGAGCGATTCACTTGCCTCATGCGGAAAGGGCCACTGTCAGTAGTACAACAAATAATAAAAGCAACAACATTTCTTCATGGCAATGAAATGCTATGATAAAAAGCAATTTTGCACCATTGCTAAAAGTTATAAATATTTTCCTAATTAGTTTACAAAAAAAAAAGTTCTATGCCTTCATTTTCTATTTATGGCATCTCTCCCATCTTACACTGTTGTAAAGCATCCTGTTCTGCTTGCAAGAGTGTTTCTGTTTGAATAGCAAAATAGCAATTTCCCACTGCAGCGAAAAGATTTGGAACAGAAGCCTCAGGCATTACAACTGCTTTCTGGCAAGCTTAACCTTGTTTAGCTTCCTGGGTAGAAGGACATTGGAGGATCTGTGTGTGTGTGTGTGTGTGTATACACCCCTTTATGAGCAGAATCACAGATATTGTCTTCACCATGAAAATTAATACTTTTTCCACACCTGTTCCCAACGTTAAAGATGTTTGTCAAGGACTCTGGATATTAAGCAACACTGTGTAAGCAAGATTCTAAATCAGAAATGTAAAGTTGTGCCATATAGAATTTGAGGACAAACTGTATAATTTGTGTAATTGGTCCCTTAGAGCATTGTAGTTAGTTTGTTTACTAAACTGTGTAGGAGTTGATAAAAAATCTCCCACAGAATTTGCAGCTAAGAACAGATATCTTTTTCCAATAAACGTAATGTTCTTAACATTAGTATTACTGTTACCAACCATTTTTATTCATATATAAATAACTCTTGGCAAGCAACTGTGAAAACTTTTAATATTTATCAGAATGGATAAGACAGATGGGCCTCCTAGCTATAGTATAAGGTCAAACGGGAAACTAATTCCCTTCAGATGGATATATCCCTAAATTATCAGAAGAGTTTACGCATTCTTAGATACTGCTCTTCAATTCTGTGGTTTGCAACCGTGCTAGTTTTGAAAACAGTGTACTCATTTCAGAGTTTCCCAAGAAGTATCATGACAAGGTACATAAGCTAACAGGGATGAAGACGGAAATTCTGGGGGTGAGGAAGACGATTCTCTAAATTTTGTGCACCAGTGAATTGTTCAATTATATTTCAGTACATTTGTTGGGCTGTGCTGCTTCTACATTAAAAGGCATCCAATGGAATTTAATAAGAGTGTCAGTTTAAACAGTAGATTTCTGTTTATACCTTAACCTTCAGGGTTTGTTTTTTTCTGTTGTGAGGTGGCGCTAGGAGGATGCCATTTCAAGAAAATAAGTGGAGTGCTTAACCCATTCCACTTAACTAGTTATTTTCAAATGTAACACCACACCACCCATTTTATCCCACCAAGCACCTCACTTCCAACCCACATGAGTTTGCCTTATGTATCTCACGAAAAACCTCTACACAGTGGTAAAAGAAAGCAAGCACAGTATGAGGCATTGCATAACACCATTCTTCATCATAGGTCATCTTTGTTAGGGCATCAGACTTAGGTCATTTCCGCACGAGGCGAGAGAATCGCTCTGTGCCGCTACTCATTGGACCTTCTGGCTCCTCGGTCTGGTTCAGGGTGAATCGGAGCAGTGCGAGGTCTTAGATCCGCACTGCTCCAGCTTCCAAAATGGCGGCTTCCAGTTGGTCATGGGTCCTGACCAACCACAAAGCTCACCACACCTAAAGCCCGCCCTCTGCAGATTGCAGGCTCGCCTTGGTGTGAGCCTGCGAATCTGCACAAGGGAGCAGGTACGGAATGGCGCACATTGGAAAAATGAGAAACCTCTTTTTTCTGGTCTTTAAAAAGCACACTGGAGGACCAGTTGGGGGCATTTCGGAGCAGACTGAGGTGAGGATCTCTGGTAAGTAGTCCGAACCTAGTCCGCTCCGAGGTGCAGATGACCTCCGTAGAGGATGCACTGCGCCGTTTTAATTCCCCCGTGCAGAAAAGGCCATAGATTCCAATTTCCTGGTTTGGAAAGCTTGAAGAAGCATGAGATAGCTCTTAACTGGTCTTAAAACAGGAAGGATTTTTTTTTTAAAAAAAATAGTGCTTGAATTACACTTCAATCATGACCATTTCTGCACTAGACTGTTATAATGCTATTATTCCACTTTCCACTTCCCCAAACTGCAAAGCCCAGGATTCCATAGGATATTGAAAGTGGAATAATAGCCGTATAACAGTTTAGTGCAGAAATGGCCCATGTTTACTTCCACCTCCAAAAATGAATATTAACAGGCCTTTAATTGCCTCTTCTGCCACAAAAGGTCACTATTTGCTATATTCAGCAAATGCATCATTTACAAAGAAACAATTTGGAAATAATTTTTTTTAAAAAAATAAAGCTGGTTTATTGCACGAAACAATGAGTCTAACAGCATGGTAACAAATGACAGCATAGTAACTTGCAGTGGGAGGCTGCAGTGTCAATCCAGATCACTGATGTGATTAACAGACAATCAATCAAGGTTCACCAATCTCATTTTAGCAATTTGCCCAAAGGTACTATGAACGAAGTACCTTCTACCTTAAGCTTGCTGTAATTTTAAACGGCTTCACTTTTATCACAGCTCTTCATCAGAATGACAGGTGCCAGCCGCTTGCCAGCTTAGAATTAATAATATAGTGACATCTTCAACCCTTCTGTGTCTATGACATGAAAGAGAGAGGAAAAAACACTTTGAAGAGAAGACAGGAATAAAGAGATCTCAGAATCCACCTGATACTGAGATGGCAATCTCATACATGCTTACCTGCGACCAAGTCCCAATGAGCTCAATGGGACTTCCTTTTAAGTGTACATATATAGGATTCTTTTATCAAACCTACAAGTAACAATAAAGTCTGACATGTTTGCATGTGCATGTGTGTACACTGTATGTGGTGTTGTTGTTGTGTGCCTTCAAGTCATTTCTACCTTATGGTGACCCTAAAGTGAACCTATCACTGCACAGTTTTCTTGGCAAAATTTGTCAGGGAGGGTCTTCTTCTGAGGCTGAGAGAGTATGACTTGCACATACAGTATAAAATATTAAGAGTGTAAATAGATTCTCATATTTATGGTGATGTGGGTAAGCCATGCTCTCTCAAGGCTATTTTTTTACCCATCATACACCCAGAATCTTCTTGTCCCCACCCCTCCAAAAATGGTGGAGGTGTCTCAAAAGGACCAGTAACACACTGCCCAAGGTCAAAAAGGGGGTACTTAGTGGCCATCTTACCCCCCTTTTGAGTAGGGTATATATTTTGCACATTTTATACTATCCAGGAAAATACATCAATGTGCAAACTCCCCAGCATCAGATTTCCACTCAAATTTATGTTTTATTAGTGGTAACAGGAAATCCAGATACATCAAATCAACTGCCTTTTACTTAGACCATTAGTCCATCCAGCCAACTTACACTTCCTCCCTTCCTTCCTTTCTACAGAGTCAACATGCATTGAGCTTGTTTACTGACTTGTGACCTGGGAGCGTAATAGGAGAGCCATTTGGAGAAAATGCATGTTTCATCCTCTGACACCAAGATCAGCATACACAGATAAACATTTCTCACACACAAATATGACACTTTTTTTACAACAGTTTATTACACAGAATTTATGAACTATGCAAAACAACCAGTTGTCTTTTTATTCTGGTTTTACTGCAAGTGCACCTTCCTAATACTATTATTTGAATATATTATCCATGTACTGTTTTTCAAATATAAAAGAATAATTCACAAGTGTGCTATGAAACTTAAGGATCAACATACTCAGTCTTAATCTTGCTCCTTTGTGTAAAAACCTTGGGGCAAGTTCCCAGTGACCTGTTTCCATTTACCTCCACTTCTAATGCATACACAACTGAGAATAATGAAGTGTTAAAATCCACTTTGGCAGAAAGAACTTGCCTCAGTAGGTAGAGGCTAATGCTTTGATATGCTTTCATCTGGCCTGGATAATAGAGAGAAGGCAAGAAGTTTTAGTAGATGTAATGAACACACTATTCTGGATTTTCAAGATCCCCTGAAGTTTCTGCTTTTTCCACATCTGCAAAGAACCTCAATAGGCAAGTACAGTCAGCCCTCCACGTTTGTAGGTTTGACTTTCATGGATTTGATTATTTGCAAGTTTCTTCAGCCCCTCCCTCCTCACTGCAGGCATTTCCTTTCTGGGGGAATTTTCTCTCTCAGTGGCCCTGATCAGGCCATGCAGCCCTTTCAAAAACCCACCTTTGGTCCTCTCCCTTTCCACCACAGCCACTGTCTGACCAGCTAAGGATGGCTTGCAGCCCAATTTCTCAGCACCACAAACTCCCTTCCAATGCTACTCCGCACCCAAGGAAAGAAATGGGCAAGAGAGATGAATTACAGGGCTAGTATGCCAAACCATCCCTCCCTTCTCTCTCCTTTCCCTCACCCGGTTTGGACTGTGGGTGCCCTTTCTTTCCACCAAGCCTCAGCCCCTTTCCCACAGACACACAAACACGTTTTGATATTAACGATTTTTCCACTTTTGTGGGGGTTCTGTGCCCCAACCCTAGTTAATGCTGTGGGGCAACTGTATAATTGATTCTATTTGTGAACACATATCCTGAAATTGGTTGTGTGTATGTGTGTATGTGAAATACCTATAAACTAGTTAGAATATTTAAGTAGGCAAGAATACATTCTAGATATATGATGAGATAGCTGGACATATTGCATAAATAGCTGCTCTCACCACTGAAAAAAACAGGCTGCCTCTGTTACTATGCTGGCTACTACTTCTATCAAATTCTCATAAATAAGCACACCATCTCCTCTGTATTTACTCTTTTGGACTGGGCAGCCGTGTTTCTGCAAAAAAAAAAATTCTCTGTATATGTTCTGAAATTTCACAAGGTTCCATTAAGTTATTACCTTCAGAGTTTTGAGAAAATACATCCAAAGCTCCTTGCTATTTACTATTTCCAGAGGTGGCCTTAAGATGCTGTGTTTATGTGTGCATTTTTACATATGAGTAGAACAGAATGAAAGGGACATATGCTTTTATCTGTGAAGATGGATTCATGAAGTGTGTTTGACCTCATCCATTTGGGGCTTTGGTCACTCCCATTTTGGCAATGGTTCCACCTAAATTAGAATGGAGATCTTGAATGGGGAAAGAGAAGTTTCATCACCACTTTGCTACAGATTAGAAACTCCCCAAACACCTGATAGCATACATTCCCAAAGAAGAACCAGTAACTGGGAGGGAGAGATGCTCAGAAAATAGAGGTCCATTAGTAAAGAAAGTCCCAGGCCTTTGCCCCCAAATCTATCAGGAGGGGAAAAAAAGCATTTTCAAGCATTTTAAAGAGGTAGATACTATTCATTGAGCTAACTCTAGATGTTGCAAAAAGGTCACTTGCCTTATGAAAAAGAATACTGGAGATCTGCAGAATTTGGTAAACAGTTATTAGAGATTATATATGCTGAGCGGGGGGAGGCTGTGAGACAACAGGGACAGACCAAGACAGTTCTTGAAAGTAGTATTAGTCACCTCAATATCAGTGGATACTTAGACCAGCCTTCCCTATCTTGGTTGCCTCCAGATGTTTTGGACTTCATCTCCTGTGATCTCCTACCGCTAGCTATGTTGATTGGAATTCATGGAAACTGTAATCCAAAATATGTGAAGAGCATCAGGTTAGAGAAGACAGCCACAGAAATTCTCTTCAAGGAGTTTCTTGACACTGGATCATCTGGATCTCTAAAGAAGTTACTTTTCTGTTGCTAAGGGAGCAGAAATTTTATTATTTGTCTTTTATTGCTCTTTCTAGTCCTCACATGGCTAATAAAGGGAGTGGCTTCTGCCTGCAGTGAAATCCTTCAATACCATCTTAACTAAGAACATCTCAGATAAAATGTAGGCCTGTGACTCTAACATCATAACCATTTTTCTCCTGTATGATTTTTACATCTTTGCTTGACGAAGAAGCTAGTGAAGCTTCGAAAGCTTGCATAACGTATTTTATGCTTTAGAGTTGGCCCCAAAATGGTATCACTACTTGGGGTGATTTTGACTTTGTTGTAGCTTGACACTCAGTAACTCTTTCCCAATAAATTTTGACTATTCTGTACTGAAGCACAACACCTGTCTTGCTAAGAGGCACAAGTAACTTACAGAGAAGTTTTGGAAGATGGTCCTCTGTGCACTTGCTGTGACACAATTGCATTCCCAGTCCTGACTTAATCAAAAGAGGTCTGATCTTGCCTGTTGTTTTTTAAACACCTAATTTATTTACTGCACAATTAAATGGGGGCCACTGCTGAGACACATCATGATAGACACAGAAAAACAAACAGTTTTATGAGAGAACAAGATGAGGAAGGGCAACTGACCCAAGGCATTTCCTACTCTCATAAATCATTCTTCTTTCTTCCTAGTACCTGAATATAAAAGAGTTCAGCTCTAGTGCATATTAACTACAGCCCTTTAGAAAGGATGAGGCAGGCAGGCAGGCAAAAATTACCTCAAGCCCCTGCTCCCGCTGGACTGTTCCTTCCCCCTTGCAGGGCCATTAGCACCAACTGCCCCGCGGAAAGGATTCCAGAAGAGAGAGGCAGGCAGGCAGAACACCACATGCTGCATCTCCAATTAGACAATCTTTCCCTCCCCCCAGCATCCCTTCTTCCCTCAGCTGCTCTGTCTGGTAACAGATCCTTCTAAGTTGTTTTAAATATTGTTTATAGTCATCATTACTGATGTATTTGGTTTTATCTCACTTGTAAGCTCTCTTAGAACTTTTTTTTTTTGTTTAATCCTGCAAAGCAAGAATTGTAACCAACAAACATGTAGCATTTTTAATTAAGTAGGAATATTAAAAAGGGAGGGGGGAACCCCGGATGTTGTCATTAGGGATTATGTCAGTAACACTGAGGAAATTTCCCAGCATTCCTTGCAAATGGATATGCAGCCAAAGTTCCAAACCAGGATTCTGTGTAAGAGATGACTGAAGCAGCCACAGAAGCAAGTGGAAATATGGGCCTTTCCACACTACACTATTATAGTGCTATTATTCCACTTTCAACATTCTGTGGAATTCTGGGGTTTGTAGTTTACTGAGGCCAAAGAGCTCTCTGGCTGACAATTCTAAATGACTCTCTCTAAGCTGCAATCCCCAGGTTTCCATAGGATGTTGAAAGTGGAATAATAGCACTATAACTCTGCAGTGAAAGGACCTTTGGAAGAAATATGGGATGAAGGTATTCTCTGACTCCTTTTAAATTTAAACTCCTTTTAAATTCCAAGATGACAACTTTTGACTGTGTAGTGATGGCTTTGTATTCGGTGCATCTCAAGGCACCCAAATTTGTATTTCTAATCCAACAAATTAAAATTTTGGCATTACTAAAAATGTAACATGCAAATATGATACACCTGTGGTGGACACTACTAGTTTGGAAAGTACACTCTTTTGCAATGTTGTTCATCACAGGAACTGGCGAAGGATAAAACAGTTTTCACACTGCAGCTTCTCTCACTCATTTCAATCCCTTGGGATCCTCCCATCCTATTATCCTAGCCTCCATGTAAGCTACTTTTTCTTTTTGATAACCAAAAGACTAGTTTTCAGTATTCATTATTTTTCCCTCCCCCCATTATTTAACCGTTAAGCACAAGGACAAAAAAAATGGCTTTGCTTGATGCAGACAGATCTCTCTGGATCGGAATGCCACAAACGAGGCAACATTGTTGAGGAGTTTCCCTTTCTTATCACCATCCACATCACCAGAGATGGCGAGGGCACCAGGAGGAGAGAATGTACAAGTAGGCTGGTAGTATTTGTTTAGGTGTATGAGTCCTAACACACATAGGGCTTTAAAAAGTCTCTTTTGTTGCAAGAAATCAAGAACTTAAGAGAGGACATAAAGCAGGGTATCAGACAAGAAATTAGACATGAATTGAAGGAGCTAAGAACAGAAAATAAAATGGATATAAAAAAAGAAATGGACTCTATTAATAAGAAAATTCAGAAAGTACATAAGGACATTTCAGACATAAAAGAAGATGTAATGAGCTTGCATACCAAGATAAATGCTATTACTTTTAACACCACAAAACATCTTAATTGCACTTCAACCAATGCTTTCAATCAAGACATAGTAAGAGGGGCATCAGTTCCACAGAAGATATGATAGATAAATTTTCATTTATGAGTATTAACAGATTATGTTTTCACTTTCTGCACAGAAGTTGCATTAATCTCATGACTCAAAGGATGCATATATTCTTATGTTTTTCTACTCAAGTTCAGTGTCAAGACCATCTTATTTGAATGTATACAGTACTAATATTTTATGGCAAATGATGTAAATATTTGAATTATTTGGCATTTCAGTCTAACACATTGACTCCAGATTCAGTTTAGTTTTTAATATAGGACACATTCATTTATCTTATTGCAAACAATTGCCATTTTTCAAAAATAAAGGAAGAAAAGAAACAACTGTCTACAAGGAGGGGGAAAAGAAGAAGATATAGGAAATGACAGTGATAGGTGGGGAGCAGGGAAAGTTAGTAGACAGGAAGAAATAGAATTCGGCACGAAACAGATACTGCTAAGATTGAAGAGCAAAAGGCATCAGGGAATAGCACACAAAGCTTCAGAAAGTAATTCAGAAGGTTATATAGAAGATGCTGCATATACAATGCACATGTAAGGCCAAGTATCATGACAAAGTATCAGGGAACAAAAATATTTGGAAACATCATTCTGGAGTTACCTGATGCTACCAATTATTCTGTTGACACGGACTATCCAGGGAGTTACCAAGCATTAAAGATTAAATGTGTCTGATAACTAAATAATCTTTCATAGTGGGTGGAGTCTACTTTTTTGACACCATGGCTATATTGAGACTACAGGTCAAACTACAGGGGAGGTCAAACCATGGCTACATTGAGACTACAGGTCAAACTCCAGTCTGAAGAGCCTCCTCAGTGAGCCTATGGCTTCACATCACCTGTCCTCAGCAATTAGGCCTCAAAAAAAGCCTTCTACTGTCACCACTGGAGATGTTTTTTCAAAAGCAAATTGCAGCATGGGGTATATTATTTTAGAAGTTCACATCTGGAGAATGAAAAATCTACAGCATCCTCACAAGACACTCCCCCAAGAAGAAGTTCCCTATTAAGCTTAGAAAATGACTTGAGGTATCTCCAGTTTAAGTCTTTGTAACCCCTACCTGTGTCTAATTGCAGCAATGGAGGGATTGGTTGGGCATATCTGGAAAAGGAAAGATTCATCCTTCCCAACATCAAACCAAATAAACTTGGATAAAACCTCCCATGGAGCTTATGGAAGTGTTCTTTCAGGCCTAACCATAGTACCAGTGGTGAAGGTGAATACCATTTTTGGTTCTTGTGGGTTTTCAGGCTTTGTGACCGTGTTCTGGTTGTATTTTCTCTGACATTTCGCTTGCAACTGTGGCTGGCATCTTCAGAGGAATGGTGATTTGGAAGTGGAGTGGAGAATATATATGCCAGTCTCCTCCTCCAGAGGGGAGAGAGAGCCCAGGTGGGGCTCGTTAGGGCTCGTTAGTATCTTTTGTGTTTTGATTTTGGTGTTTTTCAATACTGGCAGCCAAATTTTGTTGACCTTCCAAGTCTTCTCTTTCCTGTTAAAATGTCCAAGTGTTTGTGGATTTCAATGGCCTCTCTGTGTAGCCTGACCAGATAGTTGTTAGAATGGTCCAGAATTTCTGTGCTTTCAAATAACATTCTGTGTCCGGGTTGGTTTATGGTGTGTTCTGCTACTGTTGTCTTTTCTGGCTGGATCAGCCTGCGGTATCTTTCGTGTTCTTTGATTCATGTTTGGATGCTGCGTTTTGTGGTCCCTATGTAGACTTGACCACAGCTGCACGGTATGCGGTAAACTCCTGCAGAAGTTAGAGGATCCCTCTTGTCCTTTGCTGAGCGAAGCATTTGCTGAATTTTCCTGGTTGGTCGGTAAATTGTTCGGAGGTTATGTTTCTTCATGAGTTTCCCTATTTGGTCAGTGACTCCTTTGATATATGGTAAAAACACATTCCCTTCAGGTGGCTGTTTATTCTTACTCCTGTGTTTTTTTCGGGGTCTTGAGGTCCTTCTGATATCTAAGTTGGAGTACCCATTAGCCTGTAGAGTCCAGTTTAAATGATTCAGTTCCTCATTCAAAAAGTGAGGTTCACAAATTCTTTTTGCAAGGTCTATCAGAGTTTTTATTGTGCTCCTTTTTGTCCTGGGTGATGGTTGGAGTCTTTGTGTAGATATCTGTCTGTGTATGTAGGTTTTCTGTACACCGTGTGGCCCAATCGATGGTTGGGTTTGCGGGTGACTGGGACATCCAGAAATGGTAATTTTCCCTCATTTTCTTTCTCCATAGTGAATGGGATGTTTGGGTGGATGTTGTTTAGATGGTCCAGAAACTGGGTCAGCTGTTCATCACCATGGCTCCAAATGATGAAGGTGTCATCCACATACCGGAACCATGTAGCGGGCTTTTTTGGTGCTGTTTCCAGGGCTTGCCTTTCAAAGTGCTCCATGTAAAAATTTGCTATCACCGGGCTGAGCGGGCTTCCCATGGCTACCCCATCTCTTTGTTCATAGAACTCATTGTCCCACTGGAAGTAGCTTGTAGTGAGGCAATGTTGAAACTATTTTTGTCTGCATTAATAGAAGCATAGTTTCCAAGTCATGGGAAATAATAGTCTATATTCTGTGCTGTGCTGTACTGCATCTAGTTCTGGGCCCCTCATTTTCAGAAAGATATAGACAAGTTGGAGTGGGTTCAGAGAAGGGCAGCAAGGATGATACGAGATATAGAGAACAAAACATATAAGGAAAGGTTGAAGGGGCTGGGCATGTTCAGCCTGATGAAGAGAAGACTGAGGAGCCACATGATTCCACTCTTCAAATACCTCAAGGGCTGTCACAGGGAGGAGAGTGCAGGCTTGTTCTCTGCTGGCCCAGAAGGTAAAGCCAGGTCTAATGGTTTTAAGTTGCAAGAGAGAGAGAAGAGGAAGGGTGGTTTTGCCACTTCAGCTTTTACCTTATAGAGCAAGGTTACATCATGCCGCCGCCACCACCCCAAAATGGTTCATAGATAGGAATATGGCTTGCAGGTTGAGCAAGTTAATTTCACTCATCTGTATCACTCTGCCTTAGGTGCTGTTGCCAACCATAACCAATGGTGAGTAATGATAAGAACTGCCATCCAATAATATAAGGAGGGCCACAAGTTGCCCAGTCCTGCCTTACATCTATTTATCTACCCACCCACCCATACGACGTACTACTTAATAATAAGTTAAATGCCTGAACCAATTTAAAGGAGAAGTGAGGCTTCCTTCAACAGGGCAGGGTTACAACAGTTGTCAACATGGCCAGATTATTTTCATTGCTATTACTACTGACACAAATCCTACTAAAAACATTTATCTGTATCTTTTTTAATTTTTATAATCTGCCTTGACTCTTGGGCTGAGTAATGAGTAAAGTACTAGCAGTAGTAGTAGTAGTAGTATCTTTATCCTCCTCATCACCACCACCTGTAGGTTTCTCTCTTGATTTTAGAAAGACCTGTCCATTTATCTTTCAAAAGGCAGAGTTATGACCACACTATGCCTCTTCAAATGCAGAGCCATCCCTCTCTATTTCTTTGTAGCCTGTCTCATTACTGTGTTCTCCCCCTATTTAGGCCTAGCAGCATGAAAAGTGACCTGTCCCTACATGAATTATATTGCTGTCTAGCTGGATTTTTAAATTAATATAGTTTTTCCACTCAAGAGCTTAGGGTTTGTATATATGAAAAGAAACTTCAGTGGCTTGATTTACAGTTGAAATATGTTCCAAACATAATGATCTCAAAGTAACAAGATATATGAAGCAGGTCATACCACATAGTTCTGCTCAAGCCGATACATTATTTTAATGTAATATTTACTGATCAAGGTAAGATGGTGAATTACTCTGTGCTTCTATTGGAGATAGCAGCACAGTAATGTACTTTGCCTACACACAGTATTAAATAACTTTGGTACGGAGAAAGAAGGGTTGCTTGAAACTCACTTGTGGGTAAAGCTTTATTTGAAGAAGGAAAAGAAAAGACAAAAACTGGAGAAGGACATATCCGCCCAACAGTCATTCTATCTCCCCTGGGAGCACTTCATTCCCAGATGCTCTAGGTTCCAACCATAATGATGGACAGTTCATAACTAGGAAAAATAGTTCTACTTGAGACAAGAATGGGAGACTTTCAAAACATGGAAAACATTCTAAGTCCAAATTTAAATCAGTTTCCCTTGCTGCAATATTAACTGGAAAATTAATCCACTTGAACAAACTTTTGTTTCCCTGGCTGAAGTCCAGTCTTGCATAATACAAGAGTATATGGGCTATGGAATAAGAGGATATCATCTAAAAATATACGGGATCACAAACCTGATGCTCTCCAGGAATTTTGGACTAAGGACCTCAATATTGGCTATGCTGGTTGGGGTTGATGGAATTTGGTCCCAAATGTCTGCAGGGCACCAGGTTTATACTACAAATCAATATCATCTTTGTATGAGCCTAACTATTATCTCCCTGTAAGATAGGGATAGCAGTGTGTGGACAACACATAAAAACATAGGAAACTTTCTTATATGGAGTCAGGTGATTCATCTGTCTAGCTCTGTACTGAAAATTTTGACAGTAACTCTCCAGGGTTTCAAACAGGATACTAGCCCGCCATGGGGGTCCCTGGTATTTTCTGTTAGCCTCCCATCCAAGTACTAAAAAGGCTTCATCCTGTATAGCAGAAAAAGTCAGAACAAGGTATGTTCATGGTGGTATGATGATACAGAATTCTACCTAGCATATAATCCCTTTTAAACAAGTGACAGTAGAAATATCTTGATATCTCATGACTGGGAACTACAGAATGTGATGACCCAGAAGTTCAAGATTTGCTATCAGCATATGAGTAATCTCCAATATATGTGTGTGTGCGCGCACGCATGCGTGCATGCACACACACACATATAAAACATTTCCTCTCACACACACCTCATTTCTTATGATATCATTGCTGGCATACATGCACCCACCAACCAACCATCTGCCTGTTCCCAGAGCAGTTAACTCCTACGTACTATCATCAGCCAGAAACAGCTCTCATTCCCAAGCGTCCTCCCTCAATAAGTTCAACATGAATCCCCCAGAGTTATTAGCTGTACATATCTCCAAGAACTCAATCATTTGGGTGCAGATCTTTCTGCTCGTTAACATATTAAGGTAGTCAGCCTCTACAGTCGCAAGACAATACCAAACACACACACACACACACACACACACACACACACACACACAGTTCCTCCCATCAATGATCTCTTCCCACAGTAAAAGAGAGAGGGGGAAAAGAAAAGAAAAGAAAAGAAAAGAAAAGAAAAGAAAAGAAAAGAAAAGAAAAGAAAAGAAAAACCAAGCAGTTTCTTTTGCTGGCAAGGAGTTCACATTTCCCTGAAATCTGGCAAATAAAGATTTTAAAACCCAACACCAATTTTAAAGCCCAATAGACTTTTAAAAAAAAAGATTTTTCCATCAATAATGTGAAGGGTAAAAGATATTTATTTTAAATATTTGAATACATTATTTAAATATGGGTCCTTTCTACACACAGGTCCATTAGCACTGCTGGGGCATTGCTGTTTCATAATCATCTGAAAGAGGAATTATATGGTTACCTATAGCACTTACACTACCATCCTGTATCTTGCTTTAACCAACTTGATGAGTGTCTACAAGTCCAGTCATCTGTAACCAACCTAGACAACAGCCATTCTGTCTGAGGTTGATGGGAGTCATAGCCAACATATACAAAGGGTTGTTCTACACACTTACTCCCAGATCATTCTCGGAAGACATTATGTTTCCATACTCAAAAAGATACTTTTTGGTTTTAAGCTTATATTGCCATTGCGGCATATAATAAAACAGGGTGATCAGTGAAATCCTGTGGGCATCTTCTCAGAAGAAATTTTCACTGAATTAAAGGAGACTTATTCCTACGTACTTGTGTATAGGATTGCAGCTTCTGATGTGACATAAAAAGTGATAAAATCTCAAAAAAGAGGCAAAAAGTGAAATTAATAATATGCTGAACAATATCAAGTGTTTCTGTTATATCTTGTGGTCCAAACTGGTCTAAAACATTACTGTTTTCCTGCTCAGTTTTTGTTTTGTGCCTTCAAGTCATTTCTGACTTATGACAATCCTAAGGTGAACCTATCACAGGGTTTTCTGGGGCTGAGAGTGTGTGATGGACCCCAGTTCACCCAGTGGGTTTCCATGGCCAAGCAGAGAATTGAATCATGGTCTCCAGGATTGTAGTCAAGTGGTTAAACCACTATGCCACACTGGCTCAATACAGTTTACTTATTCTCAGAATACCTATGTAACCACGACTTATTCTGCACAAAATCTGCAGGTGATTGTTTTGCACTGAAAACAGTATTTTCTATGCAGGAAACAAATTTTTCTTGCAGAAAATGTGTAGAAAACAGAATATATTGGTACAAAACAGCAACATCCAAATTTTGTGCAGAATAAGTTCTGAACTGTGAAGAATCCTGTCTGTCCAGGATTCCTCATGTCAAGTTTTCTTGATAGTTAAAAAAAACATGTTTCAGATCATTTTCCAAATATTTTCAAATATGCATTCTATCCCTAGTTCTGCAGGAGGGTTATCCAATGGTGCAAGGCAAATAAATAAAAAGTAGCTGTCTTCCTTGAATTCCATCTACTACCCTTTCCCTCTACCTCCGAAAGCACCATGGTTGCAAACCATTGAAAGAGTTTCTTTGGATTATCCTGAAGTATTTCCAACAGCTCAGCAACAATTGCCTGAGCCAGAAAACTGTGACTGAAAACTACCCTGGGATTCCCCAAAGAGAGTTTCTTCAAGAATGTTCCTATCGCTGTCTCTTTCAAGCAAGCTGCAACGGCATCCTCCATCTAAAAGCAAACAAAAAACACTGAACAAATCAATATTTTATCATGACTTAAGAATGCACCAAGACTGTTTGAAAAATGTTGGTCCACTGCCTTGCAGAGACAAACAAGCATTCCAATTCCGACTGTAACTCAGTAATAATCCATCCATGACAAAAGAAGTACTACCCAAAACTGGACTCATATGTATCTCTTCACACTACTCAGTAATTATTAGAGACCCCACTCAGTTGCACAGAGGTGTACGTAATATGTACCAGGTTGTTTTGTCAGGTTCTCATGTATTAATATAACCTTTCAAGTATCTCAAGTGATGTCACCTGAATATATAACATTTATTTCTATTTTTAATCATATGGCACAGAACCATAAGCAAAGCTGAATAGTAAATACTTAGCTAAATCATTTGATATCAAGGACGTCATCAAAATACTACATATAAGGTTATCATAAGTCTTAGCACAAACCTGGATTAGATACATGCAGGTGCAATATCTATAAGAGATACAGATGTAGCTTTTGCCATGAATACACAGCAAAGAAAGGTTCTTAATACTACTCCCTGTTTGTTAAAAAAAAAAAATCTGGAATTAAAGATAAGAATAAACCCACTGGAGTTCCTAACTACTTGAAACAGAACATTTCAAGCCCAGCAATGTATGCCACTTAGCACATTTTGCTGACAAAGATGCAATCTTCCATTTTAAATGATTCCCTGAGGTCATTGTGCCATATTGTCCTATGAAATGGGAAGAGGGGGTTGGGATTATCCTCTCATGATTCAAGATGGAATTAACACCCATTGCATCAAATGTGCAGTGTCAACAAGTAAATCACTGTGAACACTTGATGAGCTGAAAATTGTACCTAGGCTTCTGCAGAGCTTGCAACACAGCAGGCTTGATGGTTACCATAGTAATCATGTGACAGCTCCTGATTTATTACCTTGTACTGCATGATTGTAAAGGTTCTCAGGCTACCTTCTGTGGCGTTTCGAGATTCGAAAGCAATACCATGATAAATGTCAGCCATCTGAAAGCAGTACTCAGTGGAAGGCAACATCCGAGAACAGCACTTTAAATGCAAATTGCATGCTTTTTTTGCCCTTCCAAGAACATTAAAAACACATGAAGAAGATGAGCTCCAACCTCTGACACCATGATTCTTTGCTGCAAAGATCGTAATTTTCTTTGGTGCTGGCTACTGAATATTTAAGTAGGTTAGAATAAAATAAAAATGAGGCAATAAATTCCACTAAAGATAGCCTAAGTAATGCATTGATTACAAAGACGAACATGCTTGTGACCAATGATCAGGGAAGTCATATCACTTAACTCTGCACATTTTCAAGCATTTTAAATGACCCCTAGGCAAACAATAACTTGCATTATTTCATCACATATAACTGGTAATTTTAATCACTTCTCATATTTTACTTTGCGTGAGTGTTATATATTACAGAATGTTAAAATTAGATTTAATTGGAGCTTAACACAATATAAGCATATTCTCTGCCCTTCACCCTTCTACATCCTACCATTTTTAAACTGAACTCTCTACACAATGGAATGCAGCAGTGCTTTTAGGAATATTGTTCTTTACAAAACATTTTTGTTTTTGAAACATTATATTTTAAAGGATTGTTTCTACTCATAGTGCTTTTCATTTGCACCACAATAACATGCTGAAAGACAAACAGACTTTTCTGCTTATCATGCACAAGGAGCTCCACCACACACTAATTTGTGTACTAGCAGTTCCCAAGTGGGCACCGCATTATTGATTCTGCCATCTACATTCTGCAGTTTAACAGGAAGGAAATTGTGTGCAGGTTTAATAAAATGATCTCCTCAAGCAAGACTGTTAGGCCACTGGTTATCTACCTGTATGTTTTAAAAGCTTTTCATCAGCTTTGAATGAAAAACAAAGGAGAGAATCCTCTTGGCACAGCACATATTTCTCTCAGCCGTCCATTTTGTAAAATGTTTGCTGATTAATTACCAATCTACTTTCTAGATGCTTTGACAGCAAAATGTGTCTTATAGTTCTTATTCAATTTTTTATGTTTGGGAGGGGGAAGCATGTTTTCTTCATACGTTATGGTTATTGCAAGTACTCACTAATGTGATGACTATTGAAAATTAAAGAGAGTCACACCCATTTTAAAAGTCAAGATATAACATTTTTCTGAGATGAAGCCAGTTTCAGGAACAGTTTCTGGAACAAAGAGCAGAAAATACCTGCTAAAAATATATATATAAAAAAAGAAAAGGTGTTTTGAGAGAATACAGATTATGCTTTTATTCAAATTAATAAAAGGAAAGTTAGACAGCTCACAACTGCAGACAGATACACATGAGTGAGCACTCCGTCCTAGTTAATTGAATCTGTCTTGGCTGTTCGATACTACTGGGAATTCACAGGAATGTCCCAGGAGGCCACTCTAATGGAAGAGCCTATTGGTTTTAAATCAGACACACATGGAAGCAAACTTTAAACATTGTAACAGTGCTTTGAAAAGTCAAGAGAGATAAAAGCATTTCAATGATTCCCCTAATAAAGAGGATGAATGTTCAAAAAATATACTGGCATTTGTTCACACTTCCTTTACTTTGTGGAACTGTAACATTACAGGAGCATTACTGGAAAGAACATAAAAAAAGCTGGACCATGATATGCTCCAAACCTTCTAGAGGCATATTTTAGGGAGTTTAGTAAAAAGACATCCCCTCCCCGCAATTTTCCACAGCTCAACTGTGGCATCCTGGGTCTCATTTAGCATGCTATGTCTAGGAGCCAAAGAAGCATACTTCCTCTTTGGTTCAAGAACACAGAGTCCCTATAGGGGTTGTTACACACAACTTCAATTGTCCTTTAGCACTGGCAGAGTTTATTTGTAAAGGATGCTTGATATTTCAAGAAGACTGAGACATGAGAACCAAATGATGCAATTTCAGTAACTATATTATTCATCAATGCTTGTAGTGCTGAAATACTTTTTGCTTTTTTGAAATTATGCTTTGTATTTGATAATATTTCTGTGGGAGGTGATAAGCCAATGAGAGGTTTTTGTTTCTTTGTTTTTGTTTTTGTTTTTGTTAAGAAAAAGTATTCTCAACACCAAGCTTAACAGCAAACTTCAAAATGGGGTGAGCCAGAGAACCAGGTTTCTTTTGACATACAGGAAACATGTTCCTGAGAGCTTTAGGAAAGGTGTAAGATAAAATGGAATTTTACATTCCTGGATCAATTGTGGACAACAATTTATTGCAGGTAGCAATGGTAATTGGCAGAATCCTATTTGCTTTCTGCATGCGTGCCAGTAAGTAGTGCTGCTACCACCAAGGGATTTGAGTCAATAAAGCTGTCTTGCAGCTGCATTTCCAAATCCTTATTTATGCAAATACCTCCAGGGTGGAAACACATCTATACATACAAGTGCCAGATTTTGAAAGTTCATACAAGGATTTGATTCTGCAGACCAGGTTCAATGAAAAAAACCCTTTTTAGCTGATCTTTTTAAAAGATGAGTGTGTAGGTAAAGTGTGAGCCAGTGTGGTATAGTGGTTTGAACAAGGGACTATGACTATGGAGGCTAAGGTTCAAAGTTCTGCTTGGCCATGGAAACCCACTGAGTGACCTTGGGCAAGTTACATTCTCCAAGCCCCAGAGGAAGGCAAAGGCAACCCTCCCCCAAACAAATCTTTAAAAAAAAAAAAACTGTGATAAGTTCACCTTAGAGTTGCCATAAGTTAGAAACAACTTGAAGGCACACAACTATAAGAGTGTAGATAAAGGAAACTTTCTTGTCCAGAATTCTGACATCTCAGTGATCTTAGATGTGTTTTACTAAATTTACTAATACATGTAACGATGTCCCACTGCAAATATCTAAAAGTGTCTTATCAATACTCAGTATTCCATAAGCCTACTCCTCTATAGGCAAGAATGGTCAAGATCAGCAAACTACCAAGTCTTTAATTATTATTTTTTGACTAAACAAAATATGAGTCATCACAGAATCATTGTGTGCAGCAAGTCAATGCAAAGAAACAAGAGCAAGATCACTAAAGACCCCTGATGCAAGCCTAATTGCTTGTCATGGAGAAAAGTTTCCATTCATTTTTTGCCCATTACATTGTTCAGTAATTCACAGAGCCATCAGGACAGGACAAAGAAAGAAAGGCACTGTACTCTTGCAATTGCTGCTTCTATAGAAGATCACATGTCTCCGTCCTTCTGCAAAACTTTTCCTTCTGGGTGCAAAGGAAGAAAGAACATACATGCTTCTTTCCCAAACAAGAGAAAACAGCTTGACCTCCAACTTTATCAAACTGAAGAAGAAATGTATTCCACATAAAACAAGACCAATTCCAAATGTTTAAAGAATTACAAAGTATATAAATATATCTATATATGCAAGGCCTCATTTCATCTGCTGTGAAAAGTAGACATGACTATGATAAAAAATAAAATTGCAGCCTTGTCCATTATTTCTCTTCTCCTCTCTCCTTGTCCCATTGAACCACAAGCAGGACCCAGACTTTAGATTCCAGACAATTTAGACAATCTAAGCAAATTTGATCATCCAAACTGGATTATCCAGCCAAATATTTGCTAGCATGGAATTACGGTCACAGACTTCCTTTGTTGTGTGACCTCCAGTATTTGATATGCAGAAGCATATCACCTCTGAACATGCATTGTCCATTTAGGTTCATAGTCATGAGAGATTTTCCATATCCTCTATGAATTCCATCAAGTTTTTCTTTAGCAGCATAGGTTTCAGCTTCAAGGTATTGGGTAGTTCCAAAGCAAGTAATCATAGTTTCCTGATTCAAATCAAATTGGAAACTATGGTTAATCAGAGAGTCCCAAATTAAGCAGTGTTTTGCATGAAGGGAGGAAGAATACATAATTGCCTGCACACATAGGCAAAATGCTTCTGATATATTGGTTTAATAAACTGAGATGTGATCATTTAAACAGGGTTTAGTGTTTCATACCCATTCTAAACCTATTAGCTAGTGGCTTTAGTGATATTGATGAATTCCAGCGCGACCTATGCTTTTCAGGATTTTATAAACCTATTCATCATTCCATCATTCCACTTGATAATTTCATTTGCTATCTTGTATACTTTGCCAGGCCTTGGATTTTGTTTTTGTTTCAACGAAAGTGAATGGCAGATGGTATAAGCTGAAGTCTACCACAGCTGAAGAGCTTCAGGTTGGAGAAGGCTTCCAGAAAGATCTAATTAGAAATCTACACTGCATTCCAATCATGGACAGATTTAAATAAAGTCATCATAATACTGACATTCTATTTTTAATTCCTCTCCTTCACATACAAGTGCAATCTCGAGCTATTAGAGGAAATGGTACAAATACTTCTTTTCATCAGTATGACATTGCTAAAGAAACCACAATAGTAGACAGTACAAGACAGGCAATAGGACTGCACGTATAATGTTGGTTCCTACTCTGTCTTTTCTTATAGAAGTGGAAAAGATGTAGAAAAGAGCAAGCGGCTGGAGCACACCTCTGTGAAAAGCTTACAACATCTGAGGCCATTCAGCTTAGAAGAATGAAGAATGTTGGGAAGGAATACTAGGAATCTAGATAAGGTTTTTTTTTTTTTTCAGCTCAGGGAACTAGAAACCGGGATCATCCAATGGTGGTGATATACTCCACAACTGATCAAAACTGGGACACATGTGGCCAAGAATCATTATAGTGTGGTCAAGATGGGAAAGGTTATTAATAAGGAAGAACGCACAAGCTAGGAGAGGCTGCAGCAATTTCATTTTGCCTGAGCATCCTGGGAAAAGTAAGATTCCACCTTCTCCTCTTCTCTCTTCTCCTCCTTACTGAGTTAGCTGAATGCAAACTACTTTTGTATTCTAAATTCAGTTTACACTAATTGAAGTAGAGGAGAAAGTGGGAGGAGGAGAGAAAAACTGGGACATTTTAAAGGCAGCTGAACAGTGGGATGACAGATGATTAGTTGAGACTGCCGCTGCCAAATTGAGGCAGTTGGGGGGTATATGTTGCATGGTGGGAGATTAAGGATAGAAAAAAGAAGGACTGACTACCCAGAGCATAGTGATCTGCAAAACTTGCTATCACAACATATGTTGGCCATCACTAACTTCGATGAACTGGTTTGGTTTTGCAGTTACACCCTTATGTTGTTAACCATGCCACTACTGAGTCAGTGCTCAGCTCACATGACCATTAACAATCCTCTCATGACCACTCTTTCTAATCCTGCTTGCATTGCCCCATTTATTCTGTGTAAAGATTTCCTGCAGAGTTGGCAAGCTTAAACCTTCCCTTTCAGAGGACAGTCAAGCCTGAGTGCAGGCAAGTCTCCTTTCTTAGTGAAGCAGTTAGATCTTTATTTGAAACATGGGTGAGAAAAGGTGTGAGTAAATTCTCTTCTCCCACAAGACAATATCCATTCACTCAAACAACCAGTGTTTACCCTATCATAAAGACAACCTGATAAAACATGTAATCTATTGCTTTCCAAGCACAGAACTGCTTCTTACTAGGAAATGTATTTCCCATGTTCTTTCTCTTTTATTTTTCATTCCACAAATCTTGTTCATCACATTTATTTTACTTTGTCTCTATTACATCTCTTTGTTGAAAGGTATTATCCAATTCCATTATTGCTATCGCAATAATACATTCATTTCTTTTGAAACTTCTCATTTCAGTAATCCAGCAAATTACAATGTTTTTAAAATAGTCTGTGGCAAGCTAATCTTCGAAGTGCAAATATCTTCAGCATTGTCTGCTACGTATCAATAAACATGTGTACCCAAACGAGTGAGTGAGTAAGAAGAAACAGGCATAGAAACAGATACAGGCAGACATGGTGTTAGCAGTAAACCAAAATCCCAACAGCAATTAAAATATATATATATCTACATATACATCTCTCTTATCCATGTTCCTGAAAGGTTTTCTAGACTACATTTAAGGACCATTGGAGAGCTATTAATTTGTATGCCTAGCTGTATCTGAAAAATCTAAATGCTCTAACTATTTAATATTTACAGTTTGTTAAGAAAGCAGCATACCAAGGAAAACAAAGAGTAAAATTAAGCCAAACATTAAAGACAGTGCTTGTAAGCCTAAGGCCAAGCCAAGAGACTGAGGCCCTTTTTGCACTACACTGTTATAGCGCTATTATTCCACTTTCAACATCTTGTGGAATTCTGGGGTTTGCAGGTTAGGAAGGAGCATTTAGAATTCTCAGCCAGAGAACTGTTGGGCCTCAGTAGACGATAAACCTCAGAATTCCACAGGACATTGAAAATGGAATAATGGTACTATAACAGTGTAGTGCGAAAAGCCCCTGAGATCAGCAAACAACTAGTGGCTTTCTTTTACCTTTGCTGATTCCTACTGGGGAGGACGAAGACATAAAAATACAAATCGGCAAAATTTCAAGTAATAAAACTAAAAAGAAAGGATGACTGAGGAACAGGCACAGTATTAAATCCAACTTCCAGAATTTGGTTTGCAGACCCCTTGTTTCAGTAAACGTAATGAATATCAATTTAAATCAGACTGGACTAAAATGGAGCCTAGTTGTAAATCTGGGCAGTTCTAACTGAAAGAAGAACATTGCATTGGTACATTCTGCTAGGATTCCATGTGATACATTTCAGATCTTAAGGCTTCCACTAATTTACCAATAATCTTTACCAAAAGGCAAGTTAAAAATGAACCCATATGTGACATGTGATGAGGCGTGAAATGAACATACAGATGCTTATTAACAATGCACGGTAGACTCTGGGGATCATTGCTCATATACTGAACTAGTTTGGCCTTCCTTATGGAACTGGACATCAGACCTGAAATGAACACTCAACAAAATCCTGCTGGTGAATCTTTCAGAGTACAAAACCATGCAGTGAATCTTTCAAAGCACAAAACCATGCAATCTTTCAAAGCACAAAATCATTCTTTATGTCTAACTCATGATTTTAATGTTGCTTGTAATGGAAATGTAGTCTTCAGTTATCACTGTTGCTCAGAGAAAGCATGGCTTTTATGGCATTCAGTTTGGTATTCCTTTTCTCAGCATCTTTTCATGCATCTCAGCCCTGTCTCAACTCAGCCCATCTCGCCAATTTGCATCTGTCAACCAAGTATTATCAAGGTATAATTGCTGTGGAAAACCTGAAAAGAAATCTGAATGCTGTCAGCATCAGGGCAACACCATACATTAAAAGTGCCGTAGGAAATAAGAGTGGTTTCACTGGTACTTGCCATGGTAGTCATAACATACATAATATCACTGTGACCTTCTCATTAGCAACTTGTATTAGCACCTTTGAAGAGGAACATACAAGAATACAAAAATCGATAGTCAAATAAACTGAAATAAATGTTAAGAGAAAGGTCTTGGCATATGACCTTATCTATCTTTGCTGATGCAAGACCAGCTCAAACAGAAATGAAGAAAGACTACTAATGGCTTCTGAGATTAGGATCAAGACTCTGAAGTGTATCCTCAAGCAAGCAGAGAATCAGTGGAGTGTGCTGAGCTTGGGTGTGATATGCTCTTGAGGATTGTTCTTGCTCAAAAAGGCATACTGTTTCATTTATAAAACTTGGGCATCTCTGTGTCGGCTTTCACCTTCCATATATCTTGTGAGGCTGTCATTTTGAACTAAATCAGAAGTTACATAATACTGGAGTGAATTAAAAGATTTTTGCCTCACCAACTGTATTACTTTCAATTGCCCTAAAAGATCTAGTTGTTTTTACTTAGTAAATCTGAAGTAACACACACATGCACATACATGCACACACACAAAGTTCACCACCTAAAAACTAGCACCATTCATTTCAGTAGTCTTAACAGTGACTGGTGGCTAATACATAATGCTATGTAATTCCCTGGCCCAGTCACTGATACCTAAAATAAGGCTAAGGGCATTTGCGTCCTACACTGTTATAGTGCTTTTATTCCACTTTCCACATCCTGTGGAATTCTGGGGCTTGTAGTTTGGTGAGGCCAAAGAGTTCTCTGGCTGAGAATTATAAAGGCCCCTCCCTAAACTGCACACTCCAAGTTGTCTGTTGTGAATTTGCAATCAAATTCAATGAATATGCCAAACACTATCATTTTTCCCCCCAGAGCAATATCTGATTAGACTTTGATATTTAACAAAGGAGCATTAACATTTCTAATGGCTATAGATAGCTACTATCTCAGTCTAATAAACTATGCATTATTAAAAAGAGAAGACTTGAATCTGCATGTTCCTTCCTCCTTTCTTGAGAACACAGGAAAGAGATACTTCTGGGGTTTATAAAACTATAATATTCTTGTAATCTCTGAACTGGGAAAATGGTGTTTAATCTTAGATGACAATCTAGAATATCTAGAAGAAAATCTAACATTGTACGTATTTTTTAATTACTATTATTTAAAACAAACATTGTTTAGTGATCACAAAGTTGAACAAAAGAAGTTGAAAGGATGGAGAATATGGTGCAATAAAAATATGTACAAACTAAAAGTCCCTCAATAGCTACATTCTACATCCTTCATTTCTGCATGACTAATTGAACCAAGTTGTATCACATATTTTCAATATTGTCACTGGTGGAAACAGCAGTTCAAGACTTCCAACTCACCTCTTTCCAATCAGCATAAGTTTTTATATGAGAAGTAGGGTGAAAATTCTTGGTGTTTACAATTAACAAAACTGGAATGACAGGCCATTTCCACACTACATTGTTATAGTGCTATTATTCCACGTTCAACATTCTGTGGAATTCTAGGATTTGTAGTTTACTGAGACCAAAGAGCTCTCTGGCTGAGAATTCTAAATGTCCCTTCCTAAACTGCAAACCCCAGGATCCTACAAGATGTTGAAAGTAGAATAATAGTACTATAACAGTGTAGGGCAGAAATGGCCATAGATTAGAAAATGGCAGTAACATGAAAGCAATATAAATAGTTTAATAAATAAGTCAAGAATTAAAAGTTGAGGTAGTGAAAATGTATTCTACACATATTTCAAAGAAATTCTGAACAAGACCCAAGACAATTGCTAGATCAGGAAGCTGGCAAAATGTTACCAAGGTAAAATGCAATTCAACCAAACTTTATTGACCTCAGAAAATTGTTCACTGAGGACCCTGAGATGAACATAAACACATAATTGTCACATAATGCAGCTAAGCAGCCACCTGGCACATAGGGCATATAGCCAAGGTCCCACTGACTGAGATTCCAAGGAACACATGGGTTGTACATACAGTAGAGTCTCGATTATCCATCCTTCGGTCATCCGACATTCCGGATTATCCGATGTCGTGGCTGCTTGGGGGCGTGGCTGTAGGCGTTGCCACGTCCCCAGACATGCCCAGACATGCCCAGACACGCCCCCAAACATGGCGGCCGCTACGGGCCTCCGGATTATCCGACATTTTCGGCTATCCAACTATCAGTCCACCCATTTATGTTGGATAATTGAGACTCTACTGTATCTAAATTTTGCCTCATGCAAGACAAATGCCACTATTAATAATTTCAGAAACTATCAAGAAGCAAGGGTCACTCACCAATGAACAGAATTTTGTGATGCCAAAATCCTATATAAAGGCTCAAAAACAGAGACAAAATAATAAGGATGGGAAGAATCCAGAATTTTCTGAATCTCAATCTGGATCTGGATCCCTGGAAGGTTCTGGGAACCCATGAATCTCACGAATCTCAAATCTTTCAAATCCTTTTTTCAAAAAGCATTTTAAAAGCAAAGGAAAGAAGGATAATCTTGGGCAAGACACACTCTCTCAGCCTTAGCAAAAGCCTAGGCAAAGGCAAACCTCCCACTGAAGAAATCTGGCCAGGACAATTGTCATAGTTTTGCCTCAGGATCTCCCCAATTGAAAATGAGAGGAAGGCCCTTTCTACACAGGCAGGAAAATGTGGATTAATCCCACATTTTCCTGCCTGTGTAAACAGGGCCACATACTAGAGTACAGAGCTAATCCAGGTGAAAACTGGCTTTTCTTTGCATAGCCCCTTCTGGCATCATGGGGTTTGTAGTTTGATGATGCACCAGCACACTTTTGTCAGAGAAGGCTGTGACACCTTGTAAAACTCCAAACCCCAGAATTGTGTCTGAAAGAGGTTTGCAAGGGAGCTATGCAAAGGAACATTTCAGCTGTCCTTGAAATCTCAAGCCTGTAGCTTCCAGTCAAGTAATGTTCAATTGTTCAATTCAAATGTTCAATTTAAATATATTAGAATACAAACCCAGATGTAATTTGTGATATTGTTAGCAAAGGACATTATTACTCCAAGGGAAAACCTCATCTATTTACTGTCTTCCCATGTATATCTGGTTGCCCAGGTTTTCAGGTGTCCCAGTCTCCCAGGTTTTCAGGCGTCCCAATCTCCAACAATCTATTTGGTTGGCAGATTCAAAAGATTCGGTATGCCTATTTTGGTACAGGGATTTGGATTCAGGAATCTCGAATCTTTACCCAGGATTCGAGGATTCAGTTGGCCCATCCCTACAAAATAATATCTTTCCTAACTGGAAAGTTTCAGAGGGCCTATGCTATTTGTTCTGGTAAGCCATTGTACTTATAAGCTATTATACAAAAATATGTGGTGTGTGTGTGTGTGTGTCTGTTCTCGTTGTGCTATGACTGAATCTCTGCTTTCTTAAACTCTATATTGAATTTATTCTACAAGATACTTTATAGTAGGGAATATAATGAAGTTTCATCTCAAAAATAATTTCTATTTAAAAATAGAAAGGTCAGGGATAGTAAAGTAAAAAAGTTGTGTCTTAAGGAAAACCTACACCAGAGCATGATTTGTCAGAGGTATGTGGGGAAAAGATTTCCTGGAAAACAGAGACTTGCTAGGATGTTTAGGGGGGAAAAAGTGTTCCTCATTTCTATCCTGAACCCATAGGGTTAAAGAACCGTAAAAATTCAGTTTAAATATACAAGATATGGATTTTCAACATAGTTATACAACAGTTTCTTCCAAAACAACTGTTACAAGACATAGACAGATGCCATTAACCTCAATTGTAACAGGCATCCAAATCCCCCAAACTTCTTTAAAATCTCAATATTAATATTCTCTACCTCTGTGCATCTATATCTGATCTAAAAGGGAAAGCATTCAGTACATGGTATAGAATTAAACTGCTGTTTCCTGGAACAATAGCATGGTCAGTCACATATGAAAGTAATCTACTAGCTTACAAATTACAACGGGGGAAACATACCACCAGTATTTAAAAAGAGATTCAACTCAAACAATTTAGCTGAGTGCAACTCTGCCTTATTGTCTCACTGGCCCCTGCTGTACTCCTGCTCCTAAGCACTGCCAATAAGACTGTATTGCTTGCATGCGAGCCTCAGTCAGATCCAATGCTTTTTAAGAAAGCAGATTTTTTGAAGAACACAAATAAGGAGGCTCTAGACAAACACGCTAACTCGGTGGAGGGCTGGAATTTGAAAGAAGAGGAGGAAACAGGCTGAAAGCATTTCATGCAGTCAAATGTATTATTCTCTGCAAGGTTGTCCTCCTCTAATTCATAGAATACAGCTAATCCTCTTGATGAATGCAGCATGTGTTGCACTGTAAATGAAAATTGTATAGCCTCTAAACAAGAGAGGCAGTGACTGCTACAAATGCAAATCAAATGACTGTCAGTTTCAACACTGCCTTTTCATCTTCCCCTTTTCTGTAAGCAAACAAATCAGGCAAGATACATTTAGAGAATACTGCAGGGCCAGGAGGGGTCTTCTCCAAATATCAGTTAAAATGCCAAAGTAAGCATCTGCGAAAACATGTGAGAAGGCAGGGGTTAATTGGTCTATTTTATTTTTTTTACTTCATTATCATCACACCCTCATGTTTCAGTCATGACCCTTCCCTAATGTGAGGGCTAGATTGAAAGCTGGTAACCCTCTGTGTTTAGGAAGACACTGACAGAATACTTACTCATTTCTGGCTGTGCTCTTCTGGTGGGAGTCAGAAGCTATCACTGTACTCAGGGAGGCTATTAATTTGCCACAATGACCCAAATGTACACTGGATGCTCTGAGTATTGTAAGAAGTAATTATCACACTAACATTTAACAAAGTTTACTTTTGAGTAAACATGCATATGATGGTGTGATGAGTCTATGGCAAATGGGAGTCAGCTCTGTGTTTTGATGATTGGGGAAGAGCTCAGTGAGAAGCAGTTTATTTATAATCTGGCATTTATATCTAATTTTTCTTCCAATAAGTTCAAGGTGACATATATGGATCTCCTATTCCCAAATCTATCCTCAGAATAACCTTGAGGTAAGTCAGGCTGAAGAGTTAGAGGCTCCAAGTGATTCAGTGAGTGTCACAGCCAATGACTGTCTGAACCTGGATCTCCAAAATCCCCATTCAGCACTCACCATACTACATTGGTTCTCTGAATTTTAAGCAAGGCTTGATAGAATCCTATAAGTTCAAACAATATGCTACATCTCTTCTCAGTATCAGGAACTTCCTATAGGGTCAGGAATTTCAGGAGACTTTAGCTTAGGTACACACAGAAAACTGTGATTATGTTTGGCTTTATTTCTGAAATAAGCAAGACTTTGGGTTGAAATGGATTTTTGTGAAGATGAAATAAGGTTCCAGTGTTAAAAGTTTATTTTTGAAAATTTTATATCTTTTCAAAATTTCAAGTTTTGAGTCTCCAGCTGGCTGATAAATCTTGACAGAAGAACTAAAATCATGAAGTCCATATTCAAGATTTTAGATATTCAGTATTGTCTAGCAACTGTGGTATAGCAGTTACCATCAGCCATCTGGTATCCATTATTTATCTATCACCACAACCTGTAGTATCATTGGACAGGGCAGGCAACATGATGCCACTTCCTTCTAGTTCATTTTGTACTTATAGGAAAATATTTTGATTGTCTGGGGATCAGAAATTATGTCTTATTTTTAATATTCATGTTGAAAGTTTTAGGTTTGTACACATATATATATTACAGAAAAATATGCAAAGATGGACCATAGGTTCCACTGCACATACACCATGAAAGTTGCTACTGGTCGTAGGAATATGTGCAAAGTGGGGCCCTGGGAATGAAGACTTTCACAGAGTAATATTCTTCCATCGGCCCATAAATAAGGGACGTTGGTTAGCATTTTTGAATGAACTACAAAGTACAGTGCTGATGAAAAATATTGTTCAATTTGTTTTATAATGGGAAAAAATGGACACCCAAAAGATGATGAGTGAATTACCTACCCATTCAAAGGAAATCAATGGGGTACTATCTGTAGTCAAGATATCTCAGATTTACAAAAGCAGGACTCTCTGACCATGATGTAAATATGTTTGTGTACATATAATGAAGGATACCAATTTCCACTGACAGCTTAAACCAAGTACATGCACCCCATAATTATTGAAAACAGCCAGTCTATAAACCGGCAGGGAAAATGTCAGCTGCTTTTTGGCTTCCCCGGATTTTGTATACATTTTTGAAGTGAAGTAAAAGTAGTGACATGGCATAGCCTAGCAATCTGCAACACTGATACCATGGCAGAAGGCCCCTTGCAAACAATCATCTGAGTTCCTTTTGATAGGACTATGGCCAAGTTCATATATCATTGTGTCCTACCTTTACAGTTTCCAGTGTTCTCTTCTTTCAGTGAACCTGTCACATTTATAGTTAAGAGAAAGTGGTAATAAAGTGTCTCCTCATGTCACACATTTCATAAGTAGACAGTGTTTTAGGAGTATTGTTTTCTTACTATCATACATACCGCAACCATATGAGCACCCCCTGGTGGTAGATGGATGAAGTCATATTATCTGCTTCTAAGAAACAAAGTTTGAACTGTATGATATATTCTTATACAGGTGTACCTCAGTTAACAAAGTAGATGTATTCCTGAGAAATTATTTCCAATTTGATACCAGAGGTATGGAAGAACATGGAAAGAAAAGGGATAGATTCCTACGCCACAAAAAAGAACAGTTCAACATGTTTCAGCAAATGTCTTATTTAGAATTAATAATATGAGTATGTGAACTTTTAAAAAAAAAGGTCAGGTAAGCTTTGCATAAGTAAACAAAAGCCTTCTGAACTTTT
Organism: Iguana delicatissima; assembly: GCA_948472985.1. NCBI lineage: Eukaryota > Metazoa > Chordata > Lepidosauria > Squamata > Iguanidae > Iguana > Iguana delicatissima. The sequence continues at coordinate 114,194 of CAOKZL010000303.1, read as the reverse complement.
TAGGGACGACCTGAAGGCTTGCTCCAAAAAGCATCTAGCAATATCCTTTTGTTTCACCAGCTTCCACTTTTCTTACAGTTTCCATTTTGGTGGCCAAACTTGTACACTGCTAACTATGGGTAACTGGCAAGGAAGGCTTACCTGGTCTCCCCTTTTCTCTCTGTTTTGTCATTCCTGCATGTTCAGTAAGGGATTCTAGAATCTAGAGGAAGCTGCTGTTTTCCTTGCTTGTTGTGGGCAGGTACACACAGCTACAGTAAGAATGGCTAGAGTAGAATCCCATTATTTCCCAGCTCATGCTTTATTGCACTGTCTACTGCAGACACACTGCTGCAACCTGACACCAAAAGTCTGTGTTTCTCCTCCCCTCCTTCACCACGCTCCCAGTGCCAATGCTTCTAAAAAATATTTTAGCTAGACAGAGGGTAAGGAGGAAAAGGGCTTGCTGGATAGGCGTAAAAAGATTTACATAAAAAGGAGATTCATTTTAGAGGTTTTGTAAACTGAGGAACACCTGTATTCAGAATACTAAAAATATACATAAGGGAATCAGTATCACTGAAGGCAGTACACTGTGTCTCATATGGATGCTTTCATAGAGTTAGATGCCATTTTTCCAATACATTACTTTTGTGACTACTTTAGTGTTATTAGAATAAATTACAATCAAGTCTGATAAATGCTTCCATGCATTATTGATACTAGTTTAGTCCATTTCAATAAACATAAGACATCCTACCCCCCAAAAAATAATGCTTATAATTTTATTCATTCCATTGTAGACTTCTATACTGTAGACTTAAGAAACATACTCTTCTCCACCAGAGACTAGGAAAATACATTTTGTTTCCTCCAGAGAAGGAACCTTATAGCTGGGGCCACTTCAGCACTATTAGCCTTTATATGACAAGAAAGGCTTCTGTAGAAAATATTTTTTAACAACAGAACCACTAGGTTTCCTGTAGATTTCAGTGTATTGTTTGTTTGCAAACAAAGAAGAATAAGTAAACCCTCTCCCTCAGGCCAACTACTTTTCAAGACTCAAATTCATTCATGTATGCACTCATTCATTCAAGAGGTAGAAAGGAATATTAAGGAACTGACAATTTTCCTGCAACAATACATAGAACCCATTTCCTTCTATTATTTGTCTCCAGTAAAATAAAAATGCATTAGCCAATAGCAAAAAAACAACAACCCAGCAACCCTATAGATAGAGTAGGAAAAAACAGAAAAAGGATGCCAAGTTCTACTAAAATCAGTCAGGTTCACATTGAGCCAAATATTAAATTTTATCTATCAGAAAACAATGGAGAATCATTACACAGCTCTAAAGGTAATAAAAATACAATCCTATTTCTCAGTTTGTGTATCTCTCATTTTTGCCAGCACAAAAGGAAAAAACAAACCCATTAATATCAGAAGAATTTCTAGTCAAAGCATCTAGCAAATAACAAAATTTACTGAGGTAGTCCGATAATGGCCACAGTCCAAATGTGTAAAGATTTGTCAACATGAGGCTGCATGCAACAGTCCACAAAAGAATATGCATATTAAATGAGCTGTGATCCAGGCAACCATAATGTCCATTTTGAACACTCTGTATTAATCTGAGGCCTTACACATGGGCTTCATACAATTATGCATGCTTCTCTCAAGGCAGCACATGAAGTGCTCATTTGTGAGTGGCCTACATCATGGAAGCAAAGTAAACTTGTACAAGACAAAATGTCAAAACCAAGAAGACGGCAGAAGACAGACCAAAAGAATAAACACCGAAAGCCGAAGAGAGAAAAGCCAAAATGCCAAAAGCCAAACGAAGTCAGTAACCGTGAATCAAAGAAGGCTGTGAAAGAGGGCTCCTTAATGCTGCTGCCGTGGCGGAAAAAAAAGGAACTGACAATTTAGGTGGGAAGGGTTTATATACCTTCAGAGGATGGAGGCAGAGTTCCCACCAATACGCGTTCCCTTAGACTCTAGAAGTTTCCGAACAATGCACTGCGCAGGCGTGGGTGACCCATTTGTGTGAGTCACAGTAACCATGAAAAAATCATGAAAAAGAAACCAAACCCTGGCCATAGATTTCTAGAAAAAAAGAATATACTAAAGAAACTGATAAACTCATTAATCTGAAGCCACGATGCACTATAGCTGGCCAGGTTATACAACTTTATTACTTTAGCCTGGAAATCAATCACCAAAATATTAATTTTAGTTTATCATTATCATGGACAAATATCAGTGACTCTGTATGATAGAAATAATTTTTATTATATCATCATTAGAAAGACAGAGACTCATTCATAATTAAATTAAATAGAGTAACGGGAAAAAATAAGTTGTATTCTCTTTGGCATGTGCAATGGTTAAAGGAGCAACACATCAACAGAATAGAGATCATGCTGGTTACTTTTTCTTCCTTTGCTGTCTGTACTCCCAAGTCAGAGTAGCAACAATGTGAGAACTTGGTTAAGGGCAAAAAAGACTGTTCATAAAATAGGACTGATTCTGAGCAAAGACAGGACACTGTGGCCATTTCCACACTAGGCTGTTATAGTGCTATTATTCCACTATCAACATTCTATGGAATCCTGGGGTTTACAGGTTAGGGAGGAGCCTGATTCCATAGAACGTTGAAAGTGGAATAATAGCACTATAGCAGCCTAGTGCGGAAATGGCCTGTGTGCTGAACAAGTACTGACAGCATCCAAAGAGATCAATGGTGAAAGAGTTTTTAATACATCTGTGCTTGATTTTAACCTGTGCAAACGGCTATTTCTGAATATTCCTCTTTAAAGTCTTAGCCTTAGTTGTTGGCTTCATATTACAAAATGCACAATTTGCCTTGCAAACTGCAAATTCTGACCATTAATGGGAAATACCCACAGCAGATAAAGATGAAAAACTGTGATTAATTTTATGGAAGTGACACACAAAGCCTTTGGTTTTATATGGTGGCATTTCATACATGAACTTCAGGATAGCTTTACTGGGAAGGCTAACAAAAAAAAATTAAAAAAGGAAGAGACATTCAGCTTTTACCATAGCAGTGTTAACCAAGTATATCAGATAAACCTAGTTTAGCTGAATAGCTAGGGTTTTCCAGTATTAAGCCTACTGAATTGCCAAGGGCAGCTGTTTCAGTCTGCTGTAACAAGAAAAATGACTGATGAAGTGTGCTGTGCAATCCTGAAAACATATTCCATAATATATTTGTTAGTTTTTAAGGTGTCAGAAGACTCACATGCTTTAATCTTGATTGAGGTGCTGGCATTATTGATTGAGTTAAGACAAGGGATATTCACACTGACATGGTGCTAGAGAAGGGACCATTTATGTCTGTACCAATCCACCAGTGGTACAAATATACGAGAGGACAAAGAATTCTATACAGCAAGGTCATGTGTAATTCCCATTAATTCAACCTGACATGCATACCATTGATTTTTTTTTTTTTTGGCAGGAATGTAATAAGAAAACTGTTCATTGACACTTGTATGAAGGGAAATATAATCCTGAAACTAGTATCATTCTTAGAAGGACAGACTGATGGATATTACTCATGTAAGCAGAGGAACAGTCAATTTTGACATGGTTTTAAAAAGGTAAAATGAGTTCACTTTTCACGATATAAGTTTGTCCACTTTACTAGATTTTCTGCATTATCCTGAAAAAAAAAATTCAAAAATCAACTTTAAGCAAATGATTATTTTCCAATGTATGTAAAGTAAACATGAGATAATAAACTGTTCTTAACTGAGTCACATCTAACTGTGAAAAAAAAATGGAAAAATAGCCCTAAGAGAACAAAACAAGCAAAAACCAATGTATATACAAATGGAAAAGCAATATATATCTTGTCCCTGATGTCACACACCTTTTCAAATATTATGCCCATAACCAAGATTGATTTCATCATGAGGGGGGTCTGTTGAACAGAGGCAATGTTAACAAAATAATGACAATACTAAGAGGTGAAGCATCATTTTAGTGATGTGCACATAAAACGTGTGTTTATGTTATTATTTGTAAACATGTTAAGTGGTTGTGTATTTGCATGCAACCCAGTATTTGCTGCATGTCATGTCTCATGAATGCTGGCAAGATGTAAACTGAGGATGAACAGCAAACATTTTTAATAGGTTAAGAATAAAGATACTATTCAAATTGCTACTGTATCAAGCTATATTTTACTAATATACATAATCAGGTGGGCATGAAATTGAGAAAAATATAAGTTCAATGTGCACTTGGGAAGCTGAATCTATGCTTTCCACAGAAAAACTGATATATAATAAAACACTTCTGAAAACATTATGGAATATGTTACTGGCGGTAGAGTGGGGAGTGGTGGTTGTGAAACATGGCCTAATGTTCTCAAACTTGCCTAAAATAACTTTTAGTATCCTAGCCTATGGCCCCTTCTGCACCAGGCAATTAGAACAGGGCAGTGCGTCCACGCAGGAAGTTCATCTGCACCTTGGAGTGGACTAGGAGCAGACTACTTACCGGAGATCCACGCCTCAGTCCACTTCAAGATGACCCCAAGTGGTCCTCTAGCGTGTTTTTGAAAGACCGGAAAAAACAGGTCTTTATTTTCCTGGAACGTGCCATTGCATTCCTGCTCCCTTGTGCAGATTCACAGGCTCGCACCAATGCGAGCCTGCGATCTGCAGAGGGTGGGATTTAGGTGTGGCGAGCTTCAGTGGTTGGTCAGGACCCACGACCAACCGGAAGCCGCCATTTTGGAAGCCGGAAGCCGCCATATTGGAAGCCGGAAGCCACCGTATTGGAAGCCGGAAGCCACCGTATTGGAAGCCGGAAGCCACCGTATTGGAAGCCGGAGCAGTGCGGATCTATAGACATTGCACTGCTCCGATTTGCCCTGGACCAGGGAGGAGCCCTGCGGAAGGGCTTCAGGGACAGTTCACATTGCTTCAGATCCCAGAAGAAGCGGTAGGTAACGGCACAGAGCAATTCCCTCGCCTCATGCAGAAAGGGCCATTATTTACAAAGTTTAAATAGGGAGCCTGACCTCTTATGCCTGTTTTTAAATAGTTTTAATGCTTTTTCTAGCTTAGATTTTTGTTAAAAAAAATCTCAGCTCCTCATAAATCCTGTAAAATTTTAGATATTTTTTTTTTAAGGGATCTTTTTATTTCTTTGCTTTTCACAGCCTGGATTGCTCCCCAAATGAAATCTTTTCCATTCAAGCAGAGGGTGATAGAGCAAATGAAATACAGTCCCTTTTTTCAATTGAATAGCTGCCAGCTCTGAGCTGGTGAACCAAGCTGCTTCTTTGAATAGTTGGCATGAATCAGCCTCCATAATGTTTTTGATAAACAGATTGTACTCAGGATACATTTTTCTACCATAATGTGGATACCTATGAAACCAGTCAGAAGCTGAGCATAAAAAGTCCTGTTGAATCACACTGAATCCAGCTAGTCCTGTGTTTGTTTTCCCCCATATGGAAAGCCAGATCTCTCTAGAACCCCATAGAAACCAGGCATTAAACAACAGGACATGCTTTTTTTTTTAATTTCTCCAAGCATGAGGTGTCGAGATGTGTTCTGCTTCTGACCATAATGGTACTATATTTTTGTCACAACTAATAGCCATTATTGGTCTAAGTTCTCTATATTAATTCCTTTCACTGTATCTTATAGTAAAGTGTTTCATAAATTTTAAGTATGCATTGGAGTTGGACTCAATGGCTGTTGTAGTCTCCTCCAACTCTACGATTCTATGAGCCTATGCATGAACTAGTATTCTCTTTGGTCCCTTCATTGAGTTTCAGTGGGTTATCCAAAATCTGTAACTATTAGAGGTTGTCATTCTGCATTGCACTTATCATTTCTTAACCTAGAGTTGCCGATCCGTAACTGCCTCTTATTGAAATGTACTATATATTCACAATCATGGCGCTATTAACACAATCATAAAAAAAAAAACAGAACCCACTGTAAACTGGAGGGAGCTGCTCCGGCATCTGCTCGTCACACCATAGCTAGGAGGCAGGAAGAGTCTTGTCACATTGCAGCTTAGGGTGGGAGAGGGCTGGCTGCATCATTCCGAAGCACCCTACTTGCCTGCATGACAAGTCTCCATTGCACAGGTCAGCTCCCTCAAGTGTAAGATGAGTTAGAATCATAGAATGATAGAACCATAGAACTGGAAGACACACAAGGGCCATCAAGTCCAACCCCACTCCACCTGTCATGCAGGTATACACCATCAAAGCATTCCTGACAGATGGCCATGCAAGTTCTGCTTAAAAACCTCTAAAGAAGGAGACTCCACCATACTCCGAGGCAGTACATTCCACAGTCGCACTGCTTTTACCATCAGGAAGTTCTTCCTAATATGCAGTTCTAGGGGTGAATTCCATAGGACATTCGTAATCCCATAAAAGTAGTTACAAATGCAGTGTAACATCTTGGCTGAAGTTTTTTCCTCACTTTCCAATGCTGAAAAGTTTTATACACTCCTACTGTAATATCTTTTCTCTCCTAAACTAAGATGTTGCAAGTGTTTGAGCCTTCCCATTCTCTTGATAGTTTTAGCCACCCATTCTCTGCAGTGAAGAAACCAATTCAGATAAACATCATTTCTCAAGAAAACAGTGAAGAGCGTTAGGTACTAGTGGGCAGTCAGACCTGGGCAGGTGATAACCTAAAAAGATGTTAAACATCATGTACTACTTACACTGTCATGTACAATGCCATGTACACTGGAGTAAGCTAGATGAACCAAATCAACAGTTATTTTAAAATGTGTGGGCCATTCCATCCCTGCAGTTACAAATTCAGTTCATGAGCCAAAATTGCTTAGAGGAATTGAGCAACAGTGAGATTGTCTTGCCAGCTACATGGTTAATCCCCATTTAATCTTTAACACAATGGCCAGATATTTGGCCCAGCACAGGAAGGAGATCAAAGACAAACACCAGAAAAATTACATTCTTCTACAATTTCCAAAGAGGAGACAGACTCAGAGTAACAGGAGAGAGCTTGAATGCAATAGTCTGTCTTTCTAGAAGAATGTCATCATGAAAAAAAGAGATATCCAATGCACACACAAGCTTACTTTAGCAAACAAACAAACAAAAAAGCATACAAACCTCAGCAAGGCAGACTATATTGGATTCTATCGAGGAATGAAATTTGCCTGCTGCTTGTATCTGCCACTAGAGAAATTGCCAATCCATCTCTGACCTCATATTTCCTCATGGTCCTTAACAATTTGTTGTCATAAATTGTTTTCCTCCTCTTATTTTAGCAATGCAAGCTCTAGTTGAACAACATTGGGACATACAGCTCTATGAATTTTCCACATAGCAACGCAAACCCACACGTACTGTTCTAAAAGAACTGAGCACAAAGGGATTTCCTTCCAATCAAATAAAACAGCCATGAGATTTAAAGTAGGTCTACAATACACCATTACAGCAGTCTGATATCACTTAATTGCCATGAGTCTATCTCACATAAATCCTTAGATGTAGGGTTTGGTCAGGTACACAGAATTCTCTATAACTGAGATTTTGTCCATTCACCTGAGCTACAGCACTGTGTAGCAGAGAAAGAGAATTCTAAGTGCCTACAAATTTCATCTGCAAATGATGTTGACATTTCTGCTAGACCAGTCTGGTGCTCTGGTTCAGGGTACTGGACTAGAGCTCCCTAGTAGTGAATTTTAAGTACCTAACCAAAACTACATATTCCAGAGCAATGCAGAGGGTCAGGCCGCATGTGACACAAGTGTATATATATATCTGCATACTAAATAAAAGTAAAGATTAACTGAAAGCATGGTTTATTAGCTGTTGGTAGTACAACTCTAAAATAGTGTTGTCAGGGATATGTTTTGTAACATTATAAATTCCACAGTACAACTAGCTGTGTGTACCACGTTTACACACCAGCCTATCCAACTTTTAAGTATAAATGGATTCACATAAACAGGATATGAGAAGGAACTTTTAACTTGTTGTTTTGTGCCTTCAAAATCTTTCCGACTCATAGTGACCCTACAGCAAATCTGTCACAGTTTTTTTGGTAAGATATGTTTAGGTGCTCCTTCTGAGGCTGAGAGAGCATAACTTGTCTCAGGTCACCCAATGAGTTTTCATGTTCAAGCAGAGATTTAAACCCTGGTTTCCCAGAATCCTAGTCTGATACTGAAACCACTATACCACATTGGTTCACCCAGTTGTTGTGTTGTGTTTGTTTGTTTTTTGGTGTGTGTATATGTAAATATTTCCAGTAACATGCAGAATTTCCATTCAGACACAGAGGTTTGCAAAGGGAGAGATGGAACAGACCTTCTTTCTGCCCTGAAGAAGCCGTGGTATTTATAGATTGGTAGCAATAATGAAACAAGGAGGGATGGAATGTTAATTTATGACATTTTTATTATCAAACCAGCCATGTACTCTCTCACTGTATGTATAATTGCAGTGCTCTTAATACTGGAACACTAAAACATATCTGATTATATATTTCTGGTAAGCCAATGTTGTTTTTATTCTGAAGATAAACCTAAGGCTCCCTCCTCAATTCCAAACCAGAACTAAAAAACATAACAAAAACCAAAAAACCCCAAGGCTGAAAATTATCCCCTGTGCTATGTCACAATATTTTCATCATTTCAAGAGGAAGCGCAGCATCATTAACTTTAAATTGTAATGATACAGGAACCACATTGCCTTGGAGGCTGACTTAAAAGGACAAGTATGGCAACATAAATGTAAATGTAGTCTACCAGCTTGTGGGGAGAGAGGCTTACAGTCTCCAAACACAACATTTTGTACTTTCAGACATGGCTGAAAGAAGCCATTGATCTCCAGAAAATGGGAAGAGGCGCCCTATATGATATTGTTCATTATAGCTGGCAGCTTTATATATATCAATAAATAGGGTAATGGGGTAGTGGAAAACTCACAATAATATGACTGGTCAAACAGTGGAATTTTCTAGTGCCATACCAAATGTTTCCAGTAGAAATTTTCTAGAATTTTTTGTAGGAAAAGCGAGGAAGGCAAAGGAAGCAGCAGAGAAAGAAATGAGGTGGTCAGCTTCTGAAGACTTTCAGAAAGGAGAGACTTGCATCATTTTATTTTTTTTTAGTAGCCAGATAGTAGCACAATTGGAGGCTTCTTTCTGAGAACCATGCAGATTCCTAGCTCATTTCTTCCTCGCCTTAAAATGATTTTTCCAGGACCAGACCTCCTTAGACACATGGTAAAGTGAAATGGCCCATAACAGAGGATTGCTACTGCCACAGGAAATCAGCAATAAAAGCTGTTTAAAAGAAAGAAAGTGGAAAACTTTCAAAATTATTTTAAGAGGAACGAGCTATGTTGGTCTGCTGGAGCAAAAATAAAGTTGTATGGCAGCTAAAAAACAAACTTATTGTGGCATAAGCCATTGTCGGGGATGGTGCATTTGTTGGAAACTGTTGTCTTCAGTTATAAGTATACAATATATATACCTTGGGAGTGGGGCAGTTTGAATTCTAAACTGTAAGACAAAATACCAAAAGTATAGGCAGTGACATTTATGTTAAAGCTTAACAGTCATTTACAGAACAGGGTTGATAATAAACAATTCAGCACTTATATTCTATTTTAACTGCATTTATTTATTACATGTGTATCCCACTTTTCCTGTGACAAGTTTGAGGCAGTATACTTTCTTTCTTCCTTCTTTTTACTCTCATAATGACCCCATGAGGTAGAGGGTGAGAGAGAGTCATCTATTGAGTTTTATGGTCCAGTGAGGACTAGAACCTGAACTGTGCACATTCTGGTCTGATACTCCAACCATTATATACAACAGATATGATTGTATATATTATATATGGTGATACAGTGTGCCTTTTGCTGGTGCAGCCTTCACACACACAAATGTGAGGCCACACACAGCCTTGTGTCCCATTATCATCAATGGATGGACCAAGTGTGCATCCACACTTGCCATGGGTACGTGCATGTTGCAGAACATTCACAGTTTTTTTTGTTTTACTCAAGGGTCCTGGAACAGAATCCACACACATATGGAGGGTGCACCAGTATGTTGTATATTGCTATAGAGAGAAATAGATATATAGATGTGTGCACGGCATTTGCCATGCAAAAGGGCGCCTGGAGCATCACGTGATTGTGAGGAGCGATCTGCACAATGTACTCACAATCACGCAACGCTCCACGGTAGGCAGGTGCCACTTGCGCACTTTTTCATTTTCGGCTTTCAGCCAAAAATGGTGCACGATCGTGCATTACTCCAGGGCCCTGCACGCACTGGCCATGCGTGCGGAGCCTCTAGAGTCACAGTGGTCACACTTCCTGCCCCAGCACAGCCTGTGAAACTCCCAGGGTGTGCTGTGGAAGGAAGAGGCAGGGCTCTCGCGCTACCTGCTCAGGAGCAGGTAGCTCGTGCGGAGCTGAAGCAACAGGGACGCGAGAGCCTCTCGCTGGAGGCTGCTCATGTGATCCCCGCACCCCAGCACTGAAAAAGGTAAGCTGCGGAAAGGCCCATGGTAATACAAAACAGAAGTAAAATAAAGGTGGGAAGGGGATTGTAACAAAGGCATTTGAATGTGTCGCTGAGTATTAAGTCTCCCATTCCGGGAAGTCATTTGAATTTCTCCAACCCTTCATGTTTAGAAAGTGCCTCCTTATCTTTGCATTCAAACACTGTGGGGAGATGGAAGTATTTTTTGTTTAATTTGTGCCAGGATTAACATACTCAGCTTTAGCATTTGTTCTATACATAAAAGCTCAATCAAAGTGTATGCAAGAGGCCCTGTCAAAGTTCAGATTATATTTCTATTACTACTAATATTTACAGTAAGGATGGGCAACTGGAACAGGTAGGAGGGCCACAATGAACTCCAGCAGGACTCTTGCCCCATCCACTCCATCAGTTGCTTAATTTTTTTTTCTCCTACAATGGTTTGCCACTGAATTTCAGCATCACACTTACATCGTACTGTTGAAATTTGGTGGTGGCTTTAGTTTGCTCGTGGGAGAGTTTGGAAACCTTAGCGAGCTTGCAGGACTGCAAACAGAAGAGGAGGATGGATCTACATCTACCTCCGGGTTTCTCTTTTCCCACATCAAATTTACAGACATTTCTATCCATTCCTCTCAGATATATCTAGGTAGGTTTGAGCCATGGTATCTCAAGCAGATAAGCAACGGAAAAGATGAAGCCTAATATTCTTACCATTTTAATTCTACCCTATCCACCTCAGACTTCATGTGAGAATGCTAGGAAAGCCATTTCAAAGAAGTGTAGATCTGGATACATATAAAACAAAGTACCATGAAATGACCCTCTCTGTTCTCTGTTTACATATGAGGATCTGTGAACGATTCTCTTAGCTGAAGCCTGCCACAGAAAACAGTTTAGCACTGCTTATGATTAACATGGTTTGTGCATACTGATTTACTTATAAGCAAAATTAATCCCCTGCAGATTTACATGTTAAAGATCCATTGCCTCTATTTTAAACTAAACCATTCTCACTCATTAGATGACTAATCAGTCTTTTCCATGACTAATCAGACTTTTGCATGCCTTGAGCAATAGCTTCAGCAGGATGGTATCTGGCAGGAAATAATTCTTAATGAATGTGCATTTGTCTGGCCCCAGACAGAGACAAATACTATCAGTTTCTATTATGAAATTCTAACAATTCTTCCATGTATCTCTAGTAACAAATCACCAATTATCTTAATATCATCATAATTAGGCAATTTATCATTTTAGATATACATTGGTCCCTCCCATTATCAGGGTAATGACATAAATTAAAACACTGATCTAAGGAAAGCAATATATATGTTTATATATATACACACATACATGCACACACACATTAAGAATACATGAAACATATATACAAAACAAGAGAATACATTAAACTACATAAAAAGAGAAAAGAAACAAAACAAAATACAAACATATCCTAAACTACTAACTACTAAAAGTTAAAAATTAATCTTCAACATTGACATTAAAACTAAACAATAACACAAACACTATCATTTTAATGCTTTCACTGCTACTTTCCCAGAAATACTAATTATCAAATCCAACTATAATATTACAATTTTTTTTTCTTGAAAAAATCTTGCTAATGATTCCCAGTCTTTGGTGAAAGTCACCAGTGATTTTTCTCTTAGCAATGTCATCAATTTGTCCATTTCAGCCAAGTCTCGCAATTTTATCAACTGGTCCTATTTCGTAGTGATTTCTGCATTCTTCCATTTCTGTGTATATAGTAATCTTGCTGTGTTGCCCACATATTTTAATATCTTGCCATACTTCTTTTCCAGCTGATCTTCTACTAGTTCCAGCAAATATAGTTCAAGCTTTAATAACACTTTTTTTAAAAAAAAAAATTGTGCAACATAACATTTATTTGATTCCTTCTTTTTTTCTTTTCTTTTCTTTTCTTTCTTTTCTTTTCTTTCTTTTTCTTTCTTTTTTTTTGCTTCTTCATATGTCTACCACATGCGATAAAAAGTTTCTACTTATTGTTCACATTTCCAACATCTATTTGGGACAACTTTATATGTTTTGGCCAATTTTTCTGGAGACAGTACCACTGATCCATCATTTAATAGAAGTTCTCTTTAATAGAAATTCTCTGTAAGACAATTTGAGTTTAATCCCCTTCAATCAAATTTTCCCTACCGTTCCAATTGTATGTTATATCCAAAATTTTGTGCCCAATTTATCATACAAACCTTGACCACTTCATCTTCTCTCTCAAGTTTCAAGAAATACATATACATTTTACCAATCAAATGTTCATCATATGAACACTCCTGCCTCTCAAATTCTAATTTAATTACTGCAAAATCATACAGCTTTTTATCTCTCCTTCACCTTTCTACTGTCTGTCTATAGGAAAACCATTGCATGCTGTATCCCTTAGATATTAAATCAGCCATCATTTTGATTCTATACTGCTCCTGCTCAGTTTCTAAGAAGGTAACATTTCTAAAAGAATTCAAAATGTATGTGCTGGAGGGAGACTTTGGGCAGTCTTGTTCAATCCCCTCCACCAGTTTTATAACTATAACAGGAATACTGCATTGCACATTCTCTTTCTTTTTTTACCTTCACCAACACACTTTTAAAATAAGCATAACCCATTAAAAACAAATACGGAAGGCTGTGGGTAGAGAAAACATGGTCTGGCATATGTTCTTGGACTCCAGTGGTCATCAGTCCTAACCAGCAAAGTCAACAACAAAGGATGATTGTAACATATTGAAAATATGAGTAACCCACTTTTTGTTTTCTTTTAAAGGCAAATAATAAGTACCATGATCCTACCATGGTAAACACTGCTTTTGTCTTACATCAGGAAGTAGGAGCAAGCATGAAGAGAAAATGAGCATATTTCTTGAGAGGAAACATCTGATAGTATAACAGTGGTAGGAACAAAGTTAATACACTGCAGCCAAAACCTAGATATAGGGAGTGTGATATATTTATGGTTATACATGTTTGCTATATTGATTACATGACTAAATAAAAATTAAAAGGGTCTAAGTCTTGGTAATTATCTTTCATGTTCATTGGCCAAAGTGCTGGCAATGTCCTTCTTGCTGAGCAATTGATTAGACCACTGTCTGCATGCTTTCCCTCATATCTGCACAAGGGAAACATTGGAGACTTTCACTATGGGGGAAAGAAAGAGGCAAGCAAAACATTCCAGGAAGGGGCTGTAATATCTGTGAGGGGTGAGCCCCTACAACGACTCTCAAACGACACAATATCTTGGAACAAACCAATGAATAACAAACCAAATACAGCCTGACAACCATGTGTTTAGAAGTACTTTAGCTCCCGAATCGCAAGTAGAGTTTCCCCAGGCAACTAGGTAAGAGAGAGGTGCAATACTGGACCTCACTCTGAAGGCAGTGGCTGGGAACAAGAACCAGCATATACCTTCTCAGGTGCAACAAGAACCCCTCTGTTCTCCAGATTTTAGTTGGACATTTGTAGTTATTGCTTGCCCTAGGCTAAGATATAAAAGCTTTTATGCCCGGAAAAGAGACAGCACAGGAAAGATGTCTTACGGAATACTGTATTACATTCACCATATTCATATTGCACCTTTCTTCCATAGCATTCAAGCAGGCATACCAGAGCTTGAAAATGTTCTTTTTGGTCTTCAAATCCTGGGGTAGCTATAGTAGCTGGGGGTATTCATTGAAGTGCTGTCCAAAATACATTTCTTTTCAAGGCTTAGAGGCTTGTATAAGATAGTCAGGGAGCCACTGAAATATTCATTTAGCTTAGCCTTCTCCAAACTCCTGCATTTCAGTTAGTTCTTTCTTTTGCTATACACCACCTACTCAGCATAGACCTCTGGGCAGTTTATAAAGTTTAAAATCATAACACATTCAATACCTAAACATCAAATACATTACATTTCTTTTTAAAAAAAATCAGAGTACAAAATTCACACATAAAATAAAACCAGAACAACACCCACAGGAGACAAAATTAAACATTGATGATACTTGTGTGCCTTGAGATCATGCCCACATGAACCTTTGATGTTCAGAAACAAACACTGTCCCACACAAGGAGATTTGCACAGTAAAAGAGGCTTAAGGGTATCCTTCATTTCACTCATCCTCATGAAGGAAGGACTAGAAGCCTTCCTTTTTCAATTCACACATACTTATCATACATGCCATCTTCCTGAGGTATATAACCTATGCAGTTGCTTGTGTGACTATTGGAGGATGATTTCAAAGTAGGTTTTTATCATGTTGGCAGTTAGAAAGTACTCTAGCATGTAGCAATAGCAATAGCATGTGTATTTCTATACCACTTATCAGCTAAATGCTCTCTAAGCGGTTTACAATGTGTTAGCTAACTGCCCCCAACAAGCTGGGTACTCGTTTTACTGACCTACGGAAGGATGGAAGGCTGAGTGAACCTGCAGCCCAGCAGGATCGAACTCACAACCTTGTGGCTGCAGTACCAGCATTTAACCACTGCACCACCAGGATGCCATTCTGCGCCACTCTGCAGTTATTCTGAATTTTTCAAGGTAAGGAAAAAAGAGGGAAGCAGGAGTAAGAAAATTAGGAAAGCCTGATAGTGGAAACCCCAAACTCAGTGAAGGAGACAGTGGGATGCTGTGATAAAAGCCTCAGCTGAAACCATTCAGAAGCGCAGCAACCAAGCCTGCTACAAAGAGCTTCACGTGCCATCTATCTTGAAGAGGGCCTGTTTGGAATGAACAGGTCCTGGAACTCTTCAGCGGTACCATCTGACTCCATTTATCAATATAAAATATTAAAATGGTTTCCCAATAATACAGTGGGAAGTAAGGCCAGCTGATTGGATGCCTTATTCCTCCTCTCACTGGGACATTTATTTCAGTCAGAAAAATGTTTATCTCCCTTGCTAGGAAAACCAAATACTACTTCATCACAGAGAAATCTTGGAAGTTCATTCTACCACAAAGTATTACAGCCAGCCCTCCACATTTGCAAGTTTCACTTTCACAGTTTTGATTATTTGCAAGTTTCTCCAACCCCTGCCCCCTCAAACACTCAAGCACTTCTTTTCCAGGGAAACCTTCCCTCTCACTGGCTCCAATCAGGCCACATAGCCCTTTAAAAAACCACTTCTAGTCCTCTTCCTTCTCTACCAGCCACTGCCTGTCCAGCTAAGAACAGCTCACAGCCTGAAACCCTCTCCTGATGCCCCAGAGACAGTCAAGGAAGGAGATGAGTTGAGAGAGCAAGCATAGCATCACTATGCTGGCCCACACCCATTCCCTCTCTCTTCCCTGACTGGGTTTGGACCCTGGGTGCCCATTTTTCCTAAAATACCTCAGCCTTCTTTACACACATTTTGATATTGGTGCTTTTTCCATTTTTGCGGGGGTCCTGTGCTCCTAACCCTAGCAAATGCAGAGGGCCAACTGTACTTCTTTCTTCCATGCTCAACCCTGAGGGTGAAACAGAGAAAAGCCATACAGCCCAAGCGGCTTCTGGTATGCCCTTACCACAGAAATCTGCATTCCTGTCTCACTGAGAACCAATGTGGTGTGGTGGTTAAGCACCAAACAACAACTAGAAAGATTCAGGTTAAAATCCCTAGTCAAGATGAAGCTCATGAGCTAGTCACTATCACTCATTCTACTATCTCTCAGGCTTGCTGTATAATATATACTGCTTGCTGTATAATATATACTGCCCTATATGATTAAATAGTGTTGTAGTGGTGATGGCAACAGTAACAACAACAATGTATTGCAATCCACAAGATCTCACAGCTTTCACACATACCTTGTAAAAATGAAACCAATGTTCAAGGACTACTGAACATCCCTGTATGTCAGAGGTGAGAAACATGAGCCTCATTGCCTAGAACAGTGGTTCTCAACCTGTGGGTCCCCAGATGTTTGTGGACTTCAGCTCCCAGAAGCCCTGAGCATTGACCATAGTGCTGGGGCTTCTGGGAGCTGAAGTCCACAAACATCTGGGGACCCACAGGTTGAGAACCACTGGCCTAGAAGGTGATGAACTACTGTTGCCATCATCCCTCACCATTCTGTGGGCTGAATGGGGTGGATGAGGAACTGGAGAACAATGATATCAGGAGGGTACTCAGACCCTGCTCTGCACAGTTTCCTTAGACCAACTCTATCCAGAAACATCCAATAAGCACAGCTCCAACCACATTGCTAAGACTAGGGTACAGCTTCTCTCTGAACCAGAACATACGGCTACTTTCACCTGGAAAGACATTCCTAAAGTAGTATTGAGAAGGCAATAATCAAAAGGAAATTACAAATGATATTCATCATTATTGGAATTAGTAGTCAGCGTTTCCTATGCTATAACTTGTTCCATCAAAGATCTCTTCCTTTTACTTTATAGTTACACACAATAACAGTAGATTTCTGTGAGTTTCTTCTGTGGGCTGTGAAAATTTACTTACCTACCCCTAGGAAATCTTAGGGGGAAAAGAATCAAATACTATTATATCATAAGAGTATCATTAGATATGAACAAATATATCTGAGAAATGTAAGTCAGCAAGGATTTGGATCTGTTATCAAGGCAATTTGTCTACATCAGATGTATTATTTATCCCATATCTGCCTATCAATCCAATGTTCACTTCACCACCTTAGACTAAATCAATCACCTGCTCAAAGGAAGGACTTATGTTCAGTGCTGCTTTTTGTCTCTTGTGCCAGATACATAGTAGTTTCCAGTGACAAAGGAGCACAGTTCCTGGTCCATGTACACACACATATACTTCTAGATATGAGCAAAATCTTTTCATAAACATTGTTTCTAAACTATGGGAATGAGAATGCATTAAACCAGCTAAATAATATTCTCTGTTTTCTCTGGATCAGAACACCTTTATCCTGTGTGCCAAAAGTCATCTCTTGCTGTGATCCTATGTATGTTGTCAGCTAAGCTTCCTGAAGCATTTTCCCCCAAAATCCCAGTTTGTATTTATGCAAAGATTTCTCCACAGAAGCTGTAGCCTTTGCACTGACATCAATGTATATATTTATATTAACTGGTTGCTTCCATACATAAGAGAAATCAATTACAATAGAAAGCATGTCTCCTAGTAATGATGGCGCTGAGGCAAAAACAGAGGAAAGACTACAACTCAATAGTACAGTATATGCAGAAGGTCCCAAATTCAGTTCCCAATACACTGTGCTAAAGGGTCCCAAAAAATAAGAGAAGCCCCTACCTGAATTTATTTGGAGTAACCACTTAGAAGAGGTACTATTCAGGAAGCAGGACTAATAGCCCAAGTTGTTAGACATAGGCCATTTCCACACAATGAAGCTCTTCCGCATTGTCTCGCTGCAGTCCTGGGTCCAGAAGGGAGTGCATCAGCAACGCTCCCCTCTGCACCCACGTGGTCCACATGGAAGAGAACGCAATGGCACCACGTCTTCCTTCCGCAGCACAGTCGGGCTTTTTCCGTTGCTGCTCTACAGGAGGAAGCATCGCCAATGCGCTTCTGCATCTTCTGCACGGCCAGAAGTGACAGAGCGCTGTGTGATCACAGGCGTGAAACAGATTTTTTCCGTTTTGCAAAAACTGCGCAAGCACAATGTTCCACAAAGTCATGCGGAAGCGCAACCTGCCAACCGCTGCCATCCTGTGGCAAAAATGCAACAGCGACGTCGTCCGGAAAGGACCACAGTGGCTTAATGTGTTCACAGAAAATACACAACCCATCCTCCAAAGCCTTATGGAATTTCTCTTGATGTTACAGCAGTGGCTTGCTTGGCATAACAAAAATACAAAACTTAGCCTAAGTTTCAGCAGTCAAATAGCCAAGAGAACATGTCATTGTTATGCACCAGCACGAAAGCCTGTTGACACAGGCTTAGCAGGTAAATTTATTTAGTTTTAGGTACATTTAGTTTATACTCACTTCCAAACAAATATTTAGGATCAATATGTTGGTCTTCTTATGTCAACACTTTTCTTTTACTAGTCACCACAAAATCCAAGAGCTGGCCATTTTCTTTTACTGACTGGAATGTTTTTCAGTCACCATTGCCACCTCTTTGATGGAATGACAGCCATTCCTACCTGCTTCACAAGACTACTTCTTCCATCATACCATTCCCCATTTCAACCCATCAAGTGGAAACTGTATGAATACAAAAAGAACTTAGTAGTTATGTCCTAAGTCTGGGAATAATTTTTACCTGTACATGACCCTTTATTTTCTCTCAAAAATGCAATATTTTGAGTAAACACTACACAACTGCATAGTCCATTCAACATCAAATATGCTCTGACTTTGGCCATTTCCACACTAGCCTATTATAGCGCAATGATTCCACTTTCAACATCCTCTGGAATCCTGGAATCCTCTGGAATCCAGCCGGCCCCTCCCAGATCTGCAAACCCCAGGATTCCAGAGGATGTTGAAAGTGGAATCATTGCGCTATAACAGGCTAGTGCAGAAATGACCCACAACTGGCAATGCCTTTTTTTCACATGAGAAGGATAGAGGAAGCCTGTCCACTTAGCCTGCTATCCTGTGGCTGCTAACCTAAAAGAAAACCCGGCTGGTTAGAATGGGATTGACTTCTGAATAAGCAAGGAGTGTACTGCTAATGTTATGCAAGGTTATCAAAATGCATACCAAAATGCCTCCACTTACTTTAAGCCTAGACCAAAAATAAAAAAATCTAATCAGCATATAGTTACCATGGAAGAATTAATTCTATTACGCTACTAGCCTCTAGTCTTCCTTTTCTGAATGCTAAACCCTAGTCAACCATTAGTTGGGACTCACTTAGAGGAAGGAAAGTACCAGCCCCCAGAAGGCCTGAAGCACTACTAGGGCCTGACTATAAGCTGAAGAGGGTGCAAAATTTGGACTGCACAAGTCAACCTTCTCTTGGCAGGGTTCTTCTACCTCTAACAGTTGCCTAACAGGCAGAAATTAGCAGGGAAATATCCTTCTTCCGGCAGGGAACAAAGTGATGGGGATAGCTTTGCCAGAGAGCACTGAGGAGGTTAAACCCCGGGTTTAAGAAAAGGGCTCATTTTGCTTATAGGAAGAGACACGTTTGGTTTGCGTCCATTTAGATACGAAACGCTGTTCCGTTTCTTGGAACCAAACTGCCTCGCTCCCAGGACCAGGGCGCTCTTGATGCGCTTGATGCACGCCGCCTGGAAAGCCGGAGGGCGCTAGGACTGGGAACAGCCCAAGCAGGCAAAGATGCAGGAACTGTAACCTAGGCAATTAACAACAGGCTGCCGTCTTCCACTTTCGCCCCCTTCCCCTCTCTCCCGCACAGCCAGCGTTTCTCTCCCCCGCTACACCCCCCCACACACACACAAACATCCGAACTGTCAGCCTCTGCTTCGCATCTCCCCACCTCACATGCTGCCACCCTACGCCGCCGCCGCCGCCGCCGCCGCCGCCTCCCATTCTCGCCCTCCTTCCCATCCGCCCCTGATGCTGCCATCCTCTTGTCTTACAGGGAGAATGTGCGTCCGGCGTTAACTCGTTTTCCAATGATTGCTGGGGGAAGATCAAGGTGCCATTTATCTCCCCGAGAAAACGCTGATCGCCACGACAGGGGCTCATCTTTCAAGGGGGGTGTGGGGGGGGGTGTGTCGGGAGAGCGCCTTCTCTTGAACTGGGCGTGGGGGACACACACACACACACACACACACACAAATGCATTTGCACCCCCAACCTCCCGAAGAGAAAATAAAGATCAATAAAGTACCGAAAACCTGCAGATTTGTGAGCTGATGCAAAGAGACGAAAATACCCATGTCCACATTTGATTGGGACTGCAGGGGCTCTGGGGGCGGGGGCTTAAGGCAAAGTGCATCACGCATTTTCCTTCTCCAGGTCTTCTCCCCACCACCCCCGGCCCCTTCATCTCCCCCCTCCCGGCCGCAACAAAAGAAACAACAACAACAACAACAAAAGGTGGGGGGGAATAGAAACTGGCAAACAAGTCAGAGGCGGGGGTGGAGGGGAGAGAGAAGCAAAACTGGGGGGAGGGATGGGGCGGAGGAAAGACTATGTAGGAAGGGACAAACAAAGAAGGTAAGAGAGCATCCGCCTGGCATTTGCCGAAAGGCCCGCGCAAGCCATCCCCCGGCCAGCCCGCACCCGCAAAGGGCCGCTGCCTTGGGCCGGAGGTTTCGCCAAAGCCTCGCCGGAGCAACCGCTCCGGGTCCCTAAAGTCGCTAGTCCACACGGTCTCACGCCGCCGCTGCCAGGAGGCAGGCGACGGTTTTCGGCACTCTTGTGCAATTGCCCGGGCGCTTGCCAAGCAATCGCTTCTGGTGTAGGGGAAATAATAAGGGGAGAACAGGAGCTTACCGAAAAGAAAGAAAGAAATCTATCGAAAGCCCCCACCCATCCTCCTTGTACCCCTCCCGCCCCGTCAATGGAAAGAAATAAAAGGGTTAGGAGTCCGGGCAACCCCAGGAAATTGCGTCATTTATTTAATATAGATAAATCAAATGGATAAAAGGAAGCCTATTTTTCGTAAAGAAGAGAGAGGGAACTTTGGAGGCGTCAAAGTGGTCATAAGCGAAAAACAGAGGCATATGAATATGCATAGGCACTCCGGGGCCAGAAGAGGTCGAAGGGTTAGCCAGGAGCCTTACCTGTCAAATGCCATCCTGGAAGTGCTGGGAAAAAAAAGCCATCCCCAGTTCGCTGAAATCGCACCACTTGAGCAGGTTACTATGGAAATCGCCTTCAGGATGAGTTGAAACAAGCCACCTTCATCCGCTCCCGCCGCCACGAAAGATACGGATCCCAGGAAGCAGAAGGGATGAGCTGGAGCCAAAACGGTACCCACGGCCGGGCGGGCGGGGGGCGGGCGGGCGGGCGGGCTGGCTCTGGATGCGTGGCTGGCTGGCTGGCTCTGTCTGGAGGAGGCACGCTGCCTTTCCCTTCCTCTCTTTCTCTCCCTTCCTCCCCCCACCAACCCAGAGGGACTCGGCAGGGTGATCAGATCTTCTCCTTGCTGCCAGAGCCAGGAAGTGGAAGGACAGTCTCACACCCGCAACAGCAGCAGCCCCAGCCCAACGCTTTGCAACGAGAGAGGAGCTGTTTCTTAGCCACACAGCTGGAATTTAAAGGGGCAGCACTTACCGGTTTTCCCATCTTCTCAAAAAAATCCCTAGTGTGAGGGGGTCAGGCATAGGAAAGTTTCCAGCAGGAACAATGCAAAGCCAGCAGGATACCAATTGTCCATCAGTTAATGGTCAGACTTAGGTGTTGTCACTCTGCAGTACCCAATGGCTTGAGTTGTCATGCTTAGGCTTTCAAGCCCCCAAAACAAAGCTGATGAATTTATATCGCACTGGATACCCAGAAATGCAAACAGGAGGAGGAAAAAGAGACTTTTGAAAAGCATAATTCTGAGTCATGAAGGCCAGAGGAAGAATTTGTCATCAGAATCAAACTTATAACCCAAAGGATACTGGGGGAAATGAATTCATTTGGATGCCAGCTTTTGAAGAGACAGCTAGGGAGAGGGATTAAAAAACACACCTATGCTATGCATTGGTTTTAACGCACATGAGGTGGCAAATTTAAATGAGGACTTTGCTTATTTAGCAAGTGACACAGTCCATTTAGTTCAACAAAATATACTCCCAAATAACTGTACATGGGATCACAGTCTTAATAGATTACCTAGGTTGGCTGGAAATCCTTCTGTATTTGACAGTGCTCTGACAATATTCACTGGGCCACTGTTCTATACAGTTCTTATTTATTATTTTATTGATTGATTCATTTAAAGCATCTATACTCCACTCTTCAGCCAAAAAGACTCCCAGAGACACTTTGCAAATAGTTGATATGACAGTTCTCTGCCCTCAGGCTAGTTGTTGTTTGTTGTTGTGTGCCTTGTAATAGTTTCTGACTTATGGTGGCCCTAAGGTGAATCTATCATGGCATTTTCCCGGCAAGATTTGTTCAGAGAGGGTTTTGCCATGACACTACTCTGAGGCTGAGAGAATGTGATTTGCCCAAGGTGAGCGAGTTTTCATGGCTGATTTGAACCTGGCCTCCAGGATCCTAGTCTGACACACAAACCACTATGCTGGCTCTTGCCATTAGGCTTACAATCTAAATAAGACAGGACAGACAAGGAAAAGCAAACTGCAATGGGGGAAGGGATTAAGTTCATCAGAGGCTGACTGTTCTTCTTCCGTCTCAGAGGTCAGAGTAATGGTAGCTGGAATAAGAATGAAAGAGCTCTTACCAGCCATTGGGACCCAGGCATGATGGAGGTATGCCTAACTGCTCTTCTTCTCCCTCAGAGGCTAAAGAATAACAATTGGAATATGGAGCAAATTGCTCTCAACTGCCCCTTATAGCCATGTTCTAATGGTGTAGACAAGCCTCACTGAAACTCAGTGTAACTTACTTTTAAGTAAACAGGTTGCAATATTCAACAAAATCCAAAATCCACAAAAGAGCAATACCTTGATTGGCCAGCCAAAATGAAGAATTCTTACATTTTGGTTGGTCAATAAAGGCATAGCTTTCCTTCCTTCCTTCCTTCCTTCCTTCCTTCCTTCCTTCCTTCCTTCCTTCCTTCTCTTTTCTTCTCTTTTCTTCTCTTTTCTTTTTGTAGTAGATTTTGGAGTTGTATTTTGTTGCATGGCCAACATGGCTACCCTAAATTTGTTTCCAGACTGCAATATTGTCTTTTAGGTTAGCACAGCATATATCACTAATACATGCTGTTACTATGTGACACAAAGCAACAGAGCAAATCCAGTGTACATTCTAGTCAATATAAGACATATACTCAGTAGTGGAAAATGCATAGGAAATGAAAAGTGCAAATTTTGTAGCCAAGTTGAGGAAAGGTTTGATGCAGACTGCTGTGTAAGGTAAAAGAGACAGGTTAATATCTCCTGGTTCATAGTGGTCTCCTGTGCCTTCACTAGCAACATGTATAATGGGCGATGTTTTTGCTGCTCTCATATTCTTCACAGCAACCTTAACATGCAGAAATGTAGCAGATGAAATTTCTCCCAGGATGGTGCTAAACAGTGGGAAAAGCTCCACATGCTTCATTTCTCCATGTCAATCTGTAAAGTTAAAAGGTAAGGGGAAAGCCAGGGGATCTTTGGAGAGGGAGAAGGTCAAAGAAAATTCAATAACTGGTCATTTCTCTGTTCAAGCCAAAGTGTTGTGGAGCAGATGCAGGGATGCTGGCTTTTTATCTCCCCACCAATCACTTAGAAACATTTAACTTCAGAGTATAATTGGGCTCTCTCTTCTGCCACTCTAGCTTGAAGCTGTGTGTGTACACCTGCTCCCCACCGGACACAAAGAAGAGAAAGAAAAGCTCATCAGGTGCCCAGGATCTCAGATTCCCAGCACTGACACCATTCAAAGCAAAGCCCTTCACTTGCTCCTCAAGGCAAAGGGAAAAAGAACAACAAAATATGTATGTTTGCCACAGTTCCTTATGCAAACTGATTTTGCAGCCCCTTTGGGACTGAGAGAAAGAAGTTGGTAGTACTTAATTCTACTGTTTTAGTTGCATGGAGTGAAGTGCCTGGGAACAGACCTCTGTAGTTTTGAATGAGTAGCTTGTATTTGTGAACAGCAATAGAGTAGAATAGAATAGAATAGAATAGAATAGAATAGAATAGAATAGAATAGAATAGAATAGAATAGAATAGGTATGGTGATGCATTGACAAATTCAGTTTTAAGAATGGTGATTGGGGGACAAAGGCAGGATGAAAGATATTGCCTAAAGCCAGTGTGAGTAGGTAACTATATGAATGGAGGACAGAATTATTGGAATGTAGCATGCTGCTGGCTGGAAACCAGAAAAGAGATGTGGTAAACTGAGTAAGAGAGCCCTTATGAAGCTAGAGTGTTAACTAAAGTCATAATATGTGTAGTGCGCAACTAAACCGTTGTCTTTGTTCAATCCACTGTCAATCAGCTGGGGTTTGTGGATATATTCCAATTCTGCTGTTTTTTCTTTCCAATGTTTCTTTATAATTTTTTTTAAGAACTGCTGTTGTGAGGTCCTAGATGAAATGTCCAGGAAAATTGAAGTGTTCTGCAACTGGTTTTTGTGTATTCCTATTCCTAATCTCTGCTTTATGCCCATTTTTCTTCTGGTGTAGAGATTAGACTGTTTGCCCAATGCAGAGTGCTGAAGGACATTGTTGACAGAGGATGACATATATCATATTAGAGGATGAACAAGTGAAAGCACTTTTAATATTTTGAGCGATGTGTTTAGGTACTGTGATGGTATTTCACAAGTAGATGTGTGGGCAGAATTGGCATCTGAGTTTGTGGCAAAGTCTTCTACCCATCTTCCCATCTATGTTGGTAACTAACTATTTCAGACTAGAAGACTGTTCGTAAGCCACCAAGAGCCCTATTAGCAATAGCATGTGTATTTCTATACCACTTATCAGCTAAGTGCTCTCTAAGCGGTTTTACAATGTGCTATCTAATTGTCCCCAACAAGCTAGGTACTCATTTTACCAACCTGTGGAACGATGGAAGGCTGAGTCAACCTGGAGCCCAACAGGATCCAACTCACAACCCTGTGGCTGTAGTACCAACAGCCACCAGGACTACACTGGACCACTGCACCACCAGGGCTCCCTATATTGTCCAGAATAAGTTGTAATTCATTGATGATACATTTGAGTGGTCTCAGTTGAGAGCTGCATGTGACCACTAATGAAGTTCTGCCATTCTCTGTCTTTAGTGTGTTCGGTACTAGATTATTTCTGAGTACGAGACAGTATCTGGCTGCGCTGTAGCAGGAAGAAGCACGGCCATCACACTTCCTGCTTCCTGCAAGCAGGTGGTGCAGAGAGGAGGATTCTATTGCACTCTTTTCCTGGAAAAGCCACTGCTGCCATCGTCACCCAAATCTTGAATAATGATGTCCCACATCCAAGCATATTCGGTGCAGCTTATTCTGCTTCTCCACAACCCTCCAAGGAACAAAACTCAAATAGCTTTCCAGAAAGACTGATTGTCTTTCCAAAGTCTGCATGAAGCTTTGTGCTTCTGTTTTGGTTGCTTTGCAGCAAAATCTGCATTACCTTGAAAAGCACCAGAACTTATCTAAAGGGTTCAGTCTAGGATTCATCCAAATCTATCTTATTTAAAATTCATGGAATGATTTGGCAGTCATCAAACAATTGGCTAGCTATTGGGATGGTCAAGGGCAGAAGAGGATTGGGCTCCTGCAGCCTAAATGCTTATGCAGAAGAGGAAATTTCAGCACGATATCCAAGCTACGTTTTTTGAAATTCCCTCTGTAACACAACTATTAAATGTACAGGACCTTTATTCTCCTTTGCTTCCCTGCTACCTAACCTGCCATGTGGGGCCCCTTGCACGTGGCTGTTTTGATGGCTGTTCATGTCAGACTGTAGGCATGAAGTAGAGCTAAACCCAGGCTAGTACGGTTACATCTTATCTTTGCCTGAAATTCACCCTTTTGAAAAATGTGAATGGAAGTCAGCATTCAGTTTGGCCTGAGAGAAATTGAGTTCTATATTGTGCTAGCCACAGTACTGCAACACAACAGCAAATTTGCCAGCAGACCAGGAAAAATCATACAGTCTGATCTCGTTTACTTTAATTTGCTTTAGGCCTCCGCAAAGCTTTCTCAAGTCAACAGAGAACAGTTTCACAGATCAGGCTCCTATATCGATACATAAGCAAGCCTTGGTCTAAAAGTTGTCACCTTAACAACACAAATAGAGGGTGAAATTGCCAATTTATTTACTCCAGAGAAACTATACTGCATTAAGGAACTTGGAAACAGCATGATTAAAGAACTCTGTAATAGTAGAAACAAACAGAAAAGTATCTTAAAATGCAACAAAAGTGAACATTAATGTTCTGGCAATCCAATGATCAATTGCTGAGTTCTTATTGTTAATGTTTACATACAATAAACCCAAATAGATGAAAATAGCTTATGTTTTTGCCATTAGCCAACTCCAATAAAAGTTAATTGGACCACACCTAGATACTATACTGGTTCATAGTTTTATAAAACAAGGCTCTTAAAACTGTAATAAGCCAAATAACTATACACTTGGGAAAACAAGGCGTCAGATGAGAAGTCTTTCTTATGAAACAGGACTGAGAAAATTGTTTGGCTAATGAAATATTATGGACTTGGTGGCACCTATTGACACAGTGAGTAATAATGTATATAACATAATTTACATATCACTCCTATGAATGCACAGATGAAACCCTCAATACAGCCTACATGTACTCCTGGTATGAGAAACCATGATTGTTCCAAATAGTGACAGATGTGGAAATCATAAAATTTCATTTATTTTTTCAATATATTTGATATTGCCAAGCTGCATTGCTTCCAGCCTATGAGTCACTGCAGTGGATTAGCATTCTAATGCTTGTTTATTTGTTTCAACTTCAACCCCTAAGGACAGGAGACTGACGCTGTTATCCAGACCACTTAACCCAGACCATGCAAGTTTTACCACATGAAGATTTTTAAAAAAAAGATTTAAAAAAATAGACATCTATGGTCAAGTTCTAGGCCAAGGCATAGTGCTTGCTTTACAGAGCTAATGTTTTGGTTAGAATATCTCATGTGCAGTTAAAGTGGAAATTAGAAGTGTTCATTTGTGGATACATGCTACCTTTAAGATTTCAGAACTGTAGTCCAAAACCATATTTCCAGGCTCTGGGTTAGAGTATCTTATCCATAGTAGGAAGATTAAGAATCAGATTTCCACCATGAAATTCGCTGGATGATGTGGGACAGACACTATTTCTCTGCCCAATATACCTTACGGGATTGTTGTGAGGGTAAAATAAAATATTTTGATACAATGGTCATGTTTAGCTGCCTGAGATCCTTTGAGGAAATGCAGAATGTATTTATGCATAATATGACTTACAGACATTTACAGTCGCCAAGTAAAACACGAGAGAAGCATTCCCCACTTACAAATATAACAGAGGTGTGCAACTATGACCTTCCAGATGTTTTTTTGGCCTACGGCTCCCATCAGCCGTAGGCAGCACAACCACAGGCAATGGATTACAGGAGCTGCAGTCCAAAAACACTGGGGAGCCACAGTTGCCTGTCCGAAGTAAAGGCAAAGCCCGCAACAATTCCCATCTCTGTGCATGGCTGAGAAATTCAGGCCTGACACAGGCCTGATTATCTGCTCCTGAGGTATACAGCTCACCTTGCATGTGGTAGCCTGGTTCCCAAGAAACAATGGGCTTCAAGATGTTGTTTTAGATATTGTGTAGGAAATGGGACATGATGTTAAATGCACATTTAGATTGAACAAGCAAGATGTTCTATTGTTGTTGTCTTAATGTAGGATCAGTGCGTTAGTTGGGAGAGGCTGATAATTATCGGGTTTGCTCCAAGTGTGGAAATTAATTTCATTGGTTCCTCTCTTACTACAGCCCTATGGCAAACCCTTCTCTGAAGCTGCTACTTATTTTGGAGGAGAAATCTGGCATTTCCTGATCATGTTGATCAAAATACCAGTTCAAAGGAGTGTTTTTTCCTCAAAACTGCAGCAGGTAGAAAGGGGTTAATTCAAACTGCTCATCTGCTGCACCCTCCAATAATTATTATTCTGTTTTTCCAGCTGATGCTTCTGACATGGGGGTGGACATACTTTAAACACAAACAACAAATGTGTTTAATGCAGGGCTGTGCTAAAACTTTGGGCATTTGAAGCAAACAAAATACCACGAGCACCCCTGCATGCCTTTTCACCTATACAAACTGTATGGAATGGCAGCTCCCAGAATCTGCCAGTTGATGTAGGTACCTCAATTTGCCTATGGTAGAGCTAGCTCTGATTTAATGTCACCACTAATTTGGCCATGAACTACAGCATGTTTCTCGTGTGTGTCTGTGTGCAATAGACAAAGTCCTTGTACTGTATGATAATCCCAATCAAATAATCACCATTACAGATTAGAATACTCGCTTTATGCACAAACATGCAACAATGGAAAATCCATTCCTTAATTACCCTGACTGTGACTAAAACAGGGTGGTTAAAAAGTGTTAAGGGAAAACTAATCCACGCTAAGTGACCTCAAACATCCTTTTTAAAAGAATGAATACAGCAGATAAATAATTTCTTCAGGACCACAAAGATTCCTCCACCAGCTCAGAAAAGTATGCAAGTTATAAGTTGTTAAGGTTGATACAGGAGACACTATAACCTTAGTGGGATTCAGATAAAGATGGTGATAATAATAGTAACAGCAACACGAAGAAGAACATTTTTTTTGCAAAGGTATAATTGTCAGAGAAGAAATTTCATGAAAAAGATTCTGCCCAGTTATACTAGATATTGGGGACAGAGAGTCATTTTCACCGATAAGACTTCATTTCGCAAGAAGTCCTTTTATCAAATGGCTATCCGTCAAATATCATTTACCATTTCCACAGGAATTAACTCTTTTCTGAGTGCTTGTCTTACATGTGCATGTGTGTATGTGCCTTCAAGTCTCCTGTTGACATACTGTTAAAAGTGCTGTATGTTTTTGCTTATTTCAGATTAACAATGTATTTAAATTTATTTTGGAGAAGAGGTGCTAGTGTAGCATGACAAACAGGCCATCCTATGTTCTGATTTGTAACTGTAATAATTCTTAACAAGCAAAATTACCCCAAAGAAAAGGAGAAACGAGGGTATAATTTTCACGTCCTCCTGAGATGTTTGCTAAATTCTGAATAGGCAAGCATTATTCTGAATAGGTAAGCATTAGACTGATTTACAATGTAGTTTCTTCCCTATGAAATAAAAAATGTAAACATCTCATGCAAAGCAGCAACTTGTTCATATCTAAATGTGTCTTTACAATATTTAGGACAAGTAAGAGTGATGCATTCATTTTAAACTGCAGTATTTTTCCTTATATATTTAAATTAGTTCAATTATCTTAAGATTATGTATATGTGTGTAAGTGGAATGGCAAAAAAAAGAAAAGCTTACAGTTGCAAAATAATAAATCCATCCCAGTGGGGTACATATTTTCAACTTATTTGAAATGACATCATCGTAGCTCAACATGTGACTTTGTCCACAAATCCTAGAGGAGTCTGCCAAGCATAAAGAACAGATAAGCATTTTTTTTAATATACTAACATGTCTTTCCCTCAACTCATTATCTCAAACAAAACCTATGGTTAAAAGATGTTTATTTTTCCTCACTCACAACAAATGTGGAAGCTCAAAAAATATTAAGTCAGAGAGGAGAAACTGTCTGCTAGATTTTCTTAAAATACAGCCACAACACACTGTCTGAAACAGAACAAGCATCATTACTATCAACAGTGATCACCCAGGAGACAGAAGAGGGGGAAGCAGGAATAGGATATAGAGTGCTTTTCCCTGATGTCATTAATTTGTAATATCATTTTACTATCCTAATAACTTCTGGATGGCACTGGAATATTGGGATAGAACAGGTATCTCACAAATTATTTCAGTAACATACCTGCTATTAGTTTTACTACCACAGAAGAAAAATACATAGGAAAAGTCATGAACTCTTTGACTTTGAGATCTCACAAATGTCAGTGCCACAAATCTTTAGAGAAATATATTTTGAGTGTGTGTGTATGTCTGTGTGCGTGTGCATGCGCATGCCTTCAAGTTCCCTGTCGACTTATGGAGACCCCATGAATTTCATAGGGTTTTACTCTAAAATATATTTATGAAGAAAGCAGGTTATTCCTTTCTCTCTGTCCCACCCCCTCTGAGCTGGGGAGCTGCAAATGATGACTGGAAAGAAAAAGAACTAAGGTCTTCCTCTACAAAGCATCATTTCTGTTGCCC
This sequence comes from Iguana delicatissima, assembly GCA_948472985.1. NCBI lineage: Eukaryota > Metazoa > Chordata > Lepidosauria > Squamata > Iguanidae > Iguana > Iguana delicatissima. The sequence goes on along the minus strand of CAOKZL010000303.1, from coordinate 83,783 downwards.
AAAATACTTAAACCACTTCAAAACATTCTCTCCAGAGGAATCTTAATGGGGAAAGTGGGACTACTTGACACAGCAATTTAAAGACAAAAGGCTAAGGGTCGCATCTACAAAGATTTTGCTTCCAGCGGTAGGTTTGCTGTCACTCTCACTTTTGTGCAGTGGTTGCTGTGTGGCTTGTGCTGACCCTGATAGTCTGTTTGGACTAGCAGCAATCAGCACAGACCTCTTGTGGATTTTGAGTGTCAGGGGTGCTGATTCAGTATGCTTGTCACTTGCAAATCCATCTATCCCCAAAACGCTGTAAGATCTTGCAGTATATTAAAATGTTCAACCTGCCTACAAGCACAACAATGCACTGTGTAAAACATGACTTGTTCAGTTTTTAAAACTCGAATTTTCATTTAGGCTCATCCTTTCACAGTCCAGTTTTATGAATGTTTAACCCAATGTAAGTCTGACGGAGTGAAGTGGAAATTCATTTCCAGAAAGTGTGCAGAGAACTGTAGCCATACAATTCGATCCTGTGCATGTTTACTTGGAAGAAAATCCTGTTAACTCCAGTTCAATGGGAATAATATATTCCCACATATATATTATTCATTTGTTATATTTATAAATTGTCTTTCAAAGAGCTCAAGGTAGGGTAGAGTACAGAGTTTTACCCCCCCCCTTTTGTCCTCCAAGAACTTTGTGAAGTATATTTGGCTATACCCAGGGAATCTCTTGGCCAAGTGGGAATTTAAACACAGGCCTCTCCAGTCCCAGTCCAGGTCTCTAGCTTCCACACCACACTTCCTAGGTGAATTTAAGATTTCATCTTTAATCTATTAGCATCTGAGAAAACAATCAAGTCTACTCTGGAAATTTAGTATCTTGTTTCATTATCCTCATACTATCTGTCTAATATCTAACTTTTACATGCCTATACCTTCTTACAGTTTCCATGCCTGCAAACTTCCTGTTTCTATGCTTTTCAACACCCACTTTCTTCTTACATCACTCTAACCTAAAGCCATCTTTTCTTCTTCTTTTTCTGGCCTTTTTCACATAGCATTTGCCATGCAAAAGGGCGCCTGGAGCATCGTGTGATTGTGAGGAGTGATCTGCATGGCGCACTCACAATCGCATGATGCTCCAAGGCCACTGCTCATGTACTTTTTCATTTTCAGCTTTCAGCTCAAAATGGTGCATGATTGCACATTGGTCCAGGGCACCACGCACACTTGCTGTGCTTGCGGAGCTTCCAGAGCCGCAGCGGCTGTGCTTCCTGCCCCAGCGCTGCTTGGGAAACTCCCAAGCTGCACTGCGGAAAAAAGAGGCAGGGCTCTCGTGCTACCTGCTCAGGAGCAGGCAGCTCATGCGGAGCTGAAGCAGCGGGGACCCAAAAGCCTCTCGCTGGAGGCTGCTCGCGCGATCTCCGCACCCCAGCGCTGAAAAAGGTAAGCTGCAGAAAGGGCCTCTCTCTCCTCCATTACACCATGTGCAATGTGTAAATTTATGCAAATCTAACTTTGTATGTTTTATAAAGAAGACAACATTTCTTCCTTTTATCTGCTAGAACTTGTGGAGAAGCATGGTGCTGGCTGTTGTTCAGCTTCTCCTTGCCAGTTTGATTACCCTGCTTGAGAGATACCCTACTATCACACACATTTTCCCACAGATACTATTATTCAAGTTATCTTTGAATTGCAGAAAGCCAGGCCCAGAGCTTGGAAAATTACTTCTGCTTTATATATCCCAGAACTTCTCAGACCGCATGATCATTATTCATATTTAGTGTGGGCATTCCAGGAGATGTGGTTCAAAATAATTTTCCCAAGTATGTGGCCAGAATGAGGTATTCGAGCATAGCCTTTCTGATGAGAGGCAGAGATCAAAAATTAAAAGCTGCAAGAGATTGCATCTTTTTTCTTCCTCCAGGATATCAAAGGCCCTTCACCATGCCACCCTCAGTGAACACCCACCAACCTGAAAGAGGCAAGAAATGCAACCTTAGAATTCTTTTAGGCTGTACCTGTTGTATTTATATATTCTGCACAAAGTGAAAATGATATGACAATTAATGTCTTTTGCACCTTTTAGAGTCTTGGATTCTGTAACCATTCTTACTAAACATGCAGTGGCAAGATATGTTTATAGAACACCACATGGCACCACTACATAGGAGAAAGCCAGAGTTTAGATGCCTGAGCAATCCATATGAAAGAAAGGTACATTTATGAGCAGCCTGGAGTTGCTTTCCAAAATCTGTGCCAGACAGCAGCCCAAGAAAGGAATAGTTGCTTGTTGGACAGGACTTCTTCTGCCCTGCCCAACAGAGGAGTATCGTGGGGATCATAGCACTACTTCTGTCTCAACAGTGAATGGTAATGAGAGAGAAGGGAAGACACTAGGCTAAATCTGAACACTTCTGAAAATCAGCATTGTTGGTATGACGATCTCTTAGAAGGAATACACAGTAATTAAGTGAGTGAATCTTTCCTCCCACCTCCTCACTCTTGGAACAGATTACTACCAGTCTGATTATGCTCTCTGATTTGGACCGTGAAGAATAAGGATAGCATTATCTCAGTATTTCTCAGTTCTCAAAGAGGGGAATCCCTAGTGTAGCCAGGAGTCTAATGCATCCCCTCCCCCTTCCTGAATATTGAATTTCTGAACAATCCCTTCTCCTGCAGCAGCTATATTTCTAGACTATTTGTCCCCTGCTAACTTCATGAAAATGAAGCCAAAGGGATTGCCAGTCCAATTTAAATCACAACTTCAGATGGTGAGTAGTAATAGTAGTAGTAACAAAAATAACATTTATTTATAATGCCCTTTTCACCAAAAGGTGGAGATGGTGCATCTCCATGACAATATTTTCCACAGTTCTGAAACAGCAGCTGCAATCAGCAGGGACACCTAAGCTGACAGGCCCCCCCAGGATTCATCACAAAAGATTCAGAGGAGGTGGGATAGATATTGCTGACAAGTTCAGGAAGTGAGGGGTGTATTTGTGTCCATTTGCAGCTGTAGTACAATATCCCTTTCTTTTGACAGTTAACTGATAAGTCTTGAAGGTAAATAACAAAAGCTTAATTTGCGTCAAGGTTCTGCTTCAGGAACATTTTTAGGCAGGGTAGTCCAATATTCTAGGTTGCTGACCAGGTCCAGACCCAACTGCAGGCTGTACTCTCCCAAAATAGAAACCAGAAGTGTCTCAAAGGTGCACTTCTGGTTTCCTAAAAAGAAAAAAAAATGCTTTTGCTCAGAACAAGGTGCAGAAAGACTGTGTGCCTTGTTTTAACAGAAAATTGTATTTTCTGAAGATTTTGAGGCGCATGATTATTGCTTTTTTTAAATAGAAAATTATGGAACGAGGTTTATAGAGTATGCAAAATTGTACAAGCGGGGGAAATGTTTATTACCCCCACTATTTATCTACTATACTTACTGATATGCTAAGGCAAATGCCTGTCTATAACTTCCTGGTTGCAAATCCACGTGGAACCAGCTGCAAAGTCAGAACTACATAAGAGCTCACACCTCATCACCACACCCTCCAACTGTTCCAGTCTGGTGAAGTCAATCCAGATTAATCCTCAGTTGTCCCTCTTTTTCACCTTCTTCTAATATGTCCCAGTTTCTCTCTTCCCCACCATTTACTCCTTTGTCCTCCACTTACTTCTCTTGGTTCAAACTGAGTCCAAAGAGCAAAAGTAGTTTGCACCCAATTAATTCAGCAGCAAGGAGAGGAAAGGACAGATTCTTGCCCTTCCCTGTAGACTTCGGCTGCAGCATCTCCTAGCTTGTGACTTCTTCCTCATTAATAACTTCTGCCATCTTGATCACACATTGATGTTGCTTGTCCCAGTTTTCATCTGTGAAATGCTGAGAGATATGCATCACCATCAGACATGGGGTCTGTAAAAAGGCAGTGTGGTTATACTAGTGTCAGACCAGTACTGAGGAGATCTAGACAGAAGATTAAGGCCATTTCCGCACTAGACTGCTATAGTGCTATTATTCCACTTTCAACATCCTATGGAATCCTGGGGTTTGCAATTTAGGGAGGAGCATTAAGAATTCTCAATAAACTACAAATCCGAGAATGTTGTTGAAAGTGGAATAGTAGTACTATAACAGTGTCATGCAGAAGTGACCTAAGTCCCCACTCAGCCTAAAAATTTACTGTGCGATCACAGGCCATCCATATACTCTCAGCCTATCTACTGTCAAAGGCTTCTTGTGAGAACAGAAGCAAGAGAAACTTGATTTCTTGGAGGAAAAGCAGCATGAAAGTGAAAATACTTAAATAATTGCTCAGAAGTAAGCCCCACTGAGTTCAATGGAACTTATTCTCAGTGAACTATGTGTAGAATAGAAGTTTTAAATATCTTTAGTCCTTCTCCAGAGATAGTGTAATCCAAACCTCCAGTTATTTTAATTTCTCTGGTCAGTACTTAACTGTCCATGTGTTTATCTGAGCTGATGTTTCTCTACTCCTAGCTGTAGTTAGCTATTTGCTGTTTTATTTTACATACCATCCAAGATTTCACAGATGAAAATTGGAATCTATGTGGTCACGCAACATCAGAGTGTGGTCACGATATCAAAAATTATTGATGAGGAAGAACACACAGGCTAAGAGAGACTGCAGCAGTTTGCTTTTGCCTGAACTTACTGGGAAGGGCAAGATTCTCTACACACACACACCACTTTTTTCCCTGTTGAGTTAATGGATTGCAAACTACTTCTGCACTTGGAATTCAGTTTGCAGTAATGGAAACTGGGGGAAAGTGGGAAAGCGAGAGGAGGAGAGAGGAACTGGGATATTTTAAAAGCAGCTGAAAAAGTGGGACAACAGAGGATTAATTAGGACTGTCCTTGCCAGACTGAGAAAATCAGTATGATTTTGTTGCTCTGATTGTAAGTACATGAAGTTTTAGAACTGGAAGTTAAATGCAAGAAATCATTAGAACCAAACACAGGGGTGGGAGAGAAGAGCAAGAATGCATAGTTCAATTTATGTCATTAATATGCCATCCTCTTCACAATGCCTACAGGTACAATTTGATATAAAGTTCCTTTCAGTTTTATAGTCCATAGGCGGTTAGGAAGCCACAAATGCACTGAATTTTGAAACAGAAATTTATACTTTACTGTTTTTAAAAGATGTAGATTATAGACAAGGGTTATTTTAGTATAGATTGCCTCTTGAAACGATCAGCTTGGGGTTCCTCTTCCCTCTCCTTAGTAGTAGTAGTAGTAGTAGTAGTAGTAGTAGTATTGGGCTACATGCTCTAAGATAACTATTTCTATATAATTATTGTGAACAATTGGGACAATGTTGCTTTATATAACTACACTGCTTTGGAATCTGTGCTGATTTGTACAGAGATCTGGCCACGGTTGTCCTGATAAAGAAACATACCAGTCTAGGGACCTCAGATTGCCTTGTGTAATGCACATTCCTATAATAACTTGACCTTTTCCAAGCCTTTCAAATTAACCATGCCATTCTTTTCTTTTTCTTTTTTCCTCTTTGTTGAAGCTGAATAACCTCAGCATAAAAAGTAATGCCAGAAAAAACTGTAAGCCATATTCTCCCTGTTTATCATCATTCTCTGACTCAATGCACCTGCCTTTTCAAGGCTGGGTGCAGGGTAGATAGTGTGCGCCTGGAGTTCTTCAGCTTGCCAGCACTGCAGGCGTAAGAGCTACAGGCTGGTTTATGAGGTCCACCACAGGTGGTCTGTTGTATGTTTCAATGGTTGACCAGCATTGCCCGCAAATTGTCAGCTCTTTGATGAATTATTATGACAGCATGCTAAACCTCTAGCAAAATGGATAATGCACTCAACTTTCGGCAAACCAAATGTGTCTTGTTAATTAATGTCCTTTTGTAAATGTGAAAGTCATTTGTTACATTTGAAAAACTAAGAAGCAAAAATGGGCCCCAAAGTAGATATAAAAGCAAAAGCACGCTGTGCTGTGGCTGCTGTACAACACCAAGCCCAGTTGCACAAATGCTTTAATTTCTTTGCTCAGCATTTGCACGGAGAATAGGGAGAGGAACCACATCTCATTGGTGTTGTGGGGATGTGACTGCTGTGTCCTCCATCAGTCAATCTGTCATCTTCCTCAGATGAAAATGTTTCCTTACAACTCCCTTGGTCACCCTACTACAGATCCCAGAATCCCCAGCATAATGTCTGGGCAGAATGGAAGATCGGGAACTCATGATTCCAAGCAGACAGCAAAACTGGAGAGGCTGGACACTGGAGACTGTGTTTCCTTTTATTTTAGAGCAGAGCACAAGGACAGGAAAGGAAGGCCAGATTAATGGGTCTCTTCCATCCACGGAACTGCTGCATTGCCAGAGGCACTGTTACTGCCTGCCTGGGCCCCAAGATAAGCTTATGTTGGAGTGGATGAGGGAGAGACTGTTGGGGGTGGTTAAAGAAACAAGGGTTGGTAAAAGAAAGAAATTGCCTTTCAAGCTCAGCCAAGGGGATTGATGTTTGTAGAGTGTTCTCAAATGATTCATCTTTGGGGTGAGAAGCCTGCTGTTTGCCTATACATATGCTACATACACACACTGAAAAAGAAGATAATTTTATCTCTTTCATTCCTACCTAAATTTCTCAGGAAATGAAAAATGACAAGCTATCTTGGCATACTAACATGCGTGTGCTTGCACATATATACACAGGCACACAAAATTGCCAAAGGCCATGTTGGATGGAGACAAAAGTTGGAAAACTGATTCTATTGAACTACAACTCCCCAAATTTTCTGCCAGCATGGACATAGTTTCAGGAGTTGGGGGGGCTGTTCTGGGAGCTGTAGGCCAATAAAGCAATTTTTCAAACCTTCGATTGAAACAGCTTATATTTTACCAGTTGGTAATACTAGGACATATACATTTGTTTCAGGGAATGCATTTCCAATGGGCATGGAAGCTGCAATGTGGCATCCCCAGCAGCATCTCTTCATATGAGTTCCAGTGCTTCCACTTAAGTTTCAGAAGAAGAAACAAGGGCACCAGCCTTGAATCCTGGCCACAAAGGGAAATGTTCATATACCCAAATTTCTCAACCTGAACCACACAGAGATCTTATGGTATGGCATAAATATTCTAACAAATAAATAAAATACCATATTTGCCGGTGTATAAGAAGCACTCTTCTCCCCAAAAATGCCTTCTGAAAATGGGGTGCACCATATACGCTGGAGCGTCTTATACACTGACAAATACAGGGAAGTCCTGCCAGGCCTAAATGCATAGAAAGTGAGAGGGTGAAAGGAGTGCTCCCACAAGTACTCCTTTAACCCTCTCTTCCTGTTGCTTTGCCTGGGTGGGGAGAAATGCATAGGAAGGCGGGGAGGGTAAAACGATCTTCTCTCCTTCTTCCTGTTGTTTGCCTGAGTGTCATTTTGCCTGGGTGCTAGTACTTCTTTTGCCTCCCACCCAGGGAAAACAACAGGAAGTAGGAGAGAAAAGAGCTACTTCCCCCCTGCCTTTCCTTTCCTTTCTGCCTTGGCAGGAACTTCTCTCCATCCAGGCAAAATGACCTCCCCCTGCTTTTCCAATGCACTAGTGGGGCACTAAAAAAAAATCCTAAAAAATGTAGTCTGAAAATAGTGTGTGTCTTCTACACTGGTGCGTCTAACACACTAGCAAATACAGTAAATTTTGTATTTAATCAGTATTACACAGAATATGTTTGTCTTTGCTGTAAATGAAGCAGGATCTTGTGAAATATATAGGATTCATAACATTGGTAGAGCAGTTTAAACAACAGAGCTTATAGAAGTCTGATTTAGTAAGTTCTCATTCATTCAGTCGATCAACAATGGCAATTGAATTTATACTATTTATGCTACTGGGATCTATAGTCCTTCAATTATCAATAATTGGTCAGTAATTTACAAAACTATCACAATGAAAGCTATAGCAACTGGCATCTCTTCAGTGAAGGGTTAAGAGGTCTGTTATATATTGGTTGTTACGGAAGCAGTTCCTGAAAATAATATTTTCAGATCTTATATTTCAACATGAACCCTATAGCCATATAGACAGACAGAAAGATATATTTCAGGATCAATCTTGCTTAAAAATATGTAAATTGGAATTACATGGGAATTAAAGGGGATGTATTACATAAACAGTTGATTACTAAAATTGTAGTTCTGTTCTTTCATTTTTTCTCTTTTTTCATGCTATAAAAAGCTGTGTCGATTCATCCACACAGCAAATAATTCTATGCTCACTTCAGGGACTCTGGAACTGTTTTTATGCTGAGGAGGGATTCAGCATTGGTGAGCAAGTTGTTTTTCATTTTGTCTGCTTGCATATATTTGGGGTGCTATATTTCCCATCCTTTATCATCGTAACCTCTTTAAATATGGAGAGTCTTCTAAGTAATGTGTAATTGGATGTGCCCCCCCCCATGTACTCAGTGGAACTTATTCCCAAGCAGGTGTGCATATATTACATTGTAGGGAGCTTTTATTATTCCTAGGAGGGCTCAACAACAATAGCTGGCTTAACATTTCTTAGTGTTCAGTTCATTTAATGCAATTATGATTTATAATTCCTCAGCAGCCACTAATACATAGATGTCTTGGTGGTCCATTTTTCCAGATCACTTCTTGGAGGCCCAGTGGGAGACACAATAATGGATCCTCCAAGCAGAGTAATCAAACTGGCAAGACAGAAGCTCAACAATAGCCAGTTCCATACCAACACAATATATATGCGTGCGCGCGCACACACACACACACACACACTGAGTAGCAGAGAAACAAGATTATTTTTCTTTGTAAAACATATAAAAGTAGCTTTGCTTACAATATTTGTTTACAATCAAATTCATGATCTAACAGAGAAGACAGAGAAAATCGAAATGGCTACAGGTTAGACTGACGCAGGAAGAGAGAGGATGTAGTAAAACAAACCGGAAGTCACCATAAATATACCCTGAACTTAATCTCCTCTAAAATAATACACAAACTTGCAATTAGCAAGTATAGGCCTGTGAAGGTTGCTAATTCTAACAATTAGTAGATAAGTAAGCTAAAGCTGAATTCACATGTGACATTTATTCAAATGTTATCTGCCATTGTGATCAGCACTTAATTAACATGTGAAGAGCCTATAATCAGCCATTTCATAATCACAGGTTCTTATACTACATAAGTTGTTCAATCATAGGAGTCAAGATGGGAGGTAAACTGGGGATCACCTATAGCAATTGACTTAAAATGGATTCACTTAATTCACTTTATCTGGACAATATTTTCACATAGTGATATCAACTATAGTCCATCCTTTTACTTGCCCCAGTGATTATGATTCAGATATATCCAAATTTTCAGTGATAATAATTTAAGAAAACTATGGCTGAGCATTTAGATATCTCTTATTAAAACACATTTACTGTTCTTATCTTGCAATATTTTTGAATTAACACCATACTAAGGTGTTTTTTTTAAAGAAAGAAGAAGGAATAATACATTCTTTAAAGAAAAGAAGATGAATCATCTGCTATGTTCATTTTTTTATAAGGACCAAATATTTGCACTGGAGATGTATGGTTTCTATTTCTCTGTAAGACATTGAATTCTGGTATCAGTGGGAGGTTTCTAATTCTGTACTGTAGAGTTACAAAGAACCTAAAGGTATTTGTCTAATTTTTTGTAAAATACAAAGAATAAGGGCTCATTCATATGTCATCTGTGCCACTATTCCATTACTTAGATATCATGACTGTTGCATAGAATGGAGATGAATGTCTACAGACATGGGGCCATACAGTGGATACACACCAGGGAACTTTAGTCTGCCACTAGCCATGGCGTTGTTCAATTTTTAGCTGCGTTTAAAATGTCCCAGTTTCTCTCTCCTCCTCCTATTATCATTCTTCATCCTCTGATTGCTTCAATTGCTACAAACTGAGTCCAAAGTGCAAAGTAGTTTGTACTCAATTAACTCAGCAGCAGGGAGAGAAAAGGGGGAAGAATTTTTGCCCTTCCCTGTAAACACAGGCAAAAGCAAACTGCTGCAGCCTCTCTCAGTTTGTGCATTCTTCTTCATTAATGATTTCTGCCATCTTGACCACACTCTAATCTTGCCTCGACATAATGTCCTGGCTTTCAGTATGTCACGCCCAAAAATATAGCAGAGATTGCTCCCACAGCTTTGGAAACATGCCCAGCAGCAGAGAATATCTTAGCAGGAATGCACTGTAGCCAGGAAAAACTCACCCACGCCAATTCTTTTCTTCCATCAAGGAGGCAATTTATTCTTGAGTTACAATGTGTACATATTTACAAGAATCTCCAGAAGGCATTCCAGCATCCCCTCTGTTTGCTCTTTCTGACAGAGCCTCTGGCAGACACATCAGGCACCATGTGCAACTTGTTGGCTAGCTCTCAGCTACATTTATACTCACACTAGCTGATGCAATCCTGCCAACCTTTGCATTCTCCCCACACCTGATGCAACCTTCTCCCCTGACTGCTCATCAGCATGACTCAGCAAGAGTCACATGGCTTTTCACAGGTGTACTTAACAACCCACATCACAAAGTATTTTCTACAAGTTTGGTCCAACCTTTTCTGACACTGTATACCATAGTACTGCGGCACATATATACCCTACATGCCTACAGTCAAACAGATCTCCTTCAGGACATCACTTTTCACCACTGGCGCTGATAACGGTGCACAATACTTCAACTATGTAAGTTGTTGGCTCACATTACTGAGGCATCCTAAAGCCTTGCAAATTTAACTGGCCTTAGTAACCTGCTATTTTTTATGACTGCCTCTTCTTGCCTGTGAACTTCTGGCATGCATAGAGAAATTGGGGGAAAAGTGGGGATTGTTTTCCAAATTCATACTGGAGATGAAGTGGCAAGCACCTTTATAGTATCCTGACTTTGATATTTCTTTAACTTGAATTCTTTAGTTTTATCTGTTGAAGGCTTTAGTCCTATGAACATTTACTGGAAGTAGATCCCATTGAGAGTTATTTTTTGGTAAATATGCTTTCAGTAAAGATAAGAGGCACTCAACCCAAGACTGATTGCTATAGCCATCAAGGTGAATGTGTCCTTAGCCAATGGAAGTTGTTTTGGAGACAAGATTCAACAATTCAGATAGCTTTAAGGTCTGGGCATGCACTCCTCACCCTGCTGACATCAGAGCTGCTGGCTGCTGCTGGTTTCATCACTCCTCATCCTTCCAAAACATGTGCAAAGTTGTATGCACACGCATACGTACATACATAAACACTGCTTCAGGAGCTTTCTGTAAGCACACATATATTCTGCCAGGAGTCAACAACATAAAAAAAATACTTCTGTCCAGAGCTTCTGTTCTGTCCTGCAAGTTTTTCTCAGCCTACAGATCAGTTCCTTTATTGTTGTGTTCCTGCTTTCTACAAGTATGTTATTTAGTATGATGGAACTTGGTAAGAAGCAATAAAACTGCAATGGGAAAAAAAAAGGTCTGCATGCTTCCTTTTGGAAGCCTAATTGTTGAAATTGTGTGTTAAATGCAAAAATGCAATAGTGCTGCTACAACAACTTCTCCATGAAAGAGTCAAACATGAAATTGCCCCTACAGTCTCAAAAAGACAAGCCATAATGGCATCCAGTATTAAAAATATAAAGCAACTCTTTTTTTTCACCGTCGCTCAATATGAGTCACACTCATATTGAGAGACTTCAATATTGCTAATGGGTCTACAAGAAAGAGTCTTGTTAACTACCAAAACTCAGGTATGTTCTGGTGCCTTTCTTCTAAAATACACTGATTCTATTAACAAGGAAAACGGCTCGGTGATTTTGCATCCTTGCAACTGTAACAAAGGAAAGGATGGCTGGTATCTCATGTATTTCTTTTCTTAAAGATACCCATATGTTCTACTAATTTTAGATGCTAAGGGATTGAGAAGTACAATAACACAATTCCACCACCTCTGACAAATAAGGACTTAAATGTTGCTTAAAAGACCTGGTGCCCCCTTCATAATTGCTCCATTTTCTATTTCTCATCAGAGGACTGGCATACACCGTATCATTCTTTGTCACTGTCAAAATCCTGTTCCCCTGCCCCATTATGGGTTATTCTGTTTATAGCCATTTCTGCACTACACTCTTATAGCGCAATTATTCCACTTTCAACATCCTATGGAACCCTGGGGTTTGCAGTTTTGGGAGGGGCCGGCCGGAAATGACCTATGACATGAAAGCCAGCATAGTGTAATGGTTTGAGTGCTGAACCAGGACTCTGGAGATCCAGGTTGGAATCCCTGCTCAGCCATGGAAAATCTCACTGGGTGACCTTGGGAAAGTCACATTCTCTCAGCCTCAGAGGAAGGCAATGGTACACCCACTCTGAACAAACCTGTCCAAAAAAAAAACAACCATGGTAGGCTTGCCATGTCATAAGTCAGAAATGACTTAAAGGCACAGAACAAATAAATTTATGGCATAGATAAGTAAAGGAACTGGAAATTATTGGCATTATTTCACTCAGTGGTTGGTGACCTGGTGAAATATGCTTAGGAGCAGTGCATATTTCTTTTTTTTTAATGATTTTTAATAAAACACAAAACATAAAATTTGAAAAGACAAAGAACATACATACATAGCTATATCAGATAATTTTCAGGTAGATAGGAAGATATTTCAAGTGATTGTGTGGGGAAGGAAAATCCTCATCTCCCAAGTATCAGAAAAATATATCTCAGTCAGAAGAGCCATGTGAGGGAATGGTGATGGATGTAATGAACAATTACTTCTAAAGGCAGCAGAAAACAGAAAATATACAGGGTTAAAACTGACAAATGTACCCAGTAAATCATGATACTATGGGACCAATGTGTCGATAAATTCTTGGAATGTGTCTTCAAGCCATTTCTGACTTATGGAAACACTAAGGCAAACCTATAATGGGGTTTTATTGTCAAGATTTGTTCAGTGGGAGTTTTCCCTTGCCTTCCTCTGAAGCTGAGGGAGTGTGACCTGCCCAAGGTCACCTAATGGGTTTCCATGGCCGAGGCAGCGATTCAAAGCCTGATCTCCCGGTGTCCTAGTCCAACACTTAAACTACAGCAGTATCCTAGCTCTCACTAAATAGCATATTCTAAATCCAGTTGCTAGTTCCAGCTACAGTTGAAATTTACATAAGTATTAAGCCAATTGATGTCTACTGTGACTATTTCCACACTTCATTGTTATAGCGCTATTATTCCACTTTCAACATCTTGTGGAATTCTGAGGTTTGTAGTTTAATGAGGCCAAAGAGCTCTCTGGCTAAGAATTCTAAATGGCCCTCCTTAAATTGCAAATCCCAGGATTCAATAGAATGCTGAAAGTGGAATAATAATAGTATAAGAGTGTAGTGTGGAAATGGCCTTAAACTAGCAACTAAATTTTGCCCCATGTGTTCACCACATGAGAGGTTTTGTTTTGTTTTTGGTAGTTGAACGCAGAAGCCTAATTTCATAATCCTTTCCTAGAAGCTCAAAAGCTTATCACATACTTTTCTATCTTTTCGAGTCCATGTCATATTCCCTCAGATATAGGGCCAATTTTCTTTCATAAACACTGTCCTCTCATCAAAGAAGACACCTACTGGTCTTATTCATTCACAGGCTTTGCAACTGCAATGCTTTGCCTTAATGGAATCTTGTGCAGGGTGGAGAACGTATCCTTTTCAAGAAATCATGCCATGTTTGAGAATCAATTTAACTGTCAGTCACCTCTTTGTATTCCAAAAAAGAAAAAAAGAAGCCCATTTTATCTTCTGGGTCATCTCTCGGTGTATGTGAATGCAACTACATAGAGACAGACAGAAAACTACCACAAAAGAGTCTTTGAGGCCTCAGATGAACAGCTAGGAATAGCCAGAATTGCCCATATACAATATACAAACAATATGTCCTTTGAAACTCAAACCTTGAAACTGTTGTGTGTATATGAAAAGATCAGTAAGGAGGACCCTGTCACTCTTAACTTTGGAAAGAGGGAAAAGCTGAGCTAAATCTTGTCTGAGCTGAGCGTTGAGCTCAGCTGAATTTTGGAGTTTTCAGGATGAACTCTTCCAAAGTCTAAGAAGGAAAACATTCAGGGAATGTTATGGCACGGGCGAGATGAATGGGTTTCTTTTTAATTTAATTTATAAAAGCAAGCTGAAGCATAGCAGACACATTCCCCCACATTTCAAAAATGGAGTCAGCTTCCCTTAGAAACAATGCTACTTAATTATTTGGTCTCATTCCTGGGGCAATTGAGGCTTCAGTTTTAGACTGAATATACACAGGCTGAATAATGCATCCTTACCTTTGCCTGAGTCCTGTTGGAGCACAGGATATTCTTCTCATTCTGATGTGGAAACATTTATTTTCCATGCCTGAGGACTTTAAGGTGATTTTTAAAACCTCTAGTTTACTCCACTGTTTTGGATAAGAACCTTTTTGCCATGATCCCAATTTGAGGGACAAACTATGTCTTTTATAAAAATAGTTTGTCACTCAAATTGGGATCATGGCGAATCAGGGGTGGTGTGGGGGAGGGTGGGGCCAGGTTGGTGGGTCATCACTTAGATCAGGTCCACTGCCTAAGTTACCTGATCATTCTGCCATGGAAGAGTAGCTCCCTTGTTTGCATCAGTGTTTGGAAAACGCAGAGATTTTTGTTTGTTTGATTTGTTTTGGGGGGTTTTGGATTTGGTGTTTGTATGCAGACCTACAGATATGTATTGTTGCACAGCTTTGCAGGTCAACATTTATCTCCTCTGCTCTACTAGTGTCACTTTATAGAAGCACAGGTGGAGAAACAGCAAAAGGCTATTTGATTATGCAAACATGCACGTGGGTGGCAGCTGCTGTGGTCATGTGATCATATGGCTGTAAACCGATATGGTGAACAGTAGAACAGTATACTGTAAAAACACCCCCTTGCATGAATGTGGCTATGTAATGGGAGTCCCATGTGGCTTTCCAAACTAATTTCAGTTTGGTTTAAAACACGTGTGTGTATGGCAGTAAAAGGGTCAAACCAGGGTAGAGATACTATGCAGTGCAGTTGGGATATAGCCCTTATATAGATTAAGTCTTAAAGAATATGGCAATTTGGATGCAAAGATGCAGCTTACCTTTGTAAATTAAATTAAATGAAAAAAGAAATCCTGCACCCCATAGTGCTATGACTTGTGGCCCTTGGAGCTCCTGAGAAGAGGACAGAGGGTCAGAGCTTAGAAAGTTACTTTTTATTATAGTTCATAAGATTATGAGAGTTGCAGTTCCAAAAGTAACTTTTTCAAGGTTTGAGGCAGGGCATACCCAGTTCAGCATTAGTAAAACATTTTACCATAGACCTATATTGGATTGTGTACAATTCCAGAGCCACCCTTTTCAACAAGATAGTGTTGCAGCTGTTTCTTAGGTTCCTTTCACACTACACAACTATAGCACTATCATTCAGCTATAATTGCCATGGCTGCATCCTATGGTGGAAGAGGCAACAAGGGGATCAAATATTCTAGATCTGATCCTGACCAACAGGGATGACCTTGTTAATGAGGTAGAAGTGGTTGGATCTTTAGGGGGGAGTGACCATGCCCTATTGGAATTTGGCATTCAGTGGGAAGGAGAAGATAAGGGTAGCCAGACACTCATCTTAGATTTTAAAAAAGCGGACTTCTGTAAACTTACAGAGATGCTGGCTGGAATTCCATGGTCAAGAATAGTGAAAGGGAAAGGAGTTCAGGAGGCATGGGAGTTCCTTAAAAGGGAGATACTGAAGGCACAGTCTAAAACTGTGCCCGTAAGGAGGAAAAATGGATGGCATCTGAAGAAACCAGAATGGTTGACTAAAGAACTCTCAGCTGAGCTAAGTGTTAAGAGAAACATGTACAAGAAATGGAAGAAGGGGGAAACCACCAAAGAAGAATTTAAGCAAGTAGCCAGGAGATGCAGGGAGAAGGTCAGAAAGGCTAAAGCACAGAATGAACTTAGGCTGGCCAAAGACATTAAAAACAATAAAAAGAGCTTTTTTAAATATGCCCGCAGCAAAAGGAAAAAGGAGGAGATGATAGGGTCGCTGCACAGAGAAGATGGCGAATTACTAGCAGGGGGAAGAGAAAAAGACAGAACTACTTAACACCTTCTTTGCCTCAGTTTTTTCCCGGAAGGATACAAGCACTCAACCTAGCAGTTGGGGAGCAGGTGAGGAAGCAGGGGAAATGAGGCACGTAATAGGTAGAGAGGTGGTACAGGAATACCTGGCCACACTGGATGAATTCAGGTGTCCAGGGCCAGATGAATTGCATCCTAGGATATTAAAAGAACTGGAAGAGGTCATTTCAGAACTGCTTGCTATAATCTTTGAGAAATCTTGGAGGACAGGAGAAGTTCCAGCAGACTGGAAGAGGGCAAATGTTGTCCCCATCTTCAAGAAGGGAAAAAAAGAGGACCCAAATAATTATCGCCCAGTCAGCCTGACATCAGTACCCAGAAAGATCCTGGAGCAGATCATTAAGCAGTC
Source organism: Iguana delicatissima (assembly GCA_948472985.1). Lineage (NCBI taxonomy): Eukaryota > Metazoa > Chordata > Lepidosauria > Squamata > Iguanidae > Iguana > Iguana delicatissima. The sequence continues at coordinate 67,236 of CAOKZL010000303.1, read as the reverse complement.
AGTTTCTAATCACTTAGAAAGCAATGCGGTAATCACGAGAAGTCAACATGGATTTCTCAAAAATAAGTCATGCCAGACTAATCTTATCTCTTTTTATGATAGAGTTACTAGCTTGATAGATGAAGGGAATGCTGTGGATATAGCATATCTCGATTTCAGTAAGGCCTTTGACAAAGTTCCCCATGACATTCCTGCAAAGAAGCTAGTAAAATGTGGGCTGAACAGGGCTACTGTTAGTTGGATTTGTAATTGGTTGACCGACCGAACCCAAAGGGCGATCACAAACGGCTGCTTTTCATCCTGGAGAGAAGTGACTAGGGGGGTGCCACAGGGTTCTGTCCTGGGCCCAGTGCTGTTCAATATTTTTATCAACGACTTGGTTGAAGGAATAGAGGGCATGCTCATCAAATCTGCAGATGACACCAAATTGGGAGGGGTTGCTAATACGCCAGAGGACAGGATCAAAATTCAAAATGACCTGGATAGATTGAAGAGCTGGGCCAAGGCTAACAAAATGAAATTCAACAGAGAGAAGTGTAAGGTCCTACACTTAGGTAGAAAAAATGGAATACAGAAATATAGGATGGGGAACACGTGGCTGGATAGCAGTACGTGTGAAAGGGATCTAGGAGTCTTCATAGACCACAAGCTGAACATGAGTCAGCAGTGTGATGCGGCAGCCAAGAAAGCCAATGCAATTCTTGGCTGCATCAATAGGAGTATGGTGTCTAGATCGAGGGAGGTACTGGTACCACTCTACTCTGCTTTTTAGACCTCATCTTGAATACTGTGTCCAGTTCTGGGCACCCCAATTCAAGAAGGATATGGTCAAGCTGGAGCAAATCCAGAGGAGGGCAACCAAAATGGTGAGGGGCCTGGAAGCCATGCCCTATGAGGATAGACTTAGAGAGCTGGATATGTTTAGTCTGCAGAAGAGAAGGTTAAGAAGGGACATGATAGCTATGTTTAAATATTTGAAGGGATGCCATGTAGAGGAGGGAGAGGGCTTGTTTTCTGCTGCTCCAGAGACCAGGACAAGGAGCAATGGGTTCAAGCTGCAGGAAAGGAGATTCCACCTGAACCTCAGGAAGAACTTCCTGATGGTCAGGGCTGTCCAGCAGTGGAATATGTTGCCTCGGAGTGTAGTGGAGTCTCCTTCTTTGGAGGTTTTTAAGCAGAGGCTAGATGGCCATCTGTTGGGAGTGCTTTGAGGGTGTTCCTGCATGGCAGGGGGTTGGACTGGGTGACCCGTGTGGTCTCTTCCAACTCTACATTTCTATGATTCTATGGAAACCTGGGATTTGTAGTTAGCTGAGGCATTAGAGCGCTCTGCCTGAAAATTCTGAATATCCTAAACTGCAAATCACAGGATTTCATAGGGTGGAACCAAGGAAGTTAAATAGGAATCAGGGTCCTATAACTGAGTAGTGTGAAAAGTCCTTAATGTTTGCCTTTGTGCCATTTGTAATAAATATGCTGTAAAGTATGTGTGGACAAGCTCTGGCCCTCCAGATATTGTTCGACTGCAGCTCTCCTTGCCTCTTGTCCTTAGTTATATTGACTAGAGTTGTTGGGAATTATGGTTCAACAGCATTAGAATGATCACAACTTGCTCGTCTCTGCTGTAAAGCCTCACTTGCCTATGATTTTGCAATTCCATTTCTAACTCCTTTAGGTGAAGGCTAAGGTTATGAAACAAAATACAGACAGCCCTCTGCATTTGCGTGTTTCACTTTCATGGATTTGATTATTCACAAATTTCTTCAACCCGTCTCCCACCTCAAGTGCTTCTTTTCTGGGGGAACCTTCTCTCTCATCAGCTCTGATAAGGCCATGTAACCCTTTAAAAACCTGCCTCTGGTCTCCTTCTTCTTCTACCAACCACTGCCAGACCAGCTAAGGATGGCTCAATCACAATTTCTGAGCATCACGAACCCTCTCCTGATGCTCCACACATACTCTGGGAAAGAGCTGGGTGTGAGAGAGGAAATATAGGGCAATCATGCTGACCCGCCCTTCTTCTTTTTCTCCCTGAGCTGATTTAGACCATAGGAGCCCACTCTGCCTACCATGCCTTGGCCCCTTTCCCACAGACACACATACACATTTTGATATTTGCAGTGTTTCCACTTTTCCAGGGGTCCTGTGCCCCTAACCCTGGTGAATGTGGAGGAGCAACTGTACAATCCTACTGAACATATACAGCAGGGTTCTGTTTCTTGCTAGATGAAGCACACCCAGAATCCACTCTCCTAAATCCACTCTCATTCCCCATAGACTAGGCCAATTGTTAATAAAGAGCCTGGTGCTCAATTAGAATAAGTCCTTGAAGTCTCAGTGACATCAGGCTAGGAAAGCTGTTTCATAATGTGGTGGTGAAGCATTGAATTGGAATTTCTGACATTTACTGGAACTGTCTGAAATTATGCCATCATAGTGCATCCCAGAAGTTGCAGATTCCCCTGTTTTCACTGCTGATTCATCAAGAGCCTACACCAGCACTTTCAGAATTTTAGTCCCACTCCCGCAAGCAGCATCCAGATAAATGAAGTTCAGGTTGTTGGGAGAAATATTTCTGTGGGGGCTTCTCCTATTACTTCAGTTGATTTCAGTTACTTCAGTTGACTTCAAGTGCCCAAACTATACCTTATCTGTCTTATTTCACTGAGGTGCACAGACTATAGAGCAGTATTCTTTAAATGTCACTTATAAAGATCTCGTTTGGAGGCATATAGAATTACCATACAAGCAGAAAAATATGATAGAACCTATGTATCATACATTCTGAAACAAGTTCTGAAATGCAGCTAAAAGCTACTAAAAAATGAAGTAATTTCACTTGCCATGTTGGAAGTCATTGCCATATTTCTTGAAGAAGCAGTCTATCAGTAATTAATTAATTAACCCTGTAATTAAGCCCAGTGCCAGCATATGGCATTATCAGTAACTGGCAGAACTGCAGAGATCAGGCTCAGACAAGGAGCTGTCCTCCCCCCTATGCTATTATTTTCCCAGCAAAGACAGATATTCCAGGACTCTAGCACTCAGCCTGTTCCTGCCACCATATTACTTTCTCCAGAATGTGGAGCATTGCATTTGATAGTGGAACAAACAGAGCTGCATAACCCTGGATATTTCTCAGTGCCACTGCTAGGTTACTTTCTCCACCATATTTGTTTTCAGGCTGTCCTCTGGGATGCTGCCCAACTGAAGTATCCTCATGGTAGCAACAATAGTGGCATTTAATAGCACCAACAGTCACATTGGGCATGTCTGGTCTTGCCTGATATTTGCTGCATGTGGTGAGCACTCTTGTTCATTGAAACTAGCAACTAATTTCAGGACAACGCCCATATGTGGTAAGGGAGACCAAGGCCTGCTGGGAAACATTGATGGCACTGAGGATAGGAGAACACACTTTGTCTATGCCCCTTACAAAGCCAGCCCTGCTTTCAATAGCCCCATGCTGATTCAATGGGAAGGAAAATGAAGCTATCACACATCTTCCACCTGTTCTGATTTGAGAGGGACAGTCTCAATTAATCCACTGTGACTGTTTCAGCTGCTTTTAAAATGTCCAGTATCTCTCTCCTCCTCCTTATTTCAATTTCAATTAGTATAAACTGGATTTAGAATGCAAAAGTAGCTTACACTCAAGACAGCAGTGAGAAGAGGACAGGAAATGTTGGAATCATGTCCTTCCCCATAGGTTTGACAAAAGCAATTGGCTGCATCGAAGCTTGTGTGTTCATCTTCATTGATAACTCACTATCTAAACTACACGTCAATGTTGCTTGGCCACACATGATCCAAATTTCACCTAGACTTTTTCACCTCCATGAAGTCTGAAAAGGGGAAAGCCAGAGGGCAGCAACAACTTCTCACTGGCTTCTTTCTTCCACTACGTGCTGCCAACAACTGGCCTGGATGTGAAGAGAACTCTTGCTCGCAGGCCATTTCTGCACTATACAGTTACAGTGCTATTATTCCACTTTCAACATCTTCTGGAATTCTGGGGTTTGTCTTTACTGTGGCCAAAGAGCTCTCTTGGTGAGAATTCTAAATGCCCCTCATTAAACTGCAAACCCAGGGATTCCATAGGATGTTGAAAGTGGAATAATAGCACTATAATTGCATAGTGCGGAAATAGCCTCAATGCCTGCTACTTGTGATGCTCATGCCTTTGCGATTATTCAGCAGGAACTGGAACCAACAGCAATAGGAGATAATGTGATCTACAACTGTGTCCTCCTTATCCACACCATCTAGTGTAACACATACATCCTGCAAATCCAGTTCTTATTTCATATCTCAATATCTTCTTGCAGAACATGTATAACAGTTGCCTGAAATGAGATGAGTATATCACATGAACTGATAATTCTACTCCCTCTCCAACTCTAACACAGCATGGATCAGATCACATTATTCCTCAACCTCTCATTTGGATGGTTGCAGCCTTGTCCTCCCTCAGTTGCCTGGCTGTTAAGTACCTCTTAATGTTACCAAACTGGAGAAAGAGAAGTTGGTAGTATATATTTTAATCTGGTTTTAATTTTTTTGATTCTTTAATTTGTTATAACTTTCTGTATCTTGTGGATTTTAATTATACTTTTTTCAATTTATTGTAAGCTGCTTAGGCTCCATAATAATTAATAACAACAACCGGTAGTGACAGCAAAGATGATAGAGGAAGGAAAGCCAAGACCCAAGACTGACAGACTAGAGTCCAGTTTTCTGGAAGTTACTTTATCCTCCTTTCACCTACCAAGTCAAAGCCTGAAGAATGCCCTGTGAATTCTCTTTCTGACAGTATGTCCATGTATGTAAGTCTCTGAAGATGAAATAGCATACTGACTTGCCCTCACAGCCAGTCTAAAAAAGACAGCAGAGGTTATAGCACTGATCCCATGTCGAGTTAGTGCCTAGGTCCATCGAGATCAATCGATTTAAAGTGCGGAAGAGCTCATTCAAGATAGTTTGTTGCCGGAACCAAAGAACAAGATACTGTACTATTTTACTTTACTTTTACTTTACTTTTTAAAACTGTGTTTTAATATTTTTAATTGTATGTTTTAAATTGTTTTGAAGATTTTGATATTTTAATTCCATTTTCATGTTGATGTTTCATATGGTTTAACTATATTGGATTTGCTTTAATTTGGTAGGCACCTCAGTTCCTAATTTTGGGGGAAAGGTGGGGTGTAGATAAACCTAGTAATATTAATAATTAGAATGAGGCAACCACTACAGGTGGTGGAACTGAACAGCAGAAATGGCAAGCTGATGTGGCTGTAAACTGATGGCTTGGCCCAGTGTGTGGGGAAACCCTAAGGCAGGGCTTTGCTTATCAGTTAGTTCAGAAAGAGAGAGAAAGCTGGAGAAGAGAGCAGCTGCGATAGCTGGGAATAAGGATTAACCCTTGCCATCTTGAATTACATAGCAAGATTTTAAATTATGTATTTAACAGGCCATAAAGGCTAAAAATTCCTTTTCGCCAAATTTCTCTGATATATTTGTATTTATTTTGTATTTTTATTTATGGCTTTAGATTTAGATCCAAGGTTGCATACTATTGACCAGTATATGTAGAAGAATTCTACAAGTAAGTCTTGTACTGGCACTTCATTGGATGCATGGAACTGTGTGGGATTTGATGTGTTCAATTTATTACAGAATGCATTGTATAGTGGCTGGTTTAATAATGGAATTAAAATTGCAAATTGTTCACATGATTGTGATTCTGCTTTACAGTGTTCATTTCTAATCGGCCACAGAACCCAAGGAAGAGATGTGTCTCTACCACTCTATCTGTAGACAAGGTCTTGTCCTGCTGTATTTTGTCTAGTTTGTCTATGGAAGAGTCACTTGGGTGAATCACTTGTGCAAACAGTGAAAGAAAAACTTCTGGAGAATTTTTCCAAAAATATAATTGCTCCCCTAGAGAAGAACAATAATTTCTCAAGTTAAGAGGCTTTTGTCCTCCTTTAACTCATGCTACTTTGATCTAAATTTGACAAAGGATGAATATATTGCAGTTGCAACAGTTTCTGCCTGTTAGATTTTTAAACATAATAACCTATGGGTCAAAAATCTTCTCTGAGACATGTGATATACTGAATATGGAAAATGTTTGGGGAAACCAAAGCATTTCTTATGGGTGTGGCTTTCCAAACTTTTAGTGCATACTTGATTCTGAGGCCCTTTCTGCATGAGGTTGTTAACGCAAGCCAATGCGTCTTGCCACAGAGGTCTTCTGCATGTTGGGGAGGACTAGGTTCAGTTTATTTACCTTCGTTCCGCACGTAATTCCAACTAAATGCACCCACATGTGGTGGTAAAGCGTGCTATTTGAAAACCGGAAGAAATTGGTTTTCCAGTTTTCCAGATCGATCCGATTCGTACTTTCACAGTGGTGCAGACACATACATTCACACCAATGTGAATTGATGGTAAGGCGAGGGCTCATGGGAGGGGCCAGGGGTTGCATGGACTTACGCACGTACGCAATGACATACTAAACCATACAAAAAAAGGGGGGGCCAATCACAGCTGACAGGGCAGGGTGAGGGGAGTAGCAGGAGTGGCCACGGCGGAGGCAGTGTGGATTCATGAACTCGCACTCCTCCGAATCAGAATGGAACATACACAGTAGCTGTGCGGAAGGAAATGAGGTAAAGTCCACCTTGTTTCGAGCCCAGAAAATCCGGTAAGATTTGGCACAAACCGATTCGCCAGCCTCGTGCAGAAAGGGCCTGAGTTCAGTCAGACACGAATGTAAGACCTATGGTATGACAGCATCCAAAATAATCCTAAATGTGCTTCCTCAAAAATAAGTTTCAGTGTATTCAATGTGCTCCTACCAGGACTGGCTCTACCCTTGGACAGAATAGGGAAATACCCCAGGAGGCAAAGAGAGGAGAAGCAATAGCATGCTTTCAATGTTTCTTCTCAGTGCCTTCAGGCATTTAGCTTTATTTATTTACTTAATTCTTTATATAATATCCTACCAGAGGACAGAGCTGTATGTGTCACAAAGCAGGTCTCGGTCTGCTGCCTCAAGGGGCAGGGTGGAGGATGCTATACCATTGCCACTGTTGAAGCAAGATTCAGCTGGCAATCCAATGACTTTCTATAGATGAAATGGACAAGAGCATCATCTTGCCTCTTGCCCCAGGTGTCAAAGTCAGAGACCTGGGCAGCAAGCCAGCCCGGAGAAGAGAGTGGGAGAGCCAGCAAAGTCCAGCGGGGAGGAAACAAGCAAGCACTTACTCAAGGAAGTTCATTTACCAGAGTGCCAAGCGAAGCCATAGTCAGAGTTCTAAAGCCAAGGGTCAAGAGTCCAGAGATCAATTCAAGGTATCAGGAACCAGGTGCTGGGAGAAAGGTACAGGCAACAGGAGGGCTTGTAAGAAGTTTGCCACAAGCAAAGGGAAGCTTCCAGGCAGGCAGTTATATAGCCCCAGGCACAGGTGTGTCCGGTCACCGCTTCTTAAACTTAGCCAAGGAAGCCTCCCTTTGCACAGCCCTCTGGAGTCTCCGCCTTGATTGGGGGCTTATTGAACCAGGCTCCAGAGCCTCTTCAGAATTGGATCCCTGTTGCTTCAAAGAAGCAGGCACAGAATTGGATCCCTGTTGCTCTAAAGGAACAGGCAGAAGGACATCTGTGCCTGTTCTCATCTCATCTCCAGCCAGAGCCACAGGGACCAACAGCCGCTGCTCGTCATCTCCACCCTGAGCCACAGGGACCATGTCATCAGCAGCTCTGACAGGGGCTTCAGTTATCACACCAGGCAGCAGAATGCCTTGAGCACCAAGCCTGATGCTATTAGAGTTGCCAGCCTGAACACTGGAGAAGGTACATATACTTTTAATGGTTATGTAAAAGTGGGACTTTTAGCTGGTGTTTGTTATGCAACCCAATAACAAGCAACACCTGCTGAAATGTCCTCTTCCACACAATCATTACAAATACAGAAGCCCTCTCCAGTTTTCACTCTGGCAACCCTAATCACAACCTAAGCACATGAACTGAGAAATCCACATTTCAGATCTCATCTCATTCATATACTCAGCAGGTGGTTCAGGCATGATACTTGTAGTTAAGCTTACCACATTCCTTATTATTCCTATGGACGTTGCTTCTTGTTCACTTCCTGATTTAAAAAAAAACTGTAAAGTGGGCTGAGGGAAGCAAAAATGTGTTGAAAATGCCGCCACCCTCTACAGGGCATTTTGGGCATTCATGAGCATTTTTTTAAAAAATCAACAAAAATAGTCCTAGCATTTTGCCTAACCCCCATCCAGTCTAAGGAAATGAAGTGGTTAAATGAATTCTACTTCCTCCAACTGGGAAAGAGTAAGGGTCATTGGAAAGTCTTCAGTAATGAAACTGGTTTCTAGTTCTTTGCACAGGTTCAAACAAAAAGTATTTCCTGCTGTCGGTGGACAGGCAAAAGAACCTCTCAGGATCCTAAGATATTCTTGGGTCTTCCAAGCAGGTTCTCACATCTCTCTTTGAATGTGCTGGTATATATGATAGCAATCCTACCAGTTTATACAATGTTATGTTTCAGTGCATACCTCTCTCCCTTGATAATGTTTACATTGTTTTGGAAGGACTGGAAAATAGTGTGTACTGCAGAACTAATATCCATCCATGGAGGAAAACATTATCCTCTTTAAATACTGTCTAAATAAACATTTACAGTGAGGAGAGAAATACTACCTTCAGTAATCCATGCCTTAAAACCTCCAACAGCATATTTACACGATTCAGATGTCGGCAGTTAAAAAAAGTCCTTTTTTTTGCTTTTCATATAGCTTATTACTTTTGACTGTGTCTTCAAGATTAGTCTAAAAATGGGGTTTTAATTGCAGATACTTTAGCAAATTATTTTACTTTCCACCCAAGCTTCCACTTCCATTGTGTATAGGATAAGTTGAAATGCACTGCACTAAACTGGCACTCTCCTTTGGGGATCTGGTGTCAATTTCACTGAAGTAAGCCTAGACTTGCAGGTACTTTGAGGTGAAAGCTCTCTTAAAGATGCCTTTCACCTTTGCAAGACATGCTCTAAAATACTGCAGTCTACAAATTATTTAAACTAATCTTAAGGTATTTCCATCCAATTATTGACCATGAAAGATGGTTTAAACGTGTGGCTGCTTGCTTTAAAATCTGACTGCAAAATAATCCAGTACAGCTGTACTTTTCCTCATGGTGAGTGGAGTGAATGGAAGCCTCCCATTAACTCATAGCTAGGGAAACCCTTAGAGTATCTCTTCCAATGACCGTGACAAATGGCAAATATGTAGGTTCCCTGGTGAGTTCAGTAATAATAACTCTAAAACTCTCTTATAGTGAAGAAGCACAGATAGTATACTAGCAGCAATAAAGCAATGAACTTCAGACTACCACTTCAGCAAATCTGCAGTAAAATAGTCTGTTTCATGTAGGAGAGTAACTATACTGCAGCTACCAGGTCTTTAGGAAGTTTTTTTTTTCATTCAAGAAAAAAAAAACTTTACTTCAACAGCCAAGGGAAGAAATAGGAATGATTGCTAATTCACAAAGGCCAATGATGACTGCACAACAGAGTGTATGCATTTTGCCTGCCAGGCCAGTCATTGGTTACTGCCAGTTGGTGTAGGCCAAAGGTAAGCAACTAGCCACCATGCAGATGTTTATATTAGAACTCCCATTTTATTTTTACCTACCTATTTAATTTATATCCCACTTTTCTCCCTACGGGCCCAAAGCAATTTCAACTGTACATTAAAATAGTATAGCTGTACATTAAAGTATTATTTCAAAAGTAGTAAACAACAAACCACTTAAAAACATTAACTTATAACAGTTAAAAACACATTAACCCCTCTTACACACAAAAAGTCTTACACACCTATTGCACTATTCCATCCACTTCAAGGCTGAAGAGCTGTTTAAATAAGAAGATCTTTGCTCACTGGCGAAAACAGAGCAGATAGGGGACTATCTCTGAGGCTTCTTTATTGGTTTGGATGGATTGGAGTTTTGGTCCAACACATATGAAGAACACCTGTGAACAATACTGAACAATATTGAGCAACAATCTGACTCAATGTAAGATAGAGTACTACTGCTAATATTCATTTCTTAATAAGATAAAGGCCCCAGATTACTAGATGCCATATTAAACTATTTTCCTTATGATCTGTTTTCTTTGATGCATTCATCAGCCAATAAACAACAACAGAAAAGACTGTTCCATGTCTTTGTGGTAAAATATACAGGAACTATAAAAGATGTTCCCCGTGGAAGGCTGATTCTCAAGATATATAATACTTGAATATGCACTATAGTGTCCGGTATCAACTGCGCTCTAAATGCCCTGAGCCAGCCTTCCTCAGAGTTTTCTTTAGCTCTGCCAGTCTGCAACTCCCACCACCCCTAGTCATATCCCATTGTCCTCAGGTATTTCTTTGATCAAAAGCCATGTTGGTCATAAATGATGGGAGATGGATTTATTTATTTATTCAACTAATATCCTGCCTTTCTTTCCAGCATAGATGTAGTCAATCACATTTGGAAGGTACCAGTATGAAGAAGACTGCACTAAGACAAATCAATTAAGAAATTTCCAGTGTGGACCTTTATCAATGAACTAATACTGGGCCTGGCAATCAAGCGAAGAATCATTTTCCAGTATGGCAGAACGTGAATTCTTATTTCATTTTGGGCTAGCTCAATCCAGGGCTGTCCAGATGTGATGATAAGTTATGACTTAGTGTGATCTGAAGGAATCTGAATAAACCTCAAGCCATATAGTCTCCCCTCCTCTGTTACTGCATTTTGTTTCTACATAATGTTGCAGGCAATCTTATAACTGGGTTTTCTGGGGCTGAGTGTGTGTGACATGCCCAAGGTCACCCAGTGAGTTTACATTGCTGAACGAGCATTTAAACCATCCTGTTACGTTACCTGGATCTGCAGGGCTGTGATTCATTTAAATTATGCCAAAAAAAGATGGAATCGGAAGATGATTTATATCTTGCCTTGTTCACTGACCACTAACCACTCTTTAAATTAACAAGAGAAATTAAGAATAACGACGAGTTCTGATTAATTTAATACTAAGAGTGGATACATCTGATCTTTTTGCAGTTACATCGGGGGGGGAGAGGACAGCACATGAACCTGAGACTGCAGCAGGCTTGTGCATTTGAACTATAGTTCAGTGGTGCAACTGAATCAGTACCCACGCCATTTCTGCACTACACTCTTATAGCGCAATTATTCCACTTTCAACATCCTATGGAATCCTGGGGTTTGCAGTTTAGGGAGGGGCCAGCCAGCCCCTCCCTAAACTGCAAACCCCAGGATTCCATAGGATGTTGAAAGCGGAATAATCGTGTAGTGCAGAAATACAGTGTAGTGCAGAAATGGTGCCAGACTCAGATGGAGTCTGCTAGCAGTGTCTAACTGCATATGTGAAAACCATATCCAGCACTTCAGGTGTGTCAGGTATACAGCCTCAAAGTTATTCATGAGAACCCAGCAACTGTGCTAGCTTCATTATCATTGATTAAAGAGTTAAATTGGAAAGAAGCAGTGGAATATAATTGATAGAAATGGTTCATCACAGGTTATATTAGAGGCGACTGTGGTTACCCTGAAGTAAGGGAAAGACTGATTATAGTCAGTTTTACCTTTATTGTAAGGCATTTCTATGCTGTTGGTAGACTTAAAAAATATGATCATTTGCTATTTAGTGCAAGAATCCTCCCACTCCCATCACACAGTCTAGTAAAGGTATCAAGGCCTTGTAAAGAAAGCAACAACAAATGGCCACCATGGGCTGCCCATAAAAAATGCCAACTTTCTCTTTCACCTTTTTTTCCTGTTAAGTCATAAGCACCATAAAGTATAAAACGAGCAAAAAAACCCACCATGTCTGTCTCATAACAAGAGATACTAGGCTAACATATTTCCAGTGCTTGTCTTGTTTTTTCAAATTCTCCAAGCACAACAGCCCACAAATTCCCTTGGCAGCTTATTCCTCTGCTGAAATGCTTTTATACTTAGAAAATTCTTCCTAGAACTTAAATTCACAATACTTTCTTGTAATACATAAGGTTGTGTTCACATCTTCTCACTGAAAACATCCTCCTGTTTTATGGAAAATAAAATCAATTTTAAGGATGACTTTTCTCCAGTTTACATTGCTACAGTCAGTGTACACAATCATTATGAAAATATTCAGCAGCAAAGGCCTGCCAAGAGTGTCAAACAGCTGATGTCCACTACCATATCTGCAATTTAGGTAAAGGAAGTGAGAAATCCATGCATTGTAGCTCAGAAAGAGGAGCTGCAACAATGTCAGATCTTGCTTATATTCACAGTAGACTGAAAACTTTCATTACTTACAAACATAGGCCCTTTTCACATGGCATTTCATGTGCAAAAAGGGCCTCCAGAGCATTGTGCGATTGCGAGGAGCGTTTCAGACAACGTCCTCGCAATCATGCGATGCTGCCAGGGCCAGCAGGTGCTGATTGTGCACTATATCATTTTCGGCTTTTAGCCGAAAATCGTGCGCAATCACGCATCACTCTGGGGCCCCATGCACACTTACACACTGTGGAGCTCCAGAGCTATGGCCCTCGGCTTCCTCCCCCAGCGCAGCCTGGGAAAATACCCGGCTGTGCTGCAGAAGGAAGAGGTGGAGCCCTCATGCTGCCTGCTGGCTGGCAGGCAACTCCTGCGGAGTTGAAGCAGCGGGAATTTGAGAGCCTCACGGAAAAGGTTGCTCGTGTGATTCCCATGCAACCACACCGGACAGAGGTAAGGTGCATAAAAGGCCATAGTGTCCTCTAACAATTTGTCTCTTCAGGCAGAGGGTAGACAATTTTGTAGAGCCTTAAGAAAATCACTCCTTTTTACTGGTGGGGTACATGTGCACCTTCCAGTCACCTGTCAACTTATGGTAACCCCATGAATTTCATAGGGTTTTTTTAGGCAAGGAATACTCAGATGTGTTTTTGCCATTTCTTTCCTCTGAAATATAGCCTACAGTACATTGTATTCATTAGTGGTCTCCCATCCAAATACTAACCAGGGCTCACCTGCTTATTTTCCAAGGTCAGACAGGATCTTGCACCTTTACAGTGTTTAGGCAATGCTAGACCTTTTAAAAATGTAGCCACAGATCTAAAGCATACATATTAACAACTAGTATTTAAGGCAAGATCATCTGAAGGGAGAAAAAGAAAAATTAAAAAGGGAATATAGGGCGAAAAATCCCCACAAACCAAGAACATTGGCTTGATGCTGGGCCAAAAAACAACAACAACAACCTAAGGGATGTCCTTCTTTTAGCTGATATTAATTAGAAGCCCAGGGAAGGTTCTCCTTGTTACGCACACATATGTCTTTTCCTCACATTTTCATAAATTATTAGAAAGCTGTGATGTCAATGTTCTAGGAAGAGCCAAGAATAGGTAAATATAAATTAGCTAAGGGAATTAAAACACCTCATGAAAGTGACTCTCGGTGCATATAAAACAGCATTTGAAAAAGCCCCTGGCACCTAGAAGCAGTGCCTCAGAATGCTAGCAAAGGACTGAATTTCAAATATTTCTCTTTTTTCTCCTTTTTGGTTTAATACGCTTGCTAGTCCATCTGCTATTTCTATTACAGAAGAAGAAGTTGCATGACTGATAAGATGCTTATAAAAATCAAGAACTAAATTTGATGGTGGTGGTGGTGTTAAGTTGTTAGAACTGACAGTTTAGATCTAGAGACAGAGAAAGATTCAAAACAAGGCTCCATTAAGATTAACAGCCAAGTAGTGTTGACTGCTAGACAAACATGAAGGATCTAAAGAGCTGCTGACAATCCAATCGGCCCTCTATAGCATTTCATCCACAGGGCCTATATTCTTTCTCAGTTTCCCTTCCTGTAATTGTCACTGAGTGGTTTGTGACATTTTGTACTTTCTGAAAATGACATTTCAGTTTGTATGAGGCTTTGGTTTGTCATTTAATCTTTCCTGCATTGTGCACAAATCAATAAGGTTTAATGCACAGATGGAGATCACTAAAATAGTACAGAGTTCAGATGTTCATTACACCATCTAAATAGAATCCCTGGCACTTAGTCGACAGCATATGAAATATTACAGTCTCCAAAATGTTTTTAAGTCACCAGCTGCATCACTAAAATCTTCTAATAGAAATACTGGATGTGTAAGGTCCTGCTTTGGGGGTCCCCAATATCAGTATGGTTTGGACGGGCACCATATTTAATTGGCATGATGTTGGGTTGACAACTGTATTAATTGGCTCTGATATCAAAATCAGACCTGAAAGGTGACAGAGAGGTCAAACTAAGGGAGGGAAGGAATTTGACTGTAAATGTGAGAAAGGATAGGTCAACTCAAAACTTTCTCCAGGTAAGACTGAGTCATTTGTCACTTCCCGTGGATAATAGGCTTAAACAGAAGCTGGAATTTTACAGGGAGCCCAACTGTGAGAAGCCCACCAGGACACTGATTGACAGATATCCATCTCTTGTACACCTGAACTCCTTCCTCTTTCCTCATAGCACCCACAATAGACAGCTATTACAACACCCATCATGTCTTTGTCAATCAAGCACTAAGCCCATCAACAGGCAAAAGACCCACTGTCCACAACAGGTTCCCTTTGTCTTGCATCTGGAACCTTCACAGCCACAAGCCATTTCCAGAGTACAAATACCCCTGATTTCAGGATGCCCAGTGCAGTCTCTCAAAGTTCTATCTGTCACTCTATCTATCTGCCTCCTGAATGACGACTGTCCTTAGGTCATACCTAAGCCAAAACAAATTTCTGCTCTTCATTACTCTTCTGGATTGGTAATTATAAATCCTCCCAAACCCCTCCGCCTCTCTATACATAATTTTTTTCCCTCCCTTTCTCCTTCAGTTAGCTCTTGTGTGAATGTCTGACTGTTTGTATTTTGTGTGCATGCATGAGTGAATTCCCCTCAATAAAACACATTTTTAGCTTACTTTTTGAATCTTTGGCTGGTTCTTTTCCTGCGTGTGCCCATAAACATTGGTAGAAAAGGTCTCACTAAGTTGCCCCCCTCTCTCAAGCCTCCTCTGGCATCACGGGGTGGCCCCTGTGGCGTGTACATTTTGGGGTAACAGATGCCCTGCAGTCTTTGAAATACAGAGCTGCCTTTCCATGTGTAGATATCTAAAATATTATGTCCAGAAATCAACCATTGAGCTGTTATGCCAGAAAAAATGTCTGTGAATATCTAGTTCTATTTGGGTTTTTTGTCTTCATAATTTACCTGCCTTTCTTAGATTGCTTTTTTGGTGGCATACTAGGGAAGAAAATTCTTCACAGAGACAGAGATGAAGTACAAAATCTTTGCTGAAGAGTCACATTATTATGTAACACAGAGTAATACAAGATGAGAATTAGACCTTGGATCTAAGTTAACAACCACAGCATATCTCTAACATATTTTCAACATCCCCTCTGAGCTAAATATGTATCTCTGCATCCAATTATCTGATTCAGAAAAACTGTGAAACAAAACAGAGAACTCCTAATATTTTTTTTTCTTCATCTTTCTAACAGTAAGGTAAGCAGCTGTGTGCTGAATACTTAAGAAGTAAAATAGGGACACCCACAAACAAAATGGAAGTGTTTGCGTATTGGATGCAACCCTACAGTATGCAGAAGTATAAGACATCCAATAATGACTCTCTGAAAGGAAGTTAACATCTACTCTTCAATGGTTTGGTGATGAACACAACTTCACTCTCCTCCTTGACAATCTCTGTACTCTGCTCAGATATCTTGCATGGGAGAACAGAGCATTGTTACCACACCTTACACACACACCCATTGCACTGGATAGCAAAATTGACAAGAAGTATAATTTTTCCTGCAAAACTGGACACTTACGGCTCAGGAACATGAGGCAGCAGGACACTGGCTGTACGCGTGTGGTAGGTCAGGATGACCGCAGCCTGCCCAGGTCATAAATTCAAGAGGATTAGATGGAAATCCCTGATATTAATAGGTTTGGGATAATCCTCTCATTGACCTGACCTCCAAAAACTGCCCAGGTAGAGCAGGAAAGCACCCCTTCTGTGTGCATTTCCTACAGAAACTTTCCCTATTCACTTCACCTGACCAAGACATTAAGAGGCTGTCAGGACTCCCACTGATGTTTTGTCATCTACAGTTAAGATAATCATCCTATTCCAGACCCTTTTGTTTGCTCTGCGAGAAGCAAACAGTGTCTGTTAACTCACACCTCTTCTGAGTGGGAAATAGAGTAGAAAAATCCCAGCTCCAGACCAGGTAATTTGCTAGCACTTTGGGCATCATGCTGCACCCAAGATTCCCATTCCTCCTTGCTACCTTCAAACTCTTCTTTGAGGCACTCCTTTCCAATCTTCTGCTTCAGGACCAGTAAATATTACCCCTTCTACTCAAAATCTCTCTCTACCCAACCTTTCTTGCTTTTTCCTTTAATAGCCTTGTACCATTCATGAAATTGCTTGAAAATATCCCTTTTAACTTTTAACTAGAGTTATCTCTACAGTTAGTACTGGCATACACAGTTGAAAAGATTTTACCTTTACCCTCCTCTCACAGGCCTCCTTTGAGCTAATAATTGCCCCAAATTATAAGGAGACACTGGCACTCAAGTTCCCCCACCTTTTAGGGTATCAGTATATACTAGGTTTTTTAAAAGAAATCTTAAATCACCACAACAAAGAAGTAGGTTGTCATTTCTTATCCATTTTCTTGAGACAGAATGCCAAGGTCTTTTTAGTCTTCAGCTGTAAGAAGCAAGAAGAACTGCAGTTCTGTGATAGAAGATTCTTCCAGAATCTTCCATAGAGAGTTGGTAAAAGATTTCTGCATCGGAGTAGGAGTGAAGAAGAGAGGAAAAGACACAGATACTGAAGAGTGTATGGATACAGAAAGGGGGGAAAGACGACAGAGAGTGCATAGTGGGAACATAATGCAATATGTTATTGTGGACCTTAATTTTCTTCATGAAATTATAGTACAAAATTTCTCAGAAAATTTATCATGGCTTTGTCTCACCATTGTAGAGATTGATGTAAAATATTAAGATCTTATGTTATTTGTTAGAAGATTTTTTTTAAAAAAAAATCCAAGCCTTTTGAAAGTAGATACTGGACATATGACTAAGATCCTGAGCTATGACATGTCAGCTTTGGCCATTTCTGCACTAGACTGTTATAGAGCTATGATTCCACTTTCAACATCGTATGGAATCCTGAGGTTTGCAGTTTCAGGATAGGCGAGCCAGTTCCTCTCGAAACTGCAAACCCCAGGATTCCATATGATGTTGAATCATAGCGCTATAACAGTCTAGTGAGGAAATGGCCTTTGAAACAGAACAGCATCAGAGTTGTTGGCTTGAGGTGTTCTGCTGGCTGAAGCAAAGGATAAGATGGTATCCCCTGCCCCAACCATTCCACATACAAAAGTGAACTGGCAGTTGAATTTAACACTGTTGATAAGACAGTGTTTTTCACTGCTTGTAAGGACAGGAGTTTTATTTAAAGGACATAGGACCGACTGTGTGGCTTAAACAGCTGTATCTCCAACAAAGGATGAGAGCTAGAAAGTTGCTGTTGCTATCCACTCCCCAGGATTTGCCACCAGATGTGGTTGCCTCATTCTACCTAACAGTAAAGCCAATACTAACAGCGAGGCCCACTCTGACCAGTATATGTAGGTCAATCAGTTGCTCTGAATAAGGTTGCTCTGAAAGAAGCTTTCCCCAAGTCTGCTGTTTCCCATTTGTGGCACAGTCCAGACTGGATTGTATATTCTATCTATAGTTAACAGATGGAAATGTGTTTTTTCTTTTTGATAAAGAGTAAGGGCAGGAGTGGAACTACTTAGCTTTTTGGCCCTTTTTATGAATTTCTTAAAAGCTTAAAAAATGCAGAGCAGAGAGAAATTGGAAACAGTGTGCATTTTTTCTGTGCAATTTAACCATAACAAGGAAAGTGACTTGTATTTCATAGTCACAGTTGGTAATGGGCCATTTTGCTTAGAAGTTGACTCATGTTTCCTATCAGGTGGTGAGAATAAATAGCATTTCAGAGCAAAACAATTTTGCACTTACAATAGCCAAAACACCTTTTCCAATCAAGGCAGAATGTTTGCACATCTGAGAAGACAGATTATCACCTTGCATTCACTTCTATTTCAAGATCTTTCTGACACCTTTTGCCAAAGAACCAGCAAGACAGACTGTTAATAGTTTACTTTTTCCATTGCTTCTAATTCCAGGACCTTTATACTTCTACACAATGCAGTCATAAAATTGGAGCAGGTCCAGTCCCTCATCTGTTTTTCTGTGGAATTAGCAAACTGATTAAATGTGGAATAAATGGGAACACTTTCAGACGTCTCCATAATTGGTTGGAAAACTGTGCTCAAAGAGTCATCATCAATGACTGCACTTCAAACTAGAAGGAAGTCTCAAGTACAATGTTCAGGATTCTGTCACAGAACCTTAATAATTAACCAATATTTTTATTAATGACTTAGATGATAGAGTGAAGGGAATCCTTATCAAGTTTGCAGATGACACAGAACTGGCTGGGGCAGCTAACACATTGGAAAATAGGAACAGAAATCAAAAGGAACTTGATAAACCAGAGAATTGGATAGAAATTAATAAAATGAAATTCAATGAAGACAAATGTAAAATTGTACATTTAGGCCACAAAAACCAAATACACAAGTATAAGATGGGGGATACATGGCTCAGCAGTATCACTGTGAAAAGGGGCCTTGGGATGATTGTTGGTCATAAGCTGAACGTGAGCCAACAGTATGAAAAGGAGAGCCAGCAGCTGTTAAAAAAAAAAAGGTGAATGCTATTTTAGAAGCACAGTTTCCAAGTGGAGAGAAACAATAGTCCCACTGTATTCTGTGTTGGTCAGGCTTCAGTTCCGGGCACCTCATTTTAAGAAGGATAAATTAGAGTAGGTTCAGAGAAAGGCATCAAGGAAGACAAGAACTATGAGAAACAAAACATATGAGAAGATGGGCATGTTCCACTAGGTGAACAGAGGAGTAAGAGTGACAAGATTGCACTCTTTAAATACCTCACTGGCTGTCACAGAGAAGAGGGGAAGACCTGTTCTCTCCTGCCCTAGAGGGCAGGACCATGTATAATGGTTTTATGTTACAAAAGAGTAAATTGCAATTGAACATTAGAAGGAACTACTTGACAGTAAGAGCAGTTTGGCAATGGAACCAATTGCCTAGAGATGTGGTGGGGTTTCCTTCTGTGGAAATCTTCAAAAAAGAGTCTGGACAGCTACCTACTGGGGATGCTTTAGCTAGTGATCCTGCAATGACAAGGAAGTTGGACTCAGTGGCCCATGAGGCCCCTTACAACTCTATGATTCTAAGATAATATGTTCCTTCCAAATTAATATATCTATTCTATTATTACTTATGACAGGATGGAAATCATATGGCCTGGAGAGCAAAATAAATAAAAATATACAAATAATCTGGCAATTTCTAGTTTTGTGCTTGTCCGGAGGCCTCACAAACACGTGGAGAAGGGTGGTAGAATAAGGCCAAATTATGATATCAAAATGATATCAGGTGCTATCGCCAAATAGGCCTAAACTGCAGTAACACAAGCAGGTATATAGTATTTTGCGCTTGTCTTGACAGCAGTCTGACTGAAAGAAATTAAACAGATAAATCTTTTCATAGAAGGGGAAAATGATGAGAAAAGTTTCATTTGTTTAATTTCTTTGTGTTCACTCATATTACCTGAGCAATGCAATATAAATATTAAATTATTAAGTTAAATATTCAGTTCATTACTGTAAGGGGATGGTAGGTGAAATGCTAATGTTGCAGCCCTCACCCTCTCTGTTCTCCATCTCAACCTTTCCCCTCTCCACTAATTTTTGTTCAGTTTGCCTCCTTGTTCCACAGAGCCAACTCAATACATTTTGCTGCCTGATACAGGTGTCCTATCTTTGGTCAAAGTTGCATCAATATTATTACTGATTTATTGATTATGGCTAGCATCCCGTCTTGCAGTTACAGATTTATTAGTAATATATATTTATGATTGTGGCACTATTGCCATGATCCTAAATACTCTGGCATACCTATCTTAACAGCCAGAAGCAACACTGAGTGATGAAGGTCAGTTCAACTGGTCATCAGGATGAAAGAAAATGACATTTCCAGTCCTCCCTCACCAGCAAGTGAGGCTACAACAATCAGAAAGGAGGACCCTTTGGCATTTCCTCATCACAACCTTGCTCGCTGGTGGGAAAGGGCTGGAAACATCCTTCTCCTCTTGCCCGGTCATTGACTGAACAGCCTCCATCACTTGAGGTGACTGCTGGAAGTTGAGGTAGATTTGGGGGTCAGTGGACCTGGATATGTTATTTAGTTACCTATTCCTAACTTATTAGGCAATATAGCATATTGGTATATATTTTCTATCTCACTGGTCTTCAAATATGCTCTAGGTAGTGAGGACATGCATTTTTCTCTCTCTCATTGCAGCCATTTCCGCACTACACTGTTATAGTGCTATTATTCCATTTTCAACATCCTGTGGAATTCTGGATTTGTAGTTTACTAAAGCCAAAGAGCATTCTGGCTGAGAACTCTAAATGCCCCTGCCTAAACTGAAAACCCCAGGATTCCATAGGATGTTGAAAATGGAATAATAACACTATAACAGTGTAGTACAGAAATGGCCTGTGTTTCCTTAGTAACAGCTGTTGAGCTGATGGGTGAGTGGCCCAAGGTAATCCATTAATCATTATGTGGAGATCTGAAACAAACTTTCTCCAGTTCTAATAAAACATACTTACCACTATATTACAGTGGACCCCACATTCCTTTTTTTAAAAAAAAAAAGTGTAAAGTTTAGGATTACTACACACACTTCATTTTCCTTCTTGGGTACTCTTATCTCTTGGTAATGACAGCTCAAATTCTAGAAATGGAGTATGCAAGACTTCTCCGCTGAGGGTTATGCTTGTACAGATGAAAGACTCTGCCAAAATCTGAGTGCTTCAGTCAGTCCAGGTTTCAGCAAAATTGCTGTTTTAGCCTCTAATATACAACTGAGACCTTAATCAGCATTCCCACCTCAACAGTGGCCTCCCAGGAGTATTGAATCCAGGTGCCCACCAAATTGCCTCATTAACTCCAGTTCTTCACCATTCTTTTGTTGAGGGTCAATGCCAATAAGCATTACAATGGGATTATTGTTTTACGCTCTGTGTGAAAGAAATGCTTAGCAGGAAGAGATATGATTAATCTAGCAAAAATCAGTTTATGAAATGATCGCAAATTGAAATTATTTGGAACGGTGCTGGAGTTTGAAAATTAATATCATATAGTAAATGGAATGAAAACAAGACATATGCCAAAAGATCCCCTTTCTCTGTCTACAGAAGATTAACACAAACCCCACTGCCTATTTCTTGACAACTTTTGCAATATTTGTGATACTGATTCATTGAATATAACCCTTGCAGCTCCGTGGAAAAAAAGTCAAATACAAGAAATGTTGTTGTTCATCTGAGTTTTTGGTTGCCCACATGGTTTTGGAGGGCTCATTGTAAAATTCATAGAAATGGAATTGTAATAAATATAGTTCAAACTGTTAAGGCATTCTTTCTCAAGATGATGATGTGGACACCCAAGGAAGTAAGCAATCCCATTTGTAAAATAGTTGGACTCTTGCAGATTGGGTTAAAGAAGTTTGAGCTCTCAAAGTATTCATTCTTGGGTTTTGCCAGTTATTGTCACCTCTGTAGTGATTTTTTGGATCTGCACTAGGGATTTTCAAAAGTGTTTTTTAAAAAATCAGGGCATAGTTTGCATGGATCTACAGAGCAAAATTTGTCCTCTATTTTAAAAAAAAATCTTGAACTGCTATAGTGCAGAAACATTTCAATGATGTGCTATAATTTAAAAAAAAAATAAAAGAAGAGAGAGAAAGAGATGAAGAAACATTTTTGTCCCAATATGCCTTGGAATTAAAAAAATCTCAACTAGTAGGTAAAAACTGAATGTTGCAGCTGGTGCCAAGAACTGCCAGAAAATAAGCAGGACAACGGAAATGCTGTTTGGTACTTAAAAAAAAAAACACCTTGAGAACAATAGCAACAATTACATGATGGAAATTTCTCTGGAAACTTTTCCAACATGTTTGCCCCATTTTGATAATCTTCCTATTGCCATGTTCCTTCTATCATAGGCCCTTTTCACATGGCATTTGCCATGCGAAAGGGCGCCTGAAGCATCATGTGATTGTGAGGAGCAATCTGCATGACACACTCACAATCACATAACTCTCCAGAGTCTGGCAGGCGCCGCTCGCGCACTTTTCCATTTTCGGCTTTCAGCCAAAAATGGTGCATGATCGAGCATTGCTCCAGGGCCCCACGCACACTTGCTATGCATACAGAGCCTCCAGACCCGCAGTGGTTGCGCTTCCTGCCCCAGCACAGCCAGGAAACTCCCAGGTTGCGCTGCGGAAGAAAGAGGTGGGGCTCTTGTGCTACCTGCTTGGGACCAGGCAGCTCGTGCAGAGCTGAAGCAGCAGGGAAGCAAGAGCCTCTCGCTGGAGGCTGCTCGTGCAATCCCTGCACCCCAGTGCTGAAATAAGGTAAGGTGCGGAAAGGGTCATAGAAGCAAGCATGCAGAGAGAGGACCCAGCTGTCCCTTTTCTGCCCTAAAAAGTGTCACAACCCTTTATGAGTGTCAAGATCCTCAGGTTTGTGTCCTGGCAAGGGCCTTAGGCACAGTCAAGTAATACAAAGGATACCCAATTGGCCATCTCCTCTGAAACAGTTGGTAAACTGTGATAATGCCTCACAACTGTATTGGCAGTGGATTACCTCCTTAAAGTTTTTTCCCAGCTATGGGAAGGAAGATTTTGATGTCTCACAGCTCAAGCTACCTCCAGTACTGTACTCTGAGTTGACTGAAAGTGGCTGTGTTCTCCTGCCTGTTTCCCCCTGCCCATCCAGAGTTCCCAATTTAAGACACATAGAGCCTCACACTAAGGACAATTGACCTGGTAAGGACACCACAAACTTAAATCACAATTCACTTGTTGAAGGAGGAGCCATGATGACTCAATTTGATGCCCTCTCCTCAATCCTTCTGCCCCGCCCCCGGTAAAATAACTCTAGGCCCTTTCACTATGATAGCATTGTGATTCTACATTAACTTCTGGGAACTACAGTTTGGAATCTAGGGTTGAGAATTCTAAATAACCTTCTCTAACCTGTAAATCCCAAAATTCCATAGGAAGTTGCCAAATCTATAGGAAGTTGCCACAGCAGTTAAAAGTAGAATCATTAGCTAGTGTGAAGGAGCCTTTTGTTAGAGGGTAACATAGAGGGGTTGGCTGACCCCAGCAGCTTCAGAGCAGGACAGCATAATTATTATTGTTAATACCTGGTGTGATTTACAGTATTCTCCCAAGCTCTGATGGATAGTTGAAGCCATTTAATTCATTAGACAACTGCAAGGAATAAGAAATTAGGTTGGTGGGACAGCTACAGAAAATCACTATCACTTACCCGTTAGCTGGTTGCACAATCCATTTTTTGCTCACTGAGCTCTGGCCTTTGAAGTGACACCTCCGTTTTTTGCTGGAAAAAAATCACAGCAGCTTCTAATAAATTGTCTTGCCCTGTGATGACAGTTTGGGGAAATGGCTTCTTAAAAGCAAGCTCCCAGAATCTACCATACACCATCCTCAGTAATTATGGGACATGCACTACAAAAAAAGTGATGTTTCTGTGCATCATTCTTTTCTGAAGAACTCAATGTTCAATTTACATCTAACTTTTAAGTTATGACCCTACCTATCTCTGCCCCTCGAGAACCATGGCCAGAATTCTTCTGTGCAGTTGTGCATAGGAAGCCTATAGCTATGCATTTCCGGAACACTATATACTCATGATATCTACACAGTCCCTCGTTTAATTTAGAAACTACACAGTACTGCAAAAGTTACCTAAAACCTCATTTACCCATAAGTAGCCATTGAGATCAACAGGGCTATCCCAAGGTATCTTCTGTTGATTTTGAAGCAACTGTCTGATGTTCCCATTCCCTCCTTGCCTAAGCAATCTCCAGTGTGAGAAGGATTTGTGACAGGGTTCCTTTTTCTGCCTGCCATGCCAGAGATAAGAGGGGGTGGAAACATAAGGCTGCTGCTTCTCGGTTGGTAGGGGAACAGAACCATCTTGATCCCAGGAGCTGCTTACCAATAAGTGGGACTGGGGGAGGATCACACCAGAATTCACTATGTAGCAATGATGTTAGACATAGTACATAATGGTTGTATAGGACTCCAGCACTTATGTGCTTTCACCAGCCTAGACCATACTTTTATCTCAGTACCTGACCACCAAGAGCAGGGTCTGGTTAAGGGCTGCTGGCACTCCTGACCCAAGCAGAACTGAAATCAGAATATTAATTCTCATGACTGACAAGCTTCTTTATCAGCATCTCTCATGCCCTTTCTGAAGCAGCAAATTGCATCTATCTCAGCATATTATTATTATTATTATTACTACTACTACTATTATTATTTTTAAAAAGATAGGTATTTCATGCTTCAACTAAAATAATTAATGTAGGGAAATGGCCTTGTGGAAGTGGTCAATTATGCCCAATGAACAGCAAGCACAGATCTCTGCAGCCCGACTCACTGTCAACATGACCTTGACTTTCCATCTCAAATTAAGTATAAGATTGCAGTTGGATCAGACAGTTGTTGAGATCAGAAGTTTCACAGGCAGTACAGTGCATTGGGCTGGTATGGTTTCCCACCATACAAGTTTTCAAAAGTTTTCAAAGCACTGTCCTAAATAAGATGCATCAAAATTATTTATTAACAATATAGTTGCCACGTAGTGGAGGCTGGTGGCTCCCGTGTCAGTAGGGCAGCGAATTATCCCTTGGTTTTAATCTGAGGCCATTTCCATACAACAGTGTTGTAGTGCTGTTATTCCGCTTTCAACATCCTATGGAATCCTGGGGTTTGCAATTTAAAGAGGGGCATTTAGAATTCTCAGTCAGAGAGCTCTTTGGCCTCAGGAAACTACAAACCCCAGAATTCCACAGGATGTTGAAAGTGGAATAATAGCATTATAACAGTGTAGTGCAGAAAGGTCCTGAATGGACATGGAAGACATCAGCTGCCATTGCAGCCCTCTCCCCACACCAGATAAGGAAAGATGGTAGATCAGAATCTATGGTATATCTCTGTGTAATCTGCAGTAGAGCTGTTTAACAATAGCCAGCATCGAGCAGACTCTTCCCCGCTACCTTTCATAGTGGGGGGAGGGAGGAGGGAAGAAGGATATCTTTGTATGAAAGGACTTTTGAGCATTCTGGTTCTGGTGTATATGTGCATGTGCTATCAAGTCAACTGCTAACTTATGGAGACCCCATGAATTTCACAGGATTTTCTGCTCTCATAAATATTCAAATTCCTGATATTAATTATGTGCTCAGACAAATACTGTTGCTTACATGAGTCCTGGTGGCGCAGTGATTAAATGCCGGTACTGCAGTCACAAAGTTGTGAGTTTGATCATGCCAGGTTCCAGGTTGACTCAGCTTTCCATTCTTCCGTAGGTCATTAAAATGGGTACCCAGCTTGTTGAGGGCAATTAGCTAACATGTTGTAAACTGCTTAGAGAGCACTTAGCTGATAAGCGATATAGAAATACACATGCTATTGCTACATATGTTTGCATGCTTTAGTCACTGTTTCATACCTGGACCATTTCCGCACGAGACTGTTATAGTGCTGTGATTCCACTTTCAACATCCTATGGAATCCTGGGGTTTGCAGTTTTGGGAGCGGCCAGCTGGCCCCCGAAACTGCAAACCCCAGGATTCCATAAAATGTTGAAAGTGGAATCATAGCACTATAATAATCTCATGCGGAAACGTCCCTGCTTTGTTTGCTGGGTCTCTGGATTCTGGTAAAACACAGCACAGATTCTGTAAGTCTCAAATCTTTCCAGCTCTGCTTTATAAGGACATAACTTGACATGATATGTTTTGATATTATCTCTGTTGTTATTCTCACTTTAACTAATCCAAAATATATATAACTGAAATAATCACTTATTCTTCTCCTCCACTTCTTCTTCCGTTTCACTTTGGAGCTTTATCGTTCTCAAGTGTACTTTGTTATTTTTATTATTCCACAGAATAAAGTACACTTCCTTTACCACTTGCTTTAGAGACAACATAAAAATATTTTTAACATTTACCTTTGATTGGGAGAACTATTATGGTGAAAATGCTAGAACAAGCCAAATTGCACACATGTGCTGAGACTGCATTTGTGTGTATGTTTTCTTGTGTTTGTGTGTTTCCATTCATCTGTCCATTACTAAATAAACGATGCTTACAAGTAGGACAATGGCAACTGGGGTCGTTGGGTGAGCTTTGGACGTTGGCATCAAGAAATATTTCCACATGTTTTTGGAAATTCTCATTAATTACACAGTGTTGCTTGCAGACTGAACACACCTGGGTCAAGCTGTTAGCACTTGTTTCCTGAGTTTTATTCAACCAACAATATGTGAAAAAAATCTTTTCCTATCTTTTCTCATAATATTGGTCATTAGTTACACACAGATCCTACCCTGTTTTCTTCCAGACATTCCACAGCATGTTGATTTGCATTGTTAGTTATTATTTGGAACAAAAAAAAAAAAAAACAAATGGAGGAAAAACATAATTTAAAACCTTCCTTACTCAGGGAAAACATTTGTACATGAACATTTATATACACATATACACTTGTTTTCTTCCATTTCTAAACTGATACTTAACTACTGGCAAGCAAGTTCATCTCAGGAGATATTCTGAACATGAACCCAGGCCAAAAAAAAAAGCATAAATATCCAACAAAATAACTTCACAATGCCTGTTCAAATGATCAGCAATTTTCACGCCGGGCCTACAATTATTATTGTGGTGGTTATTTATATATTCTGTGATGAAAACACTCTGTGTTTTCCCGCAATTCTCATGATATTATATTGGAAGCTTATTTGTTTCTTCATTCATATATACATTCAAAATATTTATATCCTATTCTTCCATTGTAAGCAACTCTCAGGAAGCTCACAACATTTTAACTTAAAGCAACAAAGGACATAATAATAAAGATTCATTTTTTAAAAAAATATGAAAGATCATTTCAGAGTAAAAACAAGAGGTTAAAAAAAGTTTTCAACCTGGTAGGCACAACTTCTGACAGAAGTGTGATGCTCTCTCTCTCTCTCTCAAATTCTCACTTGTACTCACACTCACACTCACACACAAACAAACACAATCTTAATCTTCACAGCACTGTGATATAAATTAAGCTGGGAATGATGATTGGTCCAAGTTCAGTCTGGGAATTCAGAGTTGATTGAGCATGGCAGATCAAGTCTCCCAAGTCCTAGCTCAGCAAAGACTGTGTTCTCTATGCCTCTGTGTATCAGCTGGGATGGAAATTATATTGCCCAGTCTCCCTGAATTATTGATAGAATAGTGAGTGTAGGAGCATAGTTTTGATAGGAACTATGCTGAGGGGAAAGGCTCAAAACTCATTCATTCCATCATGACTCCAGTCCAGCTCAGAGGTACTACATTGATTATTTCTTTTTTAAAAGCCAACTATTTGGAAGGGGGGATTACATGATGTGGTGGCTGATTCCATTTGACACAAGGAAGAACCTAATGGAGTTGATTTCTCAACAGATATTATGTTTCTTGTTTTCCCCATTTCTTGCTTGTTGAATTTCTTGCTTGTTGTTGTATATCTTCAAGTCATTTCTGACTTAAGGCAACCCTAAGACAACTTTAGAGCTAGCATAGCATAGTGGTTAAATGTTGGAGACTACAGTCTTGGAGACCAGGGTTTCATTGCCTGTTTGGCTATTGAAATCCACTGGATGCCCTTGAGTGCATCACACACTCTCAGCCCCAGAAAACTCTGATAGGTTTGCCTTAAGGTTGCCATAAGTTGGAAATGACTTGAAAGCACACAGCAACAGCAACAGCAACAACAACAACAACTACAACATATCATGGGGTTTTCTTGGCAATATGTGTTCAGAAGAGGTTTGTCTTTGCCTTCCTCTGAGGTTAGTAGAGTGTGACTTGTCTAAGGTCATCTATTGGGTTTCTGAGCCAAGTGGAATGCAAATTCTGGTCTCTAGAGTCATAGTCCAATGCTCAAAGCATTCTTGTTCTCTACCCACTGTATATACCCATTGTATATACTGCTATTAATACATGGCTATTTAACATCATTAATTGGAGAGATTGGGAGATGTATTCTGATTTGAGCAATGGGGCCACTCAGGAAGTAAAGTTACCAGATTGTGTTTAAACAAACAATTTTCTCTCTGGAGCTGAGCTCATGTGGAAAACTGGGGGAATCCACAGTATTTTAAATTTTCAGCAAAAGCTGGATGCATACAGTGCTGATTATTTGCTGGCCTCTGTGATGTCACCAGTTTACTTCCTCGTCTTCTCTTTACATCCCAAATTTTCATCTTAAAAAACTCTAATTGCAATTTGGGCAATAAACAAACATTTAAAGGAAGTAAATAATGTTTTAGTTGTTGTTGTTTTTTTAAAAGGAAGATGGATGAGTCACCTGTAGTGTGAAGATTGGCAAAACTAAGAACTGAAATGGTGTACTGATATGTCTGTGTGTTATTTAAATACATTGTGAAAACAGGAAAATGCTGGAGTCTCCAATTCTGTGTTTGCATACATTCTGGCCGTTCTGAAATGTCTAGGTAAAGAAGAAATGTCGAGGTAAAAGAGGGGTGACAATTCAGAATGGTAACAAGTGATTAACATATGTTTTTTTTTTAATTTTAAAAGGAACCTAATAGAGTGTAGGAGAGTTACAAGGTTGGTTAAAATGTAGCATGTCTCTGGAAGGCCCCCTATCAAGACAGACAATGAGACAATTTCAATCTGTCAAGGATTTTAAGCACACTTGGAGCGTCAATAATAGTTTTTAAGCCTGGCTCTTGCAGTGAGATCTTTATGCTACTGGTAGGCCAGAGGAACACAAAATGCTTTTGAGATTCAAACACTGCAGGACTGTACCAACTTCAATATTGTTCTTGTTCTAAATTTAGGTAACTTAATTAACACACATTTTTACTCCTTGGTGTACAGTCACACGCAAAAACACACACAGTGTTTAACAATGCAGGAGGAAAGCTGACTGTTGCTCTAGATCTGACTTCCCTCTGCTCTCCCACCCTTTGCCACCTGCTTTAATCAAGATATACAATATCCTTCCTCTGCTGAGGCTTTATTTACACTCTACAGTATTTCATCTATTGAAATTCACACAGTGGTTTACATATTATACCCAGAGAGGCCGCACTCTGTACAATAACACATAAATACTGTGATTTCCAAAGAGATTTGAACTGATTACTGGAAATGCAGAACAAAATTGAGGATGCAGCATCATTTGCAGAGGAAGGACAGGAATCAGTATAAATCATTTCAGCAGTAACCAAACTCAGTTACAGAAAGATAGGTGTCCCTCCTCTCTCTGTGCACTTCCTCAGATCAATGAGGCCACAGCTATCACCCTGCCACTAACAACAGGAGACTTTTTTTCAAACAGTATAAAAGATGACATTTTAAAAGACTTAATGGACAAATGCAATAATTTAGATTGCCCATTGAAAAAGGATTAACTAAAGCCATGTGCCAAAATTCTGTGAGGTAGATATTTCAATGAGAAAATGAACTCACACCTAATCTTTTTCTCATATTCTGGGTAATTTGCCATGTAAAGCAAGATTCCACACAATTCCATTAGACTGATGTACACTTACTGGCAACATAACAGTCACACTATCACTTTCTGTATGAAAGCAAGCTGCTCCTGAGAGACGCAGGAGGTTACCAGTTATAATATTATCCATAGCACAAAGACAGTCTTTGATAGTCATGCATAATCAGTCCTGTAGGGAAGCCGGTCATTGCCCATGTCACATCTACATAACAATTGCCAAGATGATGGTGTGTGATATTGCCTAATGGGATTCTGTAGTGTGACAGAACGGCACAGGGCTCAGGATACAATCCAGTGGGGAAAAGAGGGACAGAACTGATAGTTTCAGAGAGGAAAGAGTAAACAATTTATAAAATATTCACAATAAGAAGTCAGCATAAAACAGAAAAATGGGAGTCTAGAATTCTGATAAGACTGCTGTAGAATTTTGCATACTCATTTCTCCACATATCTAAACTATATATTACAAAACATACGCAACAAGTACCCAGTCGCCAATTCCCATTTTTACCTAGTGGTGATTAGCTACCCGGGAAAGTTGATTACAGTTGTCCTTCTATGCATGCTTTCTCTGCGTGTGGGGTTGCCCCCTCCCATTTGCTCGCCTTTTGCCTGGGTGCAGAGAAGGAAGATGCATCCAGCCAGGCAAAAAACAAGGGAACAGGAGGAAGAGCACTCACTCAAGCAGCGGGGGAGTTATTCACAGTTTTTTGACTTTCATGAGGATTCTGTGCCCTAAATCCTCATGAAAGTCAAGGGGCACTTTAATTGCTTTTTTTTTATTTATTTCAGTGAGACAAAGCAAGTTAACCACTTTTATCATTTCCTCCCTAGCTATCAAAATGCAGCTGAATTTGTGGCTCAGCTCTTTCTTTGATAGCCTTCAAATGGTGAACTGAAGCTGTTATGGTGTGATGATGAGTGTAGCAGAGATACCAGAGCACCTATGCTACATATACCATTTCCACCTTCCATTTCAGCATGAAAGCAGTCCTACAGCTTGCTAAACATGAAACTAGGACCATAAAGTGAAGAGCTACCTCATGGAGCTGCTGCAACAGCAGTGAGCTGCCAAGGATTTAGGACTTCTACAGCGAGTCTGGAATCTATCCGCCCTACCCCCTGATGGCAGGTGGTTATATGAGAAGACTTAAGTTGCTAACTATGCCCTTAACATGTGCTTCATCTCAGGTCCAGCATCGCTTTTACTCCTTAGATCAAGGAAGTGATGAAGTGGGAACAAGAGAGGGGATGGGAGTCCCAATAAAGGGCAACCTGATCCCTAATTTTGGATCTCCTTCCAGCTCTATATCATCTATAGAAATGCCCTCTATCTTGGCTGCAGGGTATTTCCAGAGTCTCCATTTGTGTTGAAACCATTATAGGATCCTGTTGCCACTCCTTTTTGGGACTGAGCACTCCTGATAGAATTACAGAATCATAGAGAAAAAAGGAAGCCCACGGGCCACTGAGTTCAAACCCTTTTTCAGTGCAGGATCTCCAGCTAAAGCATCCCCAGCTAGTAACCTCTTTTTGAAGACATCCAGAGAAGGAGACCTCGCAACCTCTCTAAGAAACTGTTTCCATTGCTGAACTGCTCTTACTGTCAAGAAATTCCTTCTAATGTTCTACTCTCCTGTAACTTAAAACCATTAGACCTAATCCTACCCTCTGGGACAACAGAAAACAGGCCAACCTTCTCCTCTCTGTGACAGGCCATGAGGTATTTAAAGAGTATAATCATGTTGCCTCTTAGTCTTCTCTTCAGCTAGCTCAACATGCCCAGCTCCTTCAACCAGTTCTCATATGTTTTGTTCTCCATACCTCTTATCACTGTTGTTGCCCTTGTCTGAACCTTCTCCAACTTGTCTAGATCCTTCTTAAAATGAGGCACCCAAAACTGAATGCAACAGTCCAGATGAGACCTGACCAGTGCAGAACATAGTGAGACTATTATTTCCTTCAGCTTGGAAACTATGCTTCTATTAATGTTGGCTAAAATAGTTTTTGCCTTCTTTGCTGCAGCTTCACATTGTGTGCTCATATTCAACTTATAATCAACAATATTCCCAAAGTCCTTTTCACATGTAGCACTGCTGAGCCATGTATTCCTCTATTTCCCCAATTATGCATTTGGTTTTTGTGGCCTAATCACCACGCATACAGAATAGAAAGAACAGAACCCACACAACTGTTTGGTAGCTTCATAACTGCTCTGCATTTCAGATTTAAAAAACCTTTAAATATTTCTAAATCAGACATCCCACTTCATGCAGAAACTAATAAGGTTCTGCTGGTCATATTAAGGGAGTGAACACACATTATACTGAATCATATACACCAGTTCTGCATCAATTACAATGATTTAGAATGGATTCATTTCTGAGGCTATTTCCACACTACACATTTGTAGTGCTATTATTCCACTTTCAACATCCTGTGCATTTTAGGGAGGGGCCTTTACAATTCTCAGCCAGAGAGCTCTTTGGCCTCAGTAAACTACAAACCCCAGAATTCCACAGGATGTTGAAAGTAGAATAATAGCACTGGAACAGTATAGTGTGGAAATAGCCTGAGTCCAGGTTAGATTTTAAACTGTTTACTTTTCTCTGAAGAGTTATTATTTTAATTATTTTAATGTTTAATTTTTTTAACTTTTGTAAACTAAATATTTTATAAGTTTCTTTTCTGATTATTGTAAGCCACCTTGGATCCAATTTGGAGGAAAGGGAGGATACAAATTTGAAACAAACAGCCAGCTGTTTTAAAACTTTGCGGGGATCCTTGGCATAAAGTATTTTAAACCACTCATAGAATCATAGAAATGTAGAGTTGGAAGAGACCACAGGGGCCATCCAGTCCAACCCCCTGCCATGCAGGAACGCCCTCAAAGCGCTCCCGACAGATGGCCATCCAGCCTCTGCTTAAAAACCTCCAAGGAAGGAGACTCCACTACACTCCGAGGCAGCATCTTCCACTGCCAGACAGCCCTGACTGTCAGGAAGTTCTTCCTGAGGCTCAGGTGGAATCTCCTTTCCTGCAGCTTGAATCCATTGCTCCTTGTCCTGGTCTCTGGAGCAGCAGAAAACAAGCCCACTCCTTCCTCTACATGGCATCCCTTCAAATATTAAACATGGCTATCATGTCCCCTCTTAACCTTCTCTTCTGCAGACTAAACATACCCAGCTCTCTATACTCTTTCAGTTTTAGCATTTTAGATATTTAAGTTATTTTTAAAATATTTTTATAGTGATTATATATTGCTTTATGAAAACTTCTTATGTTTTAAAAAGAAGCATAGAAATCCTTGAAATAAAGTAAGCTAAGATAATACAGTAAAACAAGAATGCATATATGAAAGAACATAACAAAAATCATATATGGAGGATTGTGCTATAGTGTGCTTCTGTCCCCACCTTTGCCCCATATATGTTGTATCATAACCTGTAAAAGAGCCTAGATACACACAAATTGTATTGATATATGCTCTTTAATATGCAGGCTCCCTTATTATGCATAAAAAGTCCATGCAGGGCTGCCCCAAGGCATTATGTTGCCTAAGACAAAGATCGTATTCTACCAACAGGCCAGCTGGACTGACATTCAAATCTTACTTTCACACAGGTAAAGAGATAACATCCTCCATTGTACTAGAGACCAGCAGAGTTTTCCAAACTTTTCATGTTGGTGACACATTTTTTTAGACATGCATCATTTCGTGACACAGTAATTCAGTTTTACTAGCAAACCAGAGGTTAAGCTCACCACTTATAAGAGATACAGACACATACATAAATTGTAATAACAAAATGTATGGGGACACAACATATTTCATGACAACTTTTCATATATTTTTTAAAATATATGATTTATAAATAATAACATACATTTCCAAGATTGTAAACAACATACCTACACACTTCAGGCGACACACTAATGTGTCGCGGCATACCATTTGAAAAGCCCTGGCTTAGGGGGTGCAGGATGTTTAGAATACAGAGCTCTATATATAACTACCAATGAATTCTGATTGTTTCCTCCTCCACACAACCTGATGTAACCACCTCATTCTTAGTAATGGCCAGCCAGCCCTGAGTCTATCTGCAGATATAAAGTTTGTGTGTGTGTGTGTGTATGTGTGTAGGCTCTTACATAGGTGATGTTGAACATACATAGGGAACATAAGTGGCAGGTGTGGCTACACAATTCAATATAACATGTGATTTGACCTTAAGTGGGCTTTGTTGTACCACTTAGTATACACAGGTATGTTATAATTTAAATGTCAAATATATCAACCTCCCAACAATTCCATCATTCTACATTTTCCCTCAGCTGGGCTTTACCTGTGATTCTTATTTTCAAGTTCATGTCTTCATTGTTAAAGTAAAAGTATTCACTACTATGGATATAAATGTTAAGCTATTTCAACCTATTTTTTCCCATTTCAGGAAAAAAATGATATTTTCAGCAGTATTCACCCCAACATTTACATATTGTGAAGTACTGTAGGGAATTAATCTGTATAGAAATACGAAAACCACTTTTTTCTGCAAAAAACAGGGTTTTGCCCCCAAAATATGGCTCACTGGTTTCTATAAAATGTGCTTCCACATTTTCCTTTAGAAAACTGTGGAGGATCATAATTTTAAGACCAGTTCACACAATTAACTGAAATTACATTTATCGGGGAATAAGGTCATCTTCAGAGACTGTTAAGAAAAGCTAACATACCACACTATATAATGTACCTAGGATGGAATCTTCTTGTTACATTATCTGAATGCCAATCTCCCTGTTATTTCTCCCACTCCTTGATGATTTTTCCTCAGAAGAGCCAGACTTATCTTACCAGCAAAGGGAAGAGACCCAACAAATGCCTAAAGACCATCCAGCTCACCTCCTATTTCAGCAGACCATTTCAAGATCTGAGAAGAGGGGAGAGGACAGAAGAAATCTCCCCTATCCCCAGAGCAAGATGTAAGCTCAAGCATCTATCTCAGACTCTCCCCTCAGATGCATAATGTGCTTCTAATAAAGATCTTGAGAAAAGTCCATCTCAGAATGCTGAATTAAATACAGCCGTGAAATTGGGTAGGGTTGGAAATCTCTAGCATTATAAGCTGTATGCAAATGCTAGCTATTTGCTGGGAACAACACACCTCCTGGTTCCTGTCACAGTTTGGATTTGGTCTTGACTGGTTTTACAACTTCTGGAGCGCTCCCTGAGTCTGTTTATGGATAAGCCCTGGAATTCTGACAGTGATCAATAGTTCTTGATGTTAGACCTGAAAGTCATCTGTTTTGCTTCTTTCACGTGATAAAACTTCCTTCTGATAATGAACTTGGCTTCCTTTGGACCATGCCTCATGCTCACACACATATGGACTCTCACTAGCTGAACTCCAAGACAATTGCAGTTAAATCAAAACACTTCCCGGAACAGCTCAGAGCCAGAAGCCATCCTCTCCTACTACCATCAACTTTTTCTCCCTTCCTTTTGCTACCACTGAGGCATCCATGTTTTTTTTCCTCCTGTGGTCTCTTTACTTCTGCATGTGCTGGTGTTGTTGTATTGCCGTATTTATTCAAAAGGATATTGTCCCTAGAGACAATAGTAAGCCAGCTGTAATTATGGCTTGCTAAAATATGAAAGGGGCACCATATTAAGAACAAGAGCGGGGTCCTATAAACAGGCTTCATAGTGCCGTTCTAAATCTAACTGTGCTGTGGGTCATTACCTTAGGAAAGATCAAATGTACTCATTCCCACAGCCGTGTTCAAGTCCCATCTACTGAAAATAATCCTGGTGTTAGGGCAGGCCCTATCATTAGGTAGAATGGGCCCGCTGTCTCAGGCGGCAGATTTTGGGCGTCATGAAAAGACAATAGAGTGTTAGTTATTTGTTTTGTGATTATTACATTTGTAAGGCTGAGAACTGAGCATCTTGTTCACTTATTTGCTTCATTTGCCAAATAACATGGCTGCTTGGGATATTATGCAGCTTGATTTGGGGGGACAGTGTTGCTGCTTTGTCTCAGGCAGCAAAATGTCTTGGGACAGCTCTACTTGTATGAAGTTTTCAGCAGCAATGGTATTGAGAAAAGCTGTGATTTCGAGTGATGGGATGAGAGAAGAATATTTCTCACCCAGAGCTAACAGCTGACTGGTAGCAAACTAATTCATCATCAATTCCACAAAGAACGCCTCACATGGCTACTAGCAAACTAAAAGGCTGAGTCTGAAGTTAATCCTACAACGTGATATCCAGGCTGTATCAGGATTGACTTGAATAAGGAGGGGGAAGGTAGGTGTGTATATGCTGGGGAAGGAATCATAAATTCAAAACACTTCCCTTGCCTGTCACAGTTGTACTAAGAACCAGCAAAAGGAGGATTTACATTACAGAGGATCTTTCTTTAGCTTCCAGTGGGTAACTCAGGATGGAGGCACTAGATATTTCATAACAAATGCAAAAGCAGCTTTAGCACATCCTTGCTAGTGAAACATCTTTGAGAAGACTTCACAGTTAAGAAGGATTCTGCTCTCAAGAAGATAGAAAGAAGAAAAATATTACCATAAGGTTGTGGTTTGTTTTTGTTGTTTTTTTCGTGACGTGATATATCTTATTTTAAAGGAGTCAGAATTCTGAGGAGGAGGGGGCCAGACTCTAAAGTATCTGAAGCCCTGCATTATTGCACTTCTCTTTTAATGTCAATTTAATGCAAGTGAATGCTCTGGATTTATAACATGGGATTCAAGCAAACTTCTAGCATCTTAAAATATGAGATATTGTTCTGTGTGTACAAGATATAAAAGCTCAATAACTGCACTTCTGGATCAGATCAGATCAGATCAGATTGTATAGCATTTCCTCCAAAGGGGTATGGAATAGGTACCTTTGGGGGGGTGTGGGGGGACAACAACTCCCAACGTAGCCAGTGTCCATGCTAGTTGGGAAATTCTGAGATCCAAAAATGTACCTTTTCCAAGCTCTGGCCACACACATGCTTTAGGAAGTTTACTGACTGAGCATACAGTCTTTCTTTGGTCACGTACCAATGCTACACTGCCTGCAATCATAGGAGGTTCCATTTGGCTTCATTAATTTAATAAATTTGTCTAAAATTTAATATAGTCCTTCGTTATCCCTAACAGACTCCTTCAGACACTATAGGAATTGGTGAAAGCTCTGCTGTACCAGTGCCTCATGATATGGAAAGTACACTGTAGCAACTCTCCAGACATCACAGGAGGATGATTCACCAGTGAAGCTATTCTACCAGCAAAGGTACATGAGCAGAACAGCTAAAATGGGATTGAATCAAGCGATGTGGGTGAGAGAAGGGGAAATGTACACTTATTACTACTATTTATTTAAAAGTTTTTCTGTATCCTCTTGCAGTCCACAAGGGATCCTGAGGCAATGAACAAATAAAACCAATTAAAACAATACAAGGATTTTAAAAAAATTAAAACACATTAAAATACTTTTTAAAATTTCTAAAGGTCTTATCCTATGCTCCTTCAGACCATGGCTGTAGGGTTGTCAAAAGCATAACTTTACAGCAATTGAAGATCTAGTGCAAACATGTTTGCTGCTGTTAATTGCAGTGTACGTATCTGCATGCACATATAGCGCCCAGTCCCAGCACGTCACAGTGTTTTCAGACATGAATTCACATTATTGTCTCACTCAGAAAGTCTGCCACTCAAGTGGTTCAATGCACGGCATGGGGCTAAATCTTTCTGACCTAAGGATATGCACATTAAAACTTTACAAGTGGGAACTGTGATGATTTGAGGGGCTGATAAAGGGCCCTTTGTACACAAAGACTTTTGCATCAACTGCCATTCTCCAGAACATACCTAGGTTGCTAACACTTCTCTATCAAGATACCCATCCCTGCCTTCAGACACAAACACCAAAATCCACTCTCATGACTGAAAGTGCCAGGAGGAGACTATACTTGACAACAGGGTGTCATTAACTGGCCTTCGTGCAGTGTTGCCAGCGTTTTTTGTGTCCTGGGGAAGGGCACAATGGATACACGCCCCTTGTTTCACACACTCTTTTCTTCACACATATTGGCTGCCGCCATGTGTAAGCACAGCTTCTAATTAGGGAAAGTCAGCTGCTCTCTCGAGTTAGAATGCAGATGTGGTTGCCATTTTCTGGCTGTTTTGGGATTTTCCAAACAATGTATTTTCCCCTTCCCCTCCTAGACTGAATGAAGGTAGGACAGGATAGCTGTTCTGCCAGCATGGCAGCATGTTCCCCCAACCTGAACTGAAATGTTTGTTCTTTGTTACAGCTCTATCCCACCTTTACTCCAAAAACATCCTACTTTATCTTCAGTCCTGTGAAGTAGGTCAGTTTGAGATAGCCTGATTGGCCAAAGGTCACTCAGTGAATTTCACAGTTTAAAATTTCTTCAGGTAATGTACAGAGGTCTATATTTCTATCATTCAAAAAAGATGCTTTCATGCTGTACAACAATTTGCATTAATTCTGGACGTTAAAAACAAATTTTGTTAATTCAATAGTTTTTTTCAGGCTTTTGGAGAATTGATGGGATGCATATGTGGGTTCTCCAATATCACAAAAGATGGAGGAACTTTACCATTAAACAACAACAATATGACTGTGAAATTCTTCATCTTCACCAGAAAATCAGTAGTTCTGTATGCATTCCAAGGCCATCTTCTCTTTGCCAACTAACAGAGACTGATAGTAGCTCATACAACTAGAATATTCGTTCTAATACTAGGTTAGAATAATAGAGCCTACATTATTTTTCTTTTAAATAAAAGTCTTGCTCTTTTAGGCCCTGTGTATGAATTTTTTAATGATCACTCTTACCCAATGCCAGGCCAACTCTATTTTTAGACGAATCCAAATCCATTTGGTAAGCCAATCATAGCCATGTAGTTTTTATTAAGTCGTTTATTAGCTAAACATTGATAACAAAGACATCATGACTAAAAAGGCTTTTTCCTTTGAACTAGAATTTGCACAGTTCAAATCCCATTCCCTCAGTCAGTGGATTAATGTCTACATTATCTGTGTGTATGAAGGCATCTCTGTTCTACCGGCTTTCTAAAAGGGGCCTGTTTTCCTTGTGTTGTCAGGATATACAGATTTGTGTGCATTTGCCAGGAGCTCATACTCTAGGCCAGCACAGTGTGTCTTGGGGGTGGCATGTGGGATAAAGTGTATTACCATTAAAAAGCTCCCATGCTGGGTATTAGACATTATTTCTCTCTTACATTATACGTTGTAATAGGATCTGAATGTAGTAATGCCTCTTTGAAATATTGCTGGAAGTAAGGCCCTGCAGAGAGCAGGAGAGCAAGAGATAAATCCATCTTACAAGCTAACCATGCGGGTACCATCTTCAGCTAAGACTGCATGATATCCTTCTGCTGAAATTAAGACAGAATGTTTGTATAAATTTGGAAATATGCCTTAGCCTTATCTGGTTTGTAACTTAGCAACATCTCTAATTTAGGTTTCTTGCTGTTGCTTACAAGGCAGCTGATGCATTTAGCCAAGTTTGCATAATAGACTTTTGAGACAAATGAGATGGTTTGAACGCCTGAAGCCACGCTGAATTTTGCCAATATAGACTTTTACCTGTAGTGTCAAGCACAAAAACTCCCACTGTTCAAAGTCAAGTTTAATTGAGCTGAATAGAATTACAAAATCTGGCATAATTTCTGGAAGGTAAAACAGAATCTGAGGGCTACAGAATATTCTTTGGACAAAATTTGTCCTGAAAGGTACCTCTTCCCAGTTTAATCTACACTATTTCTCCATCATCATCACCACTAATGAAATAAATTTTATGCATAATACCTTCAAGTATGTTGTCCCCTTTAGCTTGACTTGTCCCCCTCCTCTCAGTGTGCTTAATACAATCAGTTTTAAAAGGTTTTTAAAGGTGTTTTTAATGCTATTTTACTGGGTTTTAAAATGTAAATTAACAGGGAGATTCATGTTCAATTGTCATTAGCAGTAATGTAAACCCCCTTCACTCATTTAAACTGGGGATCCTTCTTTGGAAAGAAACATATTTAGTTTACTGTTAAAAAGAAAGCAATAAAGATAAACATGATGAACATCTTGACAAAAGATAATTTCTCCATCAATTTGGGCCTCTACTGAGTAAGACACATCTTGTAAGTACTAGGCAAAGGCCATTATATTAAGCTGGGCTTCAGAGCTTTCTAGGCTATGTGGCAAAGCTCTAAATGACACATTAATCCAAACTGTTTGGCATATTCATTACAGATTTCACCTTTATGAAAGGCTAAAGGATTCCTTTTCACATACAGAAAGCTGCAGAACAAGCTTTCCTTTCTTGCAGCATTATTTAAAGGGAAAGCTTTCCTTTTTCAGAGCATTCTTTCCACTGTCAGAAGGCATGCTTTAAAAAAAGATGCTCCCAGTAGCAACCACATTACAAGGCATATAAGTATGTTGTGGTCTGAAAATCTGTGGCCTGTTTTTGAAATTATTGTTCCCCTGATATCCCCTGATACCACTCCCTATTTGTATATATTTGAATGCAATTTCCTTAGAGCAAAAAGATTACATTGACTTCATCTTTTATCTCCCCCCAACACTTTTCCATAAGAAGAAGGGGTTTGGGGTTTGAGTTTTTGAGTTTTGTTTCCTATATATTGTTTGTTTGTTTATTATATTTGTAGGCCAAATATAAATTTTCTCCCACAACAGGACCCAAGGCAGCTTCTAAAAATAAATTAAGAACATGAAAAACATTTTTAATTTTTTTTAAAAAAAAATTAAAAACATATAAAATTATAAAAACCTATGACAACGTGCAATTTTAAAAACAGGTTAATAAATAAATAACAAGTTCCCCAGCTCACTTAAAAGTCTGCTTAAAGAGATTTTTTTCCCCTAAGAGGCAGGATAAACTGACAGACAATTGCTAGTTCATGATTACCAAATAAGATTCATGGCCAGGTGGAGAAATAAATCTAGGTCACTCTGCTCTAGTAACATCAGTCTTACCACTGTTATTTAATAAGAGGGGAAATATCCATAGGTGTAGACAGTGACATTAAACGGTAGGACTGTTTTGACACTCTAATTTTCTGAGATGAAGTTTTATTTAAAACAAATACAAGACCATCACAATAGGACAGTTGTTTGATTGGTTAGCTACCCAGCCCATATGTAAAATGGTAGCTTTTAGTGACAAACTAGTGTATATACCCTAGGATTTTATTTTCTCATAGGTAATACTTGTTAGAAAGATTTTAGCTTCTGTATGTCTTATTCCTCAAACTTTCTTGTCCAGTACCTGTAACTTCCCCAATCCAATCTGTATTCAGAGTTACTAACATACAGAGGTTGGGTTCCTGAGGGAATACACTGTCCTCCTCCTTGCTGTTAGGCCTTGTCTCCATAGCAACCAACCTATTCAAGACAGATACACTTGACTGAGGTCCAAGAGCTCTCTGCCTGAGAATTCTAAAGGCCTCTCCCTAAACTGCAAACCCCACGATTCCATAAAATCTCCCTAGGCAGCCAATCATATGAGGTCTTCACCTGACAGAGACAAACTAACTTTGACTTTTATATATTAGATAATCAGGGCTAACCCATAAGATTTTGCTGAGGAGGAATAGCAAATGCCCCCACCCCACCCCAGCATACATACATGTCAAGGTACAAAGTGCCTAGACTGGCCAAGTTGTTCAGACAGCTAAGGCAGAAAATCCCCAGAAGTACCAGGTACCAAAATATTGTTCCCCAGGCATAAAAATGCAACAGCAAGAATAACAATTCGTGTCTTTTTGTGACGCACCAGAGCAGCCTGTTTGGGGCAGATACTTCTAATGGCAGACCCTCAGTGGTTCTCAACCTGTGGGTCCCCAGATGTTTGTGGACTTCAGCTCCCAGAAGCCCCAGCCACTATGGTCAATACTCAGGGCTTCTGGGAGCTGAAGTCCAAAAACATCTGGGGACCCACAGGTTGAGAAACATGTTATGTGGTAGAGTTGTGATATTTTTCTTCTCCTAAAAATAACCGATGTGCCTCTGTGGGGATTTGGTTTGAGGAAAGAGTGCAGAGGGATAACTCCGCTCCCACGATGCAATCTTCCATCCCACAAAAAATTGCTGTTCAGTTCCCAAGCAGCCCCTTCTTCTCCTTGGAGACTGGGAGGGTGGTGACCAAAGGCCCATCCTTGTTTTCCAGAGAGAGCAGAGTCCAGAGACCCGCAGAGGTAAAACTGAAGCTAACTTGCGTTCTTTCCCTCCAACCCCTGGTGCCACCTAGTGGCTGTAGTGATTATAAACTCATCTGTGTGTCTGTTCAAGTTGCCTGTTGACTTATGGCGAGCCCATGACTTCAATAGGTTTTCTTAGGCAGGTACTCAGAGGTGGGTTTGCCGGATGACTGGCTTATAAACTTACACCACTCTTTTCAGTTGTGACACTGCATATCTGAAATACTAGATCTGATAATTATTCTCATCTGATGCCAATGCTGACATATTTTGCAATGAGCAGAA
Source organism: Iguana delicatissima (assembly GCA_948472985.1). Lineage (NCBI taxonomy): Eukaryota > Metazoa > Chordata > Lepidosauria > Squamata > Iguanidae > Iguana > Iguana delicatissima. The sequence goes on along the minus strand of CAOKZL010000303.1, from coordinate 24,770 downwards.
AATTTTAAAAATTGCCCAGACTTTGTAGCATATCAGCTAGCTGGTTTTAATTTGGTAATTAAAATGATAATTTGATCATTTAATTTGGTAACATGGTAATTATTACCATGTCTGCAGCTTTTACTACTGTCTTTATCGCTCTGCTCTATTTCATACTTGACTGAAATTATACTTGACTGAAACCACTCTAATAACTCTTAGGGGAACAGTGTCATATAATTTTCTGATTTTCATGTTAACAGATTTTCCTTTTAAGCATGGCCTGAGCTTTTTAAAGCTTATGCCACTTATGTACAACTTGTGTAACATTTTGTTGCCCCTAATAAAAATATTGAGAGCCGTCATAGCGTAGTGATTTGACCATTGGACTACCTTCCCTGCTTTGCCTTGGAAACCCATTGGGTGACCTTGGGTGTGTTCCACACTCTCAGCCCCAGAAAACCCCATGATAGGTTTACCTTGGGGTAGTCATAAGTCAAAAAGGACTTGAAGGCACACAATAACAACAGCAACAGCAACAACTATGTTAACCAGCATTAGTTTTTGGTTTTCTTTATGGAACATATGGTTAATTCATGTTTTTATTTTCCACATAATATGCAATTTATAAACTGGATCCACACTGCAACACTGTGGTGCCTACCTAGGAGTAAGTTCTACAACATACTACAAGTACATTTCACAACAGGTAAGTGTATATAGCAGAGTTAGGCAGCTTCACTGAAAAAGTTTCTCCCAATAGTTCTGGGCATCTCCTGAAATTCATTTTGATCCTGCCATATGAACCTTTATTCTTGCCTTCACCACATATTCTCCTTTCTTGCTAGGCTGAGAAGCTTCTTTTTCACCAGCAGAAAAACAAGTTGCTCTGTGTGCCAGCTTTAGCATCCATCTCCAACGAGCACACAAGAAGCACCCTACAGAAGGTGAATGGGCTGGATGTGAACAGAATGAACTGGGTGATGGGGGCACAGATGGATGCAAATGTGGAGAGTGTGAAAAAGAAAGAAGAGGAGCCCTTTCATACTCTCCAATTATATCACAATGATTCCACTTTAACTCCCATGGCTGGGTCCTGTGCAATCCTGAAGTTTGTAGTTTGGGGAGACACTGGAACACCTGGTTGAGAATTTGGAACATCCTTCCCTAAACTGCTGGGCCCAGCATTCCATAGGATGCTATTGTGGCCACTGAACTGGAATCATTGTTCTATAATGGAGTGTGAAAGGCCAAAGGAGATGGGGAAGAGAAAATAAAGGGATAGTAGAGAGAAAAGGTGGAAAGCGGATCTTTTTTGTCTGTTTTCAACTTCAGCATGTTTGATGCTCCCTCCATATGTGTATGTGATGCTCCTTGTATATGTGTTTGGATGAGAGACTGAGGCCATTTCCACACAAGATACAAGAAGTGGTTCATGGCATCTCATGTCGGGTTTAAATAACACAGTTTACCTTTGTTGTATTGTGTTCTGCACACTCCCTGGTTTCAAACAATATCATGCGGAGGAACACAAGCTCACGCAACCACATTACCTCATCACTAGTCACTCCCCTGGCTCCCCCTCACCCCGCCCCAGTGGCCCTGATTAACTGGACTTCTGGCCATATAGGAAAACATAAGCAGAGTGACAGGAGTGTATGTGCACTGATATGGTTTTACGTTTCTGCACCACTACAAAAAAAGATGTTGATTCGGTGTCAGAATGTGAATTGGATTTTTTCCAGTTTTCAAATACTGCGCTTCTCAATGCATGGCAGCGCACTAACAGCTGATTCCATGCAGAACCACGGAAAATAACGTGACGCTACTTTGTTCCCATGTGCAGAACTATGCAATGCTACAACGCAGTAATCCACAGTAATGACCCCATGTAGAAATTGCCTGGAAGAGGCAGAGATGTCATGCTTGTGTGTCGTTGGTGTTTGGTTGCTATCCCACCCTGAGTTGATGATAAGCTGGAATTCCTGTGAGTTGATTTTTCAAGAATGTCTGTGAAAGATGGAGAACAAAAGAATGAATGGAGAAGGATTAAAAGGGGAAGAATTGGGGAAGCATACAATCAAAGAAGTAATGTCCTGCCCACCAGTGGCCACTAGTAACTTCTTTGTTAGGGATGCAGAAAATATACTCTGGGTTTTATTTGACACTCTGAAAGAGCTAACCAAAGTGCAGAATTCTGTAGCCAGAATAATTTCATCCCCTTGTATATCTCCCTGAAACTCTGTAATAAAATCCAGGGCAGATTTATCACAACCTTGACATGGAAGTCACTGGCCACAACTGCTGCCCACCTTTGATTGGCATGGGCCCCCAAACCACTTTCCCAAGAGAGATCTTCAGTCCAAAATACTTTACCATACTTTATGTACAGGAAGGATTGCAAATTTCACTGCAAATAGCTGAATGCAGGATGTGAACAGTAGCTGATTTTCTTCACTCAGGGAGAAAAATTGTTCTTCCTTAATATACATTGTGACAGATTTTTAGACACTGGCTTTCAGAGAAACAAGGAATCGGACACAGACATAACTTCATTTACAAAGCTGACAGTGCAGCTCCATTTTGGGGGGAAAATGTTTTTAATGCCCGCCAGCTCCCCCTTTACCTCTATGTCTTCCTCCTAGTTAGAAACTTTTTAGTGGCATCAGCATTGTGATGGTGAAAGGAGGACTTGAAAAACACAAACTTTTGGTGTCAGGTTGCAGCTTCCTGTTTGCAATAAACAATGGAATAAACAAAGCCTCAAATGGGATAGAGAAAAATAATATAGCTGATGTGATTGTAGCTATGTGTGCCTGCCTACAACAGCCAAGGGAAACAGCAGCTGACTTCAGAATCCTTAACTCAGTGGTTCTCAACCTGTGGGTCCCCAGATGTTTGTGGGCTTCAGCTCCCAGAAGCCCTGAGCATTGACCATAGTGGCTGGGGCTTCTGGGAGCTGAAGTCCACAAACATCTGGGGACCCACAGGTTGAGAACCACTGCCCTAACTGATCATCTGTGAACAGCAGAACAGAAAGAAAGGACAAGCCTTCCTCACCAGCAACCCTCCACGTTTTTAGAAAGCAAAGTTTTGGCCACCAAAATTGAAATCATTAGAAGAGAAAATGTTGTTTCTGGCTGCATTTTGGAAGAACATTTCAAGTGGTCTCTAGAACATTCAAAATGTTTTTGTTTACTTACGCAAGGTTTACTTGACTCAGTTGGTTCATTTCACACATGCATATTGTTAGTTTTGAATAAAACATTTGCTGAAATACGTTGAACAGCCCTTCGTTTTTGTTGTATATGTACTTAACATTATACTTTTTACTCCATTACTGCCTCTGGTACCACATTTTCTGTTAAAGCAGTGATGCCCAAGAATATATCTGCTTTGTTAACTGAGGTATGCTGGTACATGAGCATAGGTTTTGTATGCCTAGAATGGAATTTTCTTCAAATTTTTGCACATTCATGGAAATAAACCCTTTTTATCTACTTTTGTAGTGGACTGTGCAAATAATTCCTCTTCACAACTTTGTTAAGCTTTGCTGACTGTAACATCACAGATCCACAGGCTTTTCAGTATCCTCATACATTAACCACTTTCTGTTGCTCAGAACCCAATCTTTCACAAACTGTCATTATATTCAAATTTACCATGGATCTAGAGGTAGGTAAATTAAATTACCTAATGGAAACAAATCCCAACATGAATTGCTTTTAGAGGAAGGCTCATATAGCATGCTCTAGTCCATTCACCAATTTGTTACTATTCATAGTTGTTCTTCTTTCTCAAAAAGGACAGAGTTTGCAACCATAATTTTTGTGAACAGCCTGCTGATGGCACCACAGGTGGAAACTGCTGAAAGCAAAAGAGGAGGGTCAGGAGGAAAGAATTAACATAAAGAAAATGCTAGCTACATTATACAAAATGCGGAAATATAAATGTTTTTCATTTTCCTTCCCTTTCTCTCTTTAAGTATGATATAAAACGATTCCCGTTCACTCACAAATAAATAAATTCCACTTAACTTGTAAAATTGTATCCTATCTTGAGATCTCTTGATATGGGTGGGTTAGAAAGATTTAAAAATAACATTTAAAATTGATATGGGGGATCAGAAACATTTAAAAACAGAAATGAATAATGAAATAAAAACAACTATTATCAAATGAGCAGCATAGACTCTGCTGCTCAGGGCTATAATTTTTTTCATTTTGAAGGTGAAAGATTTCCTGCTATTTAAAACTCTTAGTCTTGCGTTGCCCTTAGATAAATCCTCGAGGTTGCTGTCACTGGATCCTGAAAAAGTTCTTTGTGCAAATCTGTGTTGCATTTTTGAATGCAGCCAGCATTACCTTGAGGGGAGTCTACATTTCTCATTGCTAATGTGACATCTGCCTTCCGGCAGGTACAGTATAGATTAAATCACTGACAGCCCCAGCTAACAGCACAGGCCTTTACAGAGACGGGCTGCAGCAGAGTGTAAGTAATGCTGGATGATTCAAGCACCCAGTGTGACTTGTAAGCTGTCTTCAGCCCTCAAGGGATTTTTTTTCCTCGTCTCGCCTTTCTCATCATGTGCAATTTCCATTCACAGAGTAGGCTGTGCAAACAGTGGCTTAGATGGATCTGATAATTAGTCACATCTCTTCCTCCAGCCTTCCCAATACAGTTTCAGTTAACCTCAGGCCAGGACAAGTTCACCACTCCACCTATCAATAAAGTCATTTCAGTATCTGATTGTGAAGTTTGATTGCCAAGGCAACTGGAAGATTTCCCTAGAAACTGCATTATATCCCTTCTGCTCATTCTTAAGCCTCCTGCCCTACAGGAAAAAAAGAAGTGTGTTGGTAACACATCTGGAAAATACATATTGTGATGCTAATGTACAAGAACAAAATAGTAAAGTGTCCTTTGTAGAAAATATGAGAGTCTTTTTTTTTTGACAAAGCATAATCTTCTATTTTTGCTATTCACATCTGTTTAATTAACTTCCAGCTCTTTCAGAAGGCAGAAATGGTCCAGAGCATAGATATATAATTAATTCTGACAGCATTGTCTGTTCAGATAGGAACCAAGGAAACATGTCTACATTAGACATGAAAATAAAGAAAGCAACACCTGAGAATAAAAGATGATATTATTACCATTTACACTGCCCACTCAGTAGCTACCTGCATGCATTTAGAATGTAAATAATTATTTTGGTTCTGAAGGATCTATTTCCTTCTAATGGTTTGCTCAGCAATTACAAATGTGTTTTTCTGTGGAGCTAATGACAAGAAAACAATCATGCTTCAGGTATCTTCCACATTCCAGAAAATGCTATGGGGACTAAAATATTCTGCAAACATATAACTTTATTTATTTTATTTCCACAGGTAAAACTCCTCTTATACCTGCTAGCTCAAGGTGAAGTATGACTTTTACCAGGAATTTAAAGTCTAAATAAAATCTACTATATCATATTCTGTGCCATGATTTCTGACTGCACCCTGAATAACTATTTGCAGAGTGGTCTGAGATGGTCCTCCAGCAAAGACTGATAGGAAAGTGAGAAGAGACTGTTTCAATGGGGAGAGGTAAGGATTGGTTCCAATATGTTCCAAATACAGAAGATAGGAATTTTGGCCCTGGGGCTTCTGTTCAGATGGTGTTAGGGTGTACACAGTGGACAAAAACATAATATCATAAGATTTTCTGTGAAGTGTGTCAGGCTGTTCTTGCTGGGAGATATTTGGACAGTGTCTCTAAATTCCTCTGCAAAATCTGACCAAAATACTTTTAGAGACCTTTGGGGTAACAATGATAGAAAATCAACTGTTGTGTTGAAACAGAAGAAAAGCCATTGTTCCTGTCAATTTGTGTAAAAGATTATGCTTACATACTTGCAGCTTTTTAAAAACACATAGCACACCTACAGGGGATGTATTGTGGTCAGGGACCTGTAACCTAAGAATTGCTTCCCTGACAGATTGAAACTGATTTGAACTTAAAAGTCCTCAAAGAATTCAGCAAAACTTGGGAGAGCACTATAAGCAAAAAGGAACCTGGGTCCCTATGGAAAAAATCTGGGGGCCATTCGCACTATGCAGTTATGGCCCTATGATTCCACTTTAACTGTCACAGTGCAGTCCTAGGGAATCCTGGGACAGGCAGTTTATGAAGGTGTTTTCAGAATTCTTTGCCAGAGAGCTCTAGTTCTCAGCAAAATGCCAGCCCCAGGATTCCACAGAGTGCCACCATGGCAGTTAAAGAGGAATATGGCATTGTAATTGTGTAGTGTGAATGTAGCCCAGGTGGAGAATGTTAGTTCTAGTTGATGGGAAGGATCAGTAAATCATTATTTTTCTGCCAACAAGTAAAGGAAATTAATTCAAGGAGCTTCCGCTTTTCACACTGATGCTGACAAAGACATCCATGCTCATACATTATACACCTTATATATTGTGTAATCAACATTGTACTCACGGTGGCTGCCTGTCAACTGTATGTCCAATTTCATATTCCAGTGTTTACTTTTTATAACTCTTCATGATCAGGATTACAAATACCTCTGACACCATTTCTCCCTGTGTGTTCCTCAACATCTACAGTATTCAGAAGATCAATGCTCCATACTTTCATTATGTGAGGTAAAGATGTCATCTGTTTTGGAATCATATACAGTCAGGTCAGATATTGGCTTTTTCTCATGTCTTTCAAAGTGGTTGTATCTATCTCAGAAGAGTTCTGAGCTGTGAGTCTGATGGCTGGCTGTTTAGATTTCATCTGGGAGTTGTTGCTTTTTTCATAACACTCACCTGCCACTGAAAACTATTTTGTATTTAATTAATCATTGTTTATTATGATTATTACAAGTACCCTCTGAAATCCTTCTGTGTCTGGAAATGGTAAACACTAAGATTAATTATTATAATTGTTGATCTCAGAAGTATTTAAAATAGTTAAGAAACAAAAGTTGGGTTACAGCAACTTGGAACTGAAATACACATGTTACTACACAGATTTAAGGGAATACAGGATCACATTTAAAAGCTTGGCTATTACCAGCCCAACATTAAGGGTCTTTAATACCAGCAGTGAGAGCAAGCATGGTATAGTGGCTTCAAGGTTGGGTTATGACTCTGGGAAGGCAGGGTTCAAATCCAAGCTCAGCAATGAAAATCCATTGGGTTACCTTGGACAAATTGCCCTCTCTCACCCTAAGAAGAAGGTGACAGCAAACCTCCTCTGAATAAATCCCTATGATAGGATTATCATAAACTGCAGTCAACGTAAAGGGACTTAAAGGGACAACAACAAACATCAGCAGTGACCATTTGGAACAGCTACTGAGGTTCCCAAGCTACTTCAGTTTGTGTTACTTTACAGTGAAGTTTAGTTGCAGTGTATGTAGAATCAGAGAATCAAAGAACTGGAAGAGACCACAAGGGCCATCAAGTCCGACCCCCTGACATGCAGGAATACACAATCAAAGCACTCCTTTTGGACAGATGGCCATCCAGCCTCTGCTTAAAAACTTCCAAAGAAGGAGACCCCACCACAATCCATGGCAGCATATCCCACTATTGGATCACTCTTACCATCAGGAAGTTCTTCCTAATGTTTAGGTGGAACCTCTTTTCCTCAGGTTTGAAGCCATTGCTCTGTATCCTAGTGTCTGGGGCAACAGAGAACAAGCTTGCTCTATCTTCCATATGACATCTCTTCAACTATTTAAACATAGCTAGCATGTTATCTTTTAACCTTCTCTTCTCCAGCTCCCTAAGCCGCTTCTCATAGGGCATGGTTTCTAGGCATTTTACCATTTTGATTGCCCTCCTCTGCACAGATTCCAGCTTGTCAATAGCCTCCTTTAACTGTGGTGGCCAGTACTGGATACAATATTCCAGGTGGGGTCTGACTAAAGCAGAATAAAGCAGTACTATTATTTCCCTTGACCTAGACACTATACTCCTATTGCACTGGCTTTTTTAGCTGTTGCATCATACTGCTAATTCATGTTCTAGATCTCTTTCATATTTAGGATTTCCGTCTTGTTGCCCTTGCTAAAACAAGAGATTTCCTAGAACAGCCTAGTAACCTAGTGTCACAGTACAGTACGCTATACTATACAAAAATAAAATTGCCTGTAGTTTTGTCCCAAGATAGTTGCAAATTGGAGTAGAAACTGATGAATGTACTATATAAAATTTTTGTCTTTAATATAACACAATTTAGAACATTTCTTTGCATACTGCATGCTTATACACCAAACTTAAATAGCAAGTTTAGCAGAACCATCACAGGAAAAATGAGCCAGCATCTTGTTATATTTCGGGTGGAAAAGGATGGTGTACCCCAAACTCAGAGAAGCTCATTTAGTATTATAAGAATTTAGAAGGAAATGGCACCCAGTTTGCATAACAACTGAGCATTATAAAGTAGCCAAATTTGTACTGCCAGTCAAGTATATTAATTTCTCTTTTGGCACTTCTCCATGTAGATTTTACTAAACTTTTTACTGAACTTTCACTAAGTTACAGGAGATCTATCTGTGAGGGAAAACAGATTTATGCTACTTTAGCCTGTCTCCTTGAGGAGCAAGCATAATTACTCTCCAAAACACTGAATGGGTAAATCATGCATACACATAATGTATAATAGCTCTTATTTAAAAAGAACATGCCAAACCCATTTAGCTAACTGGAAAGTGATAATGATCTACAGAAATATAAGTGCATGCAGTTAACTTGTCTGACTTCCTCAGATGTCATTGTTTTCAAATTGCCACTCTGTAGCAATGTACTAAAAAACAAAAAAAAGGGAGAAATAAAATCCCCTTTAAAATGATTGTTGATAGATCTTTCCTATCACTGCCAGTAAAATGAAACTGACACATATAGTTATTACAAGATGCATTTAAAAATATTCACAAGGTAAGTTTACAATTCAGCTACGAAGAACATCAACACTGCAGACAGAAGTCAATATATCTCCTACAGCAACATCCATTTGGTGCTCTTATCGCCCTGCCTGTCCTGAAAGAAACTACTAGAATTTAAGAAATGGAAAGAAACAATATGCTTAACATTGAATCAAATCCCATGAGGCACCACCATATGGTATAACGTATTAGCTGAAATTTCTGACTTGGTGGCCTATTCATTTAGATCAGTGGTTCTCAACCTGTGGGTCGTGACTCCTTTGGGGGTCGAACGACCCTTTCACAGAGGTTACCTAAAACCATAGGAAAATACGTATTTCCAATGGTCTTAGGCTCCATTCCCTCCTCGGTGGTGGTGCGCAAGCAAGAGCCATGCGCTCGTGTCTCCTGCCCCCTTTGGCGGGAGTGCATGCGGCCACACAAACCTCCCATCTGAGGGGCCAGCTTGGGGGGCGGTGGAAGCACAGGGGCAGGCCCCCTCCTCACCACAGCCCCTGCCCCATTTGCCATGGAGGGCGGCGCTGCAGAAGGGTTGGGGGGGCCACAAGGCAGCACTTTTCTGGGGGGGTGAGCTGTGCCTGGTGCAAAAGACAAAGGCACTGGGATTCCTCCCCCCCAGCCAGGGTCGACACTCTGGAAATTTTTCCCACACTGCCCCCCCAGTGGAAACAAGAGTGAACCAGGGAGGGGTTCTTGGAGTTTTTTCCCAGGGGAGACGCGCGGCTCCTCTTCCTCCCTGCCCGCCCCCACCCTGTTCCTGGCTGGTGAGGTGACCTTTGCCGAGGAGGGAGGCATTGTAAATAATAAATAAATAATTTTATGGTTGGGGGTCACCACAACATGAGGAACTGTATTAAGGGGTTGCGGCATTAGGAAGGTTGAGAACTACTGATTTAGATGAAGAACGGGCAAGTAAGTTGTTTAATGGTGAGGGAAGAACATTTGATCGTCTGTGGTACCAATCTTCTTCTTGAATTAGAATTCAGTGCCAAGGGAAAGAAACCCATGCTGGCACCTAACTAACGTCTCAGGGATCATATAGAAGGAAACAAAGTAAAAGCCAGAAATGGATCAATTGAAGAACATGAAACTTTTTTTTTTTTCAAAAGAACACCAGTGTTTTCTCAACCTTGGATGATCTTGAAAAATCCTCCTCACAGTGCCTCAGGCATTCCCACAACTGTATAAATACACTTTATGTCTGAGGCCTTAACACAACTTAGTACTGCATCCAAAGAAGTGGGTTTCTATCCATGAAAGATCCTGAGAAAATAAAAACTAGTTTGTCTTAAAAGTGCTGCCACATTTCCCTTTTCCCCCTCACCCTTCCTTCCTCCTTTTTATCTCACAGCAGTATAATTTCTTCTTTATATAATAATTTAAGGTTTTCCACACTTTTCAACACAAACACATTGACAATGGAATTTTGCCATTTTGTAACAGAATTGTGTTCAATAACGTGAGTTGAGAGAATCCTTGTCCGTTTTCCCCCACCCTCCTATCCCATTACTACAAACATTTCAATAGTTTTTAAATGCTTTTCTTAGCCATTCTGTCAGATAGATTCCTAATCATCCGCATATCTGGTTGTCTGTCGCACGATATGGTCATTAAAATGACTCACTTCAAACTATTTATATTGTATTATATTTTGACTGCCACTAAGTGCTACTTGGAGACTTGTGTCTGATTTTTCTGCCATTCATACACACACCCCACAAAACCCCATCTGTTCTTCAAGTAGTCAGATTCTCAGTGTTTTAGTTATCTCATGTAAGTCAATAGCTGGAAGAACTAAATGCAAGCAAAATCAGCAGTCTACTTATTCCCTATTTGCTATCCTTGTTTAGTTACTGAATTCTTACTAAATTACTGAGTTGTTCCAAAAGAAAACATATTCACTTTTTAAAATATGCTATTTATTACTCTACCCCTAAGTGAAGCTAAACAAATTATCCCCTCTCATTCTACCTTAACAACAATCTATCATAATGCAAAATATAAAATATTAAATCCTTTCATCTTCACTGAAGCAGTTTTCCCAGTTCTCTTCCAATTTTCTCCCTTCCTCTAACTCTTTTCCAGCAGCATCTTTCAAAAAAAAAAAAAAATTCACCTCATCATTTCTTTTCATTTTTCCCCTTTGAATTTTCCATAGCTACTTCTTTAAAAAGAGCCCTTTCTCATTAATATCCCTTGTCATTAAATGAACTTTAATATTATCTTAAGCCATTTCTTAATTTTCATATATCTCTCCTTAAGGAAAAAAAAACTTACTTTATGACAACTTCCTTTATACTAAAACAACATTGAATGTCAAGGAACAAGATTAACATCTACAAACCAAGAATTTTTTTTTTTTAACCCATCATATTTTAAATTTGACCTTTAGTTTTTTGCCAAATTTCTGCCACTGCACAAATTAAGCATTACTCATTAAATTCCATAAGACCTGAAGAGGAAAAATCCTTCCATAAAATCTCCTCCTACTGATCTTGTCTTGGTCCTTTTCTTTGTCTCCTTCCAGAAAACCTAACACCCTCAATGTCTTTTCAGAACTCCCCCAGTGACACTCCTCTCCAATAACTGTATTGAAGATCACAGCATTCTTCTTTCCAATATCTTGAATTAGGGATAGGCCAACTGAATCCTCAGATCCTCGGATCCTTGGATCCTCGGATCCTCGGCAAGGATTCAAGATTAATGGACCCGAATCCTGGCCCCAAAGTAGGTGAATCGAATCCTTTGAATCCATACCTCCTCCTGTCCACCCTGGTGTGATCTGACCTGGGGCAGGAGGGAGGAAGTAGCGGGGAGTGCAATCCCTGCTCTTCCCCCCCCTCTCCCTGGCACGACCCGGCCCATGGCAGGTGGGAGAAGGTAGCAGGAAGCGCGATGCCATGGTCTCCACTCATTTCCTGCCCGCCTCCAGTACAATCTGGCCCGGGGCGGGCGGGAGAAGATTGTAGGAGCTCAATGCCGCACTCCTCACTCTTTTCCCTCCCACTGCGAGCACAATCCTGCCTGGGATCCTGAAAGTTTTCCTGAAAGTGAAAACTATTATTTAATTTGTTTTTCATTAAACAAAGATGTCAAATTCTGCTTTAGAAACACTTTTCAATAGAGATGCTTTCTTTCCCTTGCTTTTAAAAACATTTTCTAAAAAAAGATTTGGAGGATTCAATATTTGTGAGATTCATGGATTCCCAGAGCCTTCCAGGGATTTGGATCTGGATTTGGATCTGGAAAATTCTGGATTCGTCCCATCCTATCTTGAATATCTTTCAGGGTATGCACTACTATTCCATATCTCTGTTGTTATTCCCTCTCCATTATTTGCAATATGTCCAGTACTCTCCTCTGATTCCTCCAACTTCACTTCTAAATCTACAAAATCATCTTGGTCCGGCTGCACACCATCATCTGTACTTTTCTGTCCACACTCCAATATCTCCTCTTCTCCTGATTATCTGATTTCTCTTGTATGATCAAACAATGTGAAGCTCTTAAGATCATTTTTCAACAATTCAAATTCTTTCAAAATCTCATGCCAAACTGCTGGATCTCATTCATCTTCTAGGGATTGCATTGTCAGTCCTTTTTAAAGCAAAGCTTAGCATATATAGGGTTAATACTCTTGTTAACGCAACCTGGTTATTTAGTTTCTTCTGTTATTCAGATTACTTTCAATGGGATACATTTCCTGGAGAAAACAAATCCACTTTCACATCACAAACCATTCTCTTTCCTTTATTTATTTCTACCTGCAAAGCACATACAAAAACAATTAAGCTTCCAGCATTAAAAAGCACTTTTCCAACTTCTAGTGTTGTTATATTTTTTGTCCAGTTTTTTTAAAAAAAATTGTTTAGTTCACACTCTTGTTAAGTCTTCTGCTTTCAAAATGCAGTCCCAAACATCTTAAAAATAGTCCTTAAAGCCCTTAAGGTCAGTACCGAAAAGAGGGAGCTCACTGAAGTATTATATTGTCACCACTGAATCGAAGATCTCTTCTAACTTTTAAGAATTCCAGATATTATTTTTGGACAGTAAAAAGTATTTTAAAGCATTCTAAAAAGTATTTTAAAGGGTTAAGAAAGTGAGATGCAAGTATAGTGTCCGCAGTGGTTCTCAACCTGTGGGTCCCCAGATGTTTTTGGACTTCAGCTCCCAGAAGCCCTGAGTATTGACCATAGTGGCTGGGGCTTCTGGGAACTGAAGTCCAAAAACATCTGGGGACCCACAGGTTGAGAACCACTACTTTAGAGGCTTGCACACAGCAGCATGAGCTTAATGTAATTTTCCTGTCCCCCACCCTTGCTTGCATTCAACTCCTATGGTCCCTGCAAACTTAACAAGGGATATCTCTACACTCTCCTCTTCTCTGGGGAGAAAATCTCCAGCTGGGACTTGCATCCAAGCCAGTGACCTTCATCACTGCCACTCTCCCTTTCACGGACCTCTGGGGAAAAAGAACCCCCGCCCTCCATCTTCTCACTCAGATGTTAATCATTATTGGCCACCAACCCTTGAAACTGTACAATTACACATTGCTGTGTATATGTAAGTTATTTTTGTAAGATCAGGCAGGTTAAGATTTTAAAATCCACATAAAAAGTGTCTTTTTCTTTCCAAACAGTGTGAATATTCAGTAAGTCTACTCTTTAGCACAGTGAGTTTCAATCAGGAAGCTGATCAGGATTCCTGACCAAGAGATCTGACTTTATATTCTTGATCATTCCAAAACCTTCTGATAATGACTCTAAGTAGGAATAATCAGTGGAGATGACAAATCCTCATACAGATCACAAACTGGTTAACCAGAAAGGAGTGAGTAGAAATAAATGGAACATAATTGTTGGGAGGCAGCTACCATGCTTGGTTTTTTTTTCCTCCTTAGAAATATTTTTCCAGACCACTGCAGAAACAGAATGTTAAGCCTTTTCCACACCTTATTTGTCCCTGCCGTCATCTCAGAGTTGTCCCAGCATCAGGCGCAAACGCTGTCCTCTGCACCGGCTGGCTCCTTGCCAAAGGAACCACAATGCACATGCATTTTCCTTCTGCAGGCTGCACTGGAACAGGAAACACCTCCTTTGTGGTTCCAGCACTTCCGCAGGCCAAGTAAATGAAGGATGGTCACACAATAGTGGGTCATTGATGGGGAAAATCCATCAATGATTTAATCCACGATCACACTGCCTGGCGATGGGAGAAAGACAGGACCATGACAACATCATACAGAAGTGTTGTCACAGTCCTGCTCCTCTCCTGTCCCCATGGCAGGATGGGAGGCTCCTACAAAAAGGGCCTCAGATTTGTGAGATCTTTGGTCTGATCCAGCAGATTTCTTTTGAGATTTTTTTAAAAATCACAGAATCTGATAAATCTTCCAGCTTAGAAGAAATAAATTTAAAGTACATATTGTAGTATAAAAATACAATTATATAATATAAATATAGAATAATTCTATATAAATACAAACTAACTAAATTTTCATCTTTTATCAATTTTAGTATTTATGTTAATTATTACTTTACATTCCTGATTTCCTTAGATATTAATTACAATACAGAATACATCATGTTAATTAAATATTACGATGAACTGTCATTGTTGTGTGCTTTCAAGTCACACAGTGACACTAAGGCAAACCTATTATAGGGTTTTCTGGGCCTGCAAGTGTGTGACATGCCCAAGGTTACTCAATGGGTTTTCAAGGCTGAGTGGAGAATTAAACCCTGGTCTCCACGGTTGTAGTCCAATGCTGAAATCACTACACCAAACTGGCTGTCACTGCCATAGATACTCTATTACTAATTGCCATAATTTACAAAATTGTGCATAATTACTATTTTCTTTTTCAGCAGTGAAGTCCTCTTGTGTCCCTATCATTATCAGCTAGTCTATCTGCTTGTGTTCTTAATCTCCCTGGCCAATGTAGCACATGGCTTTCTGACCTCTTAGGCCTATATAGGATGTGTGCTTGCAGATACGTCATGGTTATGGAATGTCCCTCAAAGGGAAATAAGATTGATATCCACTTTTTATTCTTTCTTGCCACATAATTAAAACATTCCTGTTTCAATGAGAATTTTGATTTGTTTGAAATGCCATTTTAGATTCTTTTTAGAATTTAAAATTTTAGATTCTTTTCATTGGTTTTTTTATTGTTTTTATACCTTTATGTTAAATTTTTAGTTATACTAGATTATTTTTATAATTTAGTGTACAGTGCCCTATGAATATGTCTCCTTATGAACAAATATGGCTTTTTTTTCAAGCACCAATAGCTTTAAAAAAATAAAAATAAAAGGAAAGCTAGTACCTCATCTAGTACAGTGCATCAGAAGATATGTGGAATTCCTGGTGACAGCAACAAAACTGAGGTAGAAAGAGTGTCCTAACAATAAAAAGGGTGGAAGTCAGAGGACTAGTGTATAGACTGTAATATTACCATCTCTCACATCCAAGCAGTGTCTCTCCTGTGAAACATGGTAGATACCAAAAGCCCCATACTGAGGCAAAAAAAGTCTGATGACATCTCAGCTGGTAGTGACTGCTCAAGAAAGGGACTTTGGGACTTTCAAACTGTTGACCCGCCATGGAACTGGGAAAACTCCCTAGCAGGGATCATTAGGTAAGGAAATGAAAATAAAGCTCTAATATCATAATGCCTTTGTAAAGATTTTGGTAGAAATACAGTGTGCCCTTCTAGTGACCAGAGGAGCTTTAAAAATTGCAGAAAAGGGCAAAAGAATCAATGTGCTGGGGGAAATCCCCTATGAGCAGAGAATATAAAGTTTGAGGCTTTTTAGCTTGAAAAGAAGGGGAAGTATGTATGACTGCATAAAACTGCACAGGGCGAAGAGGAATTCTTTTTCTTCTTCAAATATCAGAACCCAGGGATATCCAATTAAGCTGAACGATGAGAAGATTCAGGGCAGATAAGCGGGAGTACTTGTTCATACAGCGCATAGTTACAATTCTGTCATTTTCTGCACAAGATAGGGTGATGGTCACCAGCCTAGATAGTTTTAAAAGGGCATGGCAATAAATTCATGAAGAATAAAGCTATCAATGGCTATGAGACTTGATGTCTATATGTTACCTCCAGGATCAGAAGTAGTATATCAGTTGCTAGGGAACACAAGTCGAAGGGAGCTGCTGCATTCATATCTTGCTTATGAGTTTCCAATAGGTGTCTAGTCAACCACAGTGCATGCAGAATCTGGATAAGCCTGTCTTCTCATACAAACAGCTTTTATTGTGTTCTTAAAAGCAATGTTAGCCAATTTATGCCTATATTTATCAGATACAAGTAGCACATCTAACTGGTGTATCAGACTTCAGTCCTGAGCAGCTTAGCTTGCAATACTAATGCTGTGGTGTATTCTGTGTGATTGTGTATTAAAGCTCAGTCTATATGCATCCCTCCTAAGCTGCCTGCTGACATAGCAGATCTTATCAAGATGAGTCAAAGTGCACACTTTGCTTCTTACATGAAAATAATTAGTTCCCAGATAGTTTGCAGACCTTTGAAACAGGCTTCTGCTTAATGTTTCATGTTTTTGATTTTCTTTATCTCTTAAATCTATACCGTAACAGGATTTTCCCAATAATATGCCTTAGCCTATACTGTAGGCTAAACACCTTTACTCTAATATGCTGTGTTTGCAAATTATCAGCTTCTCTTCATACTTTATTTGTAAAGACAAACAGGATCTTGCTGGATGGATAAATAATTGGAGCTATTAAGCTGTATGTAATCCTTCCAGACATTCTGGGTTTTAGACGCCACTGGAGATTACTTGCAGCATGGTTTCTTTGTTCACGTCTATGCTCTGCAATATGCAAACAACTTGAGCATAATCTGTTGGGAGTTTCTCATGTGTAGGCCCCACCGAAATGAATGAATGTTGAAGCAAAGCACATCTTCCATTCACCCACAAAAGGTAAAAATCCAGTGAATTGGCTTTGGAGATGACATATTTTAAGTCCTCCAACTTTAATCTAATTCACAGCACAGTCCTATCTGCAGTTCTGTTTAAAACAAATATTGGCATATTTGAGGTTACTGTATTTATTTATATTCATTTAATGTCTCGAACCAAATGGCTACAATTAGGATAGAATAGGGGTTTTAAAATCTTGATTTTGTCTCATGTTTACTTCATCTGTCATCCTAAGCATATTTGCAATTTTTTAAAATATTTGAATATGTTGAAGAGGACACATTTTTGCCATTTAATTATGGTACAAGAAATAGGTAAAAGGCACAGAAGTGTTTGGAAAAATTATGTGGCTGACTGAACAAAAGGCAACCAGTCTATATACTGTTCTAAAGGTTTTTCACTCCCTTGGAGTCATATGTTTTGGAGTAACCATTAGTTAATGGCAGGATAACTACATCCCAGGTTACCTCTGTAACTCTGTAACTCTAACAGAAGTCTCTAGTCCTGAGTACCAGATATTCATGAAGATAATCAAATGTTGTGGTATATCCACTCCTTTAAGACTGATCCTTAGTTTTTCATCATTTACACAATCAAAAGCTTTGCTATAATCTATAAAGCACAGATTTATTATCTTTTGAAATTCTTTACTTTACTTTGTACCCATATACGCTCCTGTGAGTATTTTAATATTCTACAGTAGATTGGAATTGTCACTGGGATCAGAATATACACCGGATTAAGCCACTCAAGAGTTTTGTTTGTTATTTTTTAAAATCTGCTTGGTGGAGGGTTAAACAAAAACAATCAACTTATCCTTTCACTAATGCTGTTCCCAAGGTTGTTTTGCTGTCTAACCTTGTAACAAAGCTATAGAAGAAGTAGAAGAAGCCAGTGCCAGAGTATACTGGAAAGGAGACAGAAATTGCAGTATACCTCAGACAAAATAAACAAATAAAAGAAATAAATATACCTAAAATATTGACGTCTCATTGAATTATACAGGCCTTCTAAAACATAGGTGGAGAACTTCAGAACCTAGAACTTAATGTGGTCTACAGAGGACATCAATCTGGACCTCTGGGTTTCTTCAGTTGATGCTTTTCTAGCTTTTATATATTTTTGTCCAATTGCTGAACATTGAAATATTTTTCCTAATGCTTATCAGCAGTAACAGCTTTAAGCCAAAATATTCTGGGACTTGTTCCACCTTTTTGCCTTTAGTGCCACTCACCACAAGGAGCCAGCATGGTATAGTGGTTTGAACATTAGACTATAACTCTGGAGTCCAGGTTCAAACCCCCACTTGGCAATAGAAACCCATTGGGTGACCTTGGGAAAGGCATATTCTCTTAGCCTCAGAGGAAGATAAAGGTAAACCCTCTCTGGATAAATCTGGCAAAAAAAAAAACCTTTGTGATGGGATTACCTTAAAGTCACAACAAGTTGGAAATGAAAGCATACAGTAGAATGTAATGTGAAAGAACATTTCACAAATTGGCCTGGAAAAGGTTCCTTGTCCTGAAGATCTGCATTTTGAACTACGGAATTTTGTTCAAGAGATGTCCACATTCATGTCTGCATTTGGAGCAGTTATTCCCAAATTTAATGCTAAGTGCATATATCCATAGGATCTCTGGACTGGAGCTACTTATATTACCTGGCTGATCTATGTGATTGTGTTTGGAAATATTATGGCTCTGGCTCTAGTCCTAACATACTGAGGCAGGCTGCAATGAAAGCTACACTATTCTCCTAACATGTGAAGATAGCCTAAATTAAACTATTTTTTCAGTGGACAGATTTGATGGTGGAAAATTAACATCACTATTTAACTTGCAAAGAAGCACATACAAAGAGATGCTGACATTTGTTAACAGTTTTAGTGTATCTAAATTGAGCATAATAGAGCTGTTACTTACATTTAAAGCATTTGAAGCCTTTAAAGACTGGCATTATTATTCTAAACATTTGCAACAGTACATCTGGTTGTATATTTTATACCCATTCAGCTTCTTGTAGCTTGACCAGCTTTGCTTGCTAAAATGGTTGCTTTCCTCATCTGGCACAACATCTTGACTGAGAATATTGACCTGCATGGCATGACAGTTCTCATTTGTAGCAGAAACCAGAGCTTGGAAAAGTTACCTTTATACTACAACACCCACAATCCCCCAGCTAGGAGATTCTGGGAATTACAGTCCAAAAGACTAATTTTTGATACAATGAAGAGTACACTGTTGTTGCAAAACTACCCAGTTATCAAATGGTGCGCTTCTGAATAGCTGTGGTTCATCTCATATTAAAAGGGGATTGATAGGCCAAGATCTTGTTCTTAGAGAACAGTGTGTAGTGAAATTATCTGTGTGTGTAAAAACAATAATTGTGTTGTTGCTATTCTGGCTCTTGTGACTATCATATTCAAGACACATATTAAACAAATGAATATTTGCAGCGTCTCTGTTCCTTTATAGATATCACATATTGAGTTCTGCATTGATGGTCAAATGAAAAAAAGATGGATACAGAGTTTGACAGGTAAGTTTTCATCTTTGCTACCACATAACTCTGCAACTCTTTTTCTTTCTCTCTTTCTCTTTCACACACACAAACACACAAACATACACACAACTCCAATATATCCTGGAATGTATCCTAATAAATGTAGCATTATGGAATACTGGCATTACAGTACATCCTAAGTGGCCAAAATGACCAGTGACCAGCTGAGCCAACAGCCGTGCTGAATTTAAACAGTTCCAAGCATAGGGATGTCAGTTGGACCAACCTTTTTGTGACTGTATTTCTGGGCTGGAAGAGATTTAGATCTCCTCTGTTAGCCCACCACTTCTCTATCTCCTACCAGCAGATCTTAGCTAGCAAAGCATTGCTGTCAGCTGAAAGGGCTTGGGCCTAAACCTAACTTGCTACCGTTAGTGCAGCTTTGAATTAAGTTTGCACTTTGAATGGACAGTTGATCCATCACATTTGGATCTACAGGTGGGTATGGCAGATATCATTCTGCTCCCACATGACTGATCAGATGTCTATGCCAAAACTACAAGCCATACATGAGTTAAGGCAAGGGAAAGGAGAAGCAGAGGACTTATCAAACAAAATTATGGAGTAGTAGTCAAGAGAAAGAAAGGTTAAAGGCTGCTATTGTGTTAATGTACTTCTTGCTAGTGTTCCCTGATCATCTAGTTAGCCACTGTGGGAACAGAATTCTCAACTAGATATAGTAAGTCTTTGTTTAGATAGATCGTATGTCATTCTGTGCTCTTATATTCATAATGTAGGACAATAACTGTCTAGCAGTACAGAAGAGAAGTTGGATCTGTTATTTCTCCTCCCAAACAATTCCTAATTCTACATCATATTTATATAGATATCCCTGCTGTGTTGAGGCTACCTTAGAAACGTGGCGATGAAAAAGAGATAAACAGTCAAAAATCATGGGGGAACAATGCAAGAAATTATGCTTGATTAGACTTTCAAGCATAATTTGAATAATTTGCCTTGGAGATGGATAGGAGGTAACTGCCAGAAATTGGAAAACTGCAAAGGAGAACCTATGCATAGCATTCCCTCACTATGACACCACCTCAATTTTTAAAACTTTTTCTTTTTTTGCCTACAGGCTGTTGGGGGGCAATTTTGTTATATTTGTGGGGATGTTTGAGAGATATTTGAGACCTAGGAAAATATTTTTAAAAAAGAAAAATTCACAATAATCCCTCATCTCATCCATACAATTTCATGAACTATGAAAAGAATTAGAACCAGTATGGAGAGTGTTGGACTATGACTCAGAGGAAGGCAAAAACACCCTCCGAACAAATCTTGTCAAGAAAACTTCGTAAGATGTTCATTTTAGGTCGTCATAAGTTGGAAATAACTTGATGTCAAGCAACAATGAAAAGGATTAGTTTATTCCCGACGTTACTGTTATACATTCTGCATTTCTGAAAAATGCTCATCTACAGTTTAATAACACCAGCTTGTGAGTTTTAGGCTTGCTGACTGTTTTGTGAATTTTTTGATGGTTAGTAAGGAAATTGTCAATGTCTTGCTTTTTTATTTAGTCTAATGGGCCAACATGACTACAAATATTAGCCAACTGATCTGAGGTCTTTCTCTTCTGGCTTGTTTCATTACAGCATCATGATCTTCTGTTGGGAGTTATTGAAATTTCACAGTCAATAGGCAGGATGATTATGAGACTGAATAATTTTTGCTCCGTGTTGAATGTCTACCATTTGGGGTGACTGCTGGCTTGCTGCAACTTGTTTTAGTTTCTTCAATGAAAATCCAAAGAAGCAAAAAAAAAATAAAAAAATCCATAGGCCTATGTACAGTTCACACTTCCATTATAATTGTTCCTTACAAATCTCATTTAATAATATAAGTGAAGACAGGTCATATTCTTTTCCAAAATTAGACTAAAATTTGGTAGGCAGCTGAGTGCGCCATATTTCACAAGGAAAATTCTCAGAAAGATCTGCTGGATGTTTGTGTAGCAGACACTTAATAGCTTTTTCCCAATCTGTGGGCTCTTAGAATCATATATTTTGCAACTGAAAGGAATGTAAAAGAAATATTATTAACTGCTTTGAATCTGTGCTGTCAGGCAGAGAAATTATTCAAAGTTGCACAGAACTCTGAGTGCTATGTTTGAACTCATTAGTAATTAGTTAATTCTCATAGGACTGCAAAATGTAGTGAAATTTTCTGCACATCCCATTTCTAGTTATATATAATTTGGGAGAGGAAGGGGGACTTCTGTTCTTGTTGTGTGCCTTCAAATTGTTTCCAATTTATGGCAACCCTAAGGTGACCCTATCACAGAGTTTTCTAGGGCTGAAAATATGTGATGCGCCCAAGGTCATGCAGTAGGTTTCCATGGTGAAGTCGGCAGGGAATTGAGCCCTGGGCCTTTTCCACATGACAATGTCTCCCGTGTCATCCCATATAATCCTGGCAGTGCCTCTGCCATGTTGGGAGTGTGTTCCCAATGCTCCCCTCCATGCCCAACCAGCTGCCTGCGAAGGTAGGGCATGCTCCTTCCTTCTGCACTACAGATGGTCTTTTCCCCATGCTGCAGTGGGTAAGAAAGAACGTGGTCATGCTTCCACCCCTTCTGTATGGCCAGCTGTCATGGAAGGTTCATGCAATCTGGGGCTATTGACAAAGTTTTTCCATCAGTGATATGATATACCCCATGATCATTGTCGCTGGAGATGCAAGAAGGATGGGACCACGATGATATCATGCGGAAGTGTCATTGCGGTCCCACTTCTCTTGCATTCTCAAGCTGGGATGCCACCATCCTGTAGAAAGGACCTTGGCCTCTAGGGTCATAGTCCAGCATTAAAGCACTACACCACACTGGATTTAGGGTTCTCAAAAACAGCCTTACAAGCCTTGGGCCATGAGGGATAGTAACCCTGGTTGTTGGGTGCTCAAAGTTCAAAAGTTTTGTTTTTGTTTTTTGTTTTTGTATACTTTCAGTCTTATCGCTTGAGTTTTCATGGTCTATCTCCCATTTTTTTGCATGCACCCTATTTTATAGCACTCCACAGTGAAAAGTAAATATTCAAGACTTAAAAGAGCTAGAGGCTGATTTAATGGGGAACAGCCAGCAAAAAAAAAAAAAAAAAAAAAGGCTTTCACTTGATAGCAGCAGAAAAGACCACAAAAAAAGGGGGGGCATTATTTCTTTTCCTTTTCATTCACAAGACACTGTGCTGACAGTCTGCAAAACCTGATTTAGCAGAAAGAAGGGGGGAACAGGGAGATGAAACAGGCTGACTACTAAAAGACCACAATAATATCTAAAAACTTTCTATGGCTTTAGCACCTAGCTATGGTTGGTAGAGCAAACAATTCAAGCAAAAAAGGAGTAGATTCTGCAGGCCTGAGGTCTGCCCTCCTGCTCTATAACTAGATAGCATGTTAAACATTACATCTATGACCTTGTTCATAGATATGAGATAAATGAAAACCTTTAGAGGGAGCTGGTTCATACATTTTGATCTCACTGATAATATTAAGATGGCTTGAGAAGCTGATATCTGTGATATAACTCAGTCCACAAGTTCCAACTTTGGCTTTCAGGCCATAAAATGTTCTCCCACACAAGGATCACTAAAAAAAAAATGCAACATAGCACAACATTTGAATAGCATTCAGTTATCTGATTTGCTCTAGCTACAGAAACAAACAAAAAGCAATATTCAAATGGAATTTGATTTTACCTTATTTTATTTTACATATATTTATTTAGGATGCTTTATATCATATTTTATTTTGTTCTCACCATCTAATTTTTTTCTTGATTGCTTGCTTCTACTGTCTCCTAAAATTGTGACAGTTTGTGAAGCAACAGTAAATGAGCCGATCTTCAAGCAACACTGCCCAAGCATGATGCAATGTTTTGAGGCCTCCATTCCATTCTGTTTGGGCTACACTTCTTAAATTGTGCAGTCATCATAGATTTCATATTTATAGGGAGGAAAACAGCATATAAGAGCAGAGAGCACTTCTAGAGTTGATGTGCCACTGACCTGCCTTTGGAAATTGATATTGGCATTCCCAGTCACACCATTAGAAGAAAGGCAGAATTTTTTCAAAAAGCTTTAAAATATATACAAAAATGTGTGGAGTTGGATAAAAGAGATAATCTTATTGTTGCCATGGGTTACTCAGGCTGGTCTGGCCCTTTAGCCTTCCTTGCCTTTTCTCTCCTGCTGCCTTTGTCCATTATACCTATCACACAAAAAATCATAGCAGAATTTTGAGCTGTTCCGAAGTAATTGCTTTCACAGCAGAGAAAGTATGGACAAATCTGGATAGAGGAAGTTGCCAATCAAGGAAATTACCAGCAGTACAAATGTATCTGCATGAACATTAATTAGCCTCTCTTCATTGTGAAGTTAATTGGACAGTCGAGTAGGTTCTGCAGGAAAGATGTGGCTTCTTCTAATTGCAACTTTTGGATACGCCTTAAATAAATATCTGACTGGAGAGAGTTATTGAAAGCAAGCATCTCATATTAATGAACATCATTAGTGCACTGACACTCATATACCTGTTAAAGAAAACAAGCAAGGTGACTGTAGAATTCTAAAGGGCGGTCCCTGCTACCATTGGTATCCTTCTGATGTGTTATAGTAATAACTTCCATGCTGGCTGTGGATGACTGGATAACAGCCAACACATCTGGAGTTCGCCAGTTTGTGGACAGCTGCTCTAGCCAATGTGGTATCTATTACAGAATGTAGCAGTTGAACAGCCATTGAGCCCATCTTGTTTTATCTTCTACTAAAGATCTTTTGGTTGTTTAAAGATTGCTTTTGCTAAACAGGCCAAAATGTCTTGGGTAAATTGGGGCAGGAATAGGATTGCCAGCTCTCAGGGGCTGGCCCTAAGTGTGCAGTTTTCATAAGAAAGGGGGAGACAAGGCTGCAAATTTGTCCGTTTTTGGGGGGGTAGGTGCCAGGTGAGAAGAAAGTGCTGTGTGCAAATCTATAGCTCAGCTGGCCAAGCAGCACCTTGCTACCATTTCCACGGCATAGGCCCTTTCCACATGAGGTGAGGAAATCGTGCTGCAACACTACCGGCTGTTTTTTTCCGTATCTGCGCTAACGTGGACTTTACTTTACAAAGTTCCATACGGCTCTAGCATGAACCGGTCTAGCGTGTGTTAATAGACCCACACAATTTTCTCATGGCCACTCCCGTTAGTCTTAGTCTCCTTACCTTGCCCTCTTCGGCTGTGATTGGCTTTTTTTTTTTAAAAAAAAATGGTTCCGTGTGTCATTATGTACATGCTCACGTGCGCACGTACGCACAGCCACCTAGGTCCTCCCATGCTGCCTCCTTCCCTCCTTCCTTTT